>OU015447.1:7500000-8750000 GCA_907164795.1 Hemaris fuciformis
AAAATAAAATAAATGAACCACAGACGACATTTATATCAATTAATTTGCATAACTCCTTCAACAATTTGCAAATGGATTGCTAAACCGTCCATTGCGAGTGTATATTTTACCAAAATATTTATCTTATATTAGCGTAACGAATGAAATAATTCTGACTTATACTATTTCGTTATATAGGTAGTAGATACATATAAGCTGTAGCAATTTACAATAAAACCACACACAAAAATAGCGTCGTCTTGACAAAGGTGTGATACACATTGTGAATAAATTGTTTTCATCCGTCACGATCCCCGATAGGTCAATCTTCAGACCTTTACTTTTAATATAAAGACAATATCGTCGACTTTTACAGCTGAGTTATTACTAGGATATTATAATTACAGATATATAATTTTTTAAAACGTTTTTTTAAATAAAATCGGCGCGTTTTATTCTTAATTACTTAATACCACGATCGCTCAACCTTCTAGTTTTCGCTATGATTTATGGCCATTAATGACACCGCGTAATGATATATTTTTTGTGTTGTACTTTAGTTTTCCTTAAACCTTGCTAGTACCGGTCAAATTATCTTTGTTTTATTCGAGATATAGTTAATGATGTACGGAGTTTTTGTGCTGAAAAGGAATATAAAAAACACCCATAGGTAGTTGTGGTATGCAAAAAATTACCTTGTTCAAAGACACACTATTTTACAGAGTAAATATTATTTGCTGGAATATTCATAAAATGGCCAAATGAATAGTCATTTGGCATATCTGCATACGCAGCAAAGTTATTTAAGAGCTTGGTTTTTGGTGTTAACACAACGTAGAATTTTCAGTCATTCGTTAATAATTATACTGAGATTTGACGGCTCTGTAAAATACAAAATAATACGGCCTCGTTAATCCCGCGGTACCTATAAATATGCGGCGTGCGTTCGAGAGGTTATACATTCGATTCCAAGTAAAGACAATTTGTTATAGTATCTAACTATTTCGAAATCTTCCCTAGGAACACTGAAATTAAAAATTCACTCGAAACTCGACAATAAGCTCGTACTCCTCCTACTATTACCTCCGCTGTATTATGTTCGGGGATTGTAGTTGGAGTTTATAGACACAAAAGTCAACTTTATTGAAAACAATCCGAGATGCAATAGCGCTCGTCTTATTACTTCCGTCGTGCTGTTAGAGCTCATAAGAAAACGTATAAAATATTTGACATTAGCTTGGTCTTTATGAAGCGATGTACGAGTACCGTTACTTATATAAGTCAGAATTCTCAGTACTACTCCTATGTGTAGCAAGACGTATGAAAGTTTTTACTGTGTTAGAAATTAAACTGCAATTCGTGCTATTTCTACTCTAAAATAAAATCTGTGGACAGGAACCTAGAAAATTGCAGGACAATGATAATATTAACATCAAATTCAACATCAGCCAATTACAGACGATTTTTCCTAGATTTCCTTATCTAAAAAAATATAGAGTCTGGAGTGAAGTAGTAATGTATATCTGGAGTGCAGACCACGGCTCGGCAAACGTAGTGTAAGACGCACTCTGGCTAGGTGGGGAGACGATATTCGAAAGGTGGCTGGCAGCGGTTTGATGAGGAGGGCCGAAGATCGACCCCAGTAGCGTGCCATAGGAGAGGCCTATGTCCAGCAGTAGACGTGAGAGAGGCTGATGATGATGATGAAAAAGATATAATGTGGTCTTTAGTGTTATCGTACAAAGGTTCGATATTTAAAAAATGCATCTATTGCCTCATTGTAAGTGCTGATTATAATGTTAAACTAGCAGGCAAGGCGTTATTAGGATTATTTGATTAAATAGCCATGTGACGCAGTTGGTTAGCCACCAGAGGCCGCGGGTTCGATCCCCACAAGGCAAATGTTTGTGTGATCCAGAAGTATTTGTTTCGTATCTGGGTGTTTGCGAGACCGAAAAGTCTTTCGTAGTTTCTGATACCCAGAGTCAGAACTATGTATGTGACTGTTGGGTGTATTTATTTATTTATTTATAATTCTAGGTACCCGTAGTGTAGAAATGTGCCCAGTACAAATAAGCACTTTGTTATGTGTACGTTAAAAATCTATAGAACAAAACGGGCGAGTTTAAATATATGCCGACAATTTGGGCAATACAAGCGAAAAACGACATTTAGGAAATGGGATAATTGGATCATTGTTGTTGTTTTTTTATCATTGTTATCCCTTTTTCGATTACCCTGGTATCTTTTTACATGTCCTTTTTGTAAATTAGGTGGTCTGGAAGAGATCGCAGTTAGTGATAAGTCCGCTAATTGTCACTTGGTCCTAAGCATTTATTTTTATTTCATTTTTTGTTATATGTCCATGGTGTACAATAGGGTCTATATAAATAAATAAATAATATATTTTTATCAAAACATTAAGTAGTTTCTACGTTATCAAATTCAAAGTAGAATTATAATTTACAACACAGGTATTTAATATCAAAAAGTTCACACCCAACATATATAATTAACTGGCAAATCTGTTGTTTTTGTTTCAAAAATCAATTTTTATGCTATTTCGTTACATTAAGTTAAAGAACTTGATGCTAGTTTTTTTTACAATTCCACCGATACGTGAAGTCGATACTTTATGGTTTTACGACCGAATGTCTACGTGCCGTCACGATTTTACTCAATCCCAACCAAATTAAAAGGCTCTGAAATAGTTTGCCAGCCCGCATGCACAGTCTTTACTATTCGTATTATCTTGAGTACTTTAAGTTAAACGAAAGAAGAATCTTAGCAGACAGACACAAGAGTTGATTGAAAAGAGATGGGACTCTTTCGTCATGTGATGCATGGCATAATTTGTATAGCATTGTGCTTGCCATGAAACAATGTTGTCACTTTGTCGGGCCAATATGAATAAAAAAAGAACTAGTGTTAAAATAGCTTTTAAATTTACAATTATGTCTCATTGTCCCTATATTTTTAGTCTAACGAGGTGAAACCGCGTGGGGAATACGTAATGAAAAGTTCGCGTGACACGAGTTTTAGCACATTTAATTAATTGTCCCTTATTACTAACCATAAAGGCCAGAAAAAAAATGAAAACACATTTGAACCATTGTTACATGTATATTACGAGGCATTTTATGCATTCCAAGGTGATTTCCAGTTGTACTTTTACTTGAAGTATTTTTAAACAAAGACACTTCATAAAATAAACAAACAACTTTTTTTGGATCACAACACTAAGATGATAAGAAGTACCTACCTGTAGCATATGGAAAAAATATTTAGCATGTTACAACATATATATAATATCGATATAGGCTACCTAACTCCAACGCTATGTTCCTTTGGATGAGAGTAGTAGTTACAATAAAATTGAATACAATACTTCAATACAAACTCACACACACACACCCTCACGCATGTACACACAAACACACACACACGCACACACATATTTAAATTACTTATTTGTTGTATTTTGTTTTGTTTTGCTTTGTTTTATTTTATATTATTTTGTTAACGTATTTTTAAGATGATTGAAACTGTTTCACTTTTATTTGTATTGTCGTTAAGCTAATGTACTATTTAACTCGTTGATGTAAATAAACAGGTACCCAAGCTACGGGCTTGCCTATATTGGGACCTGTTGATACTCAAAAATTTATATGTTTTTACGAAATAAATTTCAATTTCAGTTTCAATTCAAATATATAGGGCACATATGGAAGTTATTGAATTATATAAAGAATATCTTATGTAGTGGAAAAAATTGTCCTAGTTGGATCGTCTCAGGCTGTTTCTAGTATAAGATAGATTGGTTATTAACCAACTGTTCCCCCGGTTTCACCCACATTTAAGATTACTAAGTTTTGAAGTGTTGTTACAACTTACAAGCCTCTAGTCTGCCTTGACGAATATTCCAACTTTCTGAGATTAGTGCGTTCAACCATACAGAGAAATGAACTCTTCAGCCACCTACATAATATTATTGAAGTATATTATGTACATGTATAGGTGTGTAGTCCGCCAACCCGCCTTAGGCCAGCGTGGTGGACTAAGGCCTAAACCCTCTGAGTTGTAGAGGAGGCTCGTGCCCAGCAGTGGGACGTATATGGGCTGATTATGATGATGATAATATGTACATACATATATCACTCGCTGCTTAGATCAGTGGCGGTACTTCCGTAGAAATCCAAAAGCCCAGATTTCCTTAAATAATTCCGAACAACAAACATATACTAGATATTACACAATTAAATAAAAAAACAAAACATTATTAGTATTTCATCCAAAAAATTGAATTTATGTATTTTTGCCGCGCTGCCGTGTCCACCGTGGTACCCATCACTAGCGACAAATTATTCCTTTGCTGTGCCCGTACAAAAATATACATAAAAAAGCTAAAATAGTGAATGTGAATAATTTTGCTGTAGGTACATAATATATCATTTATTAGTTCTTCGACTTTCTGAAACAAGAAACTACACTGTACCGTAATAAAAAATTGGGCTTGCCCTAGCTAGAAACTCTAGTCACGCCACGGGGTTAGATATATTCAAATAAATAAATATTTGTAGACGTCACAGTTAATGTACAAACCTTATGTCATGGATAACAAAATTCTCGAAAGACATTTTATCTTACAACACCAACACCCGAAAGAAATATTTTTGGTCGAAAACATTTTTCTCGCTGTGGCGATCGAATAAGTGGTCCCTTGTTTCCCAGCTAGCATTCATCATGCAGTAGCTGTGGAGTAGCTTTGTTCCTAAAGACGAATGTTATTTTAGATGTTGTTCACGAAATATAGAATTAGGTATAGGGAATCTTGTAGATGACACATAGTACGTGGTGATACAGGTCTGTTCAATTTCCTCGCCTCTAGCAAGAATATGCATAACTAATGTCGGTATAGGTAATCAAATTGCCATTATTAGGTAGTTTGACTAAATCACAGCACAACGAGTACGTATTGCACACGTTACAGAAAGAATAGCATTTTCCTAGTATTATTTTACTCTGATTACCGCGAAATGCTCATACAATAATTAGTTAAAATAAACACTTAGTAACAATAGTTTGAATAAGGAACAGTGGAGTAGACACTCAGAAAACAACATAAAAGTATATGCTATGTAATAACGGCGTGATCAGTACGGCGGCGCGGAGATCGGTTTTAAAACGAGAAGCTGTATCACCGAAAAGTCTTTGATAGTTTTCTGATACGAGACAAAGGAGTATCTCTACTTGATGCTCTATTTAGTGAGCGCCTTGCTTACTTAATAAAACTGTTTTATGTCACTAAGCCGTGAAGATGGTAATGCTTTTAAAACTATTGGTAAATTCATTTACACATATATTATGAGGGCGCAACAAATATTTTGATGTATAATATACATATTTTCTGCCAAAATCTCAGTGATATTTTTACTTTCTCGTACAGAAACATATGTACATAGATACTAATCGACAAATATCTTTCCACCTACAGTATATTTACGAACGAAATCGAGCCAAAGTGAGGCTACGTTATGAATGCAGATAACATCGAACTGCCTGAATAGTATGGCTTGGATAAAATAGCAAACATCGATTGGACGCAGCGTGTAGACTGAACGCAAAAACCGTCTATTTGAGTTCACGTCATTTTGTATCGGTTTTTATATAACGTGTATTGGAAAATCGTTTGTGCAAGTTTAATATAACCGATGCTATGACCATACTTTAATTCAGTTCTGGTGCAGTGTGAATAGGATATACCAAAGCGAGGGTTTAAAAACTCGAAACATTTTACGTTTAAACTAAATGCTGGTTATGCTTCATGCATCTGAAACCGCATTCTGGTAATTTAAATGCGTAACGTGACTCTGCTTGTCTGTTATTCAATATCAATTATTATAGAATGAAGGCAGATGAGACCTTGAGAAAGGATTTAAGCTGTTCTTTCCTAAAAAATTGCTCCATAGCGAGAACAGACCTAGTTGCTAGTTGTATATAAATGGACTGGACGAGAACTCTACGACAGTTCTAGAAAGACGCTAAGAAGCAATTATTGCGTGACGTTTCGTTTGATAGATGAGTCCTACAATTCTTTTTTTACTTTTCACCTCCTTCTACTTATTTAATTGTACTGCACTGGCACGGCAGACAACCTGATGGGAAATACGCAAATTAAATATAATATCTAGGAGTCGACGTCCCCTTTTATTTGACGACACCCGCTAAAATTTCCGGCTTGAAAAGCTTTGTCACAATACGATTAAAGGAGTATTTAATCATCAAAGGAATGCTAACTGCCCTATACCACTCCAGTTTAAATAAGATACTATATAAACATGTTCTTGAAGACTGCTGTGCAGTGCTCCTTAACTATGTAGTGGCGATTCGCTTCAAACATCTGCTGCTTCAAATACGAACAGCTTCAAGTCTTAATTGTATCACTTCACACGGATGATGTAAAGGATTTTGAACCTTCAATATATCGTCGTTATAAGAAAATATTGAATACAGATTTTTAAATAAACATCTTAAATTAATTCTTATAGAATATTATTATGAATGGGAAATCATAGTAATTTGTTTCAATTGAACAAAACATTGTGAAAGAAGAATATGACCTATTTTCTTATTAACAAGCATCAGATAAGATCGAGTTTATTACATTGAATCGCAATGAAAAAGCATTTCAATAATTTTAACAAGATGTCGTTATTTTATTTTTAAAACATAACTCTGGAATATAATTTTATATTAATTAATAAAATTGAAGTTACTGTTTATAGAGGTCTTTGCTGAATGCATATCATTACTTTTAATTACTTAAATTATATTGCATAAAAATATTTTTGTGTGTCTGCCTCAACTCCGAAATGATGGCATCCCGGGCACATGCCTCCGATTGCAAACATATACAGACTACAAAACATTGATCTCATCAGCATAATACGAGAATATAGTTATATTATGTGCAAGTTAGTGTAAGTCACTGAGTTTTAGTCTGGCACTAAGCCCTGCTTGTTCTGTACTTACAATGTTACTTTTATAAAATTATGTTTGTCAATGAAAACTTGCCAAGTCGAATCTTCATCTTGAATTACATCCAAAGTGAAATAAATTCATTGTGTAAATAATATTTGTAAAAATGTTTTTTTTTTACGTATTTAGTAGCAATCGTTGGAGTAGTACAAAGAAACAAGAAATTGTTATAAAACTATTTTAGAATTATGCACATTCTTGCTTATAAATTTTGAATATCTACACAGAACTTGGCATCTATAGAGGTCTCAATTGTTTTGCCGGCGGAGTAGCCAACGATACATATTTTATTCGTAGGTAATACAGAAATCAGTTTTTTTTTTTTTTTTTGTGATGGTTTGAATATATGTATCTATTCACACAGCCGTTTATTTGACAGTCGTTTCTGTTTATGTTAAAAGGTATACACTGTTTTTTTACGGCCGCGTTAAAACCGCTCAAAAGCCGGATAAAAACTGTCGCCGTTTATGTGTAGGTACCTATGCAGATTATGTACTGTATCAGAGTAATAATAGACAAATCCAATAGCATTTTGCTTGGCAAATTGAATTCAGGACTTTTCAATTTCAACCCCGCACGCCGTGTCAAAGAAACATTATTAATATAAATATACTTAAATATCTCTCTATCATGTGGGTTCTAATGCTTGTAATGGGCTTCTTCTATAACTGAGTGTATATCGCTTATTCAAATTAACGAAGTTTTTTTTTAGTTCAATTGCACGATGTTTAAATTAGAAAAGGTACCTCTTATCGTTAAAACAAATAATCCGAGTTGCAATATAAAACGTGACGCTCCGTTTATTGCGGCGCGGGGGGACGAGTACAGCACATAGAGCACGTAATTCTAAGAACAACTTTTTAATGAAACGACATTAAAAAGCTCTTTAAGGCTCTTTAAGCTCCGGGGTTTGAACCCGCGACCATCGAGATTTTCGACCGCGTGCCCAAACCTCGAGGCCATCACGACTTACAAAATAATACATGTTCAAATATCTCATAATAGGATGCAAGAATGCTAGTTTAATCGTATATTTGATATTTCCTGACGTGCCACTTGACTTTGTACATTTATGTGTTTTACGAGTATGTTTGTGTATTTTTGATGAATGAAACGTTTATTCTTCCTTTGCTCATTTCATTTAGAACTAGGATTTCGGTATTATTAACGACATGAAACAAGTCTTTAGCTTGAGTATTACAATTTACCGATGGATTTTTGTGTCATAACTGCCCCAGTACCTTAAATTACTACACCCATATATAAAATATACTCTTTACATACATACATACATAACCTCACGCCTATAATTCCCGAAGGGGTAGGCAGAGGTGCATTTCTGCACCCACATTTCGCCAAGTATTTATCAATCCGACGTAATAGGGGGCGAGCCTATTGCCGTTTTTCGGGCACAATTCCAGACTCCGTGCTGTTACCGAGAATTTTCTTATAGAAAAACCCAATAACACTCTGCCCGACCCGGGAATCGAACCCAGGACCTCTAGATCGCACGGCACATAATTGTACCGCGAGACCACGAGGCATATACTCTTTCAATTGCATAATATGTCTTTCAAGTGAAGGAAACCCTCCCAGAAGTGGAATGAAGATAAAAATTGCAGGCTGGTTTGATCTTTATTTATAAATTGAAACTTTTACTTGAAAAACATATATACATCTATATAAGTACACAAGTCGATATACACAATATTAACTTCACATTAAAATAGCACAGTACTTTATTGCGCAAATACAACAATGTTTGTTGAATATTGATATATATTATTTAAATTTAGATCTAATGACTTTAAACCAACCTTAAAGTATACTCATTATCTATTCTACGCATACGCATGTTGATTAATGAAAGGTTAAACGAAACGTTTACAATAAAAATATTTTTTTATTATTTACATGACAATGAATTCACGTAAGCAGACCTGGTTTTAATTATTCTGTCATATTCAATAGAAGTTGATACCATTTTAATAAAAACTGACAATAGATCCGTCGATCGATTATTTAATCCAGCTTGCTAAAATATCTTAGTTGCGTGAACATGCTGCTTCAAACTTGCTGAAAGAACAGATAAATTTATACTTAAAAATATTAATAAATAATTTATTATATATATATTAAGTATAAATTCAGTAACAGGCCTGTTTACGTGAATTCATTTTTATGTAACTTTGTCATGTAATTGGGTGTATTTACACATACTAGTCACATACAAGCAGTAAAACGGTTAAAGAACTCTAAAACACCTGGAATGGGCCAGCTTCTTGCTGAAATATAGAAGTATAGTGGAGAAAACATTCAAAATCAACTTTATCACCTTGTCAGGGAAGTTTGAGACTGTGAAGTAATACCACAAGGCTGCAAAAATGCGGTTATTTGTAAGCTGTATAAGGACAAGGGAGATATCTCTGAATGCAGCTCCTACAGAGGAGTATCGCTTCTTTCTAGTGCCGGTAAGGTTCTTGCGCACATTATTAACACTCGCTTAATCCAATTAGCTGAACTGTATCTACCCGAAACCCAGTGTGGTTTCCTTCCTAGCAGAGTCACTGTCGATGTCATTAATTACATCGTAAGGGAAATTCAGGAGAAAAGCCTAGAACACCAAAGGCCACTATACATGTGTTTTGTTGATATTGAGAAGGCATTCGATAGGGTTCCACTAAATATAGAATAATTTACATTTTCCTAGGAAATAAGCATTGGAAAAATTTAGCTCACTTAAATTTTTCTAACAAAATACACAATTCTTTATAAAAGTGGAAAGGATAATTCTGCCGTCATAACTTAAAAGGGCACAACTAACATTTTGCAAATCAGGAGAAAATCGAGTTTGAAATATTTCTTTGTAATTGGCGGAAAAAAGATACAGTATTTTAGGTATCGAAAATGTATGAATGGAAATAGTAGCGTCTACGTGAATTCTATAAGATGATTTACTTATTTTATTTTATTTTAACTGCATTTATTAAATAATCTAGATTTTCCATTTCAACGTAACTTAAAAAAAAAAGTAAAAACATTAATATTACGTATAAAAGGCATAATGTGACTTACCATTCTAACATTTTGTGAATAAAGTTAAATATTACAATGAAAAGGCACATTTATGCAATTGTGCCTTTTCATTCTAGCTTGAATAAGATTTTTTTTTTTAAATCATCATTCATCATTATCATTATCAGCCCAAAGAAGTCCACTGCTGAACATAGGCCTCCCCCAATGACTTCCATAGTGACCTGTTGGAGGCAGCCTGCATCCAGCGACGACCCGCGACCTTCACCAGGTCGTCGGACCATCTTGTGGGTGGACGTCCTACGCTGCGCTTTCCGGTACGCGGCCTCCACTCGAGAACCTTTTGGCCCCATCGGCCATCGGTTCCACTTCAACTTGCTAATCCGCTGGGCTATGTCGGTTACTTTAGTTCTCCTACGGATCTCCTCATTTCGGATTCGATCACGTAGGGAAACCCCGAGCATAGCCCTCTCCATAGCTCGTTGAGTGACTCTGAGCCGTCTAATGAGGCCCATAGTGAGAGGCCACGTCTCAGTGCCGTATGTCATCACTGGTAACACACAACTATCGAAGACTTTTGTCTTCAGGCACTGAGGTACTTTGGACGAGAAGACGTCGCGTAGTTTCCCAACCGAGTTGGATTCGCCGATTGACCTCTCTCTCGAAGTTGGACCTGCCTAACCGGACCACTTGTCCTAAATAGACGTATTCGTCTACAAATTCGAGAGTCGAGCCCCCAACTGCGATCGGGGTGGGCACAACATGGACATTCGACATGATTTTCGTCTTCTCCATGTTCATTTTAAGACCCACCTGTTGAGAGACTCGATTGAGGTCTTCGAGCATAGTGCTAAGGTCTTCCAGCGATTCTGCCAAGACTACAATATCGTCGGCAAACCGAAGGTGTGTGATATACTCGCCGTTGATATTGATGCCGAATCCTTTCCACTGCAAGAGCTTGAAGGCATTTTCCAGCGCGGCAGTGAACAGTTTCGGAGATATAACATCTCCCTGTCTCACGCCTCTCCGTAGTGGAATATAGCCTTCGTGCTCTGATCTTGTACTCGGACCGACATGGTGGCGTTTCTGTATATGCTTTCCAACACCTCGATGTACCGATAGTCAATGTGGCACCGCTGGAGAGACTCTAGCACAGCCCAGGTCTCGATCGAATCAAAGGCTTTCTCATAGTCCACAAACGCTAAACAAAGCGGCAAGTTATATTCCTCGGTTTTTTGTATAACTTGCCGAAGCGTATGGATGTGGTCTATGGTGCTAAAGCCTTTTCGGAAACCGGCTTGTTCGGGAGGCTGGAAGTCATCAAACCTGCGTTCGAGACGATTTGTGATGACCCTCGAAAACAACTTATAGACATGGCTTAGGAGCGAGATGGGCCTGTAATTCTTCAGCAAAGTGTTGTCACCTTTTTTGAAGAACAGTACCACCACGCTCCTGCTCCATGCCTCTGGCGTTGAGCCCTCGAGGAGAACGGAATTGAAGAGCTTCTGAAGGACTTTAAGTATCGGCGTTCCGCCCGCTTTCAGAAGCTCTGAAGTGATTCCGTCCTCAACCGGCGCCTTGTTGTTCTTAAGTTGCTTCAGGGCCATCTCAATCTCACACAGGCTGATGTCCGGGATGTCATCGCTAAAGTGTCGGATCAACTCGGCTCTCGGGTCTTCGGCCGAGCTAACAGTAGGTTCGGCAACCGAGGTGTAAAGCTGTCCGTAGAACCTCTCGATCACCCTTAATACCTCTGCCCTCGTCGACACTACGCAGCCACCTTCCGTCTTCAGCCTAGTCAACTGTCTTTGCCCAATAGACAAGTCTCTTGCAAACACTTTGGAGCCTCCGTTCCGCTCGATTGTCTCCTTGATGCTCACAGTATTGTGAGCACGGACATCGTGTCGCAAGGACTTCCAGATCCGTCTATTGAGCTGACGATATGCTTCGGCGTCATCGGAAGACTGCAGCGCCATAGATCGACGTTCGGCCATGAGGTCAAGAGTGTGGATCGAGAGTTTTTGTGGTCTATCTCTACGGCGAGGTCTAAAATGCTTAGATCCCACCGTATGGACAGCTTCTACGAAACCACTGTTTAGCTCGTCCACGGCAAGGTTTTCATCTAAACAATCAAAGCGATTTGACAGCTCGAGTTGAAAACTCTCGGGGTTTTGGATATGAGCGCGAGTAGGTCGGAGCGTAGACTTCATCAAGCGACGCCTTTCTAACTGGTTATCAGCATCTTCTTCATACTTTTTGCGAGCTAAAATATACGTTTCATGATGTTCATCGTAATTTTTACATTCTATGCAACTTCTGTGTCTAATTTCTTGGTTAGGGTTGTGAATGATAATTTTTTCACAAAGCTCACACTCTTCATGGCCTAACTTTGTAAATGAGATATTAAGTTCCTTTACAGCTTTTCTGTAATAACCATACGATACAGGTACTTCAGGATTAGATTCATAATAATGGTCATACATAATACGAATACTTAAATCAGAAGGCAAATACTTTTTGTTGGGTGCGTGTTCACGTCTGTAATGGGACACAGCAGGACGAAATGACATTATATGTTCCTTGATTTTAGTATCATCGAATTTTCTTGGATTAGGGTTACGACCTCGATTGTCTATGAGAGATTGTGGATATAATGTAGAATCATAGTCTATGTCAAGAATATTTCTTACAGCCTTACAGTTATTTCGGTTGTAGCCTAGGGTAGTCAGGAAAAAGGTTTTACAAACTGGAATTGTATCACCATTTTCATCTGTCAAAAAGTATGATATAGTTTTAGTTCGCACGTAATGTTTACCTTCATTATCATCATTTTCCCGGTTCTTAGGTCTTTAAAATGTTTGATAGTAAAGGCACATCTGACAGTTGTGCCGTTTCTTTTAAATTAAATGTTTGGTGAACTGCCGGTAAAATTTTAAATGAAAGGCCACATTTGCCACATATGCCTTTACTATTTGAAGTAAATCAATTATGCCTTTCCATTTTAAAAAAATAATATTTTACGATAAAATAAAAATCCACATCTATTCACTTGTGACCTTTTCACGTAATTTAAACTAGACATGCCCTTTTTACGTACTATCACAAAAAAAATAGCTCAGTTGTGCCCTTTCAGGTTATGGTACTTTTGTTTATCGTGTTCATAAAATTATACAAAAAATATTAGGAGATAGGCCTTATTCTCCTGATTCCAAATATGTATATAACTCAATTTCGTAAAAAATGTTAGTTGTGCCCTTTTTTGTTATGACGGCAGAATTGCCAATTAATGTGAATCAGAAGCTTCTGAATTAAAAGTAAGTTAGTACTAATTAAACATCGGCCAAGTGCGAGTCGGACTCGCGCACAAAGGGTGCCGTACCATTATTTTTAAAATTGGCAAAAAAATCATGTCTGTTGTATGGGAGCCCCCTTAAATATTTATTTATTCTTTTTTTTTTGTATTTTTTGTTATAACGGCAACAGAAATACATCACCTGTCAAAATTTCAACTGTCTATCTATAACAGTTCATGAGATACAAGCCTGGTGGCAATAGGGTACCGTTTTATTCTTTGGTTATGCAACCCTAAAAAATTAATTTTCCTTTGAAAGATGTTTACGTTTACGGCAAACAATTCTACAGTGTTTGTAACGATACTAATTATAAAAAGAAGTGACAGTATAAAATTGAAATAAAATATTTTTAAAACTTTTATCAATATTTGTAAAGATCGAAAGAAAGAAAGGAGTTAATGTTATGCGGAGCCCATCCCATAGGTAATGAATATACACAAAATTGGAAGGTGCGATATAATAACAAATTTAGTAAAATAAAATATTGTTTCGTATAGGTACTCATTATAAGCTTAAAAAAGTTGTCGATGTTAAAAGTGAGTTGTATCTGTACAATTTTCACTAAACATATCATAAGCAAATGGATAAAACTTGAAATAGAAAAAAAAAGGTTTATTTATTTGCTTCTGTGTATATTGATAGGATGATTTCTTTAATCTTAATATGATTAATTGAATCAGTGATTTTTTTTACGTAAAATTAATTCCGGGTCCAGATTTCATTTACGACGCAGTTTACAACACAATTGGATTAAATAGTAAATTTTAACTTTATTGATTTCCAGTAGCTTCTTTATCACTTGGACCGGTTTTGTATGTTCTATTTATTTCCTAGTGTTGTAGGTATAGCATTGCGAATATATCATATCAGCTAGTAAAAGTTATCTAGATATGGGCCAAAAAACTGACTATATATACATATACAAGCTGTATAAATACCGTGATCGAAAACTAAGACACGCAATAGCCACGGTGATTACAAATACCGTGACATTTAAAAAAAACCCACAAAAATTTGTAATCACCGTGGCTATTGCGTGTCTTAGTTTTCGATCTTACAAAACTTTTTAGTGAGTAAAAGTTAAAAAAATATCGGTATAAAATAAAATTAAAATAAAAGATTACAAAAAAATTATAAAAAGAAATATATAAAAAAATACAAAAAAAAACGACTTCATAAAATCATCAACTTTGTTATTAATGCTATAACGAAATGTCCCATTTTTCATTGTTTAGATATCTAAAAAATTGAATTACAAATATCGAGACCTTTTAAGAACTTCCTGATACAAATAAATTATTCAGCATAAATTAAGACTTAACGACAAGAATAACATTTAAGTACAGACGAAGATGATGATTCCGTTCCAAGCACGTGTAGCATTTGTAGTGGATTAATTTAAACTTGTGCATGACATTATCAAATTTAAAAACAAAATGTATTATTATTTTTCATTTTGTGTTTTATTGATTCAAGTTATTAAATTCTGCATTATTAAAGTCGTGGACCGGCTTTAGTTATAAAACTTTGCTGCTGCTGCTGATTTGCCTATAAAACCTATAAAACGACAGGTCCAATATCGATTCCACACCAGCGAAATTTTTTATATGATCCATTAATCTGAGTTTTGTGGGATAGAATATTTATTGCGCCGGAAAAAAAGATTTTATTACTTATTAATGTTTCGTACAAAACTTCAGAGTTACCGGGTATGATGTAATTATTTTTCTTTCCCGACTACTTAACAAATACGTTGCTTTGAATATCTCATTATCATCATCAGCCCATATAGGCCTCACTGCTGGGCACGGGCCGGCTCTACAACTTACAGGGTTTAGACCTTAGACCGCCACGCTGTCCTGATTCGGGTTGGCGAACTACGCACCTGAGAAAATCTTCAGAACTTTTAGGTTTGCAGATTTCCTTTGAATATGTAGTGTCTCTTGTTCTCGAAGTTACTTATAAGGAGTAGACTTTAACTGGAATGGAACATAACATGAGGAAGTGTAATTGAAGGTTTTCACAAGAATTTCCAAAGTATCTTTACCCGCCAATAGAGACGCAATGGGCTATCGTCAAAGGTAAAGCTTCACCCCTCTTAACTTAAATGAGGTCCGCGGCTAAGGGTGGGATAATTTGGTTTTATTATTATTATCGTAAACCTGCAACACATGCAATGTTTCTTTGTAATCCATGGATTCTTTAAAGCTCTATATGGAATCTGTCTTAGGCAAAAAATTAATATCGATGTTAATTTATTGCCCATAAGTTCTAGGACCTATGTATTTTTGTGTTAATATTTTCTTAGAATTAATACAATAATACATACATATAGTTCTCAGCAGCAGCACTAATTCAGAAAATTTGCCCGAAAGAATAGTCTCGCCCCCTATAAAATCAAACATTAATTAATTTTAATTACTTACATACATACTTACAAACTCAGTCCTGTATTCTCTTGAAGAGGTAGGCAGAGTTGCATTTATGCACTAAATCTGGATTTTTATCACATAGCTCTGCCTACTCCTCTGAATCTACCGGCGTAAGTATTTTGAATGAATGTCTTCAGTTAACTCAATTGACCCACAGAGAAAGGGTGTAATAATTCTCTTCATCCGCAGTTAGTTACATGCTGGCCTGTGACATGCCATGACATGTGACATGACAAGCCGAGGTATCGATCCCCCAACAAGAAAAAGTTTGTTTGATCCAAGAAACCGGGTGTTCATGGAATATAATGCTTTGGAAGGTTCTTTTTCGTTTTCAAAATATTGATATATAATCATAGTTAAAATTATTTATAATTTAATAATTATATACCGGTTGATTAAAACTTTAAGTCGTGATGGCCTCGAGGCTTAGGCACGCGGTCGAGAATCTCGACGGTCGCGGGTTCAAACCCCAGGGACACACCTCTGACTTTTCGAAGTTATGTGTGTATTCACAAAGAATTATCACGTACTTTAACGGTGAAGGAAAACACCGTGATGAAACTTGCACACCTAAAAATTCTTAGGAATTACTTAGGTGTGTAATCCATCAACCCGCACTAGGCCAGCGTGGTGGACTAAGGCCTAAAACCCTCTCAGTTGTAGAGGAGGCTCGTGCTCAGCAGTGGGACGTATATGGACTGTTGATGATGATTAAAACTTTGACTAATAATAATTATTATCATCAATGAATTGATTTGAATTGTCGATTAAATTTTAGGAGTGTCAAATATAATTATGTATGTATACGTATACAAATACATATGTACATATAGACTATTCATCTAAATTCATCAACTTCTCCGTAATTGTTAAGATTTTTCTTTTTGGAATAACAAATATAGTGATAATCTCGGATAACAATATTCAATCTAGAAGAAATTTTACTCCAACAAATGGAATTGAAGGGTTACCCTAAATCCGAATCACTCTGAACTGATTTCGAACAAAAAGGCTCTGAACTAAATTACTGTATCAATGGCAAAACGGCTCGGACGATGTTACCTTAAGCCTGAGGCTTTGTGAATACGACAAAATAAATTCAAATCATTTTGAATGAATGGTTAATTCAACGTGCCATCTGGGCAGAGAATTTGGGTACAGAAAGGTTGCCTAGATATCTATTAACACGAGGGTAGTTGTGGGTCAAAGCTAGTAACTTCATATGATTTACTTCGCACATTGCGTCCATCCTCATTATGTGAACTTGAATATTTTTAAATCCATTTGCAATACACATACTGAAATAAAACGTAACTATTTCACGTTTCAATTAATTAGATAGCATTGGTACCACTCCGGTTAACTGCAAACAATTTTCAATTTGTGTTTTAGACAAAGCATTCCTGACAGTTCACAAATTCTCCGATTTATTTGCTAGGCAACTGTAATAAATGAGAGTTATATTTCGTGAACAATCAAGTTATTTATGTACACTAAACACTCTATCATTATTTTATAGCAATAAATTTTTAGGTTTCGTTTGCGTTTAGTGGGAATATTTGCGAATTTGAACGAAGCGGACTTGGATATGTCAATTTTATTTTTAGTTATTATTTATATAAGTTTTTGTATGTACCAGTATTTGTTACAGGCGTCTCTACTACTGAGAGTATTTAAGGCATATTATTTGAAATGAAATGAAATTTATTTCTGAAACACAATAATTTAAAATATCGACAAGTCGCAATAATATTAAATTATTTTACTTAATATTATTCTTTTTGGTGCTACAGTATGTCCCGCGGATTACTGGATTAAATAAAGTAAAGTTTTTCAATAAGACTATTCAGTAAAACTACAAACAGCAGAGATTTGAAATGTTTCCGAAATGCGCAAAAGGGGCGCCAACTGTTAAGTGGGATTAAAAAATATATTGGCGAAGTGCATATAGAAATAGACAGCTGATATTCTTATCTCTATTATGGCTGGTGGAGGTTTGACATAGTTTTCAAGTAACAGAAAGATTTGGCTTGTGACGTTACAACCGGGTGCCTCCTTCATCCAACCCTTCCGAGAATATCCGTTTCGGGCTTATTAGGTTTATCAAACGAGAACCTTGTCCGTAGCGGATTTTCTCACGTGCGAACCGTGAGTTTGCTAAAAGGTGATTTTAATTCAACGAGCTGAGTCCCAGAGAACCATAAATAATGAGTGAAATAATGCATGCGCTTTCTACATCATTTTTCGATAACCCCACACTAACCTTACATTTTGTCGGCATGTAAGTGTCTGTGTCCTGAGAATAAAGAATCTTTATGCGCAACATCAAAAATCTTAATATCAAACTAATAAATTCACAGCATTAGCAGGACTAGCTTTTTTCTCGCAATTTATTTTCCCAAATTGCTCTTTAACGTTGTGAACGATGGACTTTTACTAATTCAATTAAATAGCTATCGAGGCTTGAGAAGTTGCTGATATGTACATGTTTACATTATTACACATTGGGGTGTAAGAAATCGACTTTCGTTTGCATCGCCAATCATATTTTTACATAGTTTTTACCCAACATTAAGATACGAGTCTTGTGTCTTAGGTATACAAAGCTACGAGACACTTCAGTCTCACAAACACCCAGTGTGCTTGAAATTCGAAGTTGCGATTCATGAGAAGATGTCGACCGAGGGTATAATACTTGAGGTCCTCATATGCTTGAGACTTTGAGATTCTGTGCTATACAAATGAAATTACCTAAAACAATTAATATTCATGTTAGAGATTTAACTACAGGGTATAAAATACAGACGATAATTATCGTGTTGCTATGAAACCGCCATTTGCAATATCGACTTAGATTGCTGTACTTATCGAGTATACATGATTATAGACTCGCAACCCATTTATACAACACAATTATGAAGTAAATGACCTCGGTATTAAGCTTGCCAAACTCTATATTTCACTATAATAACACACTTATCAACTAAAATAACACCCTTCTTACTTATGGAGGAGGCCCGTGCCTAGAACTGGGACGTACATACATACAATATGGGCTGATGATGAATATGATGAGCACACTAATATTATAAAGCTTGTGAGCTTGTTACTTTCTCACGTTTAAACGACTGGAGAATTTTTGTAAATTTAGAACGGAGGTAGCTGATACCCAGGATTAACAGATAGGCTTAAATTTGGATCTTCTATAAAGCACTTCTCCTATTAAGTGCTTAATCGGTGTTAATTAGTGGTTTTATGAAGAACTGCCTGACGTTTGGTTTAGTTATTTCAATATTATTGAAATTATATCTTTGTATTACATCAAAAGTATATTTGTTCTACAGTTATTCATTAGACAAAAGGTATGATTTATATCTCTGGACTTGATTCATTACCTACTTTATGGAGCTATTTTAATATTAAATTTGTTATAGAGATTGTATTTATATTGTCGTATTTGGGTCTAGCAATTATTTTGGCGAGCGTCTAAATTGTATCTTTCTCTGCAGAAATATACTGCCGGCTCGTGAGATTCATAATTGGAAGTTCTTGGTTCATTTTATTGTTTAGTCTATGATTTTGTTGGTAAATTTTCATAGAAAGTTCTGCTTCTATAGTTTATCTTTTATATATAGGTATAATCTCTATTCACATTCTTCTATTCCACACCTCTGACTTTTCGGAGTTATGTGTGTATTCACAATGAATTATCACTTGCTTTAACGGTGAAGGAAAACATCGTGATGAAACCTGCACACCTAAAAAAAGTTCTTAGGAATTTCTTAGGTGTGTAGTCTGCCAACCCGCACTAGGCCAGCGTGGTGGACTAAGGCCTAAACCCTCTCAGTTGTAGGGGAAGCCCGTGCCCAGCAGTGGGACGTATATGGGCTGATGATGATGATGATAATCTCTATTGCTCTTGGCCACACCATCAAACTTGAACAATTGGACCAATTTCGATAATTGCTAATTTTTTATTCCTAGTGTCACGAGAAAGTTTTTAAGAAAATAAATAATTGTTAATTCAAATGAATTAATTTTTATTTTTAGTTGATTTTTTAAGTGCGGCGACCAAATATCCTCACGTTTCACAGGCTCTGTGCAACAAAACAAACTGCGTCTCGCAGGCTTTAAACTAATGTAGTGGCAACTTGTAAGAAAATACAAGCTAAATCCGATTTCTAGTCTCATTTAGCCGATATTATACTGCGTTGGCGGTTATCTCGTAAGCAAAACCGCCAGTTTCTTGGAACTACAGTTCTCATATTAATATGCACGTGTATTTTCAACTCATCAATAACTATATTGATATTGATAGATTGATAGAGTTTCAGACTGCTACAATATTGGTCTTAATTTAATTAATCCCTCTAAATGTTAGTATTTAAAATATTCTAGAGGCTTGATAATTGGGGTTGTTAGGCGTACTACGGGGGTGGTACGCCCTTACAAGAGTTGCACAACTCCGAGATGTGCGGCAGAGTGCATGGCCTCGTGAATGTCGCGGACGCTCACACCATGTGAGCGTCCAAAATAGGGCCAAGTGGAGGATATCTGAAATCCCCCTATCGCAGAGGAGTCCACATTTGGACAGAGCGCTGGGCGGCAACGGGAAACAATTAAGGGAACGTTCGCCCTGTATTTACCGTACCGCCCAAAATGCGCAAGACGGCCATCGAGAGGTTTTAGTCGGTATGCCGGCGTAGGATTTTGGTTAGGGACCCAACTCAACCAAGCGAACAATAGTTCCACGCGTTGGGTTGGAAGGCCGGTGACCCCGACATACCCTTTTTGGACCTCCCCCGAGGTACCGAACAGGGAGCTTAAGGCGCTTTCCTCTCGTAAAAAAATTAAAAAAAAGAGACTTGATAATTAATATAATATTTTAATGTTCATGTAATATTACACCAAAATTCATCACGATCTAGAGTAACCCACTCATTACTTACATTAGTATGGATCATAGCAGCTTTTAATGAGATATTTGTAGATCACAAAATCATCCGTCTCTGTGTGGAGTGGAACCCACAACCTCGCGCTTCCGAAGCTATACTAATAATTATAGGCGATTGTATTCGAAGGTCTTAAAGTATAACTAAACGATTTCACCCATAAGCCGTACGCTGGTAGATAAAGTCATCTGAAAATAGATCCAGTAGGAATTGTTCTAAGCGGCTTGCATCTAGCGTGTCTCAGCGATATTTTAAGGTAATAAATGATGAGGATAAAGATAATTACAACTTTTCATTCCGGTACCATGGGTTGTCTGGAAGAAATCGCAGCTAGCGATAAGACCGCCTGTTGTAGCTATATACAGGGTGTCCCAGCAGTCGACGATAACCCGGAAACGGGGAATAGCCCAAGTCGTAAGGGTTATCAGAAAAATATAAAAAAAAATATAAGTTATGTATTTAGAAAAATATAGGGATTTCAAAAAAATCTAGAAAATCTACACCCTGTGACGGTTTTTTCACTACTGTTGCTGCAAATATCTACTTTTTTAAATTATTATTTTTGTTATGTAATCCTGAATAATGCCTCTGCAAACTGTTATCCAACATTTAGAGCCACCTTGCTATACTTCGGAAGAAAATGACATTGTTTACCAAACCGCATATTTAAAATTTATCATACGCCCAAATTTAACTGACTGTCCTGAAAAAAAAATGTACTACGCGAGTTTGGCAAGTAGCTTTAAAAGTTGGCGCATTTAATAAGGAATCTAAAATGGTATAACACTTGCTACATTATTTTTTAAATGTGGCACAATAATTTTTATTTTGCGAAGAAACCCATTTGATCAAATTTTCTTATTAACTAAAGATGACATGATGATGAACTGATAAGTGAGATGGAGAGAATTGTTTTACGATGTGTGAGTGAGACAGATACTCCATTGTCAGGTAGTCCATGGGCACCACGCATCGGAGCAATGATCACTTTTTTATTTTAAATTTAGGCTTTTTTTATTTGGATATCTTAGATTTATTAAGTAATTGCTTAACATCAAATATTTCTTTAGTAAAATTTACAATACATGTTCAAACTGCCTTCCTTCAGCCGCAATACACGCTCGTCATCTTCTTAAAAAAAATCGGGTTATCAGGGGCGAAAATCTTCTATTCCTAACAAATTCAGCTACTTCCATTTATTTTTTGCCGTAGCTCAGGTAAATTTTCAATTGGCTTTAAACAAAAAAATTCTTTCACCGTTCCCCAGTAAAAAATAGCCTAAAGGATTTAAGTCAGGTGAACGGGCTGGCCATGGGATTGTGCCAGCTCGTCCTATCCATCTACTCCGGTATTCCTAATCGAAATATTCTCTAACTGAACTAGCGTCACTATCTGTCTCGCTCAAACATCGTGAAACGATTCTCTCCATCTCACTCAAATAGTATCTTAAAATTGCTGTCTCGAAGAGCCGAATAGAAACATCTTTAGTTAATAAGAAAATTTGATCAAATGGGTTTCTTCGCAAAATAAAAATTATTGTGCCACATTTAAAAAATAATGTAGCAAGTGTTATACCATTTTAGATTCCTTATTAAATGCGCCAACTTTTAAAGCTACTTGCCAAACTCGCGTAGTACATTTTTTTTTCAGGACAGTCAGTTAAATTTGGGCGTATGATAAATTTTAAATATGCGGTTTGGTAAACAATGTCATTTTCTTCCGAAGTATAGCAAGGTGGCTCTAAATGTTGGATAACAGTTTGCAGAGGCATTATTCAGGATTACATAACAAAAATAATAATTTAAAAAAGTAGATATTTGCAGCAACAGTAGTGAAAAAACCGTCACAGGGTGTAGATTTTCTAGATTTTTTTGAAATCCCTATATTTTTCTAAATACATAACTTATATTTTTTTAAATATTTTTCTGATAACCCTTACGACTTGGGCTATTCCCCGTTTCCGGGTTATCGTCGACTGCTGGGACACCCTGTATATAATTAGTTCTTCTCATAGTTGCTTGTTATTCATGTTACATTAGTTAAGTTAGTTATTTATTTTATATTAAGTTAAGTATATTATATATTAAACTACAAACCGGTTCAACAAAACTTAATATTGGAGTTGAAAAATATGTTTTCCCACACATTCCACTTGCAAATGTAAAATGGTATGCACAACATTGAGTGATTTACCATGTTATTTTAATACCATGGACTTCTTATAGGTTTTCCTATAATCTATAAGTAGGAAACTAAATTCTGTATTTTTTCAAAAGGTTCAGTAGTTTCGGAGATAAGGGTGGGGATGGTCAATTTTCTTCTATTTTCTTGAATAACTCGGAAACTAATTATTTCAAAATTAAAAAAAAAATACATTTAAGATCAACACAAGACCTTCAATTTGATATGTCACACGATGCAGTTTTCAAATATATATTTTCCCCCTAAAATGACCTCCCATTTCATTTATTCACTTCAGACCTCTGCGTTTGTGTCACAGAAATTAATTTGTGTACCAAACTTCAACTTAATCGGTCTAGTAGATTCGGAGATAATTGACTGCGACGGACGGACAGACGGACACACGAGTGATCCTAAAAGGGTTCCGTTTTTGTATTCGGACGTACGGTAGGTACCCTAAAAAAGATATGTGTATGTATGTATGTATAAAGATAAAAACAAGAGTCGTGAAAGCGCGGGAAATTCGAAACAGGTGTGAGGAGAAGTGATGGCATGGAGAGATGGCTAAGTTGGTTTTTAATAGAAAACTAATAGATTAATGAAAGGCAAACCTTGTGTTCACTGGGACGGGCCACTAATGCTTTTTATACTTGTACATGTCAAAAACACTATGTGGCTTCAGCGGGGCTTTGCGAACGTTTCCAGTGGGCTTTGAAAATAAGTATATTATTATAATTATTTTTATAATTATTCATTATACTACTATGACAAATGAAACATAATAATTAACAGCATAATTTACAATAAAATATCTACCACAAAACAAATTGCTCATTAATTCGTTTTACAAATGGTTTTTATATTTATGGTGTGTTGTTATCATAACATATATTACTTAAATGGGGAGAAGTTTATGTTCAGCTGTGTTAATAGACACAATATTATAACTCAAACTTGTATACATATAGGAGAAGGCAGGTTGTGTCTTAGTTCCATGTAATGATAGAGTAAGTACCTAGAGCGATGTGACATAACTTATTTTCACAAGGTTTTCATACCTTTGCTTTGAATACCTGCTTGTTTGTGGAGCTCGCTCTGTGCCCCCTGAGATAATCAGAACTTTACCAAACTCTCATTAAATTTCCCTTAAAGTACATCCTTTCCAATAAAAACATAATAATTGAAATCGGTTGGCGGAGTTATTCGCCTATTTTTCGCGCACTTTTAATGTTTTAAGACTTATGTGGTTTTCTCATGTAAGCCATTGTCACAACTGAGCCAAATTAAAATAGAACCACATTGGAAGCATCACCGTATCAAAATCGGTCCATCCAGTAGAAAGTTCTGAGGTAACGAACAAAAAAAAATACAGAATCTCCTCCTCCTTTAAAATATATGAACTTCATGGGCGAGCGTATGGCCGTTTTAATGGCGAATTGGCAACTAAGAATTTCCTTTAAACAATACTAGTGCCAATTCTTCATGGCTTGAAGTAAATAGATACTTTAAGTTCGGGCTCTAAAGAGAAATCAACAAGTGTTGTGTAATTATATATGTACATATAAGTGAGTGATATATGACACGATATTAAACATTTATTTCATAGTTTGAGTACCTAATATAATACTCGTATCCCTTATATATTTACGCATATTTTCTCCAAAAATTATAATTTATCATGATCAGAAAGGGGACATGAAACAGTAAATATAACTAAATTTCTGCATACTGCCTCCTGGTCTCGCGGTACAAGTATGTGCCGTGCGATCTAGAGGTCCCGGGTTCATTTCCCGGGTCGGGCAAAGTGTTATTAGGTTTTTTCCATTAGGAAATTCTCAATAACAGCCCGGAGTCTGGATATGTGCCCAGAAAGCGGCAATAGACTCGCCTCCTATTACGTGGGACTGATACATATTGGCGAAATGTGGGTGCAGACCAGACAGACAGGTGCCTATCCCTTCGGGGAATACAGGCGTGAGGTTGTGTATGTAAGTAGGTATTTCTGCATACTTTCTATTTTAAATAAAGTCTCTTGGGGAGATATTATCGCGTTTCGTGTTTGCCGACCACTCCCTGAAGTCGATATTATATTACATCATCAATTACTGTTTCATATTTTTTTGTTTAACCTTACTGATAAATATGGATATTTCTGTGTGGATTTTTGTGTTCAATTCAATAGATCAAATATACGAAACAAGCGTGCGTTTTTTTCAAACTTAACAAAGGGCTTAAAGCAATTACGTAAGATTAATTATTTCTACGAATTTTTTTTTGAATCAGTCAATATGATTCAGATTGATGAACGATTTTATGGCTTTTTATATGAAAATACGGAGAATATAGCAATTAAACAAACTTTGTTTAAAGCAAATAAAATTCGCGGAATGAAAATGTGTGGGATTAATTATAGCATTCATCAAACTTTTAATTTTGCTTAGATGTGGGCAGTTTGTTTTTATATGGTTTTATGACCTATCGCTTTAAATGTATTTAAAAATCTATTTTGCTTGGCATGTAAAAATAATATTTGAGTAATTAAAGATCAATTAAAGTGTTTTATAATTATACGTGTGTTTGCCAGAGCTTGTTTTATAGTAGGACATTCCTGTTAATCCGACTGTAGACATTTATTATATTAACTCACATTATTTTCTTACTTAATCAAGTACGAAATTAGTGTTTAATATGAAATTCGTGACAATGTTTTGTAAGTCTCGGGTTCCAAGCCTAAACGCATACATCTGACTTTCGTGTGTATGCAACGATTCATTGCACATTTAAATAGTAACGTAAAACATCGCGAGGAAGCCCATACATACATACATATGTACGAGTCATGAAAGTTTTCGACAACAAATTCCTCGGGTATTTGAAGACTGCCTCGTGTTCTCGCTTGACAATTATGTGCAGTGCGATCTAGAGGTCCCGGGTTTGATCCCCGGATCGGGCAGTGTCAATGGGTATTTCCATTAGAAAATTCTCAGTAGCAGCACGGAGTTGTGCCTGAAAGACGTCAATGGGCTCCCCCCTATAACACAATACAGACGTGTGTATCAGTGGCGAGACTTCCATAGAAGCCTTATTTCTTATTGTGTATTGTGGGTACAGTATATTCCCATTTATATGTACAATTCATTTTGTTAAATAAAGATGCAAAGCTTAATGATTATAATTCGGAATATTGTAAGGCAAACTGGGCTTTTGGGCTTCTATGAGAGTACCGCCGCTGGTGTGTTTGTGTATGTGTGTGCTTGAAGTCTACTAACCCACATGTTAGTTTTAGTCCTTCTCAACGATAGAGGAAAATCCGGTCCACTAGTCAATAGTGGGACAATGAGTAAAAAATCCGTAAGTACCTAGTTCTGTAAATAGGTACATATTATGACATACGTACTCGTATATGTATGCAAAGTGCAATGTACAATGAACTAGGAGGAAATATCAGCTGTTCCTCATGGTTGTATAAAGAGGCGAGCTTACATCTTTTGAGCGCGGTTCCATCACTCCCTTTGTGCCAATTGATCTATGATGAACGTCAGAGTTCTGCCAGTAAAAAGATAAGATAGAGTGAGTCCGTCGCAATCTAAATTTGACCTATTTTCAAGTAGCGAATGACTTTTGATCGTGATATCCATGTTAGTTTTTGCCAAGACACAATAACTTTTCAGGATTTGTTACAGTTGACGCTCGCGGTCTTTCATTAAAATTGTTGAAATTAAATGTTGCGATAGTCTCGCGGCATATGTTGCGATCTAAATGTCCCGGGTTAAATTCCCGGGTCCGGAAAAGTTTTACTGTTTTTTTTTTGTTAGGAAATTTTATGTTTTTATATTTGTCTACCTAAACGAATTGATGATGATTAAAGGCAATTTGATAGCTTTTTCTGTAAAGTTGAATCGACTTTAACTTTAAAATATGTGATCTATGATTAAAAAAAAAAATTGGAGAATTTTCGTATAATTTGTTGAATTAAATGACTAAAAAAACAGGTCTTAATTAAAATTATTCCTTTTCTATAATAATTTATCAAGATAAATCGCTATTCATACTGACGTTTTGTCTAAAATGCGCACTGATAAGAATTCATTCAGAGAATAGATTCTTAATGTATTTAATAATATATTATTCATCGCAAATCAATTTCTTTTCTTTAGGTTGAATTCTTATTATATTAGATTTTTGGACAAAATATGTGCTCTTTGATGTTCAATTACTTTCACAGCAATATTCGAAGAAATGTGTCTGTCGACAAATAAAACGATTGGTGGGATTCTTGATATGTATCCATTTAAAGCACAGACGCGATGGTGCCTTCAAACATTGACGTAAATGTCTTGATTGTTATATTGGCGTTCATTCCGAGAGATGACATACAACAATTGATAACTTGTTGTGTTAAACGTGCTTCGAGGCCAAAAAATCTTGAAGGTCGAGACTATTTTCGATTTTATATGGCCATTCGAGTTGATTAATTTTTATACGCTCGCTGATTAAATGACATGTTTATGGAAATATATCTTTTTTTAATTCCCTCAAACAGCAACAATTAGTTGAGATGGATATCAAGATACAAAATCGATAAATTTATTGTATTGCCTATATTTATCGGGTGGACAGTTATATTGTCACTGTGGGCGTCCTTAATTGCCATGCTCAGATTCTTTTATTACACAGTCAACAATAGTAGTTGATGTCTTTTTGTTTATTAATCTTTAGGTACTTATGTAAACACAGATTGAATAATGTATTATTGGCAAAAAAATTATTCAAGTTATTTACAGATTTTTTTTAAATATTGTATCACATTTATCTCAAAGTTTTTAAATATAACAATAATTACAACTTTTACGGATTTATTTAAAATTTTGGTATAAAATGTTTGTACTGTATATTTAATTAATATTTTTTTATAAAGTTTTTAATGAAATTTAGGATTAATGATAAAAATATATCTCAAACAATATTCTAAATGTGATGTAGTTATGATGCTAATATAATGAGGCACTAGATCTTATCTAATTGACTTATACTCAATTAATTATAAATAATTATAATGATTGGGTTTCATTATACCTCCCTGGTCTAGTGTGCCTTGACTTCACAAACAAACTTCCTTTTCGCGGACTTTTAGGCATATATTGCCTCGTTATGTCTTGTTATGTTCTTCACTAATTTATGATTAATTGAATAATAATTGTAAAAATATATTTGAATTTTTATTGCTATGTAGTAAATTAAATGGCTACTTTAAATCTGATTGCTCAAAGTGCATGTTTCTGCGACATATTTTTTACATTGAGTCACAGTGATTTGTGTTGGCTATTTATTAATGTGACTTGAAAACAAAGAGGGCCATGTCTTACAGCACACGCGTGGCGATGACACACATTGATATTAACAATAATGGAAGTCAAGTGAATTAAGCTTTATTTAAATGTATTTTTGTATGCCCTTGGAATACTTTCTTTTTCGTCGAAAAATCTTGGGAATTTTTGGACAACATAGGCCTAGATTTATGCTGAAGAAATTTGATCAAATGTTATTTCTAATTGATGTGAATGATGCCGAAATGTTTCAATAGACAACGCGTCTAATTCGCGAGGTTATAACGCATGTTTCATAGTAAACAAAAAAAAAACGAAAAAACATCACGCATTTACTTTCTTTAGTTAAAAGTAATATCCACGTGCTTAACATCCATTAATAAGTATAGTACATTGCCCCCTCATTCAGCGTGTAATCCTCCGCCACAAAAACAACCCGCAAAAACTTTGGACGCTAAGAATATCATCACTTCAAATTATGGTAGATAAGTAAAATGATTTTTTTTTTAATTTTTTTTCAGGAAAACAAAATGTTTTAACACTTGATAATTACCTAAATTTAAAAAAAAAACTGCCTTAAGTAAGAGCCCCTTTTTTAATTTTGTTCATCTATTAAGGTAGGTGTACATTTACCCCGGCGCGGCTTGACGAAATTTACAGACTAATTATGTATGTAATCAACCTATAATTTGTCGAGTATTTCATGGTTGACTAATTATTTTTATAGACAAATCCTTGCCTGTGTATCAAGAAATTGCGATTTCATCATATTATTATTATTTTCATCATATTATTTCTTTTTTATTGTGGCGTAAAGTTTATTATAGTTTACAATTCACTCGTTTAGAATATTAATGAAAGTTTCTTGTGTATGGAGATGAACCATTTTCATTTAAAATTTACAGCAGAATATTCGGCACAAAAGGGTTCTATCATGAGCCTGTGGTAACCACAACTAAGAATAGATCGGTTTGTTCAATCGTTATTGGTGGTAGATATTAAGACAGCAAAATAATTAGGACAATAAAAAAAATGTCTTTAATATTTATTCTAGTATTATTTTTTTAACATCAAGAGATGAGTGTCATGGTAAGTCAAACTTGTTAACAGACGCGTATTTCAAGCGTACTACAAGTGGACCATTACTAACTTATGATGATTATTTATTTTGAATAAGAAATCTGTTTTGTATACTGTACAAAAAGGACAAACAAGAAAGACAACTTTACCTTGTCCTTTCTTGATAATGTTAAATTAATAAATTAATTAGTATATATAATTTGTATTTGTAACTGGTATAAATTTAAGAAAGTGGTGGTACATTATGGTTCAAGACATTTCTACCGAGATTTTTATTGTTAAAAAAAAGAAGAAGTAAAAACGGCCTTTTTGTTCTATTGCGATGTACGAATAAAATACAATATGCCAATGTTGTCATGTTAATACAAAATTGGTAAATGATTTTGCCCGGGTAGATGATATAATGTATTCTCATCAAAATCTCGTTAGAACTAACATCCAAACGTATGCCGTTGGGAGCATCAATCATTCAGATTGTCACGTCACGTGTTTGTAGAACTTTCGAGATCTTTTCACAATCTGTACGGTGACAAGTGATTCCGAATTGTTTAGATATGAACTCAAATACGTCTTATAAATACGTCTTACTGCTAATCAAGGATCTCCTCTCGGATTGAGAGATGCTGGGGCTCGGTTCAACCGAGGCCAAGTAGTTAAGGGGCATGAAAATTCCACCACCACTTTTCGTGAGACACTTTCACTAACTTAAAGAGATATCTCATTTTAAATGATTCCAAGACCGGTTTCTCGTGTACTTTCATCTCTCATTTCTTATGCGAGATCAAAGCAGTCGCAACGAAGAAAGACGAGGGGGTGACAATACTTCCAATATCAATTAAATGTTACTTAAAACAAAGTGTAATGACGCGGTGCGGTAGCGGAAAATAATTTGGAACGCTTTAATTCTGGGATCACGCATCGGTGCCGTTGCGTTTTACACGCCACCGAGGTCTTGTTCAGTACTCTGGCGTTCCAAGTTTTTACGTCAGGCTGGAAGGCTGAAGAATACGTAACACTGTGGAAAGTATTGCCTATGAAGTATCATATTTATTTTATTTTTATTTAATATGCTTTATTGTACACCATTACAATAGAAAGAACATTGTTAACTGGTCACAACTCAATAAGGTAGTGTCACAAATGGCGGCCTTATCGCTCTCGGCGATTTCTTCCAGGCAACCGTTAGATGGACTGGAGAGATCAGAAACATAGAGTGGGTGGTCATAATTTTAGTAAATTTAGAATTGTAAAAAATTGATGTACGCAAAAATTTCAAAATAATAACAATAAATAAATGTAATTAGAACTAATAATTAACTCAACAAATATAAGAAAAATATAATAAAAATATAAGTACGAGTAAATGAAAAATAAATATATACAATATATATATATATATACTACGTGAGTGACAAAAAATGTTCCTTGACAAGTCTTTTAAAGATATAAATTGATTTGGCTTCTCTTATTGTCACTGGCAGTTCATTCCATAAACGAGCAGCGTGAATAGTAAAAGACCTGCTAAGGAATGAAGTGCCGTGCTTGGGGATTTCTAGTACCAAGTTCTCTGATGACCTAAGAGATCGTTCATGTGTGCTACATAGAAAATTAAATCGCTTTTTAAGATAATGGGGGGCAGAGGGATGGAACAAGATACAATAGAGGAGAGACAGGATTCGAGTATTACGGCGAGAACGCATAGATAGCCACTTGAGTTTAGCACGAAATTCGGAAATGTGGTCATATTTACGAAGTCCAAATATAAACCGTATACAAAGATTCTGAAGTCGCTCAAGCTTTTCAAATTGGGCTTCGGTGAGATCAAGGTAGCTAGCATCGGCATAATCAAGGAGAGGAAACAAAAGAGATTGGACCAGCGCTATTTTCGTTGGAATAGGTAAAAAATTCCGTAATCTTCTTAAGGACCCCACTGCAGCAAACAACTTTCTACTAATTTCTTGCAATTGGGGACCCCAGGATAGGTTTCGATCCAAGATGACACCTAAGTTCTTAATTGTCTCACTATATGGAATTACACATCCATTGAATGAGATTTGAGGAATGGTAGCATCTATTTTCGAAACCATCCTAGAGCTGCCAACAACAATAACCTGGGTTTTCGTAGGGTTAACAATTAGGCCGTGATTCCTGCTCCATTCACTAATACAAGCAAGATCTTTGTTGACTGCAGCTACAGCTTCCGCCAATCTGTCTACCGGCGCTTGGTAATAAATTTGCAGATCGTCTGCGTATAGGTGGTAGGAAGAAATGAGTTGTTTGGATATCATACATACACACGTACATAACCTCACGCCTGTATTCCCCGATGGGGTAGGCAGAGGTGCTTTTTTGCATCCACATTTCGCCAATTATGTTTTTGGCCCACGTAACAGAGCCTATTACCGTTATTGGCATATTTCCAAACTCTAAGCTACTACTGAGAATTTCGTATTGAAAAATAAAACAACAACACAGGGAAACAAACCCATGACTCTAGATCGCACGATACATATCTGATGTGATAAAACCCGCGGCAATCGTCTCGACAGTATTGCATTGGCTACTTACCAATCACTTACTTAAATCAGTATTATAATCATCACACACGATCTCACAGTCTTACACGTGTCTCTAGTGTCTTAAAAACTCCCAAGGACTGTCCGCCTAAAGCACGAAGGTCAACGTTAAATATATTTTTTTGCAAAAATAAACGCATTGGTACGGAAATTGAATTAACGTCACTTTATGTCCGTAATTGGTTAACTAGTAACTAATCAAATAGTAATAAAGCACTCACGCATGTTTTACGCTTTAGCTTTGAGATAAAGACCTGAGTGCCGTGTGGCTGAAATAGAGTATCAATTGGGGAAAATCGATTACCACAATTCATCACCACACCACTCGATAAAATTATGCCTGTAAGCAGAGGTAAAAAATATACGCCTACCTTTAGCCAGCTCTAGCTTTAGTCCGACATTTAAGCGGTGACCCCATTTCGGTTTTCAGGAACATCTCACAGAAGCTATAGAAAAAAATTAATTGGCTTTAAATTTACTCCTTGTTTTTAGTCACTTTTGTGGTACCTCTCGGAATGCACACCAACAACCAACCAATCATATAAGTTTGGTTGATTGGCTTTGCTTAAACACACTTTCGCCTCTTCAGTTTATTCTCTAAGTTATTTTAAACTATCCAAGATATTTTTAATATTTGAAAGCTTTAGTAGATTATATAGCAGAATCGCTTTTGCTTACCTACGAAGCCCTATCTTGCTACAAATAAAAAATTTATGCTTAATCAAACTATTTAAGAATTAGGCGGTCCGCATATTAAGCTGTGGCTCATTTGAGTGAAGTGTGGAGAATACTTATTAGCTTGGCCGGCATGACTGCGCCGATTAATGGGATACCTGACTTACCGAAATGCTTCAGCGATAGAGTGCGTACTCACATTGCTGCACAAGAATAAAAAATATATGTAAAAGGAAACGGAAGTGTTTCAGAAATAAATTAAAAAACGTATTAAAAATAACACCTCAAACTTACAAGAACATTTAGAATAAAATACTGTTTTGTGTAAATAAAATTCCTGAAGTTCGTAACTAATCGGATTAGTGTCAAACTTGGACTTTATTATTTGAGCAAAGATTTATATTAATCAAACGCGGCCTTGGCCTCTCACTGCTCCTTAATAAAGAGGAAACTATTTTATGTGCTAACTAGCTAACGAAATTTCATATTATGATGTTTTGTTATTAAGATTTTAGAATACCTACCGTTTTTTTTTTAAATTACGTTACACGTTCTGGCCTTTGGACTACTTTTAAATAGCTCAAGTCATCAATGAATAACTATTATGAATTCGTTTCAGTAATTATGTATTAAGAAATTGTTACTGCTTCGTGATCACAGCACAAGTGTGTGCCGTGTGATCTAGAGGGTCTGGGTCTGATTCCCTTGTCGGGACACATATTTTTTTGTTTTTCCGTTAGTAAATTCTTAGTAGCAGTACGGAGTCTCGAAATGAGTCCGAAAAACATGGCATGGTGGGATTCAAAATTTGGCGAAACGTGGGCGCAGAAATGCCTCCTCTGCCTAGCAGTTGACGATTTTTGACGATTCAAAAGAACTTGTAAAAGTGTATTTGAATAAAGATAATTTGACTTTGACTTTAGTGGCGGTACTTCCTTAGAAGTCCAAAACCCCAGTTTGCCTTACAAAATTCCAAATAATAATCTTTAAATCTTTACTTCATAAAATCAATTTGACATATAAATGAGATATCCTGATCCCACAATAAACAATTATAAACTAGACATTACACAATTAATGTGTAACTCTTTTGGGCTCCTATGGAAGTAGCCTGCTGCCTAGTCCTTCGGGAATTCAGGCGGGAGTATTTCCATAAGAAAAATAAATAGTAAAGAAAAATATAAATATAAAGTATTTTTGGATCGTCATGCCAATAATGTTATATAAGTGTTGAATCATATTATGAGGGCACACGACATCCAATGTAATAGACGTGAATGTTTTAGACGTCAAGTCACGGCAGGGCATGTTATAATACACGGATACATTAATTGATTTATATGTGACTAGCACTGGGGGCCAGCTTCAGCCGAACCCAATTGTATAAGAACAGACAGGCTATGTCCTTTCCCAACGTCCCATTTATTGCCATACCAAAAATCATCGAAACCGATCCCATGGCTTAGGAGTAAAAGAATTACTGATAATTATCGTATAATTGATAAGTTGTAATGGCCTCGAGGTTGAGGCACGCGCCCGAGAATCTCGACGGTCGCGGATTCACAGGCACACACTTCTGACTTTTCTAAGTTATGTGTGTATTCACAAAGAATTATCACATAGTTTAACGGTGAAGGAAAACATCGTGATGAAACCTACACACCTAAAAGTTCTTAGGAATTTCTTAGCTGTGTAGTCCATCAACCTGCACTAGGCTACCGTGGTGGACTAAGGCTTAGACCCTCTCAGTTGTAGAGAAGGCCTGTGCCCAGCAGTGGGGCTGATGATGATGATGATAAAAAAAATTAAGTCGTTGACTACCAATGAATTTATGAATATCCAACACCCAAATCATGTCTGTGGCAATCAGTCACCAAATAAAATGCCATTGGCATAACTTACGGCGGTTTTTGGTGACACCATGTAGGATCACGCTGAGTTAAATTGGTTCTACAACTTTAAATTATTGAAAAAGAAGCATAGATTATAAAACTTATTGATGTGGCTTCAAATTACTTGTACATTAGTTTACACAAAGTCAAAGTCAAAATCACCTTTATTCAAATATACTCTTACAAGTGCTTTTGAATCGTCAATTAAGTTTTTTTAAACTATTACCGCTTCGAAACGTGTTATCGCTGTGGAGAAGAAACGGCAAGAAACTCCCTCAGCAACACGAAATGTAATTTTAGTATAATAATTTTTAATTATAATTATATTTTTTATAATTTAATTTAACCTCATACATGTCATAACGATGCAAATTGCAGCAACCTCCGATCAGTTTACTTACTTCCAGGGCTTATTATCCTCAATATAATCTGACATTTTATAATAAGCTTTTTTATATAGGTTTTCTTTAATCAATTTTTTAAACTTTTTCAAAGGAAGCTCCCTAATACCCTTCGGAAGTTTGTTATAGAAGCGTATACATTGCCCAATAAAATAGTTTTTAACTTTCCGGAGACGAGTTACGTGTTGTACAAGATTACATTTGTTTCTAGTATTTTTATTATGAACATCACAAATTTTATGAAATTGACCAAGATTTTTTTGGACGTACATGAGGTTTTCGTATATAAACTGACAAGTAACGGCAAGAACATATCAGGGTAGTTATTTGAAGGTCACCAACAACAACTAAAAGTTTTGACTTCTGCTATACCCTGAGGCATTGTATATTACGAGGGTTTGTTTGCTAGTCTGGCTTTTCTTAGTGTTTCTGTTGGGATCTAAAGAATAGCATACATAAAGTACACAAAGCATACTTGTGTTCCGTACCTGGTAATGTGAAAGATATAAACTTATATACCTAGATAGATAAATTGCAAATACTTGAATTGACTCCAATCCAATCCATCAGCCAATCGAAGTCCACTGCTGCATAGGCCTCTCCCAATGACTTCCACAGGGACCTGTTGGAAGCAGCCTGCATCCAGCGACGTCCCGCGACCTTCACCAGGTCGTCCGACCATCTTGTCGTAGGACGCCCCACGCTGCGCTTTCCGGTACGTGGCCTACACTCGAGAACTTTTTGGCCCCATCGGCCATCAGTTCTCTGCGCTATGTGCCCGGCCCATTGCCACTTCAACTTGCTAATCCGCTGGGCTATGTCGGTTACTTTAGTTCTCCTACGGATCTCCTCATTGACTATGTTTTAGAAATTTAACTATCGAGTTTAGAGTTTGCGATGCATTATTAATCCATAAAGTGCTTTCCGTTTCTCATCTATTTCGATAGCTGTGTACGTGTTTTCATCATTGCACGTGCTTAGAACGATGTTAAATTTAGTCTAACACTATTAAAATTAACAATTTACTCAACCCCCAAACACGTGCTGCACCTACTCGCATTGCATGACATGAATCTAAAATAGCGTTGTCGCATTTGGTACCTAATACTACCTAATTAATATTTTAGATACTATAGTGAGTTTGATTGTTACGCTTTCATGCCTAAACTGCAGAGCCGATTCCGGTTGATTTTGGTGCAACGATAGATGGAACTTTGAAGAGGTGTATCCGCTATTTTTACATACATAATATGTACATACATAACCTCACGCATGTATTCCCCGAAAAGGTAGACAGAAGTGTATTTCTGTACGCACATTTCGCCTGGTTTGTATCAGTCCTCTCAGAGAGTGGCGAGGGACATACCTATAATTCATTCGTATTTTCTGATATCTTTGGTATAACAGTATTTAATTATTACTTAAAACACCTGAAGTTCCAACATTTTAACTATCATATTATAAATTGACAGCCCTGTGGTCCAATTGGCTAGATACCAGCTTGTGAAACGAGAGGCTGCGGGTTCCATCCCCACACCAAGACAAATGTTTGATCCACAAATATTTGTTTCGGGTCTAGGTGTTTGTGAGACCAAAAAGTCTCTTGTAGTTTCAGATACCCAAGACACAAGACTTCTATCTTAATATGGGTTAAAACTATGTGATTGTTGGGTGTTTATATTATATTACATTTGGATATCAATACCGTACTGTCCTAAATCTAGTTTTTTTATGCATAAATGACGATGTTTTAGCTTCTTAACTTTTGTGACTGCATACATTATATCTATGTGTTGACAATTTTTTAGTTTAGATTATGTTGGGTTATATTATGTATGATCCAATAAATTGCTTTTCCGCCCATGTTGTAAAATTTCTTTAAAAATATATACTTTAATAAATAGTGGTGGTCTTGATTATGACACCTATGATTAATGATTGAACTACTAAATTGTGATGGTCCTTGTAGTTTTCCTCCAATCGTTACTCTATTTCGACCTACCATCAATACGCTCACAATCAGGTCAGTTAAACGTTATGCAACTTCAAAGGAACAATTTCAGATTTTAATAAAATAATGTCATCATTCTTAATGAAAAGTGTCCTAAGACGTCTCTCTCCCTTCTAGTTAAAACTTTCAAGTCAAACGTTCACGCCTGCAAACTTTCTAGCATCTAACTTGCCTGGAGAAATCCATCTTCATTTGTCAGTAAATGCTTACCTTACTCAAGACAATTAATAATGGAATAAAAAAGTTATAGTAAATTTTATGCTTTATAAATCCAAATGATTTATCAGAGATGAAATACACATAGAGTAGATGATTCATAGAAAAAAATATACTAAAAGGTATTGTGCTTTGACTAAAACTTTATATGTCTTCTAAAAATAATACAAACTAGATATAAAACTAAGAACTTATGTTCAATTATTGTACAGTGCAAAAAGTACATGGAATGTTTATCATTGTTATTGAATTGAATGAAGGCTGTCTAAAACACTAACATATTACATAGTACGAGTAGGTACTTTCTACAATAATTCCACGGCAATTTTCGGAAACCAGTAATAAATCAGCTAAAAATACGAAGAAATCATCATCATCATCATCAGCCCATATACGTCCCACAGCTGGGCACGGGCCTCCTCTACAACTGAGAGGGTTTAGGCCTTAGTCCACCACGCTGGCCTAGTGCGGGTTGGCGCACCTAAGAAATTCCTAAGAACTTTTAGGTGTGCAGGTTTCATCACGATGTTTTCCTTCACTGTTAAAGTACGTGATAATTCTTTGTGAATACACACATAACTTCGAAAAGTCAGAGGTGTATGCCTGGGGTTTGAACACGCAACCGTCGAGATTCTTACTACGACTTACTTCTTACTACGACGAAATAAAAACTAAAAATATATTTGTTATGGCAATATATGGCAAATAAACGGATTAGTGCGGATAGCTTGTCGGAAAAATCATATCAAAACCCAACGATAAACCAAATAGTAGCGTAGAGATAAACAAAAGTGGTTAACATGCAAAGCAATTGGTCAAATGAACAAGTTGTATAACAAACTATTCGGTCTTACATGAGTACCTAATAGTTGTTATTTCAATTAACGTTATTGCGGATACAAAGTTTACGTAATCAAATGTTCCCCGAACGGGTATTGTTTCACCTATTTTCCTGTATGTGAAAAACAGGATTAACACTTCTGGTGTGTAACTAGTTGTTTTAGTAACTTTTTGTAATCTTAGTTATATAAATGTAAGGAATATGCAATGAACATAATTTATTAAACTATCAAATAAATACACTGATTAGTCACACACTTCGTATCAGAAATTACGAGACTTTTCGATCTAACAGAAACCCAGACTCGAAAAAAATATTGGTAGATCACTCAAACATTTATCTCGTTGCGTGGATCAAAACTAAGCCTCTCTTTCGCAGACTGGAGTCTAACTTACTGCGGCACGGGGCTGTCAACTAACCAATTAACCAAAACATAGGTAGCGTCTAATATTCGTCCATTTCTTTTTGCTCAGGTTTTCCCACGATGATGGTAATTACCCTCGATGCGCCGCTGCATGGTCCATAACATCTTTTATTCTTGCTTTTTTTCTCTCATAAAATTAAATAATTTATTATTGAATTTTAAAGCGGTTTAGATCAGTTATTTAATTATCTCTAAGTATTGATTATTGTGTAAAATAATCAGATGATTTCATATTTATTTACTTGTAGATTATATCATTTATACGTTAAATATTTGATATCCATAACTTTTATATGACTTTGAAACTACATCAATGTTTCATTAGCAAATATATCAAAGAATCCTTGAGAGTTTTGGAAAACTAGCGAACCAAATGCAAAACAACATAGTTTGCATGTGTTGTTAAACTATGGAAAGTAAATTTTATTCGTGGTTGGATCGGAAATTCTACGCACATCCTGTTTGTAGCAAATTCAGCGTTTTATTAGTCTATATCCTTTCGAATCCGATTTGTTTTTATTGAACTAAAACCGCGTAGTAAGCTGGTAAACATTTGCAAATTGCAATAATATTTACATGGATGAATGTAAGCAGCTGTGTAGACGATCATTTATTCCATCGTTAATTGTAGTTTAAATTGATTTATTTTTAGATCGTTTAAATTCATTTAAAAGATTTATTTAAAAGTTAGTCGTTTTGTTTTATTGAAAGAAAATTAAACCTCAAGGAGGACAATCTGATGGTAGAGTAGATACTTCTACGCGCTCGAAGTGTGACCACCAAACGAAGCATAAAACTTATAATATAAAATAAATGTAATATAACGTTTAAAAAAAATGACACAGTACAACCCCTTCGCTTTTTCTTTGGCCAGACGTTAATCATATTTATATATATATATATTATATCTTATGGTTGTAAGTTAACGTTGCTAGTACTTTTGAATCAATAAAAATGAGTCACACTTTCAACTCTTATAAGATCCTAAGCAAATGCTTTTACAAATATAAAAGCATGATTATATTTTTTATAAGATGAATAGATAAATTTGCCAATTCACTGGCTTTTGTAATGTCAATTGAGCCTTCTGAAAAGACGACATCTTTAAAGATTATTCGCATGAAAGAAAAATCGCAGTACTAATATATTCAATAATAAGTCGTATTACACAATCTTCGTCACGTTCATACGTGTTGTTATTAAAAACTGTTATCTGCCGTGAGAAATACAAGGTGACACTTACAAATTGAGTCCTGAATGAAATCCCTTCATATATAATTGCTTAACAATAGACATGTGCTGACATTCTGACATTGTAATTTGTCATTGATAGCAGAGGTCACACGAAGCGCTCATCTGTGAGCCAATAAAAAGTCAATCTTCTCAATACAATGTCAGAGAACGTGTCTAAGCACGTGACGGTAGTGTATAGGAATATTACATTTATATATCTCAATACGTGTGCTCAGCTGCAGTTTTGTACCATAATTTTCCTCCAAGGGTTACACGTTATGGAGCGAATCTATGCCGTTGCATACTCTGTGTTACTACTGAGGATTTCTACATGGAAAACTACTAAATTTTTGCCGACCCGACGCAGGACTGTCGGTTTTTTCTGTATAGGTTTTCATTTAAATATGAGGCAAGCTTGTATAGTAGACTCAAGCAAGAAGATAAAAATGTTATGTTTACACATTGTACCAATGTTTATACCGTTTTATTTACTTTAAAAATAAAATATAACTAGCAGAAACCTTGACTATTGTATTAAGAGTAATGCATTTAATTCATTAAGCTTCACGATACCAAGACAATCTCCAGAGAATAATTGTGGTGATAAAAATGCTGCTAGGCTCGGAATATATGGAGGGGATTTCACCTACAATACAGGCTGTTGACCGTCTATTTATCTAGATTAACAAGTCAAGCAATATATAGTAATTTCAAGCCACTGTTGGTAAAGCAAACAACATTTCATGACTTATTTTGTTTTAATCTCAACATTTCTAGAATAAATACGATTGCGAAAATAAGAATACCTTATTAAAGATAAATATGAGTGAGAATTATATTTAAAAAAAAAAAACATGTGGAATTGTGACGAGTGTGAGGTCCGAAGAACATCATTAGTGTGGTGAGTTAGTTTCTAATAACTATATGAGAATAGAAATTATATACGACTAGAACTAAAAACGATTGAAATACCTAATTACGTTCTGGAGCTCGCCACAATGCAACGTTTTTTCTTAAGAAAATGTGTTATAGAAAAAGTAGAGATGGCCTTGAGGTTTAGGCGCGCGTTTGAGAATCTCGGCGGTCGCTGGTTCAAACCCCAGGCACACACTTCTGACTTTTCGAAGTTATGTGTGTATTCATAATGAATTGTCATTTACTTTAACGGTGTAGGAAAACATCGTGATGAAACCCTTTGATGAAACCTAACCCTCGGTTATGTATCTAATGTTTTACCGCAACATTTATGAGGTCATTGGTCGGTTTATAAAACAAACGATTTAAATATAAATATTTTAATTACCACTTCTCTGCATTAAAACAATAAATGTAGGGTCTCTTTGCACGCAACAGATGTAATATAACAAACAATATAACTCAGCTGTATATTTACTTTACGACGCCATTTTATACTCTAAATTTTATATAGTACATTGGTAAATGGATTTTATAAATGTATTTTTGCGTTATTTGTAATTTTTTTTTCGTTTAAGACCAGGTGTAAAAAGGGGTGGAGTTTTAATTGAAATTAAAAGCTAGAGCAGTTAAAGTGTGTGTTTTATAAAAAATAATATATGATGATGATAAAACGGTAATACCTAATACTTTTGAAAAATACTACGAAAACTTCGTTTTAAAATAATTATTTTTACCCTTTGAGCTAATAGTTTAAATCCGAAAGTAGTTTTGTGTGTCTGTTTTATTTTCACAACTAAACGGTTTTATAAAAAATATATTTTTTATTTATTATTAGACAATTGTAACTTGTGTTTGAATGATGGAGTAAGGTGTATTGGAGTGCAAATCGCTTTTTGTGAAACGTCATAACGTTAAAGCGTAGCTGAGGCCATTATCTTTTATTAAAAAAAAATTGCGTGTGATAGCGTGAAGATAAATATTTATCATTAGGGTTTTTTTGGTGGCCTCAAGAAGTAAGTGCATGGTACACTGGGACATCTCGGCGGTCGCAGTTTGGAATCCCAGATGCACACATAAATATGTCCTACCGAAGTTATATGTAAATTGGTAATAAATGATTACGCTCTTGTGCCCGAAAAACGGCAATAGCCTCGCTCCCTATTACATGGGACTGATACATACCTCGTGAGATGTGGGTGCAGAAATGCACCTCTGCCTGACCCTTCGGGGAATACAGGTGTGAGGTTATGTATATACGTATGCTCTTAAAAAGTACCGAAAAATATTGATAATTAATTTAATTCCTAGCAGTTCTGTTAAGGATTTTTATACGAAGTCTATTAAGCCGCAACAAGTTTCTGTAGTGGGATAGGGCCTAACCCCTCCCAATTGTTAACGAAGCCGGTGTCTAGCAGTAAAAACTATCTGGATCTATATAGACAGAATAGTCATTCGTTTGTATGAAACGGTGTCTAATCGCGAAGTAGTGTTGGTAAAACCATATTTATAACATCAATATTCTAAACCCATTCTATAAAATTGCAATCCAAGCCTAGGCGAGCTTATCAAAGTTAATTGACATTCCCAATTTTGTCTCACATAAAAAATGCTATGAGAATAACGTAGATACTGAAGTTTTAATTCATTTCATAAATTCACATGCAACTGATAGAAATTCTAAAAACTGACCACACATTCGAAAATAATTAACAAACTAACATGATTATGCAAAGTTCAAAAAGCGCAAATAGTTTTTGCGTATACAAGTTATCATTAATGAAGTGTTTGTTGAGTTTAACGTTCAACTTATTTATGTTAAAAGTTATAATTTTTTATTACCTCATGAATATAGTGACTATGAATATGTCTTCAAGATATTTGCTTTCCTGCTCTGCTTATAAAATATTTGCGAATTATTGCATACACATAATATTTATTACTCCTCTACGCTCGCTTTTACATGTTATAAACAACAAATTTTAGATCAAACTTATTAACTTAGATCAAATTTTAGAACAAACTCACGCCTGTATTCCTCGAAGGGGCAGGCAGAGGTGCATTTCTGCACCCAAATTTCGCCAGGTATGTATCAGTCCCACGTAATAGGGGGCGAGCCTATTGCCGTTTTTCGGGCACATTTCCAGACTCCGTGCGGTTACTGAGAATATCCTAATGGAAAAACCCAATAACGCTTTGCCCGACTCGGGAATCGAACCCAGGACCTCTAGATCGCACGGCACATACTTGTACCGTGAGACCACGAGGCATATTATTTTAAAACAAGGTATTACTTATCTTAACTGAACTAATTGTTGAATGAATAGTACTTACAGGAAATAGTGTAACATTTACATTAAATTCATATTTTATTATACCCTTGTTGCTACAATAGATCACACCACTTGTTGTCTAGCCCATAAATCTAGAAATTCACAATATTAGTACATCAACTGCGTTATCAAGATGTTTCATGTCATACCCATAAATGACGTCAGAGCGTCTTCTGTTACCATACCCCATTTGAACATTTGCCAATATTTCGTAAATGTCGTATTAGCTTAATCGCCAAAAGTAGATACGACCTTAATTATGATTCCATAAATAGCAGCGGAATTTATGACGTCATAACACTATATAAATAAAATAAAATAGTTTTTGCACATTCCCGAACACAGTAAAGTTTGATGTCTACGAAACAATTTGAAAATAATTGCTTTGATACAAATCGTAGACATTTAAAATTAGGTCTGAAAGGGAAAGATACATATATAGGAGATAAGTGAGAAGATAAATTGAAGTGATAGTACTTATATTTCATGGCAAGCCCACCGCATAAATTGGACCCTTAAAAAAGGAGAAGTGCAACATTGCAGAAGATAAGAGTAGAAGAAATATTAAGTGGTCTTTGCTTAGCAGTTGATTAACAATTCTTTGTAATCAATAATATTGCTTAAATTTAATATATCAATTCAGGAACATTACAACTATAAAAATATTAATTCCACAAAAAAAGCTAGATGACGTAAGATCTTGCACACGTTACGTTTTTGTTTCAATTTTATCCCAACTTCTACACTCACAAAGCTTTCAAAAGTGTCTTCCGTGTCAATTTCAGAAAACAAATGACGGTAATAGTGACATTGGTACAGAAATGACAGTCCAAACCAACACATTTATGTCTTTTCAGATAAATCGTTATAAATATTGATGTGTTTCTAACTTTTTGTGCGTTTCTGTCTTTAATAATAGCTGTCTAGATGGAGACTTTAACATATAAATCATGTCAAAATTCATTTCAATCTAAATAAACATGATGACGTTTTTATGTCATATTCTCAATGAGTACGAAAAGTTGGCTCGAATTTGTGGAATATGAAACTCTTATGTATCGCTAAGAATACCACTTTCAGTTCTCGCATGTGCTTCTTTTCAAACATTTCTAATTATTTCTATAAGATTATTAATTACATAGATGATGTATGTTTGTACACCAGTTTGAACGCAACCAATACCATATAATCACATTTCATGGGTCTTTTCTCATAGTCCACCATATGCACTATTTAGAGGCATCAATCATCTAAAGTCTATGTTTTTCAATAAAATACTAAATGAAATAAAAACTAAAATCTCATTAACAAATGTCAGCTTTAGAACTACAATATATCGAGAATCAATTACTTTTCATTTAAACGAACAGTTGTAATTTAGCGACTTATAACAAAAGCTGTAACAAGAATTATATGCATTATTTTATTAAGTGAGTGCATTGCGACCACTGCATAATTATTATTAATTGTAAAAGTATTATTTTAATGTAAGTGCCTGTTTTTGTTTTTGTGAGACTAAATATTTATCAACCTAAAGCTACGTCACGCCTGTAACGCCAAAAGGGCGGACACCAATTTATAACTACATCATATTATTAAAATCACATTTCTTATATCAAACGACATATTCCGAGACATTGGTCAAAAATTACTATAGATAAAGAGCTATGACACGATTGGTATACATTATGTTACTGTTCCTACTTCAGCTACCAATGAAAAGAAACAGCCGGGGAAGACCATTGGCTCAAAGGAATAAATTCAAGGAGGATAACTTTTTCCTGGGACTTTTTAAAACCATTTGGTGTATTAAGTCTGCAAAACGATTTCTGTGACATGAGGTAAAAATAAATAATCTGTTAATTTATATTTTACCAATTTATTTTTAGATTATAATTAAAAAGATTAAGATTAAAAAAAGTATTTACAATATTCGATTTATGTTAGAGTTATTGCCTCGACAATTACCAAAAAAGAATTATATTATACCCACATATAAATACTTTTTTACACGAATAACTTTGTACTATCTGTTAAAATATTGTTAAATTTCAAGTAAAAACGTTACGCACAAAAGATTAAAAAAACGAGCATTACCTATCTAGAGTAATTTGTTACTAATGAAGTCACAGTAGAAAATTTTCCGAGTTACTTCTAACGAAGCGCGACTGCAAACTTACTAATTTAGAACACTGGATAGGAAAAATTTCATTAAACTCAAGAATATTGTATCACAGTTTTGACCCAGAAAAAACTTAGAGATAACAATGAAAAAAGTTAAAAAAAATACAACACTGTAAACAAGATCAATTGGCGCCTACTTGGGGAGGCCTTCGTTCAGCAGTGGACGGCGATAGGCTGAGAAGAAGAGGAAGAAGAAACAAGATCAATCTGTATTCTGTTGAATCCGTGTGGACCAATGAAACTGCTTAGTATACATTTAACGCCCTTAATTACCACGAGCCGCACGTTGAATACTAACTAACTGATTGTAGTTAGCTAAGGGCTCTGCAACCTGAAATTGCTGAAAAAAAATCCACAGGAAAAGGAAAATGTCGGTCAAGGTTGAAAAAGTTAAACCCTTTGTGGCGGTCAAATTTAGAATGCTTTTAATGTTCAAGTGGTAAATGAATATTGAGTAATTTTTGGTGGTTTATTTTTATATAAGACGCCATTTTTGTAAGATTCCATAAAAAATAGCAAAAATACATTGAAAGTACAATGTGTGGAAATATAGTCTCTGCCTACTCCTATGTAATTTCCAACAATTGAGGCGTGAGTGTGTAAATATTTTATGAATGAAAGGCAAGGATGTATGATTCTTTAGATACTAATACTACTCGTATAGTGGTACATAGACAAATTTTGAGTTACTTAAGTAGTAACTCATATTAAAAACTTCTTCTATGGCAGTTATTTTCTTACCGATTGAAGTGACAAACCGCTAGTATACAATAACATGACAGGCCTATTAAATTAAGTTCTAGTATTGATCTCAGGACTCCAATACTAGCTCGTCGTTCATAATAAATTTTATAAAATTTAGTGACAGGTAGAAAGTGAATTGGCATTGTTATTTTGTATGATGTCTAATAATTATAAATTCATTATATGTTTGTAAAAATACATCTTGATTTTAAAAGTATGTCGTCGCGGTACGTTCAGAAATGTGTATCCGTTTACATACATGTATGTTTTTTATAATATTCTAATCATGATTTATAATGAGCAGTGATGGCCTCGAGTTTTAGGCGCGCTGTCGAGAATTTCGGCGGTCGCAGGTTCAAACCCCCACTGACAGACAGACACTGTAATAATTAAGAGAATGCAAATAAAGCAAGAGTGACATTGCAGATAAATATTATACTAAATAGTTTATTATTAATAGTAAACTATTTTTGATCATAATATTTCTCTCAGTAAAGTAACATATGGTTCCAGCGTAATTAGATCTAAATAATGACTTTGTTTTCGCTCATATTCATCGTTAAGACTGGGTCAAAATCCACGTTCCTTTTACATACTACAAAAAAATAATCTGCTCGAATCCATGAAATTATTTTACTTAATTAACACGGATTAATAGTATACCTATGTATATATAACCATGTGTATACATCACATCACATCATCATCAGCCCATATACGTCCCACTGCTGGGCACGGGCCTCCTCTACAACTGAGAGGGTTTAGGCCTTAGTCCACCACGCTGGCCTAGTGCGGGTTGGCGGACTACACACCTAAGAAATTCCTACGAACTTTTAGGTGTGCAGGTTTCATCACGATGTTTTCCTTCACCGTTAAAGCAAGTGATAATTCTTTGTGCATACACACATAACTTCGAAAAGTCAGAGGTGTGTGCCTGGGGTTTGAACCTGCGACCGTCGAAATTCTCGACCGCGCCTAAACCTCGAGGCCATCACTGCTTGTGTATACATGATGATGAATTCATGCACTCCGTTTTCGCCGCTTATGTTTGAATCTGCTTCGCTGGTGGTAGGTAGCGACCACCGTACACAGGTGTGCCATAGTGGTACATGCAAGTGTGCCGCGTTCCGGGATCAGCCAGTGTACATATATCCGGTTTTTGAGGGGGCTTCAATCATGGTGAAAGGATGACCGTGCCGGCACTTTTTGTCGCGGTCGATCACCATGGCATTAGTCCCCCAAACTTCTTCACAAGAAAGGTGAAGAGGTATTCGGCCGGCATGATTGTGTCGACCAACGGGAGATCATCATCTCTCGCTGGTCGGCACTTTTTCTGGACTCCGTTATGCTTACCAGCAGGTGCAATCATCACTATGCCGTGCCAGTATAAAAAAAATCCTACATTAAACAATTATGCATAGAGACTATAGTCCGTATATGTATGTCCGTATATTAGTATGTACTATAGGACGCATGAATATTACTTATATCAAACAAATAATGGAAGTTCTCCGTGATGGGAATGGCAGGAGCAACCTTAACCGTTGGAAATATATGAGAAGATGCATGTATGCGGACGAGGCGATAGCAATTACCTTACCTAATGGAAATTGCATTGCAATTTGGATGGCATGTTGAGTTTATCACATTCCATTTGTTGCTCTAAATATTCCGGGCTGTTCGTAACTCACTGAAACTATATGCTTAATTCCGACAACTATTACACAGTCTTGGGTCACTATTTCGTAACCATTATTCGATGTAACATACATTTTATCGGCTTATCCTCGTTCCATTGATATTCCTCTTCGTAGTTTGCGAAATTGGAACAAATATAAGGCATAGTAATATAGGAATATGACATTCGACACTCGGTTTTGGCCGCACTGCACCTTCGATCAGGTATTCACTTTGCAGTGCCAATATAAAAATATCCATTTCTATGCATATAGAAATATATATTGGCATTTAACCTGCATAGGTTAAAAAAATATTTGTTTGTGAATTTGAGTAGTAATATGGAGAATGGTTTTGGAGGTAATATTTAACGATCGTGAAAAAATGCTTATTGTTGTTTAAATTATTAGTATAATAATTAAAACAGTGACATTGGTCACACAGAGAAATTAGATTGAAATTTTGGATTTTTCAAAAACTATTTCGATGGCTTTCCTATTTGATACTTAGCAATATTATCCTGAGAGTAAGTAAATTGATCAGAGGTTATGTTGCTGCAACTTATGACATGTACGAAGTTACATTGAATATAATTATAATTAAAAAAAAAATATTAAAAAAAATGTCATTTCGTGTTGCTGAGGGAGTTTCTTGCCGTTTCTTCTCCACAGCGATAACACGTTTCGAAGCGCCAATAGTTTAGAAAAAAAACTTAATTGTAACGATTCAAAAGCACTTGTAAAACTTTATTTGAATAAAGGTGATTTTGACTTTGACTTACCTACCCATTGCTATCGATTAAGAAATTCTTGATAGTTTACATGTGTAGATAAACAGAAACAGGCGTGCGTAAGAAGTGTGACTTCAACATAATTATTCGGTAATACACGCCTGCATGCCCTTTGGCGAAATAAGTATAAGTTTGCATGAAAACACTAGGACTTGATTTCGGCAGTCACGGACCTGAACCACAAGCATATCCGTAACATTTCAAAATTATGTCTGTATTTGTAAATAATTGTGATGTATACACATTAACCGTAAAAAAAAAACATCACTAAAAACCTGCATACCTAATACAAGCATTCTCTCCTTATATAAGATATATTAAATTCTTCAACTTACACCGCGCTTACGTGTTGAATTTAATCTGACTGAATAGGAGATAGCAACTATGTCGCGGAGCTATTAATATGACTGTGTTACATATTACACGAGCTGGGTATATTATGACATTAATCGTAAAGGGTGCTTAGATCTAGTAGATACATACATACATACATAAACTCACGCCTGTATTCCCCGAAAGGGTAGGCAGAGGTGCATTTCTGCACCCACATTTCGCCAGGTATGTATCAGTCCCACGTAATAGGGGGCGAGCCTATTGCCGTTTTTCGGGCACATTTCCAGACTCCGTGCTGTTACTGAGAATTTCCTAATGGAAATATCCAATAACACTTTGCCGGACCCGGGAATCGAACCCAGGACCTCTAGATCGCACGGCACATACTTGTACCGCGAGACCACGAGGCAGCAGTAGATCTATATTAAAAACATTTCTTAATTTAATGCGAATTGGAGTGCTACAAAATTGCTACAATAAGGTATGAAATTAGTGAAACTGCCGTTGAAAGACTGTAAGATTTGAAATCTACGACAAAAAAATCTTTATGTAAGTGGCTGTTGGTTGTATTTATTGTTAATTATAATCATTACTTACAATTTTGATAATAATAATATACACATAACTAGATTTTAATTACCTGTACTAAATTTTAATATATGACACAACCTTCCAGATTATTTGTGACAACTGTAACGGCATTTTAATAACAATGTGAACTTAATAAATCCTTTTTGACTTGCTGTTATTTTTTAATAGCCTCTGAATGTAGTAACACGAATTTGGTCCTTTACTTGCTCATACACTACGTTATATAAATTATTTGCTACTAGGTTATTTCTGGGCGATTGTAATTTTTCACCTAGAATCAAGTCACCTGTTCGATATCAACCTCTTCTAATTCAAGCACGGCATACGACTCAAAAATGGATCGTACTATCAAAAATAGTAACTATGGCCGAATAGTTATTCTTATCCCACCAGTAACCAATTTCGACCTTCGAAAAACTCACTGAATGAACTATATATAACAACACTCCATTATGATGTTGTTTGTTAGACACAAGAGTAGCAATCGTGTTGGTTCATTAATATCACGGTCTTAACTAATAAAAGCATTGCTGTAGCATTTAATTTACAAGTTACGACTTTCATAGTAAAAATACATTTTGCTATTGGTAGAGACTGAAATTTAAAATCGTGAACACAATTGGAGAATAATTTATAACGAGTTCGTGGTTTGTGTTTGACACGTCTATTACTTCAGTCTTTAATGATGATTAAGTCTAGACTGAAATGTGAAACGAGTAAAATATTTTCACGCGTCTGTTGTTTTAAAAATAAATGAACGGCTTCTAATAATTAAAATGAACAAAATTTTTAAGACATTCGCATTTTTATTACAATTTTAACATTTTATAGTATTATTTTAAAAAAAGAAAAATAAATTTAAATACATACGCTAAGTGAAATTTTTCGTTTTCATTTTGATAGCATTAATTCACAGAAATTATTTTTCAATTTCAACGAAATGACAGATTTTCAGTTCAGTCCAGACTGTTTTTGAAACATATATTTTTCACTAAATTATTATAACGAAAATGTATGCAATACTTAGTAAAATATTACTGCCTCTGCGGTACTAGCCATGGTAAGTGCAGAGACCGTTGAGAAATCAGATATGCACGTATATGACTGTTTAATAAATAAATAAATTACAATTTTGAATGAAAAGTAAATGATTATTACCTATATTGATGGCTCGAAGATAAAAAATATTTACATTAAACTTCGTCTTAGATGCTCTTATGAGAATAAGGTTTATTTTATGTTAGCATTGGCTCGATATTTCTAAAGTAGAACTAGATGTAGGGAAAAAGTATGAACTATAAATACGCTAGTTACAGCGAACATGGTATGTAAAGTATTTTATGCGTTGATTCCTAAATACATCACTCGTTTCAGACTCTACAATTTTTGTCCAAATACGCTTAACTATTTTTGATGACTAATATGACTAATATCTGGGGTTCATTCTAAAATCGGATGATAAAAATTACTCTGCATTTAGACAACTCATAAGGAACAACGTATAAATTTAGAGCTTTCTGTTTTAAGTTCCATGAAGATAAAATCCAAAGCAACAGATGCTCTATAATATAATTAGGATTTGCTTAGTTGTACTAACCTACCCTCACCTAAGTATAAAGTGGATTCTATTATTGATTCAAGGGTTAGAAAACACTCATATAACATCGAAATGTTTGTGAGATTTATTTTCTGGGTGACCGCCGAAATGTCTTTACCGCGCGCCTTATCCTCTAGATAATCTCGTCTATTTCTTTTTTTTTATATATATAGTACCATAAAAAAGTTTAGATTAACTGACCCTTGGTATGGTATTATGGATCTATAGGAAAAAATATTCCCGAGAGTAATGTCTTGGTAAGTCTGAAAAATCTTTTTACACACGAGTTTCATATATAATCCTTTCTACGGCGTGACATCGCTGAATTTGATCTGCTGTCACGATACTAACATTTTTCATCTGAACGTATCTTATCGGTTTAATCGAAAGTCCGGTTCAAACCCTGCTTTGAAAATGAAGCATGAGTTGAGATCAACAGCGATTATGTACGTCTTGCACAGCACAAGCTTGTGGATAAAATAGAGCTTCTTTTAGATTGTTTTTAGAAACGATCAATTAAACTTGTGACATAAATACCGACAATGGAAGCGACGGAAATACCGAAATATACCGATGCATAGATAGGTAGGGGTCAATTTTCACAACCACGTTTCGTCAGTTCTGTTTTAAGTCCCTTTTAATAGATAACGTGACAAAGCATTTTTCGACCCAAGACCTGACGATCGCACGGTGTAAGCTTTTTTAGTAGTGAGGCTATTCAGTGAGACATGAACTATTACAATTCTATTTTAATATGACCTTTAGTGTTTTACAGATCGAATAGATAATTTGGTTTAATTACCTATCAGTAGGTATTTAATTAAATTGAAATATAATAAGCTTAGCAGATCAATTTACATAATTAAATTGGTACTAGTTTATTTACAAATCGCGCGACAAGCTTTTATGATCATATATATAAATTGTATATAATGAGGTTATAAGTTGATAGTTAAACTTTTAAGGAAAAAATATTTTCTTCTTTTTAGAGCGTTTAAATAAAATCTTTTTTTTTTTTAGTTTTTTGTTTTTAATTTTTTTTTTTTTACCTTCTTTTATTTCCTAAGAAAAAAGAACAATTATTTTTATTCAGATAACACAATAAAAAGTATACAAACAGTCGTTTAGATACTGCATTAATTATATCGCACATTAATTGACCTTCGATGTCTAGAAAGTGTTTCGATGTGGCTATTCTCTATATTTCGAGCACTTGAACAAATAAAACTTAAAATAAACATTATTCACTTCACTTTACCATCCAAGGATAGTTTTATAAATTATCTGCTGCGTTTTCACAGCACCAAAATGATGATAGAATAATCTACTATTAATATCTAGCAGGCTTAGGCGTGCCGGTATCCCCTGCCTGTTCGGTATCCCCTGCCTGTCGTAAAAGACGACTCAAAGGGGCCCTTGGGGTCGCTGGGCGCGCTGCGGGGGCGGCGCGTCCTCACTGAAAGTGACCCCGAGAGGGGCGGCGGCACTGTGGCCTGTGTACGTCGCGGGCGCCCATCCACAACCGGGGCGCCCGAACCAAGCTAGTGGGGGTGCAACTGCGCCCCCTACACACTCCGAGACGGCCGAGACAAATACGTCTCGGAGGCGCACCGGGCGGCTGCGGCATTACGGTTGGCGCTTCTCGCTAACGTACCGTGGTCGCCCCACTCGGCGCGGAGATGGCCACCGGGGGGTTTTGGTCGGTATGCCGGTTTAGGGATATTGTTAGGGACCCAGCCCGGCACTAACACCTGCGCGGACATGACGTCGCCGCGCGCCGGGCTGGAAGACCGGTGACCCCGACATACGCTTCCCGCCCCCCCTCCCCCGGGGTTGGCGCGGGAAGTAGAGCCATAAACAGCTTTCCCCTCGAGAACAAAAAAAAAAAAAAGGCTTAGGCGTGCAGTGGAGTAAAAAATATCGGCAGCCAAGCCGGGTCAAACCCCAGGAACACACTAACTTTTCGAAGTTATGTGTGTATTTAAAATCTGCCATTCATCTGCCTCGTAGATTTTGTCGTGTAAATGTATCCAGAGGGCTCTGACGTCCTAGGTTCGATTTTAGTTTCCAATTTTTCGAATTCTTGACTTTTTTCCTTATTGATCATTTAGTGTGACAAATTTATTACACCGAAATATCATCGAAGCAGAATCAGTGGCGGTACTTCCATAGAAGCCATTCCATTAATTGCGTATTTATTGTGGGGTCAGAGTATTCTTATTAATATGTCAAATTGTTTTTGTTAAAACTTAAAGATATTATTATTCGGAATTTTGTAAGGCAAACTGGGCTTTTGGGCGATTATGGAAGTATCGCCACTAATGGTCTAAGATCCGGTATAAGATTTAATACCCTCATCTGTTATTTAGTAGTGATAAGAAATAAATGATAGATAATATTCACATTGACTTATTGCACATAGGTTGTCTAGTCAAATCCGGTCCAGACAATCTTTAATATTAGAATAAAGTTTTGCGGTTTGTATTTTGGATATTTGGATTTTTGGATGTTTTTTACGAATAAACTCAAAAACTACAGAACCGAATTCGATGATTTTTAGTATGGATATAGATTGAACCTACCGAAATGATATAGAATACTTTTTATCCCAGAAAATGTAGTATTCCTGTGGGTATGGGCATAAGTAACTCTGTCAATGTTCAGCTTTTACGCCTAAACCATTTGACCGATTTGAATAAAATTTTGGTATGGACATAAAGGGACCCCTATGAAGTAACACACACTACATTCAATCCCGGGAATATGTAGAGATCATGTGGGATGAGCATATATTGTAATTCGCAAGTAACACTGCCTGTATTATGCTTTCACGCCTAAACCATTTGGCCGATTTAGATTAATTTTGGCATGGAGGTAGATGGGACTTACCAAAGCAACATAGGTTACTTTTTATCCTAGGAATATGTAGGGTTCCTTTGAGATGAGCATATATTGTAACGCGAGAGTAACACTGACTGTGTTATGCTTTCACGCCTAAACCATTTCATCGATTAGAATAAATTTTGTTATGGACATAAATAGAACCCTAGGAAGTAACATAGACTACACTTATCCCGGAAATATGTAGGGTTCCCGTGGGGTGAGCATATATTGTAATGCAAAAGTAACATTGCCTATAATATGTATTCACGCCTAAAGTATTTGACTGATTTTAATGAATTTTGGTATAGACATAAATGAGACTCTATGAAGTAACATAAACTTAAATTTATCCCGTAATTATGTAGTTTTCCCGTGGGATGAGCATATATTGTAATGCGAAATGAACATTGAGTGTGTTGAGATTTTACGCCTAAACTATTTGACCGACTTGGATGATTTTCGGTATGGACAAAAACGAGACCTTAAAAAAGGAGATAAGGTACTTTTTTCTATTCAGTAAGTGCCGTTTCAGTAGGTGATTTAAGATTTTGAGGATTTCTTTAGTCACGTTGAATGAAGTTAAGTGCGGTTAATTAAATTAATTAACCGCACATAATAGCCCTTAAAATTACTTATTTATAAGCTCGTAATGTTATAGTCACACAAGAGAACCTAATACCACCAGGTAGCAATATAAATCTAATAATGGCAAGTAACGTGACCTAAGTGCGTTTAACGTCACCTATGTGCACTTAAGACCACTTTTTGACACTTAACCGCACTTAGCTACATTCAACGTGACTAAATGAATCCTCAGAATCTTAAATCGTATCGCAACACGTATCGTCTTCCAAGTGCCCGAAACGGCACTAACTGAATAGAAAAAAGTACCTTATCTCCTTTTTTAAGGTCTCGTTTCTGTCCATACCGAAAATCATCCAAATCGGTCAAATAGTTTAGGCGTAAAACCTCAACACACTCAATGTTCATTTCGCATTACAATATATGCTCATCCCACGGGAAAACTACATACTTACGGGATAAATTGAAGTCTATGTTACTTCATAGAGTCTCATTTATGTCTATACCAAAATTCATTAAAATCAGTCAAATATTTTAGGCGTGAATACATATTATAGGCAATGTTACTTTCGCATTACAATATATGCTCACCCCACGGGAACCCTACATATTTCCGGGGTAAGTATAGTGAGATAAGTGTAGTATAGTATAGTTTATGTTACTTCATAGGGTTCTATTTATGTCCATAACTATTATTATTCTAATCGATGAAATGGTTTGGGCGTGAAAGCATAACACAGGCAGTGTTACTCTCGCGTTACAATATATGCTCATCCCACAGGAACCCTACATATTCCTAGGATAAAAAGTATCCTATGTTGCTTTGGTAAGTCCCATCTACCTCCATGCCAAAATTCATCTAAATCGGCCAAATGGTTTAGGCGTGAAAGCATAATACAGGCAGTGTTACTTGCGAATTACAATATATGCTCATCCCACATGATCTCTACATATTCCCGGGATTGAATGTAATGTGTGTTACTTCATAGGGTCCCTTTATGTCCATACCAAAATTTTATTCAAATCGGTCAAATGGTTTAGGCGTAAAAGCTGAATATTGACAGAGTTACTTATACCCATTCCCACGGGAATACTACATTTTCTGGGATAAAAAGTATATAAAAGTATTCTATATCACTTCGGTACGTTCAATGTATATCCATGCTAAAAATAATCGAATTCGGTTCTGTAGTTTTTGAGTTTATTCGTAAAAAACATCCAAAAATCCAAATATCCAAAATACAAACCGCAAAACTTTATTCTAATATTAAAGATTGTCTGGACCGGATTTGACCAGACAACCTATGTGCAATAAGTCAATGTGAATATTATCTATCATTTATTTGTTATCACTACTAAATAACAGATGAGGGTATATATTTCTTATACCGGATCTCGTACTATAAGCAGAATGACAACAACGAACTAGTATTTGACAGCCCCGTGGCGCAGATGGCTAGACTGCCTGCGAAACGAGAGGAGGCGGGTTCGATCCCCGCACCGACACAAATGTTTGTGTGATCCACAAGTATTTGTTTCGGGTCTGGGTGTTTGTGAGACCGAAGAGTCTCTCGCAGTCTTTGATACCCACGACACAGGACTTGTATCCTAGTGTGGGGTCAGAACTATGTATGTGACTGTTGGGTGTATTTATTTATTTAGTATTCTTGCAAGATAAATATTTAGATAGCTGCAGAAATGTTCTCTGCTCATTTATATCAACATTGAGAAGTCTCTACGCGACTATTCGCACGCCGTAGTGCTGATTACATAAAGCGAGCGTGCAGCTTTAAAATATTTTTCCAAAAACCTCTCGAACTCAGACAGAACAATGAAAGAATGCTCCATATGTATGTTTCCACTAAAATATTATAATTTGATGATGTGGAGCTTGGTGTAAAACAGCCATAAGGTGAATGCAGTATGATCACTATAGCTTCTAATACATACATGCACGTCTGTAACCACGTAGGAGGAGGCAGAAGTGTATTTATACACACATTTCGCCAGTTGTTAAATCCTATGTAACAGGGGATGATACTATTGCCATTTTTCGGATTCAATAACATACTTTTAACAAGGCGGTATAAGCATGTACGACCTAGAGGTCGATTCTCGGGTTGAGCAAAGTGTTATTGGGTTTTTCCATTAGGAAATTCTTAGTAACAGCACGGAGTTTGGAAATGTATCCGAAAAACGGCAATAGGCTCGCCCCCTATTACGCGGGACTGATACATACCTGGCGATATGTGGATGCAGAAATGCAGGCGTCAGTTTATGTATTACGTTATAACATACTTCGACCATCATCATCATCAGCCCATATGCGTCACACTGCTGGGCACGGGCCTCCTCTACCATTGAGAGGGTTTAGGCCTTAGTCCACCACGCTGGCCTAGTGCGGGTTGGCGGACTTCATACCTAAGAATTTCCTAAGAACTTTTAGATGTGCAGGCTTCATCACGATGTTTTCCTTTACCGTTAAGTGTGTGCCTTGTGTGTGTGTCAAGTGTGTGCCTTGAATTAAATTTATATACTTCGACCAGCTACTGAGAATTTCTTAGAAAAAACTAATTACACTTTGCCCAAATCGGGATCTCTATATCGCACTACGCACATCTGTGCTGCGAGAACAAATAGTCATCTTGTCGTAAAAAATATACACATTTAATATAAATGCTTCTATATTTTCTCTCTGACTTTTCGACACCTCTGACTTTTCGAAGTTATGTATGTATTCACAAAGAATTATCACTTGCTTTAACGGTGAAGGAAAACATCGTGATAAAACCTGCACACCTAAAAAGTTCTTAGGAATTTCTTAGGTGTGTAGTCCGCCAACCCGCACTAGGCCAGCGTGGTGGACTATGGCCTAGACCCTCTCAGTTGCAGAGGAGGCCCGTGCCCAGCAGTGGGACGTATTTGGGCTGATGATGAATATTTTCTCTCAGCGGTTTAATTCCATATATACGAATAAATTTTATCTCTATTTAATATTACAACAGGCTATTGGCCTTCCAGTAGACTGAAAAGCGATATTTTTTAATGTACATGTTTTTAAATAAAATTCATCTAAAAGCATAGCTGTATTAAAAATTTTCACTGAAATTATAAAACGATACTTGAAGTCCTACAATTTTTTTAAAGCGCAACTGAATCTTTCACTTTTTGTTAAAAAATAAAAATTCTAGTAATAAATGTAGAAAATATTTCGTTTATTATACACAGTTCTGTTGATTTGCGAAGCGTTAAACCACTATAATAAATATTAAATAAAAAATGTTATAGTTGCAGAGCCCAACTCATTTAAATTCGAAAAGAGCGGGAAGCGGAAGGCGCGAAGTTGTGAATTATTATAAAATATGAGTAATCATAATAAAACCAACAATTGTAACGTCAGCAATGATGTCACACATTTCAAAAACATTTCAAACCCTCTCCTTATAATTTGTCATGATCATGTACGCCCTTAATATATTTTAATAATAAAAAACCATATAAACATGCATATAATTGTTTCTCGGAGTGTCAATGGATGTGGAAACCAGATTGATGTTTTAATACTAAAAGTTCTAAGTTTTCACTTCTATCGGCAGTTCCTATGACTGACATTTATTATTATAAAATTGTCAGTGCCAATACAGAAATGGCTTTAAAAAGGCAATAAGCACTCTTACGTGGGACTGTTATCTCAGCTGGCGAAACGTGGGTGTATAAAAGCAAGTCTGAATCTCTTCAAACTTCTCCAAAAGTGCAAATATGTACCTACTATGCAAATTAAATTGAAAGAAATCTTTCCTCTTTCGCAAGTTGCTATTAAAAGAGAGAGTATAAATAAGAAAGATGTTCCATTCTTTAATTAAAATTATATAATGAATTGAGTGCTTCTTTGTTATTATGCACTGAGATAATTTCAAAAACTTAATGTATATTGTTATGACCAAGTTAGTCTATTCTAAAACAAGATATTGTTTAGATTATTTTTAACAAAACAATATGCACGCAATGCTAGCGTGAAATTTGAACACTTTATTTAAGTTGCGATGACCTCGAGGTTTATTTAGGTGCGCGGTCGACTCAAAATTCGGCGGTGGCGGGCGGAAACCACAGGCACACACATCTGGCTTTTCGAAGTTATGCGTGTATTCACAGTGAATTATCACGTACTTTAACGGTAAAAACATTGTGAGTAAACGTGCACGCCTCAATAGTTATTAGTAATAGACTGATACAGACAAATGCAATTTAAATTTTGCGTAAATTTCGCGTCTCCGCCCAATAGCTATAGTACAAGAGCAACTAGAAAAAATATGTTTGACATCAAAATCTTTTTCAATTAATCTGAAATTTATATAAAGTATATTTTCTTTATGGTATTATTATACCATCATACGATTCAATGATCAAATATTTTAAAAAATAAAATTCGAATACATAACTACCTACTGTGCATATTGATGTTTGAATAAATTTAGTAAAATTTAATTTGATTGCTTAAGTATACATTTGCAATATATTTTGACTGCTTTAGCATCAAAAGCGATGATGGCTTAATTGTAGATCGCAGTTTTGATATCAGTGTCTGACTAGTTTGTTGTTCCTATTGGAACATTATGTGACGTGCGATTGATAGGTTTTAAGATCGATTTTTAGAATTAACACTATTATGCCGGTTAGATGGTAACGCAATCGTTCGTCGCTATTGCGGGTTTCTGTTTTAGATACAGTAGTCGCTATTGACACGGATACGAATATCCTTCAACCAATAATATATACCTAAATACGGTATTTTTATAGACAAACGCATAAAGCTTTAGTTTTATCAACGAATCTAAAACGATCTAATGATGCAGAAAATGTATCTTTATAGATAAAAGGAAAAGGATTAAATTTAAAGTTTTTCGAAAGTTTATTTGGTATATTATTTTCATTGCGTGGGGCTTAAAAGAGCTGTTGAAACGTGTCTGTGGGAAAGCGGCTTTTATTGATTATTTAACTGTTGGATGTATTTATTAATCCTTTTGGGGATAGGCAAGTCTTTTTTATGTATTTATTTATGTAGAAATGATTTATTGCTTAATGAAAATGTAACCTTTGATTTGTTAATATTTGTAACTGTAAAAAAAATACATTATTTTTCTATTTGATTAATTCCATTAATAAAGAGTACAAAAAAATACTGAAATTATAAAAATGATGCACGTCTGCTTTATGGAAGGATTTTATCTTAGAACATAACATTCTTATAGCGTGTTTGGGCCTATTGATTCTGGTAAATGAGGGATTGGTAACAAAACTGAACTGTTCTCGCTTTATACGTCATGAGTCAGACGCAGTTGTATATACTCGTACTATAAACTACAACATAAACAGGTTGATTATGATCCGTCTACTCTTCTTGTCTATTTACTCTGTAAGGCGGTAGAGCTCAATGTATACAGTAATTTTTGAGCTTTAATCAACTAAGGATCCTCATCGATTTTGTGGTATTAGTTTGCGGCTGGCGTTCAAGAGGTCCCTAGGTCGTTGTGGGACGGGCAAAGTATTATTAAAGTATTGTGTGTGTTTATAGAATGAAATTGTCAGTAGCAGCACGGAGTTCGAAACTGTAGGTACTCCAAAAACAGAAATAGGCTTTTGTATGACTTAAAACACAGATGGTAGAAATATACCTACACAGTTTTGGTGAGAATGGAAACATCCCTGTACACAAGCTTCGTGTATTTTCAAAAAGTTTTTAATCATCTCTAAATGTCACTCACTTCTGCAAATGCAGGAAAAATCATTGCTTAATGAATCTTAATCAAATCGTCTTAACGGGAGTCTTTAGTTTAGTATCCATTTGCGCATAATTCTTCCCTTTACCATTTATTCCTAGCAGTTCCTGCTTAACGAAGAGTATTTACCGCACGAAAATAGATCACAAAAGGCACGTTATTACTTCTATTGGTACGATTAATTTTAATTTAGCTTATTACACGATTACTTCGAAAAATTAGTATCAGTCGGTTAAATGGTAAGAATTTTCTGTGGATGTTTAATTGTTGAGGACTATTTTTACAAATATCTATTTATTTGTGCTTTCATTCATTTATTAAGATATTCATCGTTCCTGATATAATGGAAAATAAGTGTAAATATCGGGGAACTGGGTTTTCAATTGTGAGTTTCGCAAATGTGTTGCAATCAACGATCCGTCTGTTTTAATCAAGTAACAATTAACCTAACTAATTAGGTTGACTGGCGAAAGGCAGTCGCAATCGTTTCTTACCCGTCGGCACTTTTATTGAACTGTCACTTAACTACAGCTGCTAAAGTCTCATCTCCGTGCCACTTTAAAAGAAAAGAAGAAATGTCCATTTTTTTTAATAGACACAAGTCTTGACTACAATTTAATGATAAATCGAAGCACCAAGATGTTAAAAATATACGTTTTATGCCCATCAAATAATTTTATTGTAGTTCAAAATTGATATTTTATTTACGATAAGAAACGATAGCGATTTCTGGCATTTCAAATTATAATACAAAATACCTTTAACTTTGTAATGCTTCTTTAATAGAAAAATGTTTCAGATAAATTCTAAAACGTAACATGCTTAAAATATTTCAAAATTCTAAACAATAAAATATTTTCTTGGAAAAATGTAATTAAAAGTATTCATGCTGAACATGTTATGAAAACAACCTTAACACGAAGGATTATGAAGTTTTGATGTTATCCGGGAATTCGTGACCAGGAACAACCCATATTGGGATTACGGACTACAGTTGTATTTAAATGTTATTAAAATAAGAAATAATGAAAGCTTAAAACCTTTTTTGGAATCATGTTTAAATGACAAATTTACGGGTCGTTAACATAACATTTTTTTTTTAGGAATAATTTAATAGTACTCTTATGGGCTCATATGTATGTGTAATTCCTTCAGTAAATTACCTTAACCTTTGTTACCTTTATTCAGCCTTTTCAAAAGTTAATTTCTAGTCGATGAAGGATAATTGAATTGCTCTAATCAATAACAGTTTTTCATGAATCCTTCCAAAACAAGTAACGATATTCACATTATTATTAATTACATTTTGCTTTCAATTTGCTGAAAATGAAACAATTCTTGGAAATGATGTAGTTTAGAGCCACATTAATTAATTTTAAGTTATGTTGTAATTAAGCTGTATTTGAATTAATTTGGCCACTTAACTTATTTTTGTTGAAATTTATTTGTAATTCTTATTTACATACTCTGGACCAAGATATCACTAAGTCCTGTGCCAGCTTTTGCAATGGCGGCAAGAGAAATCACACTTCATTTACTTTCATGTTTAAGAATCTCAAAATTTTAATGGAGTATTTAAGCATTTCCGTACCTTTGCTCTTAATTACAATTCGCTTCGTTTTACCGGTGGCTCCGTTTGCAGAAATATAGAATAGTTTAGGTAATGTAATAAAAAAACCTTTAGCAAAATTATTTTCCAGAATAAAAGTATTCTATAACTACATTCAATGTCTCCTATCGTTGCAGCAAAACTCATTAATTAATTCATTAATTTAGCCGTAAAAGCATACTAAACATGATTTATTTTTTTTGCCTAACCACAATAAATGTAGAACATATGGTATGACGTCGATAAGCAGATAACAAAACAATTTATCACGACCTTGCGAAAACACGAAAGGTTGTTTGTACTTCATCGGAAAATGTAAAGGTTATCTGTTCTAGATAAAAATCCATTTGTGTTGTTTAACATGCACTCTCCTTTAGCGTGTACGAGATTTAAAGGTAATAGAAATAGGCGCGTTCGTGTGTAATTTAAATTTATATTACGGTTATATCTTAAATACTGTCAAAGGAGTAAGTCAAGTAATTGTTTATGACTTGTTTGTAAGACTGCTTCCTTGGTCCCGCGGCACAAGTAATTATGTATCGTGCGGTCTCTAGGTGCCGAGTTTGATTCCTGGTTTGGGTGAAATGTTATTGGATGTTTCTACTCGGAAATTCTGGTTAGCAAAACGGGGTCAGGAAATGTGCACAAAAAACTGAGAAAGGCTCGCTCTATATCTATGTTACGTTGGATATTAAACACAGTTGGCGAAACGCTAGTCTGCCTACACCTTTGGGAATACAAGCGCAAGTGCACGTCACGCACATCCATATTTATAATAATTTAGGTTTTTTTCTGTTTTTTTGCATGATCCCTTGGATAAGTTACAAATTCCATACATACCTCTTTGACTTCGATATGTGTGTTTTACCGTCTAAAATAAACAGTAACATATTTATGGTTGTCTCTAAAAAATCGCCTTGAGCGATGAGACCGCCAATTGTACCTTATTCTGTTGGTATATTTTTAGTTCTTTATTACATAGTGTACAATAAAGAGTGTATAAATAAATTTTATGCATTTGAACATCGAAGAAAACATCGCAAGGAATTGCGCACCCCCAAGAAATATCAAATCAACAATAAATCAAACATCAAACAAAAAATCTCCTCCATCGTGTCCATGAAACCGCATTAAGACAAAGAAAGTTAATTCAAAGACGTCATAACTACTGAAGCAAAAACTTGTTTGAACAAAAACAATCATAGTTCTGAAACCACATTATGATACAAGTCTAGTGGGAGTTGGGGATTGCAAGAGGCTTTTCAGTCTCACAACATACAGACCTAACACTTAAATATTGATGGAACGAACTTTATAACTTCCTTACTGCGATCTCACATTTCCTTCTTAAGAAACTACTTTGATTTTACGTAGAGCTTGTAAGTCAATAGTACTGTTGTAATAGTTTACTCGTTTATGACGTAATTTACGTTAATTACTGTACTTTTATCTCTTACATCAGATCTTGTACCGTAAATATGGGAAACAATGACAGATTTTACGTGCCACAGAATTATAAAACCGAGGAATATGTATATAAACATTATTTTTCTCGGTATGGACAATTCGAATCTCTAATTCTATACTATTTTAAATTATAAGAGCACGAAACTATATCGAATTATTACAGCATAAAATAAAATTTTAATGAATGGAATACATTAAGATCACTACTTAAGCTTGTAGGGAAAAACATGTATTGTTGGTAAGATATGCTATATTTATTCATATTTTAAAAGGAAACTAGTTGCTGCATGTAGTGGCGGGTCAGGTCCACCACGCTGGCCTATTGACTACACACCCAAGAAATCCCTAAGAAATGTTCAGTTAATTTTGATAATTTCCTTCACCGTTTTAAGGCCCGTATAGGGGCTAATATAGACCTTTATCCATAGAAACATACCTACATATAGATCATCATCATCATCATCGTCATCAGCCCAACAACTGAGAGTGTTTAGGCCTTAGTCCACCACGCTGGCCTGGTGCGGGTTGGCGGACTACACATCTAAGAAATTCCTAAGAACTTTTAGGTGTGCAGGTTTTATCACGATGTTTTCCTTTACCGTTAAAGCAAGTAATAATTCATTGTGAATACACACATAACTTCGAAAAGTCAGAGGTGTGTGTCTGGGGTTTGAACCTGTGACCGCCGAAATTCTCGATCGCACGCCTAAACCTCGAGGAAAAATATTACCTTCGGTCACTGTTAATTCCACCCATATTGTGTACTGTGCTCAACTTACTGTGCACCTAATCATATCACTTTCTTTCTTAATATTAATCATATCATTGTCTTTAGGTTTAGACATGAGTAATAGTTAAAACAAGATTTTAGGTACACCAAATATGTTCCATTATATCAGCCATCAGGCTGAAATAGTAAGAAAAATGTATTTCACCTTGTCAGTTATTAGTCTAGACTAGTACTTAAACATACCTATCAGGATAAATTCTTTAATCATTTTTCGAGTCATAAAGCATCCAGAACTCAAATATAATGAAACAAGATTACATTACGTGCTTATATATCTTTATGAGATTTTGCTTCGGTAAAATACGTATTATCAGGTTGTTCAGCTCAAGACGCTGCTCTATAAAATATAGTAGGTACTTCCGAGATAAGTGACTTATACATTACCGCCACTACACATTATTTACAGCCGTTCATCCAACATTATGTGGCAAATGAATTTAAAATACATTAGATATTATGAAGCATTACAGGCTTGTTGGTCGCAACAAGCGTGTACAGCAAGCGAAACATGAGCGTTGAAGAACACCACTGTAAACGTCGTTAATTTATTTATGAACTTATACAGGACTCACTGTCGGATACGAATCTCCTTCAAGTTGGAGGGAAGCTTAATCCACTAATATGCCCTGTAGTAACTTTTATCATGAAGTGTTAGATTTCATGTAAATCGCAGCCGTCTTTGATCTTTCTACGGTTTTTCTCTAGATTGTATGTGGCCCGTGAAAAATAGTAATACACACGTAGCGTTACTGTAAAAGACTGGCTCGATTTCGGCAATTTAAATCACTCTGTATGCGTCCAACTAACCTTCATGGCCATTACGCATTCTCATAAATATTTTTAGTGTCATTACGTTATCATCATGACTAGACATTATTTGATCTATGAATGTAAAATATACCTACGTTTTTTTGGACTCCACTGTGCTTACCATCAGGTACAGTGGAGTCACTTTGCCGTCCCAGAATTAAAAAAAATCATAAAAAAAAAACATGTATGATGACAAGTATTTTTGCAAAAAATAAAATGCTCTAAAACAAACCAACTTTTCTTACGGGTGTCATTGAGTTGTAAACAAGTTTTATAAAGAGCAATGTAAGAGTTTCTTATTTGTTCTACAAAAACCTGCACTTCGATCTAAGTGTTTACACATATTATACAATCGGTGAATATATTGTATAAAATATTCAATAATTATTATTAGCCATTAGGCTTGAGTAATATGTATAATTATTCGATTGTTTTCTTTTTCCACAGGTAATACAGCGCTTACTCACAGCGATCTTGTAAGTTTTTATTTTTTTTATTCAGCGACAGACAAACTTAGAAGGCGTATACGTGGTACAACTATTTGCACCGTTTGAGTGAAGTGCTATAGAATATTGTATGATTGTTTTATTATTAATTAATTAATTTATTTGCTGTAAAACGTTTTACAATGTGTTTAAAAAAAAAAAACATATACAGTTTGATATAAATCTTATACCAGGACGGTTTCTGCACTAGGCTCTAGGCCTGTATCGCAAAAACCAATGACAAGTATTTGGATCGTTTACAAAAAAGCAGCGGTTAGAGTTGATTCGACCTCACAATATATTTCTTAAAACTGAAAAACATAAGTGTGTGTGTGCGTGCGTGCGAGCGTGCGTGCGTGCGTGCTTGCGCGTGTGTGTGTGTGTGTGTATCATCAAGCAAGACAGAGCTTAAAGATAAAATTTCGACATATTTTGTTATAAACAAAAGTGTCCATATTAGATAGGTAAACGTCTAGCGAAACTTGAGTTTATTGTGTTGGAATTTTGTAAATGCGTTCTGAAACCACTGTTGAGTAATATTCCAAGTTATTTATAGTTTATGTATCATTGTAGTTACTTTTGAGATGAATAATTGGCATAAAGTTAAGATATTTGCATCGTTATATAAGTCTGTTGTATGATATCTAAAAGGTTTGCGTAACATTAATTACAGCACGCTGAGCTCGTTCCAATGTAAGGAGGATAGATGCGACAGCCCCAACCGAAGCCGATATACAGTAGGAGAGACTAGATTAGCATATGGCCTTCTAAACTAGAAGCAAATCGGTCTCGTAGCTGAGTTGCGCAGAGTTTTAATTAAGAATATAAACTTTCTTATTTAGGCATATAAAGTGGATATATCTTTTGAAAGAAAGATTTGCAGTCACAAGAGGATGAGGTCACATATGTATCGTTAGTTATGTAGCTACAGGAATAAAGAGTCATTTTGTGTGGGAATAGTGGCCTTGAAGCTCGTGTTTTATGAAATGTAATGTATTTATTTTTTCTAATGTATAGTGTTAGTAAGCTTTCACTTGAAAGACGCGCCAATGTGTTACTCCTAGCTTCAGGTGTGTTAAAAACTTTATGATGCATCTTAAAAGAAACGACAGTAACATCGGCACAATAAATAAAATCAACATTCTACAGTGAAATATAAAAAAAAAATCGTTCCTGTGATTTAAGGACAATGTTGGACCAAGAATGTGGAGCCTCATAACTTATTGGAAGTTGGTCGCTAAGAGTAAGGCATATTTTTTGTACCCTGCTTTCGTAATTCGACTTAATTATCGATTTCTTATCACAATTCATACTTTTATTGCCATTATCCAAATCAACATTGATGACATTACATCTTATCATTCCGTGTACACCACAAATCCGTAGTACATGGTCCTCATGCTACAGTCTATAAAATCCGATAACAATTTAATCTCCATACCCATGAGACCACGAGACAGTCACATAATGCAGGCTGATCCCGACAACATGCCATTAAATTAAACAACGCAAGTAACTAAGCAAAAGATAACATGTGCGGTCATCATCATCCTCATCAGCCCAAATACGTCCCACTGCTGGGCACGGGCCTCCTCTACAACTGAGAGGGTTTGGGCCGTAGTCCACCACGCTGGCCTAGTGCGGGTTGGCGGACTACACACCTAAGAAATTCCTAAGAACTTTTTAGGTGTGTAGGTTTTATGTGCGCTCACTTTTTTGTTATAGGAGTAAAAAAAAATACCTCAATAGAAGAACAATTTATTTAAACGTGCCATATATCCATTATGTTTCGGCCCGGGTAAGTCGCATACTCCACAGGGCCACACAGTCTATTATTTACCTTCGCCCTCCAAAATCCTACCTTACGCCCGAGTCGACCATCAGACCTCGTGGGGGGCGGGCAACGTGTACAACGGAAACTTACACGGCTAACAAGGTAAAGGTGACCCATTTTTACTGGTGGTAGGGTTTAGTGTTAATTGGCTTTTTTCCACTTAATGCTGAACCCGGTCGGGTTGGTACCACCGCCCAGCCTATTTCTACCGTCAAGCAGCAATGCGTTCCGGTGGAAGGGCTGGGTAGCCGTTCCTACCTTTCCCCAGGGCCTGGTGGGTCAAACGTTGCCCGTACTTACGGAATCTACGTCTTGGTTGCTGCGTGGGTTTAGGGTGGCTGGGGTGGGGTACAGGGAGACCCGATGGGAACGGTTCCGTCGGCCGCCTGCCGGTCAGTAGGGGACCTGAACCCGGGGACTCTCTTTCAAACTCCCTCCCCGGGAAGCTGTCCCGCCAACCGGCGAAAATCCCGTCGTGCAGGCGTCATGCCAGAGTGGGAGACTGGGGTGGATCCTGCCGTCTGCACGCGGGGGGGCATCGGGGGCCCTTCCGTGCTCCACACCTCATCCTCTCAAAGATCGCGCAGCCACCTTGCACTACGATCCGCACACTTTTACGGGTGCCGTTTTGGCAACGCCACAGCCCTCTCTATACACTCCAATCAATATGAAAGGAAAAAATAAAAGAAGCAGGCTTTCTACGGCGGTCAAAAAATCCACATTCAAAGTGGACTTCTGTAATGTCAGGGGTCTACACAGCAATCTCGACGCCGTTCATCACCACCTTGAAACGGCGCGGCCTGCCCTGCTCTTTTTAACGGAGACGCAAATATCTACCCCTGATGATGTTTCGTACCTTAACTACCCCGGCTACGTACTGGAGCACTCATTCCTACGTAAAGCCGGGGTGTGTGTCTTCATCAGGGGTGATATATGTTGTCGCCGCCTTCGGGGCCTCGAGCATAGGGACCTGTCAATACTATGGCTCTGTGTTGACCATGGGGGACGTACCCGTGTCTACGCATGCCTCTACAGGTCCCATGCCAGTGATGTGGGGTCTTCTCGATTATTCGAGAACGTCCAAGTGGGGACGGACAGAGCTCTCGAGCAGTACCCATCCGCGGAGGTGGTGATCCTTGGTGACTTTAACGCTCACCATAAAGAGTGGTTGGGGTCCCGGATCACTGACCTCCCGGGTCGGTCTGTTTACGAGATGGCCTTGGCTTATGGCTTCTCGCAATTGGTGACACAGCCCACCCGTGTCCCTGATATTGACAGCCATGAGCCCTCCTTGCTGGACCTTCTGCTGACCACACACCCGGATGGATGGACGGTGGTGGTCGATGCTCCTCTAGGGTCATCTGACCACTGCCTAATCCGCGCGTCAGTCCTTGTGGAGAACCTCAGTCAACCTTCAGCGACTGGGTCTCGCAGGGTCTGGCGGTATGGCTCGGCAGATTGGGATGGACTTCGCGAGTTTTATGCGTCCTTCCCATGGAAGCGGTTTTGCTTCTCCTCCGATGATCCTGACACCTGTGCGGACTGCGTCAGGGATGTAGTTCTTTTGGGGATGGAGTTGTTCATTCCCAACACTACAATACCGGTGGGGCGCCGTAGCCGGCCTTGGTACAACAGTGCCTGTGCCGATGCTGCGCGCCTCAAACAGTCCGCATACTTGGCGTGGCACGTTGCCAGTAGGTGCCGGGATCCTATTGCCACGGAGGAGAAGCGGAAGTTTAATGCCGCTTCTAGGTCTAGTAAAAGGGCTATTGCCAAGGCCAAGGCAGAGCATATTGCCAGGATTGGCGAGCGGCTAAAGAGCTATCCCTCTGGTAGCCGGGCCTTTTGGTCGCTTGCCAAAGCGGTGCAAGGCAATTTCTGCCTGTCCAGTCTCCCGCCACTGCGTAAGACTGATAACAGTCTGGCCCATAGTGCAAAGGAGAAGGCCGATCTCTTGGCTGAATCCTTTGCCTCAAACTCGACTTTGGATGATGGGGGAGCTTCTCCACCGATAATACCCCGGTGTGAGTGCAGCCTGCCTGGAATCCGCATCACTCAGCGTGCGGTCAGGCGGGAGCTCCAGCTCCTCGACATCCATAAGTCGAGCGGGCCTGACTGTATCCCCGCGGTGGTTCTTAAGACGTGCGCCCCCGAGTTGACCCCTGTCCTCACGCGTCTCTATCGACTTTCTTTTAAGACTAACCGGGTTCCGTCTTCGTGGAAGGTGGCTCATGTCCATCCTATTCCCAAAAAGGGAGACCGGTCGGACCCCTCCAATTACAGGCCGATAGCAGTCACGTCCTTGCTCTCCAAAGTCTTGGAGCGGGTAATTAATACTCAGCTCCTGAGGTACATTGAGGATTGCCAGTTGATTAGCGATCGTCAATACGGTTTCCGTAACGGTCGTTCAGCTGGCGATCTTCTTGTGTACCTTACGCACCGTTGGGCGGAGGCTGTGGAGGGCAAGGGCGAGGCTATTGCCGTCGGCCTGGATATTGCGAAGGCGTTTGACCGGGTATGGCATCGAGCTCTTCTGTCGAAGCTACCATCCTACGGAATCCCCGAGGGGCTCTGCAAGTGGATCGCCAGCTTCCTGGATGGCCGGAGCATAAAAGTCGTCGTTGACGGCTGTTGCTCCGCGACCAAGACCGTCAATGCTGGTGTTCCACAGGGCTCGGTGTTGTCGCCGACGCTCTTCATCCTGCACATCAATGACATGTTGTCTATTGACAGCATGCATTGCTATGCAGATGATAGCACGTGTCATGCGCGATACATCGGCCAACGGAACGCCTCTCGGAGTTCAGTAGAGGAAAGTCGATACAAACTTGTGTCTGAAGTCGAAGGCTCTCTGGGGCGGGCTTTTGAATGGGGAGAAAAGAACTTGGTTCAATTCAACCCATTGAAGACACAAGTTTGCGCGTTCACTGCTAAGAAGGACCCCTTTGTCATGGCGCCACAGTTCCAAGGAGTCACTCTCCATGTTTCCGAGAGTATTGGGATACTTGGCGTCGAAATTTCGAGCAAAGTGCAGTTTAGGAGTCATTTGGAGGACAAAGCCAAGTTGGCCAGCAAAAAGTTGGGCATCCTGAACAGAGCCAAGCGGTACTTCACGCGGGACCATATATTGACGCTTTATAAAGCGCAAGTCCGGCCTCACATGGAGTACTGCTCTCATCTCTGGGCAGGGGCTCCCAAATACTTGCTCGACCCACTTGACTCCTTGCAGAGGCGTGCATTTCGCATCGTCGATGATCCCAATCTCACGGACAAAGTGGAGTCGTTAGGACTGCGGAGAGACTTCGGGTCTCTCTGTGTGTTCTATCGACTCTTCCATGGGGAGTGTTCTGAGGAACTGTTCAGCATGGTACCGTCGTCACCTTTTTACCATCGCACTACCAGACATCGCAGTGGAGTTCATCCATACTACCTGGAGACAATCCGTAGTAGTACGGTGCGTTTCCAGCGTTCTTTTCTACCACGCACGTGCAAGCTCTGGAATGAACTCCCTGCCTCGGTGTTCCCCGAGCGCTATGACTTGTCCTTCTTTAAACGAGGCTTAAAAAGAGTGTTAACCACACGGTAGGCAGCGGCTGGGTTGTGCCCCTGGCATTACTTTAGTCCATGGGCGGCGGTAACCGCTTACCATCAGGCGGACCGCTTGCTCGTCTGCCTACTGAGGAAAAAAAAAAAAAAAAAAAAAAAAAAAAAAGCACATTCCCAATGTGCGCACCGCGATATGGGTGTACCAAGCGTTATTTGCTAAAATTTTGTACATACTATGTTGTGAGGCAATACAGGCACGAACATGTGGTTTTAATTAATGTCTTGATGTCGGGTCCACCCTGTATAACTTAAAAATACTGATATAGTCTAGAAATCCAGCGTAGTTTTGTTTAAAGTCATATTATTCCACGTTTGGGGAAACTAGATAGAACTAAAATTAAATTAAGCCAAAAGTCGTATAAAGGCAAAAGTTGAACGCGTAATTTAATAGAGAACTTACTGTGAATGTGCAGTGTGACTAGTTCAGTCTCACGTGTAAGTATTATTCCATTTAAATAAAAACCATACAAGCTCAATTATATATATTCTACTATCTGTATGTATTCGAATACATAAAGATAGTAGAATATATATAATAGAATTCTCTATACAGGCCTGAGCCTGAGCCTCATGCAGAAACCGCTAGTAGTACATATGGGCGCAAACTAATAAATAATGATTATATTGTTACATAAATATAATTAATATTTAAGATTAATATTTAAATAGCTATTTGTGATCACAAAACTGAGAATTTAAATAGTCTAAAAATTATCAGACACTGTATTGACTGCTTATCTGTTTTAAAAACATGAGATATTTAATTTAATGTTTAATTATTTCTATTACTCCAGAAACTTTCAAAGTAAAATCAATAAGAATTAAATAACATTATTCTGATACTTATTTTTATGTTTTATGTAATAAATAACATTTGATGATATTTACATATTGTTAATAGCGCCATTTGTAAAGTAGTGTTTGATTATTAAAATAAATTTGTAATATGTGTAAAATAAATTATTTGGATTTATGTAAAATTCATTATAATATTAATGTTGATTTTTGAACTATATTTCATAATTAATTGTACAGTAATTTCAATTACATGATGTAAAGGAAGTTGCAATTGTTAAATGTTAAGTGACAGTTGATTTTATATAAAACGGCCATTGCAGCTCACATTGAGTTCAGTTCTATACTAGAAATTGTCTGAAAATAAACCAAGCTATATTGTGTGTGTGTTTCTGTTACTATGGAGTCTGGACACGATAATTCTGGCGTATCGCCGACAGCAGCGGTGGGATCACAGCCCCATGAGACATCGGAATCTTCGAATGGCACGACCTTCACTATGGAACAAGTGATGGGTCTCTTGACCTCCATTACGAAGACTGCTGCAACAAGCGCTGTGAAAGCAACGTTATCGGCGGAAGGTGCACCCCTTCGGCGGCACCATGACTTCTACCTACCACCATTCAACCCTGATGAGAGATCGCACGACATCAGGGACTGGTGCGCTAACGTGGACGAAACTATCTCGAAGCTGATGGTCCCTCCACATGAAGCTCGAATGAAGGCCATTCTACAGTTAAGAGGACGAGCCAAGACATGGGCCGACAGCTGGTCCCTGCATTCAACCACGTGGGAACAAGTGAAGGAGGAGCTGATTCATACGTTTGGCAAGGAGTTCCGGTATGCGGATGACGTGCAGAAATGGCGCAACTACACTTCGGACCAAGCGAGCTGCTACGCAGAGTACGCTACAACGGCGTGGACGCTTTTTAAGAGGATTCGACCTGAAGCTGCCGACGCAGAGGTGGTGGAAGCGCTGATTACAGGTATTTACCCTGAGTTTATTCGATCTGAGTTGCTGCGAAATACCCCCGATTCACTTCCTAAATTAGTATCAGTTCTTAAAACGTTTCGGAAACGTAAAATCGAGAATAGAGAGAGTAAATATAATGATGTTAAAAAATCACGTGTTACGGGACCTTCAAAAGATCAAGTAGTTTGTTTCAGTTGCAATAAACCCGGTCATTTGTCCCGGGACTGCAAAGAGAGAAATCCCTCTAAGCCTAACGATATTCCGTCACATTCCAGTAACAATAATTACAGTTCTCGTGGCACTTTCAATAATACTAAGGTTGTTGAGTGTGATTACTGCCATCGTAAGGGTCATTTAGAGAAAAATTGCTACCGCCGTCAAAATGACGAACGTAGCGCCCAAAATAAATCTATTAACTATTGTTCATCTGTTAAACGTAGTACAACAAATGTAATTATCGCTGACAAACAGTATAACTGTCTTTTTGATACTGGTGCGGATTGCTCCTTAATTCGAGAGAGCATTGCTGGTTCAATTCCTGGTAAACGTAAACAAGTTGAAGTGCAGTTTATGGGCATAGGGGGTCAAAAGGTTATCTCAAAACAAAGCATTATAACTGTGGTAGAAATCGATAATGTCACTTTAGAGCTAGAGTTTTACGTAGTAGGTGACAATGAAACTCAATTTGATATTTTAATAGGGTTTAATCTTCTAAAAATACCCGGCCTTAGCGTTACTCTCAGCGAAAACGATATATCTGTTAATCGTAAGTTTATTGTCAATGAGTGTTCAAAGACTCCCCCTATCGAAATAGATACCGACCTAACTGACCCAAAACAAATTAATGAAATCTATAATATTATCAATGAGTTCAAAGATAATTTTACGTCTAGAAATCATGTCTCACGGGTGACAACCGGTGAGCTAAAAATTAGATTAAAAAATCCAGATAAAATTGTACAGCGTCGACCGTATCGTTTGTCTCCTGTAGAACGCGAGAAAGTCAGGGAAATGATTCAGGATTTAAAAGAAAATGGCATAATAAGAGATAGCTCTTCCCCATTCAGCAGCCCAATTTTATTAGTCAAGAAAAAGAACGGCACGGACCGACTTTGCGTTGATTTTCGCGAGTTGAATTCAAATACGATTAGAGATAATTATCCTTTACCTTTAATAGCAGACCAAATTGATAGATTAGGCAAAGCCCGTTATTACAGTTGCCTAGATATGGCCTCTGGTTTTCACGGTATTCCTATAGCAGAAGACTCTATCGAAAAAACTGCTTTCGTGACGCCAGATGGACAGTTTGAATATTTACGCATGCCTTTCGGTCTCTGCAATGCTCCATCTGTGTATCAACGTGCCATAAATGTTGCCTTAGGTGATTATAAAGATAATATAGCATTAGTTTATATTGATGATATTTTGGTAATATCTGAATCTGTACAGCAAGGTTTGATCAATTTAAAACTTATTTTGACTAGATTAACTCGTGCAGGATTTTCTTTGAATATTTCCAAATGTTCTTTTCTTAAGACTAAAATTGAATATCTTGGTAACCTTATAGAAAATGGTACTGTCAGACCAAGCCCAAGAAAAATCAAGGCTTTAACTGACTCCTCGGTACCTAAAAATATAAAAGAAGTTAGACAATTCAACGGCTTAGCTGGCTATTTTAGAAAATTTGTACCTAATTTTTCTAAAATCATGGCCCCTCTCTACAACTTGACTAAAACCAATATTAATTTTAATTGGACTGAAGATCATGACATTGCTCGACGGAAAGTAATTAACATACTCACATCTTCCCCTGTATTAACTATATTCGATCCCAACCTGCCGACAGAGTTGCATACAGACGCCAGCTCTATTGGGTATGGTGCTGTACTGATTCAGAGAGAAAACAGAAATCCTTTAGTTATAGCCTATTTCAGTATGAGAACTTCAAATACAGAGAGTAAATATCACTCGTATGAACTGGAAACTCTCGCTGTGGTAAAGGCTATAAAACATTTTCGACATTTCCTTCATGGCCGGTCATTTAAAGTAGTCACAGACTGTAACTCTTTAAAAGCTTCAAGTCATAAGCGCGATTTAACTCCGAGAGTACACAGATGGTGGGCATTCTTACAGAACTTTCAATTTGAAATCGAATACCGCAAGGGCGATAAACTTGCCCATGCTGACTTTTTCAGTCGTAACCCAGTTAAAAGTTGTAATGTATGTCATTTAAACCAGTGTGCCAAAATTAATAAATCTAGCTCATTAATATGGTCCGTTAATACAGCTACCCTTGATCATAACTGGCTGCTTATCGAACAAAAACGCGATTCCACTTTAGCTAATATTGTTGAACAGTTAAAAGGCGATTCGATCCCTAAAACTATTGCAGATACTTACGTCATACTACAGGATAAATTACTTAGGCGAAAAGTACAAATAAATAACAAAACGCATAAATTAATCATAGTCCCACGTAATTATAGATGGAATCTTATTTCCCATTACCATGATAACCTCCAACACTTTGGATGGGAAAAAGTCCTTGCAAAATTACGAGAGCAGTATTGGTTTCCTAATATGACCAGATTAGTTAGAAAATTTGTAGAAAACTGTGTTATGTGTAGAGTTAGAAAAGGTGTATCGGGTGCTAGACAGGTTGCCTTACATCCTATTGACAAAATAGCAATACCTTTCCATACTGTGCATGCAGATATAACTGGCAGAATGAACGGCGAACGCAATGAATCCGAATATGCTTTTGTATTTATCGATGGTTTCACTAAGTATGTCCATATGATCTATACTAACGATCGCACGAGCGATACGGCAATCAAATGTTTTTTAAATCTAATTACGATATTCGGCACTCCAACGCGATTAATTACTGATCAAGATAAAAGCATGACTTCCACAGATTTTAAAAACTTTTGCGAACAATATGGGATTCAACACCATGTTGTAGCAAAAGGAGCTAGTAGGGCCAACGGGCAGGTCGAGCGATTGATGAAAGTTATAAAGGATAACATGTCTGTTATAGAAATTAATAGGCCTTGGCACACAGCCTTACAAGAATTACAATTAGCAATAAACTGCACAGTTTCAAAAAGTACAGGTAAAAGTCCCATGGAATTATTATTAGGAAAAAGATGTTCTCCACCTGCCATTAAAATACTGCAAATTGACGATGATGAACCGACAGACGACTTGAATGAAGTTAGATTCCTTGCTAAAAAGCGGATGGACGAGCGGTCCCTTAGTGATAAATCACGTTTTGATAAAGGTAAAGCCACAATCCACCCTTTTAAGGTTGGTGATTTTGTCCTAATGCGGCGCCACGAACGCCACACTACTAAGTTAGGCTCTAAATTTGAAGGCCCAATGGAAATTTTACAAGTATTACCGAATGACCGATATCGGCTTAAGCATGTTAACCTTCGCGGCTGTTCAGAAAAGGTTGCTAGTCACGATGCCTTACGTCCCGCTCCCATAGCTCAATCAGACCCTTTGGATGAATCTAGCAACTCAGATGAATTGACCGTATGGGCACAGGATTTGTCGAACGATTTACGCGGGGAGGCCTCCACCTCCTCTACTGACGTTGTTGGATCTATGTAATTGCATTGCATTGATACAACTAATCATGATGAATTAAGATGATTATTTTATGTATATGCATTGATGTGTTTATGAGACAAATTTTGTTTTTCCTATCCAATATCCTTCCCAAAACGCTGGCTGGCCACCATGCGTATCCTTGATCCTGGTCTTGTTGGCTAGAGCCCAGGATGGGTGATGCCTTAAGTGTTGGCTAGAGCCCAGGATGGGTGATGCCTTGTGTGTTGGCTAGATCTCGGAATGAGTGATGCCTTGTGGGTTGGCTAGATCTCGAAATGAGTGACGCCTTGTTAAAACAGCGCAGGGGACGCGCTGGAGTCAGTATGGCCGTATGGGCGCAAACTAATAAATAATGATTATATTGTTACATAAATATAATTAATATTTAAGATTAATATTTAAATAGCTATTTGTGATCACAAAACTGAGAATTTAAATAGTCTAAAAATTATCAGACACTGTATTGACTGCTTATCTGTTTTAAAAACATGAGATATTTAATTTAATGTTTAATTATTTCTATTACTCCAGAAACTTTCAAAGTAAAATCAATAAGAATTAAATAACATTATTCTGATACTTATTTTTATGTTTTATGTAATAAATAACATTTGATGATATTTACATATTGTTAATAGCGCCATTTGTAAAGTAGTGTTTGATTATTAAAATAAATTTGTAATATGTGTAAAATAAATTATTTGGATTTATGTAAAATTCATTATAATATTAATGTTGATTTTTGAACTATATTTCATAATTAATTGTACAGTAATTTCAATTACATGATGTAAAGGAAGTTGCAATTGTTAAATGTTAAGTGACAGTTGATTTTATATAAAACGGCCATTGCAGCTCACATTGAGTTCAGTTCTATACTAGAAATTGTCTGAAAATAAACCAAGCTATATTGTGTGTGTGTTTCTGTTACTATGGAGTCTGGACACGATAATTCTGGCGTATCGCCGACATACACGACATCGATCCAAAAAAAGATATATAGAAAGACACAGAGCGCACATTTTCAGTGTTTTTATCGAATTAATAAGTATTTGATAAGAATTAATAAGTTATTGATCTGTTTGTGTGCAATAGCTTTCTGTATTCGCTTTCCGCAAAATGACGTATCTCCGCAAAATGACTCTTCTGAAAGAAATTATATCTGTCGCAAACTCCAGTGATTGGGAGATATTCTAGACACTACCGGAAGGTTTGGAATAAATTTTTCGATTTATTCACGAAAAATAAATTACTTTTAAAATGATCTTTATTTTTATTTAAATATACTAAGGCGCTGTGAGCACCATAGGCGGACTATTAATAGTATTTGCGCAATTCGTTCAGTGGTTTGAAATATGTGTATAAATAGATCAGTCAGTCGGTCAATAAAGATGGCCTTTTATTAACCAGATGTACGAATAAGTATTCGATTTTTTATGTTTCATTAATTTTCGCAAAGAAAAAATTGTATGTTATATTTTTATCGATATCACTGTGGAAGCCAATACAAGCTGGGCGGATTTCAAAGTCGCAGTAGTAAACCTTGTCAATGCTACTTGACAAGAGTTCCCTCGTGTGCGTGATAGTTTTTAAATACAGACCTGCAAGTTGTAAAATATCCAGCCATTAATAAAGTAGTTTTGCCGTGAACGTTAAGGGGACTTTATGATGCTATTCCGGATTTCAACATAGCAAAACCCAGTAGTTATAAATAGCATTCAATAATCTATATGATAATAGCCAAATAATATTGTGAAACAATAAAATTATCTCGGGCAAGCTCCCCCAAAAACTATAGATAAAACTAGCAAAAGCAAGGTTCTACTATTCTAAAAGCGGCTGCATTGACATTTAGGCTTCGAACTATTTATTACTTTAGACTGGGATAAAATAGGGAAAGATATTTTATCGGCCAATCAATACAGAGTGTTTTATCATCAACCCATATACGTTCTTCTGTTGGGCACGGGCCCCCTTTACAACTGAGAAGGTTTAGGCCTTAGTCCACCACGCTGGCCTAATGTGGGTTGGCGGAAACCATTAGTGCAGGTTTCCTCACGATGTTTTCTTTCACCGTTAAAGAACGTGATATTTAATTGTGAATACACACATAATTTCGAATAGACAGAGGTGTGTGCCTGGGGTTTGATTTTGCGACCACCTAGCTTTGACCCGACCGCGCACCTAATCCTTGATGCTATCACCACTTTTCAAATAAGTTTTATTTTAATCTATTCATTGATGGCCTCGAGGTTTAGGCGCGCGGTCGAGAATTTCGGCGATCGCAGTTTTAAACCCCAGGCAAACACCTCTGACTTTTCGAAGTTATGTGTGTATTCACAATGAATTATCACTTGCTTTAACGGCGAATGAAAACATCGTGATAAAACCGGCACACCTAAAATTCTTAGGAATTTCTTAGGAATTATTAAGTCACTTTTATGTCCTTGAAGGATTGAAACATTTGCTTTATATAAGTGACTAATTGTATATTTATTTAAGATATTTATGTTTTATATATTGTAGGTATATTGTATAGTGTATGGTATGTATTTAATTTAATATCATGTGTAGTATGTCATAAATTAATTTACACACCTACGCTTTTCATCTCTGCACCACCTAAGGTTTGACTGAGAGAGAATGCTTTAGGCATTAAGTCCACCTTTACATTTTGTATAAAGCGTAAATGAATAAAACATGAATACACTTACATATTATTAAAAACTTTTGGCATTTTATGACTTAGCCTAGTGAACAGTGCATAAAATTATCAACCTAATACCGACATTTACTTGTCGATGAATATTCGTGGAATGTAAATAAACATCTTTATTGCATTATTCAAAATATTTAGCATTGTATAAATTTTGAGTTATTTTTCAATCCCAATTCTCTATTTTGTGGCCAAGTATTTATAATTTTATTGTAAAAGATTTTTGAAGAAACAATTTAATAAATGTTGACTTTCGAATGGAAAATTTACAAGCCTTATCGTGTATACCTACATATGAAATGATACGTCACATGTCAGGAGAAACATTTACAAAGTAATAACGTCTACCGGGACGGCGTAGCATTCATTAGAGCAAATAGTGCTTTATACCTTCAGGGAGTTGGATATGAACCACAAACGGAGTGTGCTTTCCGGCCCATAACAACTCTTCCGACAAAACTTTTGTCATGAGACTTGTCACTCATATTAACATATATTATATTTCATCTGGCTCCTCCAATTGTATATGTATGTCTGACAAGTGAAGACGAGACCTTATAGTCCAATATTTGGGTCCCGTTTGTGCGTGTGTTCCGCTTTGCTGTGAAGTTAAGTGGACAACTATGTATTTTTTTCAACCTGCTTCTATTTATATTCTTTTGATTGTTTGTTGGGAAGTAAAGACAAGCTAGGTCTCGTTAGAAACTTGCCGAGGTTCATTTCCCTGCCACTGTCTATATTAGTGTAAACGAATTGTGGTGGCAGGTGTGTAGTGGGAATCAATGTTCTATATCTATGTTAATGTGAATATATTTTAAAACATTCAAATGACACGAATTGCGGTAGCCGTTTATTTATATATTTCTTTTAAAATTAATAATTGCACTTTTATTCCTTTGTGAGTTCCTCCATGTTACATACAGCTGTAAACACTCTCGGTCTAAGTACCTAATCACGAATTTAAAGCAGCAAGAAACAAACAGCACAAATAATACAAACAACATTTCATCATTTAGATTAATTGTTAGACCACGTGGATGAAAATTAGCATTGAACGGAAATAAACACACTTTTATCCCCAAAGGAGTAGCCTAAGGTTTATTTCTACATCCACGTTTCGCCAGATATATTTTTAAGTCCGACGATATAAGTCCAGCCTATTGACTTTTCAGGCACGTTTTCATACTCAGAGCTGCTATTGAGTACTTCTGCTACTTACTAACAATTTTAGGAAGAAAGGAAAAACAGATAAATCGTTTATTGTGACTTTGCATGCCAAAGTATATAAAAAATTAACAATATAAATTGTACTAATAAACGTGGCAATAAAATTGTACATTATTTAAATGGAATAACCCTTTGACTTTTAGAAGTTATGTGTATGTATATTCGTAATGTATTATGACGTATTTAGCGATGAAGGGAAACATCGTGAGGAAACCTGCGCACCTAATAATTCTTCGGAATTTATTAGGTGTGTAGTCCGTAAATCTGCACTAGGCCAACGCGATGTACTATGGCTTAACTTCTGTCAGTTGTAGACGAGGCCCGTGTCCAGCGGTGGGACCTACATCGATCGATGATGATGATGAGTCTTAAACAGATATAAACAAGATGATTTCGAAATTATTTTGGTCGGTTTTTCATCTTATGTACAGCATTGCTGATCAAGGAATTTCGTGCTGATTCATAAAAATATTATTATATTTTATAAATAGAAACATTTTTATGGGTTGAACCTAATAAAATTAGTACATTCCGTCATTAAGGAAGCCTTTCAGCGCAACTGTCGGCTAAACAGATTTAATATGACAAATGAGATTCGTTTAGATTCGGGTCCTTGTAAATTTTGTCTACGAATGTGACTTTTATTTTACAGTTTAAAACTTTTTCGAGGCCACGTGGGCTGAATAATGTATGTCAACAGAGTACTTAAAATGTATAGTGTAATTGTTCCCATTTTTTTAAACTACTTACGATTTAAGTATTTTTTAATTATTTTTTTATTTGACAACGCCACAACTACATATAAAATAAAATTAAACGATAACCCTAAAGTTAAATGTTTAGGTTGTCAAGATTAATGGATAGATGTTAGTAGTTTCCATACCACATAAAAATGAAAAACTCTCGTCATTAAAAGTCATACTTCATTCAGTCAATCAGACTTAGGTATAATTATCATCATCATCATCATCATCATATGAATGAATGATGAATGGTTCAAGAATCAAAATATTTTTGCCTTGGTGTTAGATAAATTTGTGTACAACAAAAAAAGCATAACCTTCAGTATGATCTCATTACTTGCAGCTTTATTTCACAACAAAAATATTATCTTTTAGACCAAGACCATTTATGTTCACAATTTACGTTCGAAGTTAAATAAATAAGAGAAATTCCAAATAAAACCAATGATTCACAGATCTCTTATAAAATCGTTAAATCATTCAATTGAGAGAGATGATACGTGCCAAAGAGTGTTTGCTCGGCAAGATAACCCCAAGATCGAGCTCAATGAAGTGCACCTAAAGTAACGTTAATCAGATAATATCTATACGTCGAAGCAAACTAGAAAATAGTAAGCACATTTTATAATTTAATAGAACAATATATTTACACACAAATGCCGAAGGCCGAATACCAGTGCCTAGTTATGGGATATACATATCCATAGATGGATAGATTAAAATAAAAACTTGAATGAATGAATGATAATCCTTTTTTTGCAATAAAATAGATAGAGGCGACACACAGTTTTAATTTAAAATTAATTTGATAACAGCTTTTTTGTTTCTTAGGTTCCTGTAATAGTCATAGAAGGTATATGTTAAAACAACAACAAACATACGTAATACGAAATTGTTGTTAGTATATAAGAAATTTTATTAGAAAAACTCGAAGAGACATCATTTGCATTTGTTCACTCTAGGGATAGTATTCGCAAACCGAGTGCTTATATGTATGTGGTTACTATTCACCTAACCTTTATCGACGTACCATAAAGAATACCTACACCCTCAAAAGAGTGTTACGTAAATATCACGGCTTTGTGGTAATATGTACTTATACTTGCACAACATAATTAATTCGTCAATAGAAATATCAATCTTTAACTATTCATTATTCATTTATTTCATCATCAGCCCAAATGCGACCCAGTGCAGGGCGCGGACCTCCTCTAAAACTGAGAGGGTTTAGGCCTTAGTCCACCACGCTGGTCTAGTGCGGGTAGTTGTTGCTACCAATTCCGTATGGGAATCTTAAGTCTTCAAGAGCAATATTATTTCACTTTTTGCCACATTTTTCATTAATGCTCCGCCGGTATTGGCCCTAAAATGATAATATTTAGCCTATAGCATTCCGTAACAAATGTACTATTCAACATCTAAAGTATTTAATCAAACAAACAAACTCCTCAGCTTCATGTATTAGTTTACGAGTACACAGGGAAATAATTTTCTACGTCAACTTTTCGATTTGGCAGAATAAATTCCATTGGGTAAAAATTTTATATAAATCGAATGACCTTTGAAAGCGTGATTATTGATCGTTTGAATAAAATGAATCACATAAATGCTAATAACAGGTTAAAAGTCAACGTTAAAGGCCAGTGGCTACTTTTTATACTAGAGGTCAAGGCTTAAACTGGATCTTTGCGATATTATAGTGAAATAATAGACTAGAAAATTGTATTTAAGAAAGTTTTCTGATTACATGAACTACATAATAAAACCTTTTTCTATTTCTGAAAGAGATCACTTTCGGAGATAAGAGGGCCTATGATCCACATTAGTAAAAGATTGTTTTGTGTATCAATAAGTCGCATACTCAAACGGGTAGACAGACCTGTATTTCAGCAACCTCGATTCTCCAATTATGCATAAAGTCCCGCGTGTTATGGAACGAGCCATTGGTCTTTTTTGGGCTCATTTTTAGACTTAATGTTGCTGCTGTTGAAAGATGCCTAATGAAAAATCCGTGGGTCGTATATAGTATGTATGCACATATTGTCACATATAGTATGAATGCACGACTTATCAAAAACATAATATGTGGGCCCTTCCAAAAGGATAGCATATTATAAATAGTATTTTGCCATAGTATGTAATATTTAACGAAAACAACAATAAAAATTATGTCATCATTATTTGATATGGGTAACTTAAGTATTTCAGTTACTTCGAAAACTAGAAAGTTCTTAGTGACTGTCAGATTTTATTATAATAAATTTCACGCGTCAAATCTACATTCTTCCAGAGATGTAGGGATTCAACCGTCATGTACCCTCCAAAGATGTTCCAGATACATTTTATTGTTATAAACAATGGTCTCATTTTGTTATGTAAATAGTAGTGAAATTACGAAAATAATTGTCGCAGAGACAAAAGTAACGTGGGTCCCACTAGACCTTAATGGAAGCATTGTTATTTATTTAGGTCCACCTTTGCTGTTGTTTACGATGGTTACCGTTCTAGTGTGCAATTGGAGTCTTTGTTTATTGATATTGGAATACCTTATACTCGTATCATTTGGGAAACAACTAAGTAACATAAATATGTACGTATGTACATACATAAACCCATAAGAATCGTGGAACGGGTGGGCAGGCGTATTTTGCAACCATATGTCGTCATATATGTTTCGTTCCACGTAATAGGGGGCAAGACTAGAGTCGAATTTCTTATTGGAAAAACCAATAAGAATACGTGAAGTATACTTCATTGAATAGAAAGTAGGTACTGTTTTATGTACGCGTATAATAATTTACAAATTTCCGACATATTAGCCCCGTGGCGCAGTACCGCAAACGAGAGGCCGCGGGTTCGATCCCCGCACCGAGACAAATGTTTGTGTGATCCACAAGTATTTGTTTCGGGTCTGGGTGTTTGTGAGACCGAAAAGTCTCTTGTAGTTTCTGATACCCACGCCACAAGACTTGTATCTTAGTGTGGGGTCAGAACTATGTATGTGACTGTTGGGTGTATTTATATTTTAATAAAAGACATATAGACGTTGTTGATACTTTTCCAAACTTAGTGCTACATAATTCCAGATAAAAAAGCCCAATACTTTGCTCAACTGAAAATGGAACTCAGGGCCTATGCTGCGCGAACAGGTCTTCTTCAAGATAACTTAGAAAACTAAGCTGCCACAAACATATTATACAGTCCTATATCAAAACAAAATAATACCACGTTTGTACCAAGCACAACTCAGGCCACAACAGCAATTCCTTTTACCTATGCAAGGTATAATTTCCTTACGAATATCATTTTGAATTAACCAGAGATCCAAAAATATATAACTAGATCAAAGTGTCGTACTTGCCTTATTATGATGTATACTTTGTACTGCAAAAACTTATTGTTTTATGTATTCATATTTGTTTTTTCATCGCTTTGAGGTAACAAGCCGACACAGATTGCTCTTTTGTTTCGGAAGATTTGTTTCGTGTCATTAGTTCTCCTTATTGTCTTACCTCAGAACTAAAACTCTTTGACTGAGAATAATTTATATTTTTGTTGTTTTATTCGTCGGGTTTCTTAAGAAATCTGTCCGAACCTTCATTACGTTTGCTTGGAACAATGTTAGCAGTTTTAAATGAAATAATACGTCTTGGAAAAAACACTACCATGTACATATATTAGTTGTTTACTGCATATCCCAATGATGAGGAATAGTTGTGATAAGGATTTTATCTATACCTATGTTATTTTAACAACAAACTGCGAAAAAGATAATGTAATAAAGGATAAAAATTTGCATATAAAATATAGAGAAAGTACTATAATAATTCTTAAGTTAACAAATAAAGTATAGAAGAAAGTGTAAATGTAAGAACCGAGCAATGTGCAGATCTGCTATATTTCAATCTCCATCAAGTAGCATATTTTGGTAGTGTTAATATATAATTAATGTAGTTTGTAATTAATTTGTAAAAAAGCGGTTTTATTTGCAACCACGTTACAAATTAGTACTGGAAAAATAATAGTTCGATTTCAACAATTTTCAATTTTGTAATTTATTCAATTTGTTTATTTATGTAAGTTTACAGTCTTCACCAAAACACTTATATTGTAAAAATAACACAAACTTACAATTATTAATAATTTACGTATAAAAAAATAATACCTATTTGCCTTCGCAAACTAGCTTACATCACATACTAAAAAAATAATTGTAACCTTCAAAACTTCCACAGTTTTATATCCGTCAAAACATCGTTAAATACTTTTAAAATATTGATACTTGCCAACCTTATTACGTAATGCCATTATTATTGTTAATCCTATTATCAACAGAAAAATTTAGCCATTAATTTCGGGAAAATATTTTTAAATTATGTTAAATTATCGCTTAAATTTTGTTGGGCACGCGATGGTAAACGTCAGATTTGTTTTAAAATGTAACATTCGTTATAGATAAGATCACTTTATACAAAAAAGTGGGTCTGAATTATTTAAAAGACATCGAGCAACACATAACTGATAAAAGTACTCACTTTTAAAGTGACATTACAGATCGCACAGGAACCTGGCCTTATTCCGACATAAAAAGTCGCTTCCTGCACCAAAAATCAGCAAAAAAAATCATCAGTCTAGGCATGAGAGCGTAACAATCAAACTCCATTTTCGTATTTACAGTATTAATTTATGATTTTGTCTAAGACTTGGAATGTTTTCAAAATACAATAGACGTGACATCAAGAGGTGCGTTAAGGAATAAGCCATACTGATTCTAAATATTCACTTCATCATCAGCCTATATACGTCCCACTGCTGGGCACGGGCCTCCTCTACAACTGAGGGGTTTTTATATTCACTTACCTCGATAATATTATGGCATCTTTCGGATTCGTCATTTGAAACACGTCCTAATTGACGTTTTAATTGACTTATAAAAGATTAAAAAAGCATTTTCCTTGTTTTAAAGTTATTGCCTTTCTATCATGGAAGAAAATTTTCCGTGGTAATTTCAAGAAATCCAATCAGGGCGAAGTTTTACACGGAGAAGCTCTGAAGGCTTGAAAAGAATTTTAAGCGAGTCATAAACAAGATCCTTCGACTTCTGGCATTGAGACTCAAATAAGATTAAGCTCTCAACCTTTTTAACAAGAATGTGCCGAGTTTTAAAGGTTCAAAATATTATTCATACTTCCCTCAAGTTTGGAGTTTTCTTCCATGTGTACGTGACTTGCTGGTAAATAATTATTTTTCAATATAAAGTAGAACTAGTCCAAAAGTTCTGCCTATGTATGTGGTTTTCCTCTATGTTTGAACTAAACGGAATAATGTTAAACATACTGACGTTCAAGATCAACAATCAACAATCGATAATGGTAAAGTTTGTGTAGGGGTATACTGCGGAAGTTGGTGCATAAGTTATGCGGCAACGATGTTACTTCCATATTTTAAAATGTATTAAAATTCGATCTAAGAAAATGTGATGCTAAAAACTGGTCTCGCATTAAAAGTGTGTGCCGAGTGATCTAGAGGTCCCGGGTTCGATTCCGGGTCTATTTGAGAATCTCCAGGAGCAGCATGGAGTCTGGAAATATGCCCGAAAAACGGCATTCCGCTCGTCCATATTATGTGGGACTTAAAGCAGTTGTCAATTGCAAAAAAAGGCTTTAGATCATGATTGGAATTGTAGTTAACAATGGGGGTGACATAATCACTCTGTGATTAAACCCTCTTCTTCTAATAAAGGAATAAAAAAATAAAAATAAAAAGCAGTTGTCGAAATGTGGTCGTAGAAATGTACCTCTGTCTCCCTTCGGGGAATACAGGCGTGTATATATGTATGTATATGTATGCACTACAAGTATACATAATAGCACTGAACATAGCAAATTTCAGCATAAAATATTTGAAATGCAAGCCAAATTCAAGTACCTGCCCCGCAAAGTTGTCTCTGTTCCATATAAACGTGAAAACAGCGGAGTATAATTTTAGTTCATGTTGCAGCATAATTTAACAAACAACTCCCTACTGTCCTGACTAACGTCACTCAGGGAACAATGGAAGCAAAAAAAACGTTAAAATGTTTCGAATAAAAAAGTTGAAGTTGAACTTCCTATAATGACTGTTAGTTTAGTTAGAGCTTCCTAGAGTTAGAGTCCTAACTATTAGTCCTACTGGTTCATATTGAAAAAATATTTTGCGTTTAATATTCCATTTGTCGAGGAGGGCTGTATAGAACTATAACTAAGGACCAGAACATCAAAGAAAAATGCGTCAAAAAGGGGGAAAACTATTTCTTTTGGAGTCTAATGTTTTGCTTACTAAGGTTAGGTAATTGTATGATGCGATCTAAATTGTTAAAAGACTTATAAAACGCAACTGAACTTCAATAATTTATAAGAGAAACACATAATTTATTAATCACAAAACCCGTTTTTTGAATTAATTTAAATATATTATTATTTTACTTTATTTATTTACTCAAATACGCAGATTGTATCAGTTCACTGCACGCTGGATGTCTTTTTTCATCATGAAGGTACTATTCAGTCTGTTCCGTAATATTTAAGGGGAAATTTAGCTTTTGAAAATTTCGGTTATTAAATGAACAACATATTGTATACACAACATTGTGGTGCTACTATTCTATTCTTATCGGTATATATTTGTTTAAACATAAAGTTGATAATCAAAACATTGGCGTCTAAAAATATGTAAATCAAAGTTAATTAATCTTTATTCTATCGGGAGTCCGAAAATTTCGCTAGCTTCGTTCAGAGAATGTACATAGATCTTAACGCCCGGCGATACTGCGTGTTAAAATATTGTGTAAACGAACGTATTAAGAAGACCAAGCTAAAGTATTGGTGCACGTGTCAGCGTAAGTACCCAAACTATAAATTTTTGTTCGCATCAACAATTTTAATTTAAAGTTAAAGCTGTGAAGTTTGAAACCAATACTTATCGATGAAGGCACACAACCGAGCATATTGAATTAATTTTCGGACATGTTTGGTATTCAATATTTTGGAACATAAAATAGAAATAAAGTAGAATTTTAGATTGACAGATTTACATTATAGTACATTCTAAACCTTCTAATTACAAAACACCCTGACTCATTACTAATATATTTTCGACCAAACATATAAATACTGTTCTTGAGATTCTACCAGCTGATTTCATTTCAAAGTGAGTTTATGATCGCGTACAGTGATAAAAGTCATCATCATCAGCCCAAATACGTCCCACTGCTGGGCACGGGTCTCCTCTTCAACTGAGAGGGTTTAGGCCTTAGTCCACAACGCTGGCCTGGTGCGGGTTGGCGGACTACACACCTAAGAAATTCCTAAGAACTTTTAGGTGTGCAGGTTTTATCACGATGTTTTCCTTCACCGTAAAAGCAAGCGTTAATTCATTGTGAATGCACACATAACTTCGAAAAGTCAGAGGTGTGTGCCTGGGGTTTCTCGACCACGCGCCTAAACCTCGAGGCCACCACTGCTTCTCGAGTGATCAAAAGTTCTCAAGTAATTCGTAACATTTACATACATCAAAGTACAAATCTTTATAGAGAAAGGTAAGAAGGTCCTCATTAAAGGGAGTTTCTCTCCCATACATACAACATTTGTTTCAAGATGAATACCTTTGTTTTGCTCCCAGCTGAGAGGTTCGTTCTCAAAGTCTTTACATACAATTACAATACCTTTTGAAGTTATTTGTCCGCATATTTCCTACTTTTAATATACCCTACATGGTTCAAAATATATATTATAACATAACCATATAACTCTTTAGTCTTTACTGCATAACACATTGAGAAAATCTAAGTGGCAGTAATCACTTACGCAATGAATTATTGTTTACTTGTAGGTATTGTGTACGGAAAAAGTTAAAAATGCTATTAATTTTAGTTGAATATTATGTACTTTTAGTGAAAACTGATATGATCCTTCTGCTAAGTATTATTATTATTTTGCTCCTTTTATTTCGAATTATTTTAAAGTACTTTACTCATATTATTTTACATCTTTGAAACTGATGCCGTTTCCATGTCTTAATAATGATTTTGTTTAAGCAACGCTCAATTACACTCTTTCAAATTCAATTTCTCTTTCTTTTGACAAAATGATTTATCATGCAAATGTTTGAAACACATTTGAGCAGGGAAAATATGTGACATACGGCGATGGCTCAATTGAATAAATTGATACGAAAACTCAACGCTTTTACGGAGTGGAAGAAATTGTACACCATAAATTCGGCGTATGAATAATTTAGAAGCAATTTTTTTCTGTTATCGTTTTCTACGTTTAGAACGTATCGTACGAATTCGACTGAAAAGATTAAGAGATTTCAAAGCATATTCTTAAGAATGACAATATTATTCGTCGCTTAGCTATTCATGTTCAATGCCCATTTTCTTGCCAAGATTGATCATATATCAATCACTTTTTGACGCGATTATACTCAGTATAGTAAAAATTATGTGGTCTCAGATCTTCAAAGTGTTATTTATTTAATAGAGCGGTACCTCCTAACACGGGTTTGTCATACTTAAAAGCAGTGTACCAAAATAAACTGTATTTAGGTTAAGTAGGTATAGAAAATGCAATATTTAATTATTTTTTTAATAAATTCCTTCTAGTAAATACCAATATCAAAGATAATAACTTCGATAAAATGTGATAGTGCTTTACTTATATTTGCTAAAGAGGTTCACATATAGGATTCCAGGAAGTTTGAAAAAGAAACGTATAGATACGTGGAACTTCCTCATTTAGGTTGTTTGCACTTTTTACTTATTTTTCTACAGCAGTTTTTTTTAATTAATTAAATAAATAAATCCCCATGATTTCAAAGTAAATTGTTACTTGCCATATCAAAACATAGTAGGTATGTCCCTGCGATTTACTTTTTTTTTGTTTTAAGCATTTATTGGTCTCATAATTCTGTACTATTAATTAAAAAAGACTAAAAAATTATGACGACATTTTTTACATAAATACATTGACGCCTTTTCCTTCTTAAGGGGGAGATATGTATACATATTTCTTTTCACGCACGATTCAACTGTTTTTTAGGCCCACATAATAAAATAGACTCGTATCGCCGTTTTTCGAACCCATACCCAAAATCCGTGATGCTAGTAGTACAATTTCTATATTTGTAGATCATATACATGCGAGTAAAATTTTGTTTACCTTTCTGATATAGGAAATAGTTTGTGTAATAACAGTTGTTCTATATTTAATCAGCTGCAAAGCAGCTTAACCCCTACAATAGTTGTTCTATTTTGAATATGTTTAAGGTTAAAAATATTTACCGTTCATGAATATTGTGCATAAGTATCTACTCGTAAATGAGTTTATAATATTAAATAATTTTACAAATATCCTACATAAGGTCTCTATATTACATTTTTTCAAATAATAAATCTATTTTCAATGAATAAGTTCACCACTAAACTTGTACCAAATGTGATGGAAAATTTTGAACCCAGCTCGCTTCTGATATCCTTTATGTAGAAATATTATAACTTAACCTGTCAGGGACTGGGGGCCTGGTCCTGGTTTTACTCATTATTGTGAGATTTTTACCGATACTCGCCACGCTTGGCAGGCTGATTGGCGAACGCAAGAGGGGACTCGCGTTTATGACGCTGCTGCCCCTTCATTAACCGGGGAAAGGAAATAGGGTTTGTAGATAGAGGCTGTATGGGAAAGGAAAGTATGGCTTGTACTGCAGTATGGAGTGGATACTGCAGTCACGGAAGGGAAGGTTGGTAGTGGCTGCAGTAGCCTGTGCTGGATGCAGACTGCCTCCGACAGGTCCCAGTGGAAGTCATTGGGAGAGGCCTATGTTCAGCAGTGAACTTCCTATGGCTGATGGAGGGATGGATTATAATTTGTCCAAGTATCATTTACGTTAATTAATTCACGGTCTAGTGGAAATGCTCGTCTCATGCCTATTCTTATGAAGAAATTTAGATATAAATGTAGAAAAATTACGTCAATACATCTCGAGCGATGCAATACAATGTTATTCGATTTAATTAAAGTGATTAGACCCTCTTCAATCGGATTTACGTGTCTTATCTCAGTTGGATTTTGTAACTTGCGGTTGTATCGGCATAGCAGTAATCGCTGACAGTGGCTTTCAAAGTTAGTGTTATCATTAAAGGGTTTAATAAAACGGCTTAGCTAAAATATTATTATAATAGTGCCACTAACTATTCTATTACGTAGGAGTTCAAATTGCTTTGAAGGAATGTCTCAAATGATTTTAATATTATTATAGACTGCAATAAGGTTTAATGTCTAGGTAATTTCGTTATTGTTATAGTTTTCAGTTAGCAAGTATTATAATTTTCAGGGTTTGAAGTTAAAGAAATTTATATATTAAATATGATTGTTTATTTCTATTGCCAATTCAATTTACTTTATTTAAAATATATAAGATTTTTAATATTGATATGGTCATCATAAGACGTTAGGTTAGCTAATTACGAAATAACTTAAGATAGAAGGTCCCTTAAGTAAGGGCTGAATAAATTAACCAAGTTGGTATTACATGGATCTCACAACTTTTTGCGAGGCTTGTTTTTTTTCAAGTTTTATTTTTTAAGGCATTGTATTTTCGAAACCGAACTTCTTTAAAGAACATAATGGCATAAGATTAAAAGAACGATGAGTTGAAAACTAGAGTAGTTCAAGGATTGTTCGCTAAAACGTTTTTCAACTAAAATCGGTTTGTTCAGTGAAAACAACCATTATTCACAACACTGCATAGTCATGCTATTTTCGTTCCTTGAGTTTGTATTTCGTTCGTATTCTTAGCTAATATGATTAAAACAGCTTTAAACGCCGCCATTTTTTCATGCCAGTAACAAGAAATTAGGAGTTGGGAAATGAAATATACCTTTAAATGTTGGCTTAATAGCAGAATTCTGGCAAGCTCGCCAGCGTGTTTCTTTTTTATTAATGTATCTTTGTGAAAATAAATAAGTTGAGTTTTTTTCTTAGTTGCAACAACAGAATAATACTTTGTTATGAATCCCTATAGGTCGGTACCTATAATGAATTTAATGAATGTAAATAATACCATCATTAATCGGTATTAATGATGGTATTATTTACATTCATTAAATGCATTAATAAATTCTTTAATAGTATGTGCCGTGGGATGTAGAGGTCCTGGGTTCGATTCCCGGGTCGGGCAAAGTGTTATTGGGTTTTTCAATTAGGAAATTCTCAGTAACAGCACGGAGTCTGGAAATGTGCCCGAAAAACGGCAATAGGCTCGCCCCCTATTACGTGGGACTGATACATACCTGGCGAAATGTGGGTTCAGAAATGCACCTCTGCCTACCCCTTCGGGGAATACAGGCGTGAGTTTATGTATGTATGTATGTAAATCTAATAAATTATTTAATAATAAAACAGTAAAATTGTGGTAATTTAATTTTTGAACGATTTTTGAGTCAGGATTGCTACCCATTGATTTCTCTTTGATAATATTATTTATTGCGTAATCCCGTTTTAATATTTTGTCGGTATTTAAGAAACTATTATGATCCTGATTATTATTTTAAGCTACGAAAATGCAAAAATTACCACAAAATGTCAACTATGTTAATCCAAACCATACTGTTTTTGAGTAAAAAACCAATTGATGGTTTCACGTCTTTTACATTAAATCAGCGGTAAATAGGGCGCGTAGTAAAAGTTCTATTTATCTTTTCTTTCATAACCTTTCGTTTCCTGGGTCCAACGATATGTCAATACACTCAGTGTAACCAAGATTATTGGGATGTGAAATTGATTACAGTTGTATTATAGTATTCTATGTGTGTATACACACACTTTGTCCCTCGGTCACATTGTCTTGTGACATCGACTATCTGTGTTCTTTTATTCAAGACGTATCCAGTCATTCGTTAAAAGAAGAGATTGATTGCAGTCAGTTTCATATGAAACTACAATGGAAAAATATTAATTTTATCACATGACTGGTTCATGGAATCTAGAATTTAGGAAAAAAATCTGACTAGTTATGAAACTGAACAATCCCTCACCTCGTACTACAATAGCATCATCTATTCTTATGTAGATATTATATCTGAGTTTATTAAAATTTTCTATATAAGCTTGTGGCAATTTTAGGTTTTCTATATATGTAGGTATGTAGTTTTTCGTAACTTCCAGCGTAGACAGCTTTATGGCATTTAATGAGTGTGATTGACAGTGGCGCAGGCGTAAGATTTTTTTTTTTCCTTTTTTTACTGCATTTTTTTTTTAATCTGTCGCAATGCTAATACTATTCCATATGGCGCTTAGGCGTGCGGTCGAGAATTTCGGCGGTCGCAGGTTCAAGCGCCAGGCACACACCTCTGACTTTTCAAAATTATGTTTGTATTCACAATGAATTACCACTTGCTTTAACGGTGAAGGAAAACATCGTGATAAAACCTGCACACCTAAAAGTTCTTAGGAATTTCTTAGGTGTGTAGTCCGCCAACTCGCACTAGGCCAGCGTGGTGGACTAAGGCCTAAACCCTCTCAGTTGTAGAAGAGGCCCGTGTCCAGCAGTGGGACGTATTCGGGCTGATGATGAATAGGCTTCGAGATTTGTGCCGGTCTGAAATGACATCTCGGCGAGTTTAAATTCGAGGCGACGCAATTCACAAGAAATTGGCTCGTACTATAAACAACCTTCTGAGAAAGTTGCATAACAAGGAATTTCTTATTTATGTGATGGTAGTTTTCGTCAGTGAGAATAAATATAGATAGACATATTATGTAGTTGAGTTTATTTCTTAAGAAACTTCCCCATTAAAAAAAGTCTTATTCGTTCTAAAAATGTAATGTACGTAGTAATTATGTTGGCCTTTGATACGTTTGTTTTCACGTAGCTCGAGTGATATGCTTTGTCGTTGGATATACCTACATATTTATGAGCGTTGATTATGAATTTATGTGAAATAGCCTCAAGGCCTTACGTCGCTTTGTTGTCTAAGGCCAAGGCTTAAACCGGTAAAACTCACCTTCAAGGGGTAAGCTAACACGGGCTACAGCAATAATATAATATAACAAAAAAATGTAATACAAATTACGTTGAAATAGGTGTGTTATGATAGGGTTAACATTATTTTTATTAGAAATAGAGAATTAAATGATTAAATGATTCGTCACATTCAACTAGTTGTCTATAACTCAACACAGACTCATTAATTGTGATAGTTTTACTGCGTGAAATTAATTGTCCACTATTATTAATTACGTGGTAATAAATTCGCATCATATTTTTCGGATACCTACATATAAATATTAAAAATCATCAATCAATTCGTTATCTTTAAATACCACTTGTCTGATTAAATATAAACCAAAAACTATAGCATGGTAAAAATTAATGTTACAATATTGTTATGTACATATGTATGTTACCGGCCATCTGTATGGTATGCTATACAATACCTAGTCAATGTACAGAATACCTGGGGCGTCCAGAAAATGTATGAAATATTATGATTATTAAGGTTCATTGTATACTTTACCTAGGTCATGAATACAATTCCTTGGGATCGTATTAAGTACCTACCTGCTGTTCCATCGGCAATGTCTAAAATAAATAGATCTTGGTTTATATTTATCAATGTTAACCGGCCTACCTATAAAATGACGGGCAATTAATGCATGTTCTATTACTTAAAGTTATCTCGTCTAAAATAATATTTATGGAAAGGGTGCAAAGAGGTACCTTACTATCACTAGAGAAAATGTCAATAAAATTTACGTAAAATTATAAATTCTGCTTGCTATAAGTAACGTAATGTAATTTGCTTACAAGTACTCAGGTACATAATAAGTATAAAACTTAAGGAACTAAACAATTCTGTAAGAATAATAAGTAGGCCTAATACCTAATCAAAATTTTAATTAAGTAAGTTAATAAAATATATTTAGGAAAGAGATTATGACATTTTGAGGTGCACAAAGCTTACTTTTAAACCAATAACACTTTTTACCATCGCAGTATTTTTTGCAACTACATTTGACAAATCAATGACCTATCCCCGTAGATTGCAGAATCACAACTATACGAAGCGTCGTTTCTAGATTAGGGACGTCTTCTATACATTACCGGCTGCGCATTATCGGTATCGTATAGCATACCTAGGTGAAATGTAAAATAAATTACATTTCATACATTACCTACACGTTAGGTATAGGTGTTTTTTACAGTATCTAGATATTGTATAGAATACCGGATTATATGTGTTTGCATGGAAATCAATATTCGGTATTCGGTAACAATGCATTACATTTACACATCGAAGATTGTACTAATCTTTAATTTTTTTTTCGATGTCTTAAAATATTGAGCATTGATGACATATTTTACATATTTTTTACATCACCAAAAATATTTTATTATATTTCCTATTTTCTAAAGAAACCTTAAATATAACGCGTGAAGTTTATGCGTTACATTTTTTTATATTTAAAGATGAATGGAAAATGTGTGCAATACCTTCATAATGAGATTATGCATAATGAACCCGTATAATGTGCCATACCTTTTTATCTGCCCGCACGCAATGAACCGCTTCTTACATAAGTATTTAATTTATCTGCGTGACATTTTTTATTACAACAAGCATGGCCGTCTGAAAGAATTTTCAATTACTGGCATAGCGTTTCAACGGATTGCAAAATTCAATTCTTTTCTTACATTTTGAAGGAGATTCATCGTTATTAAACCCGATCACTAGTATTAAACTGAACGTAAGCTTTAATAAAAACTCCTTGGCATATTTTGTTATGTTATAACTTGTTTTTTCTATCGTTGTGATAACATAACAAAGTTTATACACCCTTTTTGTTATGTTTTAACACTATATTTCAAGATTTCTGGTGTAACGGGCTTAGCTAGGTTTTGATGCTAGTTTTTCGAGTACGACGAAGTACATTAAGAAAATGAAGTAAAACTAAAGCACATTTTAGCATTTTCCCACTTAATTTTAACTAATAATAAATTCACTAAATTTCATAACAATGGAAGTTTTATATAGGATAAATTTATTATCCCCCACAAAAGCAAAATTAGTGTATGCTTTAATATCCTGCAATTAGTCTGCTGTTAATACAAACAGACATGTTCTCAGCAGCTGATCTAGATTAAAAAATTAATTGTGTGCAAATTTTATTCGTCGTCCAATCATACTAGTGATCTCTAGGTAAGAAACACTTACGTAAGTGTGTACGATATACGTATATCGGGTTTTACATGCCATGAATAGTGAATACAAATTCTAAAGCAACCGGCCTTCCAGCCATCTTATTCAACATACCAAAGGCAAGAGAAATACGTTACGTCAGTTATTTGTCAGACAGTACTACCAGCCTTGTTGAATCAGCCAATTAGTACCGTAGGCCCATCACGCCACAATGCAGATCTACCACGGCTCTGTCCGGTAAATGTACGTCAATATTTATCGTAAAGGGTACGCAAAAGTGCATTTCTGCACCCACATTTCGCCAGGTGTCAGTCCCACTTACAGGTTGCAAGTCTATTACCATTATTCAGGTACATTGATCCAGACTCCGTGCTGCTAGTGAGAATTTCCTAATGCAAAACTCAATAACACTTTGTCTAACCCGGGAATCGAACCCAGGGCCTATTGGGCGCACCGAATATTGTTGTGACGCTAGACCACGAGGCAGTTTAGTAGTTTCTTGAAGCTGCTTTATTTTTATAGTTCATTTTAGCCGATTGCCTCGTAGACTCTCGTAACACCTGAGTTCGCTTTGCGATATAGAGATCCGGGACCGATTCCCTGGTCTCGCAATGTGTCGTTCGTTTTTCCACAAGAAAATTCTCTGTAACAATACAGTGTCAAGAAATTTGCATGAAATAATTGCAATAATCCCTACCTTTATAGCATATTAAAAACACAGTTGACGAAAAATAGGTGTAGAAATAAGTGTGATTGGACATACGAGTAACATACAAAAGACAAATTTATCAAGCAAAATGTGGAGATATCTTCTCAAATTGTGTATAAGTAGGTCGAACATTCCGCTTGAGAAAATCTATTTCGAATATCGAACGGAAACTGTCCGCGTATACAAGAAAAAAATCTCTACCTTCCGGGAGGACAAAGCGTCTTACTGTACAAGAACGAGAATCGAAGCCATTGTGAAAAGAGAATACGTGATTTATCTACTAGTATTTTTTGTGTTAAAGAACTTTCAAATTCCTTTTTATCTTTTTTTGATTATTTTGCGAGAAAGAGACAAGCTAGGTCTGCATAAGGACCTCGCTGAGCATCACTGCTCGATTTAGGAGCTTCCCACTGTTGAAAATGGTGTATAGGAGTTGCAGTGGTGGGTGTGTCTTTGAATAGTCTCAAATCTCTATTAAATTTGCGACATTAACATCCAGTTTCTATTAAAAAATCGTATGTGCCTCGTGATTGTCTATATTAAGATAATTATCATTTAGGATATTAATAGTAACGTCATATGCAGCTGGCATGCTATATATTATCAATTGTATCCAGATATGGACGTATCACGTAATTACATTTGTAATGTGTCTAATTTATTACTGTAATTGCTGAAATAGTTGCGTTTTGATTAAACGCATGTTTAACTTACATACATACATAATATATAGCGTTCGAGGCACTATTTAGTAGGGGTGTTGCAAGATCTATCTCTCTAGTGCCTCTTACATTCAAGATGTTATTATAAATACCTGAACTCGCAACCAGAATGCGACATATTCAAAATTAGCCGACGCTCATTTATGTTGGAATGCCTGAGGTTTTACGAATGTGATGTATGAAAAAAAATCTCAATTATTTACTTTATGAAATGAAATGAAATTATTTATTGAATCTGTAAAATGTCAAATACATCACTTAGATTCAGTCATTTCAAAATTTGGTTTACCACCCTGTTCGGAAGGCAGTCATCACTAGAGAAGAACGGGCAAGAAACTCTAGTGTTGCTCTTTTCCAATCAAGAGATAGTTTACAATATTGATACAAAAAATGAATTTCTCAAATTAGAGCAGCTCATTAATACTATACCAGATTATTGTATTGAATATGAGAATAACATAGTCATCTTGAATGGAGAAACTGACATTTAACTAGGTTAAATTATAAATTTAAGTTAGGATAAGGTTAAGTTCATAAATACAAATAAGCAAAAATAGGCAGACCAGTCCACACAAACAGCACCCGTTCACGAGTATGACGCATGTGCCAGCCATCGGTCTCCTCAACCATTTCATAGGGAAGTGACCGACCCGACACACGACGCCGCCGTAAGCACAGACATTTCAGCGAGCATGACATACCTAATTGCTTACAAAGTACTAAACTAATAAGTAAATATGTATAAACAGCTATGTCCATTGAAGAAGACTCAGTCAGACTTGGGATTACAATAATTATTAATTAAACCCAAGCTTCGTTATCCTCCATATATTCTGAAATTGTATAATAGGCTTTGTTACATAACTGTCTCTTAGTAATTTCTTTAAATTTATTGTAGTTTAAGGCCTTAATATGAATAGGGATTTTATTGTAAAAGTGTATACAGTAACCCTTAAAAGATTTGCTGATCTTGTGGAGCCTGGTCTTATAAATAACTAACTTATTTTTATTGCGTGTATTTCTATCATGTATGTCAGAAACCTTTTTAAATTTATCAATATTCTTATGAACATACATACATAAGATTTGATAATTGATTTTAAATAATATTATCAATGTAATTTGTTGTAATGAATATTGTAGGTGGTGTTTACCTTTCTATTTTATTAAATAAATTATTATAAAGACTTGGTTGTTGGAGATTTTTGGGGCAGCAAAATAATCTTTAAAGAAATTTCAAAATGAGGTCATATAACAGGAGTGGAAGACTGGATTTGTAGACCTTAGAAAGACCAGACGCGTAATCATTTATCGATATTTATTTTAATTCTTTTTACTTACTAGCTTCTGCTCGCGTCTTTAATAAAGATATAGTAATGTGTCAATGAGAGTGGCGCATAAATGTTCCAGGTCTTTATTTTGAAATTTGAATCTAATCTAATTTAATTTCACCAGCTTATTTCTACTCTTTCCGCAAAAAAAAAACAGTCTTTGCTACGTTGCCTGATGCCTAAAAAACACCGTTTTTTTTATGAATGCGGCAATGTCTTAGAAACACTTTTTACTGACTTTTTTCGCTTTCATTCATTTAGTGGCTCACTTTTTACAGGTCTTTAATTCGACGCCGTAAAAGGAACAAGTTAGAGCAACATGCGGCGCCATTTTTTTTTCTTTTGCCTGCCATAGACAATATAAGTCTATACATACATTTATGCACTTTCTTTGTTCCCCTGAAGGGGTAGGCAGAGATACATTTTGTACGGTAGGCACTTGCACTGCGAAATTAAGAGGCAGTTAATAAATATTATTAGAAACAATCTTACTTGAGAAAAAAATAAAACATCTTTGCGTATGTTCAGCATCAATAAAGTGAACTGGTACCTAAATAGAAATCAAACCCTATTTATTACCTTATATGTGACGTATCTTTTCTTATTTAAAAACTAAACATAATTAATATGTACTTTGGTTCCATATACAAAAAATGCGACCTACTTGGAATGTGTAGGCGAAAATACGAACGAATAATGTGTACATTAACGACTTTGACAACATAAAAAGGAAGCAAATTCTGGCATAAAAAATATTTGGTTTCTCCTGTCACACACTATATGTTATGTCATATAGTATATTTTTAATAAATATAGTATTTAATACATACACTGTATATTTCAGTATGCCATCAAATATTTACAATCGTGCTACGACTCTAATTTTGATACCAAACGCTAAAAATAATATTATATAGAGTTAACTTTAACGTGTGAGTATATCGACCTTGCAACAATTCATGCAATTTATTAGTGCTAAATATGAAACAAACGGTTTACCCAATTCATTACCGCATTCATGGAGCCGCATTTAAACATTTGAAATAGAAATATATTATTTTGTTTTCGTGAAACATTTCGAAATCATTAGTTTTGATCTCGAAACCCCAGTTCTCAAATTAATATACATATCTGTATCGAGCAAATATTTGTTTCAGTGCTAGTACTGAACGCTGAGGCCTATTGTTATACAACTGGTTTCTAGTCCACTACGTCACAGAAGCTGTCAATTTTCGCTATACAATAGCGCCATTTTAGCATAAGCTTTTGAAAAGATCATCAAACAATATCAATATTCCAAACTATTGAAACATCAATATTCCAAAATTCGACTTACAGTCATTAAAAGGCGTAATTATTGATCAACATATTGGCTGAATGAAGATTTTTTCGACGTTTTCCTGCTGAAGAAAATAATAGAATTAAAATACCGTAAACGAATATAGCATAAATAATACAAAACAATTTATACTATTTAATAATTCAGATTAAGTCTGAGCAAACGAACTTGAAATAGTTGACAAAGATGGTCCTTGAAACATTTAGAGACAAAACATTAATACGAATAATAAAGGTAAACTCTGTGATTCATGCGCAAATAGAAACACTAACTCGGGCACATAGCTCGAAGACGAAGTTTTGTAATATTTGATAGTTTAGCTTCGTAATAATATGTCAATTTGCTATGATAATCATTTCAACATTGGAAGCGTTGAAGCGATAAACAAAGTTCGCAGCAACTTGTTGATTTACTGCGTACGTGGAATGTATAATCAATTAGGTTTACGATCAGTTTTAATTGTTCAGCGATTTTGTAGCTGAAACATTTAGATGCGTGTTGTATTTTTATAAGTGTAGATTTTTAAAGGAATATAATCAAATTGCAGAACGCTAATTTAGATAGAGGTGCAAGATTTTTATATTAACACTAGCTGACCCGGCAAACGTTGTTTTGCCATATATATATATATATATATATATATATATAAAATTCTCGTGTCGCAGTGTTTTTTGGCAAACTCCTCCGAAACGGCTCGACTGATTTTTATGAAATATTGTGTGTATATTGTAGGTAAGTCTGAGAATCGGTCAACATTTAAGGGTTTAACATTTAGGGGTATGTTTTTTTTTCTATTGACTTTATTTTCTTTATTTTTTATGATTCAGCATTGATAAATTATTATAATCATAAATTTTCACCCTTCTACGATCAACCTCTATCTTATACTGACCATTTTAATTAGATTTTTTTTTATTAAAATGTAAATAAATGATAATAGCACTGAAAAATTTTAATAATACGTATAACAGTCATTGCTTTGATCGATATACAAATTAAACAAAAAAATATGGTCAAAATTGTATAGAGTGAGATATACATATACATATATGTAGTATATATAATTCTTGTGTCACAGTTCGAAACAGCCTCCGAAACGGCTCGACCGATTTTGATGAAATTTTATATGTAGGTATATTCAGTAAGTCTGAGAATAGGTTATCTATTTTTTGGGTGGTCCAACCCGAAAAGTTTTTTTTATTTATTTTGTGGACATTTTTTGTTTTATTTTTTTATGATTCAGCATTGAAAAATACATATAACTCCAAATTTTCACCCTTCTACGAACAACACCTGTTTTGTAATCGCAATTTTTATATTTTTATAGCTTTTGCCCGCGACTCCGTCCGCGTAGACTTCAGGGTTGGGCGCAGAAAGATAATAAGTGAATCTATAAATCGTCCCTCAAGTGCCCAAAATGGCACTTACTGAATTTAAAAAAAAGGTCAAATCAATTCAAATGGTTGAGGCGTAAAAGTAAAACTCTGACAGTTATTTTCGTATTTTTAATAATATGTTTATCCCAATGGGAACATTACATTTTCCCGGGATAAAACATAGCCTATGTTACTTCACAGGGTCTCATTTATGGTCATATCATTTTTTTTGTTTTTGCGTGAAAGCGTAACAAACAGCCCTACATTCCCATTTATATAATAGTAAGGATAACCATTCCCACCTATGTTACTTCGGTGGGTCCCACCTATCTGCATACCAAAAGTCATTCAAATCTTTTTTCAATCATTTTTCAATTCTTTTATCCTCCGTATTTTTTTTTTAATAAGAAGAATCCTATGTCATTTTTTTATATCTCGAAGACTATGTGTACAAATTTTCATGATAATCGGTTAAGTAGTTTTGGCGTGAAAGCGTAACAAACAAAACATTAACATTTATAATACCTGACCCGGAAAACTTCGTATCCCCTAACAGTCATTGAATGTTACATATTACCTGAATTTTATTTTTGAATGTATGGAAATAAATATTAAGTTCAGCACTTTATTGAGATAAAAATACAGAAATAAATAAGTACGAAAATTAAATGCATCAATGGTGTCTCCGCAAGTCATGATTTAATTAAACATGTAGGTACATATGGGATGGGATGCAGTCGGTTTCAATTCTCTTCATTGAAGCAGACTTCATTGTTGCAGAGAAGGCCTATGCCAAGCAATGGGACGTACATATATGGGCTGATGATGATGATGCACCTTGTGATATACATTTTTAATATATTTTTTAATTGTCTAAAAGATCACAAACTACTTTTGTTAATCGTCATTGCGAAGGCATGACGAATCGGGAACTGAATTCGTTTGAACTCAATGGTCATACCCGTTAGGATCAATGAAATCTTAGATCAATCTAATTGATGAATTCTCAAGCACCAATTCATCTCTAAGTTGTATTTTCAGTATCGTCACGTGAATAACATTACTCAACAATTTTCTTAACACCAAGCGCATTCCATTGCATAGTTGTGGGTGTTTTAGATTTCAAAGCGTGATGACTACCGAACCTTCGTTTGTAAATCAGGTACAACCAAGGAGTTTAAAAATACATTTCTGAACGCACGCATAAATATTTGACAACCAATAAATATGTCAATCCCTTATTATTACTGACATTATTCTACATTTTTAAAATCTAAAATACGCAATTATTCGAATATTCTGGATATATGTTGTCGATTCAAAACCTTTATTTAAATACGTTCTTTAATTTGAGGGGACCATTAACCATATTGACGGGATAAACATAAAATGTTTGACAGAATATTAGGTAGAACAGTTTATATGAGAAAATTAAATTGTTGTTTTTACCATATTCCTCGCAATTTTCTTAACTTTTTCTTTCATAAGAACCTTCTCCTAACAATAGCAAACACAACAAAAAAAGAATTAGCGAAATCGGTCCAGGCGTTGTTGAGTTATGCGCTTACCAACACATTTTGCGATTCATTTTTATATATAAGATTACTTTCTTCATTACTTTTTATAGGAATACATTACCTTTATTCAAAAATAAAACGATAACATTTGAAAGAAATAAAATCCAAGAACTTGATGTGAAACAATGAACCATGCTAAGGCTGTTAAAAAATTATTAAATAATATGAGCAATGAGTTTACCTGAGTCCGCCTCGTTTACGTTATGAAATAAAATATAATTTATGACTTATGCCAATAGTTTCTACTAGATTTTTTTTTCTTGTAATATGATGACTACACCTCTCATAAGAGCGATAGCATGAAGTTAATTTCCCTCAATAAACATAAAAAAGCCAATTTCGCATCTAACGGGCAGTTACTGAGATACAAACAAACAATCTTTTCAGTTTTATGAATATAATGAAGAATTTATTGACATAAGTTCGTTTTAAAAACCGCTCGCAGAACGCATTTGAAAGTAACCAACATTATTCTTCCTAGTTTTCAATTTCATATTAAATCGACTACGCTGAAACACTAGCCTGGATCCAAGTGTTTGTAAACTCAATACATATTCAATGTTATGCGCATATGTGTAACGTGCCGCTCTTCTTCTAAACAGCTGTAGCAGAAAAATTATATAAAAGACTGCCTCATGGTCTCGCGGAACAAATATAGACGTTCCGGATTGGATTCCCGGGTCAGGAAAAGTGTTGTAGTGTGGGCAAATCGAAATGTGCCCGAGAAATGGCAGTAGGCTCTCCCCCTATTACATGGGACTAACACATATCTTGCGAAATGTGTGTGCAGAAATGCACCCCTGCCTATCCTTTCGGGGAATACAGGCGTTAGGTAATGCATATTATGTGTATTATATAGAATACCAAATAGCTAACTGTGAGATATCGGTTTAAGCAAGGAAAACCCGCATGTAAATTAATTTTATTAAATTTTATTTTTAAAGTAGCACCGTACAGATTTTAACTTAACTTAATGTTATTAAAAGAAATTGGCTAAGGTACCATTTACCTTCACCTATAATTGTTAATTTGCACTAAAATAGTTTCTGCAATTTAGGCGTGAAGATATTATAAACCACTTATTAATGGCGATTTAACATTATGTATATTATTTACAATGCTAATGCAATTATCGAAAATGTTATGTTTATAAAGATTATTGCTGCATTTTAGTATTGAGAATAATTATGTTTTAAAAATAAGTTAGTTATTTTTATGTTTTAGTTTTTGAAAATTATAATACTTAGCGTTCACGAAAATTACTTTGTTATATAAAAAACAGCACAATAATATTTTTAATTATCAATAATTTAATTTTTTTCATCAGTTGCCTATTAAGTATCTGTTTTCGTTCAATACGATGAATTTGGTTGGTGGATTTGTTGTTGACTTTACGTAGGTACCTGGGATATTTCTTTAAGGAAATTTTACCAAGGCATGCAAGTTTAGTCATAAAGTTTTTTGCAGCATAATATCTAATTACAAATTAAAAATGCGTTTTAAATATACACCATTATAATTAAGCATGCAAAGTAAAACCAGCTAAAATTTATATTAGGAATGAATGAAATGGTTTTCCTCATATCAAAGACAATTCAACAAAATTTATCCTGTGGAATTTTGTAGCGGACCAAATCGGGGGATTAGCCTATCAGATTAATGAGACACAAAATGACAGGCTTATCAGGATAAAATGACGGATTAATCTCGTTATCTTAATACAGTCGTGTGTGTATGTTAGGTTTGTCTTGTGATCTTAACAATTATTTAGATTTGTAATCACAAAAGTCTCCGATTCTACTTAGACTCTTGTTTCATACATACTGAGGAGTAATTTGTTAGTTATTAGTGATGACCTCGAGGTTAAGGTGGAGTCGAAAATTTCGGCAGTCATAGGTTCAAACCCCAGACACACCTCTGACTTTTTAAAGCTATCTGTGTATTCACAATATATTAATACATACTTTAACGGTCAAGGAAAACACGAGTAAACCTGCAAACATTAAAATTCTTAGGAATTCCTTACCCGCACTAGGCCAGCGAGGTGGACTCTCAGTTGTAGAGGAGGCTGTGCCCAGCAATGGGAAGTATTTGGGCTGATATTGTAGTTGAGCGTTACATAAAAACCCCCTTAACACTTAAAGCTTAGAGTTGCGTTTGACCATCAAGAAGTAGGCAAACTAGTAAAAAAAACTAAAACTACTAAAACCCGCACTAGGCCAGCGTGGTGGACTAAGGCCTAAACCCTCTTAGTTATAGAGGAGGCCCGTGCCCAACAGTAGAACGTATATATGGGCTGATGATGATGTAGGCAAAAAATTTAAATTACTTGGAAAGGGTCATAATGTTATTGAGTTTTATAAACTTAATTTAATTTAATACTTTTACACGATTGAATGGAATGCTAAAGTGCAGTTGGTGAATAAACACGTTCATTTACAAGTACATTTAAGACTACCAAGAAATGCCAAATTCTCAAATATATAACATACTTTTTTAAGATTAATGTTTCGTTGCTTTTAGCAAATCACGTTGTTGACTTACGCGAAACCATTTCGTTGTGTGAAGGTCAAATGAAATTGCTACAACAGGAAAACTAAATGTAAATAAAACTAAAATTATTTTTTCGTATACGAGTAGAAATAGATTGCTGAAATATAAAAATAGTGACTCCTAATAATGGAATATAATTTATTTATTTATTTTATTTATCAGACTTTATTGTACACTACAACACATACAGAAACATGAATTAGGAATAAAATATAATAATATGGATAATGGAATATCTAAAAAAAATATGCGCTCGGCACTTCCACATTGCCTTTCTAGTCTTATTCAAACAGTTCTGTGGTTAAAATAAACAATAAAATTATACCTATTAATTAATAGACTATTTCAAGCTTACATCGGTTAAGCATTATAAATGTTCAGACCGCTTCAACTATTTCAATGAAATAGTTGTCTTTAGTTCATAGTGCGCTCCAATAAATTAATATCCAGGTATATTAAACTGGCCCCATGTTTGCGACCTTTTCTATACATTACATTACTTTATCTATTCAAATTTTCAAAGCTTGTGGAATTCGTGATGTAATAAAGGAACGAGTCACGGTATAAGAGAAGTATATAGAGATCAAACTCGACCCTTCAATGTAATGGAGGCTTTATTGAGTATTGATATAGTATGAAACCCTCCATTAGTCGCAGATTATTGAGGGCTTCACAAATAAAACCTGAGAATCATTGCCATCGAACAGCATGAACACATACCTATTTTCATTTCTTTTAAAAATAAGATGAAATTGAATCTATATAATATAAAAAAATAGTATGAAGATTTTACAGTATGCTTCAAGACGCTGTTTCTATTTCTCGTTAATATAAGTGACATTACACTATAGTGTCGACTAGCGTGAAATTATTTTCCCTAACCATCGATGTAATTATACCGCTCTGCGCAATTGCTTCTTCGCGTTTCGCTTCAACGATCCAAGAAAAGGAAAAAAGAGAATTCCCATTTGAAACTTAATGGGAAACAAAAGAATTAGACATAAATAAATATAAAGAAGGTGATAGATATAAAATAGTCATTTTATGTTAATAATTAAAAAAAATTGGCTATCTGAACCACGATACTGTCTTGAAAGTCGGAATCTTATGTTGCGTTTCGCTAGCAGAAGGTTATTTCTCGGTTTTATTCATTTTCATTCTCTATTTTTGTTAATGGTTATGGGCGACAATAATCACATTCAAGGAACCTGTTTTATATACAAAAATGGGCTATAAAAATGCATACAAAATCATAGTAGTACAATCATCAATGATTAGTATATTAATGTTTTATTTATTTATTTACACTTCCTTGTATGTACAAAATATTATAAAGAAACTTATCTATTAAAAATTAGACAAGAGGCGGCCTTATCGCTCTAGGCAATTTCTTACAGGCAACCTTAGGATGGATAATAAAAGAGGAAAAATAAAGCGGGTAGAAAAAGTGCAAAGAAGGAAGTAAAAGAAAAAAAAACAACTTAAATAAATAATACTAATAACTATGAGGAAATAAAAATTATCATCATATTTTTAAACATATACTTACTTACACTTAAATACATAAATAAACATATGCAATATAAAACAAAATATATTAAATAAACATATATATACAAATATATACATACATATATAATGTATAGCATATAAACAAATGAGTGGAGAAAATATAGATTAGAGAGAAAAGTAGTGATCTTTCACTTGTCTTTTGAATGAGTGAATTGTTTCCGCTCGTCTTATGGCAGGTGGTTATTAAAGACATCGTATTCTCACAATTAAGTTTTTTATTTTAGGTTCCACTCATCCAAGTAATAGCTTTCTTTGAATTATCGGGTATTTCGTAAAACACATTAGATTCCAAAACATGTTCATAATGAATGTGAATGCGAAGAAGGATTTTATGAGTGCTTATTAGGGAATAGACGGGCATTCAACCCAAGTCTCTGGAGCAATTTAGTCGTCACATCGTGTTAATTACCGCTTTTATCCTTTGTCTTCCTTTCGTTTTCTGGTAATATCACAAACATTATTACGAACGTATTGTTTCGTTCCGTCTTTTATATACGGTACTCTCAAATATTATATTTGGAAAATGAATATTTATTACTTTGTCATTCGTGTCTTGGGTGATTTTATTTTGTTTGTGTTTTCAGTATTATTTTATTTTTATCATTGCTATTTTTCTTTGAATTAATGATGGAATCGAAGGGTCAAAGCCGTGAATGTGATGGCAAAACGATTTTGATCGCTCACAACATTTTACCGTTATATCTTATTGTTTTCATATCTCATGACTTTTTCTAACTTATCATTGTGTATCGTATGCCATAATTAAAGAAAATAACAATTGATTATTAAGGGCAACTCTTTATCCATACCTACAAAGATCGGCCACCGTCAATTTGACGGCGTGTCAAATTGCTTTGATGTTTATTAATTTCATTTCATTTAGCCTTTTATGTTTATAAACAAGTATTACTGAGCTCTTATCGTATCTTGCGTTTAGGCTTATTGCTTACTGACATCACCTTCCAATTTTAATCAATTTCTAGAACTCTACTGTAGTGTGTTTATGTTACTCGTATAATGAGTTTGAAACGCTGGTTGTCGTATTCAGTTATAGACAAAAGTTATAAAATATTTGTTATATAGGTAAGCGAAATTAACACCCATTTACCTATAGATATTTTCGCCAAATTATTCTGTCCCAAAGAAAGCGAAGTGGGAGCGACAATAGGGGGCGAGGCGTTTGTCGTTTTTCGGCCACATTTCCAGACTCCGAGCTGCTACAGAGAATTTCCTAATGGAAAATCCTTATAACACTTTTCCCTACCCAGGAATCGAACGGAGGGCATCAAGATCTCGCGACACATACTTGTTTGACGAGGCCACGACGTAGTCACATTCATTCACGAGTCACGAGACATTTTAAGATTATTTGACTGATAACTACTGTATACTGTAAACACAGACAACCTAACCTATAGACTCCGCTTCTCTTAATTTTAATATGAAAACAAAATCGCTAAATCGTGGCGGGGTACGGGGGCAGTCGGCTAGTTTTCATTGGACGCTTCAAGACACTGATAACATTCTAGTGCGCACTAGAGATGGGATAAACTAATAATTATCGATAATCTACGAAGTTTATAAGACGACTGCATGCAGCGGAAATGCGAATGTTGCGATGGATGTGTGGTGTAACACGGTTTGACAGAGTGAGGAATGAATATGTTAGAGGAAGCCTGAAAGTAGCTCCTCTGATAGAAAAGCTGAAAGGAAACCGTCTGTCGTGGTATGGGCATGTTATGAGGAGGGATGAATCATACGTAGGAAGAAAGGTGATGGATATGAAAGTTGATGGATGGGCGAGCAGAGGAAGGCCAAAGAAAAGATGGATGGAGTGCGTGACTGAAGATATGAAAGAAAAAGGGGTGAATGAAGACATGACGGCTGATAGGGATGTTTGGAAGGATAAAACATACTGCGCCGACCCCAAATGAAATTGGGAGCAGGGCAAGGCAATGATGAATCTACGAAGTTTATAGTATAAAGGAAAAATAAAAAAACATATTAATTTTCATATAAATTTTTAATACTTATAAGTTAAACAATCATCAAAGTGAAAGTCAAATTATCTTTATTCAAATAGACTTTTACAAGTTCTTTAGAATCGTCAATTTTACACTTTTTTTAAACTATTGCCGCTTCGCAACGTGTTATCGCTGTGGAGAAGAAACGGCAAGAAACTCTCTCAGCAACACGACATGTCATTTTTTCTTTAAAAAATAGCAATATATGTTTTTTTCATTACATTATTTCAATTTTACATTATAAATGTCATAATGATACAAACTGTAGCAACAAAACAAAACTCCGATCAATTTACTTACTCCCAAGGCTTATTCATCATCATCAGCCCGAATACGTCCCACTGCTGGGCACGGGCCTCCTCTACAACTGAGAGGGTTTAGGCCTTAGTCCACCACGCTGGCCTAGTGCGGGTTGGCGGACTAAGGCTTATTATCTTCAATAAACTCTGAAATTTTATAGTATGCTTTTTTATAAAGCTTATCTTTAATTGATTTCTTAAATTTTGTCAAGGGAAACTCCCTAAGAGCCTTCGGAAGTTTGTTATAGAAGCGTATACATTTCCCCATAAAAGAGTTATTAACTTTCCGGAGACGAGAAAATAAATATTCGTTACGAAAGTAAATATTCATCAATTAAAAGTAAATATTATTTATCAACTATTGACTTCTAAAATGTATTAATTTTGTATAAACTCTCCTTATTGATTTTGATTCAGTTTTTTTTTGTTAAATAAGCCAAACGTATGTCGATATATATATTAATTACGCATTTTATTAAATCAATCAAATGATTGACGTTTTCAAAGTCAAACTGATGGTGCAGTAAGTCGGCGAACAAATAACGTGATTTTTTCCAGGAAACCAATTATCATCTCGTTTGGTAGCGTCAATCCATTTTTTTTTCACTTCAGGGCACTTGGGAAACCTTTTGAACAACAGACAAACAACGATATACAGTCTATAAAAATATCGATCTCAATATTATTTGTCGATAAAACAATAATTATATTGTGTCTCATTACTAGTCTGCGTGTCAAAGAGAGAGCGAGATAATGTTATATGAATTCAAATAAGAAAGAAAGAGATGCAAATACGACTTAAACGCCAGAATTTTTAATATTTTATTTTTAGTATATAGTTATTTTAGTGATTAATGAAAGAATAATAACTTACCTGTGAAATGTAATACGATCTTTTGCAAGACTAGATGTTGTGCTGCTCTTTCCACAAAATTTCACTGAACAATACGGCATTATGACAGTTAATATTTTTAAAACAGGGACAATATGTCACTGCGACACTCGGCGGCGGAATGAGTCACGTTAAGGGGCGGGGCCGGCGGTTATGTCGTGTCAGGGCATAACGTCGGCGAAAGCATGTCCCCAGTAATGCGTCGTCTATAGGTTAGGTTGTCTGTGACTGTAAACAACAAAAGTTGACATTTCAGTCAACTTTTAGTTATTTCGGAGTCATCGCAATCCAATAATTCCACTAAGTCACTTGTAGTCTAAGAGCAACATTTGCTTGATAGCATTGTTTCATGTTTGAGTAGCAGTTTGTAGATCATTTTTCTTAGAATAAAGGAATAATCCGCAGAAAGGATATGTTTTCTTGGGAAAACTATGGGAGTTGGGAGAACTTTAAGTTGGCTTAAACATGGTTTATTTGTATCATAAAACAAACATTTCATCGCGTGCGATTGTGAAGCGAACGTTTTATTTCAATATTAAGTGTCTTGTCGCTCTTGAATATGTGATATGTAAAAAAAAAAATTTAGCATTATTCGGACAACTCTTCGACTATTTTGTATTATTATACTAGTGGACGTTGTCCTGTGCACAATTTTGTTTAAGATTTTGGAGTTATGTTCTGATAAGAGAAAAATTAAAATCCCAGAACTCGATCACAGCGCCACCTACCGGATCTAATTGCGAATCTAAAGCATTCTCGAATCAACTTGAAGATACACAGAAAATTTCATTTCGGTCCAGTTTTTAAAAATTAAAATCCCAGGCATATCCGTTTGGATCATCGACCTAACCATAAAATTAGAAACATGAAACCTTAGAATGAGAACCAAACCAACTCATCTTTAAGTTTTACTTTAATTTATCGTTGCGTGATTCACATTACTCAACAACAGCTTTCTTAACATAAACCGGATTCTATTTTATAGTTTCGGGTGTTTTAGATTTAGAAACATGATGACTACTAAGGCCGCCTTCAGTTGTAAATTGTAAATCAGGTACAACCAAGGAGTTTGAAAATTCAGTTGGATAATAAATTAGGCTTGATACATATGTTTTCCTTAGTTACACAAAAAAAATTTCTGAACGCACGTATAAATGTTTGACAACCAAAAATATGTTAATCCCTTTTCATTACTGACACTATTCTACATTTTTAAAATCTAAAATACGCAATTATTCGAATATTGTGGTTATATGTTGTCGATTCGAAACCTTTGTTTTAATACGTTCTTTAATTTAAGGGGGCCTTTAACCGTATCAACAGGATAAATATTAAATGTTTGACAGGAAATTAGGTAGAACAGTTTATACGGGAAACTGAAATTGCTGTTTTTACTATCTTTCTCGCAATTGTTTAATATTTTCTCACCTTTTAGGACAGCCCCGTGGCGCAGTTGGCTAGACACCAGCTTGCGAAATGAGAGGCCGCGGGTTCGATCCCCGCACCAAGACAAATGTTTGTGTGATCCACAAATATTTGTTTCGGGTCTGGGTGTATGTGAGACCGAAAAGTCTCTCGTAGTGTCTGATACCCACGACACAAGACTTGTATCTTAGTGTGGGATCAGAACTATGTATGTGGGTGTTGGGTGTATTTATTTATTTATTTTAAACCTTCCCTGAACTACGGCAAACATTTCAAAACCAAAATCAGCTAAATCGGCCCAGCTGTTCTCGAGTTTTAGCGAGACTAACGAACAGCAATTCATTTTTTTATATATAGAAGATTATTTAGGTGGGTGTCAAATGCAGTTTTGTGATAAGAGGCGTAAAAACCGCAAAATACTACAGTGAATAATGTTTATGCTCCATATAAATGTCTTCTTTTTAGGCTTCGTAATAAAGTGACTGTTACAAGGTGCCTATTTTTTAATAAATACAATAAATAACGAGTAGATTTTTAGCTTATTTATTAAACAGTGCTTTGATGTTGCAGATAAAATATTATTATCACTCTTCTATATTTACGGAGCTTAATGAAATTGATAAATTATTCATCGCAAAAATAAACAGCTATTAGGTCCCCTTAGATTCACCATATATGTAAATCTCCGGCAGATCCTTAAGTAAAGGACAGTGGTTTTGAAATAATCTGCCCACGAATAATAAATGGACATGAGACCGGATTTATCCTGTTATCGTTGAAAATTTTATCGTATTTTTATTTCAGCATTTTCGTGAATACCTCCGTAAGATATAAATTCTTTGTATGTTTCACACGAAAGTTTCTCTAAATATAAATTAACTCGAAGAGATATTTGAAGTATAAGCTCGAAGAATTTAAATATATTTTCCTTCAGTTATTTTATCGATTCGATCGATTCTTTATGCGAAAATTCAAATTAGGCAACAAAATTGTGGTATGTGATATTATGTGCTAGAACCCACAACTAAATTATTCAAAAGCTCATCAAGGTATCTCCCTCATAAATGAAAAGTCGACATGAAGTAATATTTTAATAATAATTTATTGATAAATATACTCGAGGGTGTCAGAGATAAATATTATACACGTTTTGCCATGATACAATTTTGAAAAAGTAATAAAATTCCCATGAAAGCATTATTTATATTAACGTCCCTTAAAATTTAGTCATTGTTTCAGCTCGATATCAAAATCCTCTACTATAATATGTAGCGTCGTATAGAATCGTATCACTAGATATAAAATTCGTTATGTCATACTTCGAACATACCATAAATGGGTCATGTTAAGACGTTGAATAATGATGAATAAGATTAAAGCTATATTTATATATGAATAGCATATATTTATATGTACTATGCATGTAACTGAAGTAGGTACCCATATTTCTTAAATCCACTCCTGTATTAAAGCGCATTAAACAAAGAAAATATTTTTTAATGAGTTAAACCAATTCTGAGCTTCAGCGAGGAAACTTCTATTCATTTAAAAGAGATAGAAAAATATAAGGCTATAAACACACTTGGTGAAAAATAAACAACAACATTTGAATAAACATGAAGCATGTCAGTATGCAAGTCGAGAAACGCTAAACGCATCTCATTAGTGAAGATTTTATTTGTAATTCAGTGCGTTCATGATTTGAAGCGGTTACTTAACAGCGCAAGCATTCAAATTTTATTCCTCTGCTGGTATACTCATAAAGTTTTAGCTCTGAAAACGGAACTATTTCGCCTGCGATATACTATGAAATCATGTTTATTGCAAGCAAAGAAATGCGTTTTACTAATGAGGTGTTTATAAATATAGATTTATTTTAAATGGACTTAACAACCAGTGGTCGTTAGAGTCCAAAGCAGATCCGTAATTTTTTTAATTATGTGTGTATTGATGGTTGGAAGCTGCTTGGTGAGGCCAATTTCTAGCAGTTGAAGTCCACAGACTGAGTATATGTATGTTAAATCTCATTTTAACTATGAAAGAAAAAATATGTGTGCCATTGTGTGTGAATCGGTAATTTTTTTATCAGAATCCTCAGCTATAATAACTTTTCACACTTACAATTAAAAGTAAATTCTGATCCTTTGATCTACGAAAAAATGATATTTGATCCATATCTTGGAACATTAGAAGGCTATGTAATATCATTCAAAAAATTAAACAAAAAATATTGTGGGTAAAAACTCCTTTCAAACAAAGTGATGGAGCTGTAGGGTTCAATGAACGGCGGGGCAAAATATATCTCAAAATTTGCTTGAATGAAAAATGAGTAATGTTTTTCAGTGTTGAGGATTTAAAAAAATCACTAATGACATTCCATCGTGTGGCTTAAAACTCAAAGGTTTCATCCACTAATTACAAGACTACCGATGCTTTGGATCTCGGCATCATTAAATGGATATTTTATTATCTGAAAATATTTATACTTTCCAGTAATTGATCCGATTTCGATTGATTTATTTTTATACTCTTCCAATTTATTTAAATTGAGGCTGAAGGCTTGTTTTTGACTTCTGGTAACTTCCTTGAGCTTCAGAGCATAGAATAATTTTTGTATAATGTCAGAGTTCAATCAAGCCCCGATGAATTGTACTACTGTTTCTCGGAATATCTCTCTTATTATACGCAAGATTCTAATAATACCTACCGTGGTAACCTCTTACGAAGAAGAGGAGTTATAGCATCGAAATTCTTATGCCTTGAAAATACTACATGAAAAGCACATTCATTATATTTTAACCAATATTTTATTTCGTAGCTATTTGAAAAATTCTAACTTAAAAGTTACATAAATAAAATATACCTAATTGATAACGAAGACTAAAAATAACTCATATTTTGCCGCGATTCATACATTTTCCATCTAAACTGACGTTATACGAGTAGAGAGGTAGGTACCGTTGTAGTTCAAGCATACAGAGAATGTGTGATGTTTGCATGTACATACATACGTGTTTCCTTTGAGAATATGTACTGCCATACAATGTATTCCACGTATTCACAATTGGAACTTTCTATGCACTTCTTCGTCTTCAAGCGAAGTCGGTTAGTTGATGTGGGCGTCAGTTCTATTGCATTCGATTTTAAAACTGTTCAACATTCATTCAGACAATGATTGCAATTAGTGTCTACATGTACAAAATAACACCATATTTTTATTTACAATATTAGATATGTATATTCCGTCACTTGTATGTAGTTATTAGATAGTCGTAACCACGAGGGTGCAGACCTATTGTTGAGAATATCCTCCTGGTAAAACATAATAACGCCGATGTACCTTGGATCTTTACCTCGCATACCTCTCGCATTCATTACGGGACCATCGTGTTATTAACAATACAAAGACGACAAAATATTAATGCATTAAATTAATGCGCAGTGCTCAAACAATCGGGCTACCGTCAACAACCGTGTTTACCTTGTATAATTATATTGATCTCGCTAATACCTTTAGTTTCTAACTACGCAATTTTATCGAAAAACTAGCTGTGTCTCGCGGCTGTATCCGTGGTAAAATTTAATAATCTGTACATTCCATTAAATTTAAGTAAAATTGAATATTGACACATTTTAAAATTTTCTGAACATGAGATAATCATCATCAGCCCATATACGTCCTACTGCTGATCACGGGCCTCCTCTACAACTGAGAGGGTTTTAGGCCTTAGTCCACCACGCTGGCCTAGTGCGGGTTGGCGGACTACACACCTAAGAAATTCCTAAGAACTCTTAGGTGTGCAGGTTTCATCACGATGTTTTCCTTCACCGTTAAAGTACGTGATAGTTCATTATGAATACACACATAACTTCGAAAAGTCAGAGGTGTGTGCCTGGGGATTGAACCCGCGACCGTCGAGATTCTCGACCGCGCGCCTAAACCTCGAGGGTATCACGACTTACATGAGATAATGTTTATACGTAAAAGGTTTTTTCAAAAAAAAAATTGTTAAATGTGTTCAGCAGATGGCTTTTTTTTTTTAACTAACTATGTATATATCCACTATTCAAGACAGATCCGTTCAGCCGCACTGGCGTGATTGACTAACAAAAATCCTTAACTGTGAAATTTATAATAATACTCGGATTTACACTAATTTGATTCAAACTTAATACAAAATCGATTAACCATTATACTTTTTGTTACAGATTCTGTCTTCTGTGAGAACCGCATGACGAAACATGGCCAACGGAGGCAACAATATCACATTATTTGATGGCTTGCTCTTTACCAGTGAACTTTCGACTCTACAGGATTTAATAATTGAAGACGAAATTCTTATGAAGCACCATGTAATATGGCCCATAGAAGCCTGCATCGATGCGCACATCATAAACGACACAAATTTCGACCCCTCTATGAAGTACATGTATAATGGAACTCTAATTTCGTGTTTTGAACACGCCCCGATTCTCACCAAAAGCACCGTAATTAGAGCGAGCGTGCTCTCAGTGATGGCCGTACTATCCTTCTTCGGTAATTTAGCTACGATTATCAGCATACAAAGGGGGAAAAGGGGTCGGGGAAGAGCGAGGCCCTCGTGGACAGCAATATACAGCCTCATATTTCAACTGAGCATAGCAGATTTGCTAGTGACAATATTTTGCATAGTAGGAGAAGCTGCGTGGTCGTTCACTGTGCAGTGGTATGCTGGAAATATTGGATGCAAAATATTCAAATTTCTGCAAATGTTTGCGCTATATCAAAGCACCTTCATCTTGGTGCTTATAGGGGTGGATAGGTGGCTGGCTGTGAAGTATCCTATGAAAAGTATAGCGACGGCGACCAGAAGTGGTAGACTTGTCGCCATAGCGTGGATTTTAAGCATAGTGCTGAGTATACCGCAGGTGTGTGATATTTTTATATTATTTAAATTTGAGTTTTAAAGTTTACCATTTCTTAATTTTAAAGGAGACTACTTATAAAGTTGTAGCGGAGACGTTTCAAAGTAAATGGCTGATGTGGTTGTCGTAGAGCTATTAAAAGTTTGTACTAACTGTCATTTAACATATTTATATATATACTATAACTTGATGAAGGATGTAGTTATAAAATGCAAAAACCAAACTTCTAACTACTATTATGTCAGTAATCGAAACCAGCGAACGGATGTTTACATGGTATCCTACAGAAAGCACTTTCGAAAGATAAATTAAAATTAACATTAGATTAAACACCATTTACGTATTCATAAAGTTTGTTTATTGGGTTTTACTATCTTCGATAATGGGAAGAATGGGCTCAAACTCGCATAAATGGTAAGGCTTTATTTATGCGCCCATGTGAATAAATATTCATTTATAATTATTAAGTATTTTTTAAATCGATGCACTTCTTCTACCTAACTTGTGCAGAGAACTTCTAGGTACGGTTTCTACAAAACTAACTTCTTTCTAACAAATAAATAAATATATCCAACATTCACATACATAGTTTAATAGCTTTTTGTTACAACGAGAGAAAAGCGCCTTAAGCTCCATTTTTGGTACCCCGGGGGAGTCTGAAAAAGGTATGTCGGGGTCACCGGCCTTCTAACTCAACGCGTGGAACTATTGTCCGCTTGGCTGAGTTGGTTCCCTAACCAAATTCCTACGCCGGCATACCGACTAAAACCTCTCAATGGCAGTCTTGCGCATTTTGGGCGGTACGATAAATACAGTGCAAACGACCTTAATTGTTTCCCGTTAATAGTTAATTGTTGCCGCACCAAGACACAAGACAAGTTTTGTGTCGTGGACATTAGATACTACGAGACACTTTTTGTTCTCACAAACACCCAGGCACGAAACAAACATTTGTCTCGGTACGGGAATCGAACCCGTGACCTCTCGTTTCGCAAGCTGGTGATGAGCTTATTGTGCCACGGACGGTATCAATATTTCATGAACATGCATTTACATTTGCATCCCTGATAAAGCTTATATATTATGCTTGACATATGTTACGTTTAAAGATTAATATTATGTAGTTTACAAGTCATAAAGATAACTTCATTCTTAATACACATTTTCCACGTTAAATATTTTTTAGCCATATACATAAGAATTATCGTTTCTAATGTATGGCATAATATTTTGTCCGAAAAGCTTAAACAAAAACTTTGCCAAGAATTTAATGTATTTTCAACTTTATGGGTGTAATTTTGTTTTAAGCCGACGTAAGTTCCGGGTCGCGCTTTATATTAAATCACCAAAAGTCGGGTATGAAATTTTTTACTTTCGACATTTGCTGCCTAAATTTGTTAATAGCTCAAACAAAAGTCCATTTGAACGCCTGTTTCGGTAATAAAGTTCTTGGAACCATATCAAATGGATGTAAAGTTTTTATCAAATTGAATTGGTATATTACAGCATATACACAATCATTATAGGCTTCAATAGGCGTTTTCGTATAAACTAAATTTCGTATAAATAATATAGCATCGTAGCACATCCTTGTTAACTAAATAATAAGGAATTAATCGTTGTATGATTTGAATTTTTTATTTTCTTTTAAACTGAAAACTTTTTTGATATTACGTTTCTTTTACTAATAAACCAAAGTATCTAACGTTTAATTAAAACTGGATCAACATGTTTGAAAACAGACTGCAGGCTATTTTGAGAATGGAATGTGTTTAATTTTAGCAATTTAAATTCTCGACATGCTGCAAAAAGCTTTAATGGAAAAGAAAAAGTGCTGCTTCACGACTATTTTTCCACGCTGTTGTCAATTTTTTTATCATAGAAAATACTCTACTCTTTCTACTGGTGCTTTTGTAGCAGGCAAACATAAAATATATTCAATTAAAATAGAAAAGTTTTTATGCTGAATATTGTTGGCGTAAAAATGTTTAAATATCTCCACCCCGGCCGGCCAAAGCAATCGCGTTCGGCAGAAAACGGGACAATTTAGCGTTCCAGAGTTCATTTCGGGGACACCGGGACACGTAATTATAAAAAGGGACAGTCCCGTTCAAAACGAGACGTATGGTCACATTAGCGCTGCATGAATTATGTCAAAATTACGAAAAAACTCAAAGAAATTGTCACTTTCATTTTTTTGCGAATGTTATGGGAAGTAGGATCATTGCTGTCTATGATTTTTTGCAACACTTGGGCTTTAACTGACATATTGTGTAAAATGATAGGAAAACGATAAACAGAATACAGGAAAAATTAATATAAAAACGGATACGACTTAGGAACCTTCAAGAAAAGAGCTTATATTTTCCTCAAAGGCCGGCAACGCATCGATGATTCCTCTGGTATTGAAGGTATTCATGGGCATGGTTGACCACTAAATATCAGGTGGCCCACATGCTCGTTTGCTTCCTTTCACATTAAATAAAACAAAAACAATCGTAGTAATTATATTTTTAATATTGGAAATTGCGCTTAAAAACAACCTTAATCAATTTTTTTCACGTGTTATATACATACATATGTCATGTTTTAATATTTGGGTGTCTTCAAAATTTGCAGTTGTCCAACTAAAAATGTTGTTATAAAATGGCATATGCTGTTCCAGAATGCTATCCTGAACTTGATTTAAATCGTCTAATTTTTGATTTATTAATGGACCCTTTTAAATCTTAAGCTTTGGCTGATGAAAGTGAAACAAAAGTTTTAACTTTTTTTATTAATAAGAATAAATGTTTAATCATTAATATATTCATCGGCTACGATAGTACCTTTTCAATCTGAATCATATTGAAAACTCATGTATGTCGAAGGTGCGAATGACTTCTTCTTTTGGGACTTTTTTTATTCCAAATTTTGTTTATGCAATGAACGTCTTTCACACAGTATTATTTAAAAAGGGCGGAATGAATTACGTGGTTTTAACCCAGAATACGCATCTTCCTTAAAGGAATCATTTTCAGCAAAAAAAGCATTTTTGAAATGACTGGTTCAATTTAAGATTAGATCAGTGTTTTACCACATTTATTACAGACAATTAGTTTGATCTTGAATAGTCTACCCGCATGGAGAACGCCAACTTGTGATAGCGTCTCTCGCGTCCTGATTCAGTACATTTGTCACTAAATACTAGGGAATTCCAGTTTTATACGAGCATAAATGACAAATGACAGCCCCGTGGCGCAGCATGCGAAACGAGAGGCCGCGGGTTCGATCCCCGCACCGAGACAAATGTTTGTGTGATCCACAAGTATTTGTTTCGGTTCTGGGTGGTTGTGAGACCGAAAAGTCTGTAAGTAGTTTCTGATACCCACGACACAAGGCTTGTATCTTAATGAGTGGTCAGGACTATGTATGTGACTGTAGGGTATTTATTTATATATTTATTTATTAATAATATCTACTACTACTACTACTATCTTCTTAAACTGAAAACATTGATCAATCAATTGAACAATCGTTGCTGGCTGTCGGAATGACTGAATGATCCATGAAAACACATCTCAACGGAAATATCTAAACGGAATACGTTGAAATTCTGCAGTTTATAGGTATTGCCAGCGCAGATTTGCTCGCTTACCAACAAAGTGGATGGACGATCACAATAAGGATGTAGTTGTTTCCAATAAGTCACTCTGAAATTCTTTGGGGGTGATCTTTGTCCAGAATATCTCCTCAAAATTTATTCCTCAACTCAACTACAAGATATTTTTTCCAAGCTTATTAATTCGTGTATTCAAGTTATTAAATAGCCGACTTTTTAAAATTAGCCTAAAAACACAATTTTCTCCCATAAAAGCGAGGCCTGCGAAAATTACAGTTTAGGTTCCGCACCAACCACAATGACAGTTAATGACCTGAACTAACGCTTTATAGAAAGCATCGTATTCCTAGCAACTTGCATTCCAAATTACTGTTAACAAAGCGGCACTGCGATACACATTGACAACACAAACATGCTCCATTTCATGTAGAGTACCTATTCAAAAAATTCGAAAGCCCAATCGCTAAAATAAGTATTTAGCTTGTAATATTGAACTAAAACAGTATTTTAATCCAATGATAAATGTATTATTAGTGAATCTAATTGAGTGCTGAATGCCTACATTACAATAAACTGTGCTTTGTCTTCAAGTGTTTATATTTAAGGAAAAATTCTTGGGGAACAATTATTGGTTGCCTGCCTCAGTTAAATACATAGAGCATACATAAAAGAAACAAGTACATACAGAAAACATATGCTTTTATTTAGTTCATCAATTGTAGCAAAGTTTAAAAATGGCTTTATTATTATGCGGTTAAGTCGTTTGCATTGTGCAATCTAGAATTCCTGAACTCCCGAGTCTTGCAATGTTTTTTGTTTTTTCGATTAGGATATTTTCAAAAGCAGAACGGAGTCTGTAAATGTGCCTGTACAACGGCAGTAAACTGATCAAAGCCACTATTATACCGGTTTGATTGAATAACCGTATGTCATTCAGATTAGTAGTTGAACGGTGTCATGCAAAAAGCCTAACTGGAGGCCCAATTAAGCTAGTTGCGAAATATTTATCAAAATAATTTACGAAAATTGTTACGAATAAATTTCAGCAGTTCTGATGACCGACATCATGACATTTTTATGAATCACGGATTTGTTATTCGGCATAGGATATCATCAAAACTTCCTAAGTATACTTTTTTTTTTAGTAGGATTATAATGTTTTCGCAACCTTTTTACCCTGTATAACAGTGTAAATCACAAAAAAAAATTAACTATAAGATATAGGTATTTAATTTTAACCATTCAAATAAACATTTTGAATGTGCCGATTTGTTTTAATCACTTCATGTCCTAAAAAATCTCTAACTGACAAGGGCGGGTTTGGTCTACGATTGGTAGAATCTTTATTTCACAATGTTGGCTTACGCGGTTTAGGAGGTTTGCCGGTCATAAAATATTAGTTTTGAAGAAATATCAGTCCCGTAGATGAAGATGTTTTAATTTCAAAAGTTAAAGATGTTTGCCCGTGGCTCGGAACCGCAACCCTCATTCCAGCAGCATGATATGTTTGAATATGGCTTCTACCATATTTCTTAATTAAAATCTGCTTTATTATACATGTTGCATGAATCCCAGAGGGTAGTATGTCTATACTCACGTCTTGCTAAGTGTTTTTTTTTAAGTCTCAATCTATTCAGGTTTCGAGGCTATTGTCGTTGTTTAGGTTCATCACTAGCCTCCATGCTTCTACTGAAAATTCCTTATTGGTATTAATGTAAATAACATTGCGCTACTTGAAAATTGGTCCTACCTATATTCATATCTTTCGACCGCAAACCGTACACAGTTGCTGTGGCGCCAACAAGGCAGTCATGAATTTTATTATTTAATAGGTTTTTTGTCAAATGTAGAACAATAACAGACTGCCTATTAGCCAAATTAGTATCATTTGTGTTGGGTATTTAGTGAAAGCCCTATCACTCTGTACCTATAGCGTTCTGTTCGACATCTCATTAACAATGGACGTGCAAGCACTACCAATAGAATGTAGCACTCCCATTCCTGCATATCCTAGCTTGAAAGCCACCATCTATTTAACAAAATTAGAATGGCGTGACTGTAGGGAGGTCACACCGTGAATTCAAACGTACCAAAATTATAGAGCTGTAACTTGGTATATTTATCAAATTTATAATAGCTCATTAGGCACCTGACAGCACAGTTAAGACCGAAATAGAAAAAGAATAGTTGTTATGAATTGGAAACAGTCTTTGATTTCTAAGTTACTCATATTTCGTATATGGTAAATTACCACGCGAATCATCATCGTGCTGTTGAAAATGTGTTCCTTTATTATAATTAACTAATTATATTAATTTACTAATTTCTATATAATCTCTTATAAATAATTCTGATTACCTACTGCCTGTGGCTGCAGAATAGGTTGTATACAGATAATTAACCACAGGGTTAATTATATAAATAACCATTTCTTTTTGTTCCAGGCCGTAATATTTCGAGTGGTAAAAGGCCCGTTTTATGAAGAGTTCTATCAGTGCGTCACGCATGGTTTTTACACGAATCGCTGGCAAGAACAAGCTTACACTACTTTGTCTTTGATCTTTATGTTCATTCTACCTCTGGTTATACTGGTGTCTACATATGTATCTACTGTGAGGACGATAGCACGTAAGTACATTTTTTTATCTAACTGGCATAGTTAATCAAAATATGATAGCGAAAAAAAGAAAAAACTAAAGAAAAACTACACCTGCAAAAGATTTTTATAAAAAAAAATATATTCTGACCTTTGTCCACTAAGTATTACTAATGTATAATTAGTCTATTCGTCTTCCATTAGCATCATAACAAGGTAATGTTCTTACTAATATAATGATTGCCATATACACATAAATCAATAACTTGAAGGTAAACTCTACGTGGAAGCACTCGCAAGACAAAAAAATTAAAAGAACTTTAAAGTTTAAGTTGAACATAACAGCTACACGAAAATTTATGCAGTAAAGATTATTTTGCGGTAATTGAAAAATTCTTAAACGTAAGCTGGAAGTTTCGCATCGTACGGAATCTCACCTAGTTTATTGCCAAATATTCTCGTAGTGTCTCTAGGAATAAATCTTAACTTGACATCAATGGCTTTCTTTTTTAAATTGGTAAACAAAATTGATAAAAAATAGAGCTTATTTCATTTATCAATTAAATAAAATTGGGATGTGACATATTTTTAGTAGAAGGGGATGCCCGTGCCTAGCAGTGGGACGTATATGGGCTGATGATGATGATGATGATGAAAGAAAATGTACTTTAAGCAATACTGTAAATGTCACTAGGTGAGTGAGGTTGCCGGAGGCCCTATTCACTGGTAGGACATTCGTACCCCTTTGGCTACCAACCTCCTTATAAGAGTAGTTAAACCCACGAAAGTAACACATTATAGTTTTTTTTGGTAACAGTCCGGCAGAACCGTATACACAGGCGAGGAAAGATCGTTGTCGTGTCTTGCTAGTGGATACTTCTTATACGTATCTAGAACGCAATGCACTACTAGTGCACAGTTGTTACTTTGTATTATCGGTATGAAAAAGTAATACTCTGATGGACGACTTTAATATTTAAACTAGGTATATCTCCCTAATGATCTCCTTCTCTTGAAAGCCACCACCAGTCTCTTAAAGTCATTTTCGTCTGTTTCATCATGTCCGAACCATTTCACAAAAAGGGATCATAGTTACATTAGAGAACTCAATCTGTGTAATATGTGATGGTTTATTTGTTGTTTAGGAATAAGATCTATATAAAGGTACACCTAATGTCAATTATAAATTTCTACCATCTAGTTTTGTTAACATACAATGCTTGTTTGTGCAATGTATAGCTTTTACAATCCGGTACGTTGTATTTTGTGTATTCTATGTTTTGATCTAATATAATTGCTTAAGATTTCGACTTTAACAAATAAGTTTTACCGTCTTAGATAACAATTAGGAAGAACGAAAAGACCGTAATGAGAAAATTACATCAGATAAAATACGTACAAAGGTTTACATTTGGAATTACAGAATTACAATTACTGGCTTGACTGTTGTGTTTTCGCTAACTTCTAATGAAGGGTAATTTTGTTATTATGTATCTGTTTGTGGAACTGGCGATGTAGAATATTGTACAAGGTTACTAATTAAGCAAATCAAATCAACTGTTGTGTGAAATTCTAGGAAAGTTTAGGAGTTGTTTTTTTTTTATTTAAAAGTATTTTAAAATTCAGTTGAACAGTATCAACCTATTATCTCGTATCTACTTGTCCCATATCTGAGTTATCAAAACTCGCATTGAAAGTTATTGTTAGTACCATGGACTTTGAAATAAGAGTATTTTTAACTGTATTATTAGATCTGTTACTATATAATCCATCCTTCTAAGGTACGCGTTTATATATAAGATACACACCCTAATTATGTTATATTAAATATAGAATTTCGGAAATACACAAGGTCCATTTCGTTATTTACTTTAAAATAATAATAATAAGATATTATGTATTTCCTGATGAAAACTAAAAATAAATTATAAAAAAACCTTAAATATTTTTATACAAATTATATAAAATGAACCACAGTTGAATTATAATGTAATAATAAAATATTTTTCTTTTCTGTATTGACTTGTCATAACTGCTATATGATTGCCTACGTGACCAAATAAAGCAATTTCATTTCAAAGCAATTTCATTTCAGAATATCCGGTTCGGTAAATTTGCATGAAATTTTTCCAGCAAACTATGTAATTTATACATATTTCAAAAACAGACAACATCAAAGTAATTAATTGATATTTTAATTATAAGTTTTCGTTCACTTTAAGTATATTAAAAAATCTTCAGGATCCTTAAACATACCCATCAGATTCTTTGAAATAATTTCGTAAAAACAGAACCTTTTATAGTCTATTTGGTCATGCCAATTGGGTATTGAGCCAATCACTGCTCATTCACAAATAACGTCCAAATTGCAAACGAGATCCCCTAGTGATATTTGTCACAATTGTCCTGGGAGTGTTAATATTGATTCGACTGCAGTAGGTATCGGCTACAATTTAATTACATTTACTTTAAGAGAGAACTTAACTTAACAATAATATTATATTATGTGCCATTATTGTAATGATTTATGCCAGGCTGCAAAAACGGACGTTATAATTGACACATAGGATAATTGGTGCCTTTCTTCATTCATAAATCTCGTCAAACATCTTGATAGATTACGGAAGATTACTGGGTAGATTAAATGAAAATATCAATGCGGGGTATCAACTTACTTTATGTGCTTTTATGCGGACATCAAAGTGGTTTTCTTATTGATGTGAAATAGGTATAAAAGATAATATTTAAGGGCGGCTAAATATATATAGATCGCCAGAAATCTTAAACCTCAAACAAAACAAAACAGCATAAATCTCATTTTACTTTGATATGTTATGATTTACCTTTTTAAAAGAGCAAATAAAATGTTGGTCCTACAGCGTAGTACTGAATTCTATAATATTTCGATGGATTCGAGGTACCCATCAAATAGTTGGTAAAAGCTTTGTGCAACGAACCGAGCAAGGCTTAAAGCCACTCTGCCGAAAAGTATTTGCCATTAGTATACTATTAGTATTAAGTTTAATCTTTTAATGTATGTCCAAGTTTCAACTCCATTGATCAAGTTGTCAAGCTTATGGGCACACTGTCCTACTACATAGCATGGGTCCCTCCACAGAATAGTTATTATAAAACTTACGCCTGTAGGTATACAGCATACTGTAAATAGAGGTGTATTTCTGCACCCACTTCCGCCAATCATTCTTTAACTTAATAATAAAAAATAGTTCGTTATTTAGACTTTTACTTGTTTGTTTACTTCTTGAAATAGGACTTTACCAAAGAATACAAACGAAACGACACCTTATGTGAGATTTTAGCATCACAAATACAATAGACTACAACTTTCTACGTCTTTTTCCATACAAAACAGACTTTTGTTTGTATAATAATAATTACTTACATGAAGTTTTCCCCTTTTATACTAAGTCTTTTCATACAAATAACGAAGGAAAATATCTTTTCAGGTAGTGAAAAAGTATTCAAGCCCGAAGTAAGACAAGAAAAATATTTCGCACCCGACATGAATAGGCGGTGGCTTATATACAGAGCCAAAATGAAGTCTTTGAGGATGTCCGTCGTCATAGTAGCAGCGTTTTTAATCTGGTGGACGCCTTATTATGTTATGATGATTATATTCACATTCCTCAACCCTGACAAAAAGGTACGTTATTAATTAATTGTTCATGAATAAGTTCTACCACCAGGCTTGAGTGCAGCAGTTCTCGGTCCAATCTTGTGTGTGTAAATGTTACACATACCTCACGCCTGTATTCCAGGAAAGGGCAGGCAGAGGTGCATTTCTGCACCCATATTTCGCCAGGTATGTATCAGTGCCACGTAATAGAGGGCGAGCCTATTGCCGTTTTTCGGGCTCATTTCCAGACTACGTGCTACTACTGAGAGTTTACTAATGGAAAAACCCAATAACACTGCCTGACCAGGGAATCGAACCCGGGACCCCTTGAACATACGGCACATATTTTTGCACCATGTGGCAGTACAGAACTTTACTGAATTATTAACTAATCCGTTACAACTTCCCCTTGATCTAAGTTAATCTAAGTTTACTTTTTCTGAAATCAATTAATTTACGACGTTTTGAAAAAAACTTACGTTTTTAAAACATCACATACATCACATTTTCTACCTTTACTTTTTATATTTAGTTCTTTTCCCGTGATCTACCCCTGTCACTACGAATTTGGTGGAAAGTAGAATGCCAGCCAGTTTCTGTTATTCAATGACCTATTACTATTCGAACAATTTAATTATAATGAACATGGCAAATGTCACGTTTTTGTTTAATATAGGTACCATTGGACCTAAATACGATAAAGCTGCTAGTAACGAGATACACTAACCACAGAAACGTGGATAATAGGGAAATAGTAGATAGGTATGTCATTTCAATTAGTTAGCCTTTTAGTCATTTAAGTCGTTTTAGTCTACTAGTCTTGTATGTTAACCGACTGAGTCATATTATATAAGACTAAAAGCTACACTCTCAACTTTAGAGCCAAGTCGTGTAAAAAAAAGGCTAGTCTTATTATAAACGACTAAAAGGACTCGAGTCTCTTTCATCACTAACTTTTATACATTTAGGTCTATATTCCAGACGGGGTAGGAAATATGTACGAGTATTTTCATATACCTGTTTTCCGCGCCCATATTTAAACCGCAGAACCGACAAACATTGGGGAAAACGGGTTCTGGAGTGGAAGCCACGACTCGGCAAACGTAGTGTAGGGCGCCTTCTGGCTAGGTGACGAAGGTGGCTGGGCCTGGCAGCGGTTGGATGAGGAGGGCCGAAGATCGAGCCCAGTGGCGTGCCATAGGAAAGGCCTATGTCCAGCAGTGGACGTAAGAAAGGTTGCTGCTGGTGATCATGATGATGACGATGATGATTTAAAATACACGCTACTATACGTCTGGAAATTGAGTCCGAGATCTCTCAATCACACGCTGCATACTTATGCCGCGGCACAAGCGAGTCAGTTAGTACTTCCGACACAAAGAATAATTATTGCAACAAAATTTAATGTTCATCTTTTTAATTTGAAATATAATACTTTAATAAATATAACCACTTGGTAGAGTTGTGATCAAAGGGCCATGTAAAATGTTGATAAGAACTATTAACAGTACAACACACGTTTGCATGCTCAGTTAAGCCCTATTACTTTTTTCCAAACACAACACAAAGATAATGGCGGGATCTCCTGATTACAACTTACAAATAATTCCTCAACACTAATAAGGCAGTCTTGTGTATCTCGATATCGTATCTTATTACTAGTTTGTATTAATTTCTCGCACAATAGCCGTATTTTATTACAGAAATATCTTCATTATTTTGTCAAAATGATTCGTCTGATCCGAACATTGTTGTCCGAAATCGGACAAGTCGAGTTAAATGAAACCAATTAAAAGTTTTGAACATCTCGTTCCTTCGTTTCTTGGCTTTTTGTCCAAGGTACTTAAGGATGTCCTCGAGGATATGTAAATAGGCGTCCTTTCCTTGATATTAATTAAAAGGCTTTACATATTTATGTGCTTTCTTCCTTTCTATTACATTGAAATCAATCCTATTATTTTTGTGTAAATATGTCTCGCTGTTGTGTTGAGATCTTCAAAGTCAAAGTCAAAATCACCTTTATTCAAATAGACTTTTACAAGTGCTTTTGAATCATCACTATTAATTTTTTTTTTTACTATTTCCGCTTTGAAAAGTATTATCGCTGTGGAGAAGAAACGGCAAGAAACATTTTTTTATATAAAAATATTTAAATTATTATTACATTATTATTTATTATATTTAATTTAATTTAATAATCTCTAGTCACACATGGGAAGAGGATAATGCACTTCCTTTTCAAGATTGACATCATTATGTTTCTATTACGTCAGCCCAAAAAAAGGTACCGAAGATTATATGGGACACTAGATAATATATTCTTAACAATATATGTATATTATCTTATAAAACCTTTAATTTTTCTGCCCTACCAATGTCTTCTCGAATTACTGGCAACTGTTATTATTCTTGGCTAATTACGTGAACATAAATTTTAAGGCGGCAAAAATACCATTATTATTAGACTTCACCTTGCTAGCAATTAGTTTAATAGCCGTGAAATTACATAACACCATTAGATTATGTATTCTTGTGTTGTTTTCAATTGAAATTCCGCGCACGATTCCGGCCTTAAACAAAATGACTGGCGTAGCCTTCACGACATAATAAATTTGCCCAAATGTTACATACATATGTAGCTCCAAACCACAACGTCGTGAGTTACAGAAAGATGTACAGTACAATATATTGAGCCAAGACAAATATTTGTTGAGTGCGCATTTATCTCGGGCCAGGATACCGTTCCATAATTTCCCACGGCTTATGACACCCAACCTAAGCATGGGGATCGAATGCTTTACTCCATCAAAACTAAGCAAATTTTTTGTACTGCCCAAATATTACGCTTAAGGGGAAATTAGTATAAATAAAGGTAAACCGACAACCAGTGGATAAAAAAATCTTAAAGATATGTACCTTCACACGTCCTAACTCTCCCTACGACTGTATGGGTCTCCCAACATTCACTTGGCTTATTAGATAAACTCACAAAAGCCGCAGAAAGTTGCGTGGTTGAGGCGAAATTGAATAGATTACATTGTAATATGAGAGGCACGTAAAACATTAAGTTTCATTCGTGTAATAAGTAGAAATTCCAACACAATCCGTCAATTTTTGTCCCAAAACTTTGCAGATAATATTTCAAGTACGCGGGTATGCATAATACTTTGGTCGTTTATTGAGGATTATCTCATTCTTGCGAAGTTCACACAATACTAAGTTCGCTGTTATTAAATATTCCGGACTCTGCATGGCTGTCGGCTTTCATTACAGAAATTGTCGTGATTCATATTTTATGGACCATGTGTTTAAAAGGATTTTATTTAAAAAATCGGGGAGTTAGCAAAATGCTTAATAAGAGACACCAATGTGATAATAACTATTTATATCCCTACATACACTGACTCCATGCTGCTTTTGTTCCAATGTCCCAATGGAGCCCCATCGAGCCCGAGACCTCTAGATCAGACGGCACATACTTGTGCTGCGAGACCACCAGTCAAAAAATTATATACATGTATAAAATAAAATGAAAGTTCTAAGTGTAATTATGTATATACATCGCCTTTGGTAGCCTGGGTGCCACAATGCGTGGGCATTATCAAAAATAGCTTAGTTTGTTACTTGCTCCATAACAAATAGATGCAGTAATTATACACAACAGACACGATAGACCAGGGCTGAATTCTTTCAAAATAGTAAAAAGTGAAAAAAAAATCATGAAGTCGTGATGGCCTCGAGGCTTAGGCACGTGATCGAGAATCTCGACGGTCGCGAGTTCAAACCCCAGGCACACACCTCTGACTTTTCGAAGTTATGTGTGTATTCACAATGAATTATCACGTACTTTAACGGTGAAGGAAAACATCGTGATGAAACCTGCACACCTAAAAAGTTCTTAGGAATTTCTTAGGTGTGTAGTCCGCCAACCAGCACTAGGCCAGCGTGGTGGACTAAGGCCTAAACCCTCTCAATGGTAGAGGAGGCCCGTGCCCAGCAGTGGGACGTATGTATATGGGCTGATGATGATGATGATGATGATGAAAAAAAATTAGTAGGATGAAACCCATTGGAAAGGGAAGAGAATATAATAAAAATATAAGGAAAATTTATTTACGGGCGATCTGAGGTCGGGAAGTGGAAGGGGTAATGTGGAAAAAAGTTAAATAGCAAAATTGTATGAAGGTAATAAAAAGAACTAGGTACAACTTTTGTATTTACACTTTTTTCACATACCCTCATAATTTTTGTGAAAAATTCAAATAAATAAGTTTTTGGTTATTTATTTTTATATTTTCCAACAAAAAAAACACAAAACTTGGTGAAAACTTACCTTTTTATGTCCTAAACACACTGTAATTTATTTGATTTGAAATAATTTTTTTTTCTCCTTATTTTGACTTAATATTGAAAAAAGCACCCTAATTTTCAACCGAAAATTCTCGAGTTAAAATATCAGTTTTTTTTTAAAAGTTGGTGGGCTTTTTATACATTGAAATTAAATTTAAACGAACAATATAAACTTTTATTGCTATTTTGTGTTTTGTAATTGCCCAACGTAAAAATTCCGTCTGCTTGTTAAAATAGAAAATGTGTTTTTATATTGTTCTCACTTAAAATTACAAAAGTTTTGTAATTTTAAAATTTATTAAAAGTGCTAGAGGATGGCTATAAGAGCTAAATGCTTGTATCTAAAAACACCACCACAAAGAGCTAATATAGAACAAGCTTATTAATATGATCCCAACAATGACTCCACGGCATTTCTAAATAACATTATTTAAACACACTGAACAAATCCACAAATTTTGGCAAAAACTTAAAAGATAGCAAGATTTTTTGCTTCTCTGTCCACACTATCCTGCTGTGAGGTATAAGATGTTACAACTCGAAATTGCAACGTTGCCGTGTCCAACTAATGCAGATATACATAATATATGGCATTGTAAAATGTTGTCCTCTTTTATCGGGGCTAAGTTTCGTTTGAATAAATCACTTTTTATGGTTTTACTTTGTTACTTGTGTAATAAAATATTCAATTCATATATTGTCTATTATTCATGTTTGTGCGTAGTTAATACGTACATAAAAATTTGGACAAGAAAATACGAATTAATTACTATGCTTTATAATGAATTCTCAATCTTTTTTGAATTCACCAATAATACCATTTCTGCGAAGCTCTTCAGCTAAAGTTTTTACAAAGAAGCTTTGGTAAAGTGTTTGCTAACTGTATCTACTATGCTCATTAAAGTAAACTCTTCTGCAAACTAACAGCCATGTGCCGAAAATAGAAGTAAACTTTATAGGTATCACAAAATTTCATTTCATATTGAAGTAGGTATAATTTTTTACATACATATACTCACCGCTAGGTAGACACAGATGCTTTTCGACTTCTATGTTTTGAGTTTTGGAGTTTCGGTTGGTCTATTTATTTACAATTGAGATGAAGTATTTTGCCGTTTAGGTACCAGTAGAGATGGGATTTTACCCGGAAAAAACCCCAATGTGGGAAAAAATAGGGAAAAAACCCAGGGAAAATTACCGAATGGGATAATATTCGGGTTTTTTCATATTTAGCATATGTAGCATCTAGGTAATGTGTAGATACATGTATATATCAAATAGTACGTACTATTACTACTAGTTAGTGCTAATCTAACTTTGTATATTTTCATAATTCGATAAATACGTTATAATTGTACTCCATGCTATCTAATTAAATAAAATGAAATTCAATAAAACTGTCTGTTTGTGTGTTTTCATCCGCTCTTAGCGACAAGTAACCCGAAACTACGTACGCGAGTAGGGGGGGGGGGGGGAAGCAGGTAGTAGCAGTGGCGTACGCGTTGGTGATCTATTTATCTCACACGTTGTTTTGGCTTCGTATTGTGCGCACTTGTAATAATTTGTTGGTTTCATTGACGACTTGGATTTTGTTTTGTGGACGTTCTTTCTGCAACTAAGTAACATTCCATCACAATTCGCAGAAAAAATCTTATGATTAAACAAGAAGACGTCTTTTTGTTCTTATAATAAACTGCTGGTTTTATTTTAGTTCCTGAATCAGGCTACACATTTTGACGTTTCGAACAACAGGCAACAGCTAGGGCCCTATATACGGCATACGCTGGCGCAAAGTATGTGCGCATCGCAAAGTACCTATTTTTTGTTGCATTTGTTCTAAAAATAAAAAATAAGTGTAATTTTTTTAAGATCGTGATAATTCCGTTAAATAATGAAAATACCCGTCTTTTGGGTTTTTTCCCACATAAATACCCGGTTTTTTCCCAAATGGGAAAAAACCTGGATATATTCCCGTTGGGTTTTTTCCCACTGCCCATCTCTAGGTACCAGGCACATTTCCAGACTCAGACAGATATTTTTCTTAACAGTCAACAACTGATGCAAAATAGTAGGCGCGGAACAAATATTGTTGCCATGTCTGTAAAGACTTGCAACGGTGCGAAAGTAAAGGAAGTTAAGGACTTTTAAGTTAAAGAGACATTTCTAGACTAGTATTCTACCACTGTCATTCTTGGAAAGGTGACTATTTGTCAAAAAAAATATCTAGTTTTATTCGGGACATTTTTGTTGCGAGCCGCAAAGAAATTAACTCTATTAACTAATAGTTAATTATTAGAGAAATATTATATCTTATAAATTATATAATATGTGTGCCTATTATGTATTACAATTACTGTAAGTGGTCATTTTGTCGCTAAAGTCCAATCAAGGAAGATCAGTGACGTATTTTGCCCTACTAATCGCCGAAGAGGGACATACGAGACAAATTTATCGCTGGAATTTAGGTTCTTGGTAGTAATATACGTAATAACGCTTGCCTTTTTACCCATTACTCCTTAGGGTGCCAAGCTGAAATATAGTGGTCTTGACACTGAAATTGCGACTTTAATGTAGCTCGGACGAGTTGTGATCAGAGTAAAATATACACAATATTTTTTTTAGTTTACAACGACAATCACTTTTTAAATATTATAACCATGATTTCTAGACTGTAGTTTTATTAGAAGTGCAAGATTTCTAATGAATAAAGCATATTAATTAATCTAGACTTATGCCCAGGATACAAATATTTAACTTCTATCAATGGCGATATTCCGTGGCGACATTAAAACTAGAGGTTGAGGCTGACCTTGCAACCAACATAAACATTTGAATATTCCCTCGTAGTTTACGGTACTCACAACAAAAGGCTTTAATAACACTCTTAGGGCACGTTCACATAGAACGTCCGTTTTTAACGGATCCGTATTAACGGATCCGTCGCTACTGGAGGTAATATTCACACAGCATTTACAGGACCGATTTTAACGGATCCGTCGCTACTGGAGGTAAAATTCACACAGCATTATAACGGACGGATTTTAACAGATCCGAAGCTACTCGTCTTGTTATTTACTGGACCGTTATTTTTTACTGGATCCGCAATAATGTATTCTGTGTGAACTCACTCATACAACTACATACGCTAATAACATATCCGTTTAAACGGACCAGTAAAACGGACGGTCTATGTGAACGCGCCCTTAAGTGAACTACGTGTGTGACTATTGAATACATATTATATTACTTTAATTTTTCAAAGTCGAAGTCCCAGTTAAAATAATCTTTATTCAATTAGACTTTTACAAGTATAGTTGAATCGTCAGTTTAAACTCTCGCCGTTTCGGGACGTGTTATCGCTGTGGGGAATAAACGGCAAGAAACTCCCTCAGCAACATTAAATGTAATTTTTTTTCTTTGATATATACGAGTAACAATACATTTACATATTTCTTTAATTTTTAATTATGAAAATTAAATTATTAACATATAAATACCATAATAGACATATATATTGGTGTCAAGTTATGTTACAACCAGCTTATTAGTAACACATCAGATCAATTCTTTCGTACCAATTTTGACGAACTTGTACAAAGTTACCAACCGAATCTAATCAATATAACCCTCCATAAAAAGAACTGTTATTCAATATATAATTACATAATATAACCTATATGCTTTATACTACTATTTTATTATTAAGACAGATTAATAAAGCTTAATAAATGAACTGCATTTGTAGACATCCCGAATATTGATTCCTCCGTTGCGGGGAAGTTTGGTCGAGAATTAACGTCGGACTTATAACTCGGCATTGTGTGATGCGAATGTCGATGAAGGAATTTATTTCATGCCAAAGTTAGAAGACACAGATCCATTACAGCTGCTATGAAGTATCGGCTCTTGGCCTAAAAAATAGGTCAAAGGATAGCGCAATATGATTTAGATCAATACGGTACAGGGTTGATCGCTGGCCTATTGTTGTTTAGTACACCCTATAAATTATTTCGCTTATAATGAAAGAATAAATATTTTTTATTTATTTAATGTAATGTTACACAATATTTTGATTATTGTTGCAATATTTATCAAACTCGAAATAAGTGATTTGCTAAGGCTAAGACTTACGCTAAGCTTTGGCTTAAGACCATAATATAAGCAATATACGAGTACAAACAATAAAGCGGAACACACCTTCACTCATTCCATAATCCTGTTTCAAATTGTAGTCATTACAAAATAGTTGTCCAACTTATATTTTACTAAGCGTTAGTACTGTTTAAAATAGCGAGGAAGGTGCCTAATGACAACTGTAGCTAATGTTGGGGATGAATAGTAAAACTCGCATCAAACCGCAATCAGTTTTCACTTATTTACAGTTTCCTTCTCGTAGTTTACCAAAGCGACTCTAAAGCTTTGCATTGCATGCCATTAAGAATACTGTTTATTTACAATTGTCTTTTAAGCATTTGGTATATAGTTAAAAGGAACATGAGTTGAAGTATATAGAATATTTATAAAATATTATTATGGAGATAGTAACAAATATAGAAATAAATAAGAAATACACCCACATAAACATCCTTGAACGGTCCCCTTGAGATATTCTGGTATATTTCTGGCAATATATATTGTACTTACGCATAATTATGGGGAGCGCGGTTGAAGGTTAAGCACATTTTCTAGGTGGTTCGACGTCGGATAGGATGGTCGTAAATACCAATATACAAAACCGGCCAATAACGTTTTATTTAACAGCTACATAATTTTTTTGGGAGTGCAATCTTTGGTCGGATGAGCGTAACTGTATGCTCAATAGTATGCATGTAACGTCTGGTGTTGTCTATTATACAGACCTTGTTGAATCCAGGAAGAATTTCCGTGCTTTCCAGCGTTTTTGCCATGCCTATTATTGGAAGTCTACATAACAGCTCGCACTTTAGGTCCAATTTAGTCAATAAAACTCATACAGTTTTTACCCGTGGTGCGTTACTTGCGTCTAATATCACTAAATGAAATTGTCTTTTTTATGTGAGGGTAAAACCTCATAGCTCAATGTTTTGTCACCCGCTTTGCTATGGAGGGAAGTGAACAACTCTTTGTTTTTCAACTCCTCCTTATATTGTCTTTCTGATTAACTTCGTTGCGGGATTATGACAAATTTAGGTCCCCTTAGATCCGCTGACCTTCATTGCTCGGTGTCATTCTCATTACTGTGCGTGCCGCTGTTGATCCTGGAGCACAGGAGTTACAGTAGCGGGTGTGTGGTGGGATAGGGACAAAAATTAAAAAAAGCTACATCAATTTACTGCACCGTTTCACGTATTTAAGCTGACACAACCGAGAGAACTCGATGTCGTTTCTGGGTTGGGTGATTTGTCATTTGTTTTTTTATTTATTTTATTTTTTTCTAACAGGCAGACAATATGTCTGTTTGTCTGAGAGAAACTAAGAAACAGAAGAGACGTTGCGTCTTTATGTGTTCTGTAACGCATTTACCATGGGGAGTGCTCTAATGAACTTTTTGGCTTAATACCTGCTGCTGAATTTCACTATCGCACCACACGCTAGAAATTTAAGTTCCATTCCTGCCATCTGGATGAATGGCGTTCCTCATTAGTGCAGTAGAAACCAAGTTTCATTCCTTGCGCAACATCTTTGTGGAATCAGCTTTCCTCGGCGGTATTTCCAAACGGAATACATCTGAGGGACCTTCAAGAAAAGAGGCTATATTTTCCTCAAAGACCGACAACTCACCGGCGATTCCTTTGGTATTCATGGGCGGTGTTGACCACTTCATATCAGGTGGCTGAAATGCTCGTTTGCCTCCTTTCCCATAAAAATATATTAATTAACACCCCTATTACACTCGATGCACCACTAGTTTTTCCTTGTAAGATGATAATGTATGTCTAATGAAATATTTTGAATTACTGGACATTTTCTGCTACTTAGAATTCAGAAATGTGTCTGAAAAACGATAACGTGTGCATGAAAATGATAATAACCTTGTTCCCTAATATTTATAACTAAAAACTCCGCTGGTAGAAGAAAAATACCTTTGCAGTTTTTAAACATAAGCCTGAGACAGATGCTATATTGTGAGAGACAAATTATGTATGTTTAAATGTAACAATAATAAATAAAAAAAATATCATCATCATCATCATCATCAACCCATATACGTCCCACTGCTGGGCACGGGCCTCCTCTACAACTGAGAGAGTTTAGGCCTTAGTCCACCACGCTGGCCTAGTGCGGGTTGGCGGACTACACAGTACACACCTTAGAAATTCCTAAGAACTTTTAGGTGTGCAGGTTTTATCACGATGTTTTCCTTCACCGTTATAACAAGTGATAATTCATTATGAAAATTCATTCATTGTTAAAAAGTATATTAATTAATAAATCTATTAAAAAATAAGCCATTTTATTGGGTTATCCCATTAAGAAATTGGATATGTGCCCGAAAAACGGATATAGGCTCGCACCCTGTTACGTTGGACTGATACATATCTGGCGAAATGTGGGTGCAGAAATGCACCTCTGCCTACTCCTTCGCAGAATACAGGCGTGAGATTATGTATTGTATCTAAATAAAAAAACATACATACACAACCTCACGACTGTATTCCGAAAACAAAATTTAAAAGTAATGGTTAACTATTCGCTTATCTTCATATAATTACAATACTAAAAAAATATGTAACGTGTTCAAAAAAACATAATTCTTTTTTTCAGCAAAGTGAAGAGCTACTTTCCGGGATATTTTTCTTCGGCATGTCAAACAGTCTAGTCAACCCAGTGATATATGGGGCATTCCATTTGTGGCCAAAGAAGAAACGATCGCACCGTCACAGTGACAGGTAAATAATACCTTGAAAGTCCATTTAGATATTGTTTTCATTTGTGACCTTTTGTTGTTTCATCCGCTTATGTTTATATTTAGAGTCCTATACAGGTATTTCCTTGATAGTTCATTATTTTAATAGTTGTTGATGACTTGCAATGAACATCGCTTACAAACATAATACATTTATTCGTTTATTTAATAACATTGGTTTTATATATGACGTTAAATGTATTATAATTCATTCGAACAGTGGATTCGTCAAGGTTAACGTGATTATATATTTGTTTTTCACAGGTGAATAAATACAGAAATGATTTAAGATATAAACCTGAATATAATAAGTGATTTGAGTTTCAAACACTCATACTATATGAATGCTTGCCCCGGAAAGTTATTGATTTTGAAATATTATTAATTTCAGTTATTCGGGATTTTTTGTTAATGAATTCCATAAAAATATTGGAATTTTCAAATTCACTAATAACAACGACGGTCGACAATAAAATATGATAACAATAAAACTATGTCTACTGAATCTGGAACGTTTCCTCGCTCAGCGGGTAGTACCGTCTCTATCATGGGGAATGCTCCGAAGAGTTGTTTATTCTTATTCTACCCACTCATTCCTAAAATAGAACAACAGCTTCGTGACCGATACGTACCGGGTGAAATGTGGTTGCAGAAATGTACCTCTGTCTACCCCTTCGGGGAATACAGGCGTGAGGTTACGTATGTATGTATTCTATTTATACGCGTCAAGTGTAAGTAAAATGTAATGCGGCCGTTTCCTCCTTGGCACGTGTTTACGCCGAATATTTCATATATGTTATTTTTCACTCCGTATAAGCCCTTAAGTGTTATGAAAGATCCCTATCTTCCCATTGCGCATCTTCGTGGCTATTTTTATATCACGTGGTTCCTTCAAGATGTCTCTACATCGTAATATTGAGGATTTTATATCCTATTAGTATATTAAAGTACATTAGTTAAAATAGTATATAAATATATATGTATTTATTTATATTAATAGTACTGCGACATGGTTTCGCGGAACAAGTGTGTACCGTGTGATTTAGAGGATCCGGATTTTATTGCATAGTTAGTGGATTTTTTCATTATGAAGTTCTCAGTAGTAGCATGGAATCTACAAACGTGCCGGAAAAAACGGCAATAGGTTCGCTCCTTTTATGTAGAACATAAAACATAATTGTTCAAAGTTGGTGTAAAAATGCAAGCCCGTCTACTCCTTTGGAGATACAGGCGTGAGTATGTGTGTACTTAATATGTATGTGTCATAGAACTAGACACTTAAGATGAAGAACCGCATAGTTAGAACTCCATAAATTGATGATTTAACAAGAGGCAATTTCTTAGGAACGTGAACTCCGCTAATCCGATCTAAACTATCCGAGCGGTAATATTAAGATCTCTCTTGGCCATAAAGGAAACAAGTCATATACAAGTATATGGAATGCAGTTGAAAGATAAACACTAGTAAACTATTTAAAGCTCAAGTGATTTTATGTTTTTTTTAAATTATCTACTGAATACAGGAACAAGCACTTTTCTTAGTGTTACTTTACATGGCTGTAAGGTAACACGAGCGAATGCACAGAAAATAAAACTTAATGTGTCGGAAATTGTAGCGGTAATTATACGTTAAGAGCTTCACAGATGTAGGTAAGTCTTAGTGTGCGCAATACTCAGTCATAAAAAGATCATTAAGGGAGGATATTTTCGAAATGACCTTCTTGATTTATATAGGTGTATACCAACTGCATGTGTCACATTATTTAGTGAGTAAGCGAGTACTAGTTGAAATGATAAATTTAGTTTACTTCTCTCAAAATTTACTATTATTTTTTGCATATAGATATTCTTTTGCATCCTTATCCGCGAAGAGGTAGTTAGAGGTTTACACTCACGTTTTGGCAACTATGAAGCTTCACATTTTGGGTTCGACCATACTGTCTTTTATAAGGCACATATCCAAGCTATCTATTGGTAATGAGTTATACTTAACGAAATAACCGAAATAAACTTAAAAAATAATAAAATTTTGCTTTCATTGCACACGCTTATTTATGCCCCAGTTAAAAGAGATTTTCACGACATATAATATGTGATTAAACAATTATTTCAACATTTTCTGGGTAAGACGGGTGATTATCCCGATGTCAATATTTTGGAGATACAATTTCATAACTAATCGGATCAAGTAGACACTATACACTTAAATCATGTCATGCCTCCTATTATTATGACCTCCTTAGATCGCATGTTGTTATTTTAGGTCAAGGCGATAGTTATTCTGAAAAGTCTTCCATAGTTTTATATACTTATAACACAAAACTTGTATCTCAGTGTGGGACTAAAACTATGTTTGAGACCTGAGTGTCTTTTATCGTACAAAAAAAAATTATACACAAATAACAATAAACTTTACCTTTTATTCTTCGACATAAATAAAAAAACATTGAGAAATAAATAATAGAATATGAGGTAGTGATTAACGCGAGTTCAATTCATCTACATATTTGCTGAAACATTTCTATAATTACAAATGTTGTGACGGTTTAACGTTTCGAGAAATTGTTACATAACTTCTATACAACATATGAGTTATTTGTGAACACTCCGTATATTTCCGGGTAATCTAGTGCTAGCACTAGTTTAATATCAAAACAATAGGTATCTTGATACAAACAATTTTTTCCTCCTACATCTTATTTATTGTTCAACATGTAAAGTAGTATAATATATTCTATAGGCTACGAGTACGACCAAGTTTCCGAAAGTAAAATTAATAACAAAGCACAAAATGAGTTAGTCTCGCGTCTCTTATTCGGTTTACTTGATGTTTGTTGATTTTACAAGCAGTGATGGCCTCGAGGTTTAGACGTGCGGTCAAGAATCTCGGCGGTCGCGGGTTCAAATCCCAGGCACACAACTCTGACTTTTCGAAGTTATGTGTGTATTCACAATGAATTATCACTTGCTTTAACGGTGAAGGAAAACATCGTGATAAAACCTGCACACCCAAAAGTTCTTAGGAATTTCTTTGGTGTGTAGTCCGTCAACCCGCACTAGGCCAGCGTGGTGGACTATGGCCTAAACCCTCTGAATGGTAGAGGAGGCCCGTACCCAGCAGTGGGACGTATATGGGCTGATAATGATGGTGATGATGATGTTTGTTTTATAAAGGTGTAGTAAAAAGAAATTATCAAACCTGGCTTGGCTCCCGTTTCCGCCGGCTCACCGCGTTTCGACCACGACCGTTTTCACTTCACGTTGTCATAAGTGATCTACTTTTCGTCACCAGTCACCAATCGCTTAAGATATGGGTCGATTTCATTGCGATTCAGCAGGGATTCGCAGATGGAAATTGAGTCCATGAGGTTTTTTTGAGGAGCCCGTGCCCAGCAGTGGGACGTTTATGGACTGATGATGAAATCCATCACCTCAGTGGCGAGGTACTATTGAGAAGAGCGTAAACGAGTCCGAGCATGAATGGAGGCGCGAACTGGATTTAAAGCGCGACCTTATAAAAAGCAGACCACCGGCTAATATCCACTACAACTACGTCACTGGCATCTTGACGTGTGCGCATTGCTCGCGCACATTTACTGCCAAAATTGGCTATATCAGCCACGCTAGAGTATGTCAGCTACTCTCAATAGTTTTTTAACATCTTGAACCCACCTATGCAGAAATAGTCGCCATAGCCGAAATCGGCCAGGAGACAATTATTATTATCCATCACTGGCGTTTTGCCATGAATGTATTTTTAAGTACCTAGTAAATCATTACATATTACTTTTAAAAGTAAAAGTTTATTACGATCCTTTCCGTAAGACAACAGTTATTTAACTTATGCGCTACTTATATTACACGGTTGTTTTTGCAGACGTTTTTGTATAGCCAATAAAATGAGTAATTGGTTTTGCATAAAAATAATTAAAGTGTTGATAAAAACCACCTCTACAACGAATAAAATATTTGTTTCGGTTGGTGTCGGATAACAGCACCAATTACGAAGTTTTATTCCTTTTTTAAATAATTAGTACAAAACCCAATATCTGAATGTGCTTTTTCATTATAAAATTGAAAACTGACATCGCGAATTATAAATACCACAAATGCAAAGGACTATATTGCCCTTGTTTGCTTTGAATAACCTAAAATGTTTTTGTTTCTGACTTTTATTACAAAAGTCTATTTTGGAAATTCGTCGATCGACACCGCAGTGGGGTGACCGCCCATGAGTCATTCTTGTTTATGCAAGAGCGATGACATAGCTCTCAGTATATAGTTTTACGCCATTAGGTACTATTTATTATACATATATTTAAATATAAATTTTATAAACGGTCATATAATATATAATAATTCCGTCGTACAAACTTCTCAATTATCGATACTATAAAATTACACTAAGTACTAGATCTAAATTCAAAATCAAGTCCAAAAATCTTCTACGAAGTGGATCGCAGTCTTGGCAGTGTCATCTAAGAGATCAGGATTCCCAGCCCTTGTCCTATTTCAGCTAGCGGACAACTATTCCGCGCGTCGAGTTGGAAAGCAGAGGACCTTGACATTACGCTTTTTACTTCATCCAAGTGGCAATTGGACAGACTAAGGCCCTTATCGCTCGTAAAAAATGGACTCGCATCACATGCACACCGGCGTCAGACCTAATACGGGTATTAGGTACTAAATATCCTAATGAATCAATTAATTGTAACATGGAAAAAAATACTCAAGGCTTCAAAAAAAATAGTAAGCAATTTAACTTCTTCTTCTGCAGCCGAAAGACCTCTCCGGCCGGACAAAGAGATCCCCCAGGGACGTCCGCCACCCGTGCTCTACTGCCAGCGACCGACGGTACTCCGAGACCTTTTGGTCATTCATTCAACTTAAAGGGAGCTGTCCTTCGCTTCATCTGCCGGTGCGCAAACAAATATATTTAACATAGCTTTTGGCTTATGGAGCGTGGGTTTAAATTTTGTAAATATTATACTAAATTAAATTTATTTTTTGTGTATTACGCTATGCACTTCAGTGGTAATGCCTATACGACTAATTGAAATGAAATGCAGTCTGAAAACTGTACTGTATTAAATGTAAACAAGTTGTAAATTACGAAAGTCGAATTTGGTGTTTGAAAAATTTCACTGCTATAATACATTTATTGGTTTTATTATTAGGCCGAAACAATCTCGTATAAAATCATTTTATACAAATTATTATATGATACATATTATACATCATATCATTTTGATATTATATATTAACATTTAATTAAATAAAACAGTGTTGTGCATTGAAATCATAAAAATAAATTGTTGTTTATAAGCATATCAAATCTAATTGCACAGTTTGGTCGACCGTAATAAGAATTATTCATCATCATCAGCCCATATACGTCCCACTGCTGGGCGCGGGCCTTCTCTACCTTTAAGAAGGTTTAGGCCTTAGTCCACCACGCTGGCATAGTGCGGGTAAGCGGACTACACACCTAAGAATTATTATGCGTAGTAATTTTAACCCGTGGTTGTGGGATACAGGAGCTGCAGGACGCTAATAGGGGTAGAAAGAGGGGACCTGAGGGTGCCAGAAACGCTTCTTAAGTTAAGGGAACAGAAAAGAAGATTTATGCTTTAGGAGAATTAAAATAGAGGGGGGGAAAAGGGATATGGAGAGGAGTGTAAAGGTCTTGCATGTGAAGATGAATCTCAAAGTCCAATATTCTTTCTATTGCTTGCGAGGGACGTGGGTACCAGTATATTTGCATTTACTATAATTATAATTCCCGATGACTCTTTGTAGTATACGAATATGTAACCTATACAGAGTGTAAACATATCGTGATTGAAACTAAGATAGATAATGATTACGGTAATTACAAAACACATTAACGCTAAAAAAGCTAAGAAACCAACATTAATAATGGATTCGCATCCATGTTTCACTGCAGTTAGGTTAGAAATCAGGTTCAATTTTAATAGACACAAGTAAATACTAAAAAATTAAAAAAAGAACACAAAATGCAATAGCATTGTAATCACAACACTCAACACTTTTAATCCTGGATATAATAAAATATTCTATTGCGGAGTTTCTTTCAGAACGTATTTTTAAACTTTTCCGGGTATTAAATAACCTTTTCCGATGCTTTGTTGTACGCATATTACAAAATGAATACAAAAGACGGTCATTCCGAAGTTTATTAGAGTTTGTACGCCGGCATTAAAGACGTAGAAAATGTTTGAAAACTATTACTTTTAAAAGCTTCAGTTTCCTGTCGTGTCAGCTGGTTAGACTAGCTTTTGTTCGTCGTAATAAAGAAGTGGTTCAAGCCATTTTAAACACAAAAAGACTAGTACCTTACTATGTTTCTAGTATTTATTTTTGTGGTCTTAATCCTTTATTCAACTATTACAAGTCTCCTCTGACTACTTTTTCACTTTTAAATTCGACCAACGCTCACCGTTTTAGTATTCATTTTATATTTAAAATCTTATATGAAATCTGTAGCATTTATAACCCCAAATTTTATTGAATATATTTTTGAAATATTTTACAGATATGCCTTAACACACTTTGGGCAACTACAATCATATTTATCTATATAATTGTGGTAATAAATTGTTATTCACATCGTGGTCATCAAAATTTTATTTTCGTTATCACCATCCACAAGACTGGACGTCTATTGGATACAGTCTTGAATAAATGTAAAAAACCTATATCAATTGTTCCGATTGCTTTCAATTTCATCGGTAAATAATTTTTTTTAATATTTACATAAGCGATTTTTATTTCAAATAATATCATGTCAATCACATTAGAATTTCTGCAATTTATCATCACAGCAAAAAATTGCTGTTGCATTTAATTACCAATCGTATTTCGCACTGTCAGCTGTGATTTATTATCGCGTGAATTCTTGCAATGTTTGTCATTCATTAATTAAACCCGTTTAGTTTAATATCCCTTTATGCATAACTGAATTCATAAAGAATAATCACATTCTTTAACAGGGAAGGTAAACATCGCGAGGAAACCAGCACACCTACAAAGTTCTTATAGGTAGTATCTACTAACTAATTATTAAATTAATAAAGTGTGTACATTACATTTAAAACAACACAATAATCAATAATCATCATCGTCCTTTTACTGCACACCGCACTTTAAAGCGTTATTGTAATTTTTTAAACATAAATGTGCATTGATAAAATTTTATGTCCATTGCATCGTTAGCAGTAAAGTGCTTACTCGCTTTTCTGTCTCAGCTAGCTTATTCAGAGTTATTATTAGTTATTCTTCCCACGACTATTGTTTGTTGATCCATAAATATATGTTTTGGGGTTGAAAGTGAATGAGAGTCTCTCGTATTTTCTGATACACAAAAAAATTGTACCTTAGTGTGGGATTAGAACAATGTGCGTGTTGGATTTAAGCATTTATAAGAAAATTCCATTAATAGTAGTTAGTTTAAACTAAAAAAAATAGCGTGCTTGACCAGGTTGGTACCACTGATTCATATCAGTCCATATTCGCCCCTCAACAAGAGCCTCCGCTACAACTGACAGGGATTAGGCCTTAGTCCACCACTCTGGCTTATTGCTTGTTGGTGCACTACACATCTAAAATAATAACAATAATTTTTGGTGTTCATGTTTCTTCCTTCACCGTTAAAGTACGTGTTTATTCATTGTAAATACCTACATAGTTAACTTCGAAAAGTGAGATAGGTATGCATATGGTACCTACTGCTGATTTTCTAAAACCTAATTACTTTGACGGGGCAGCCAAGCTTGAATTACCAATTAACTCTTCTGCAGTATGTTTTAATTTAGTTCTGTCTACACCAATTAGTGTTGAATTTTGTGTGAGACCTAAATTAAATAAACTTACTAGTGCTACGATTTGTCTCAAATGTAGGCTTAAGCTGTTAGCTTTTTTAGCGTTTAATTTTTTTAAGTAATAAGCCTCGCACCTGTGTAAACCTGGGTTAATTTATGACTTTAAAAGCCCGATTTGCATAAGTCTGTAATAATAATGATAAAAAAATACATAATATAACAACGGTTTTGTATTTTAAGGGTTCTGAAAATCCCATAACAAATTTACCTAAAAAGTAGATTGAATGTTGAGCTACTTGTGGAGTACGACATCGGTATTAAGGTAAAATTTTTAATTTTTCTAAAGGTCTTATTAGAAACGATATCGCGAACACAAAAATAAGACTCAAATCAACAGAATATTTATAAGAAATAATAAAATATTATTTTTAATGTAAATTCCGTCACTTTGTTTAGTTGTCGGTCGCTCTTAAATCCATTCTTAAGGTCTATAAAATGTAAAACTTTTTGATGAGTGATCACAGAAACACAAAACTAACTATGACAATGTTGCGAAGTGTCGTCAAGGTAAAATACCTCACGTAGTAACAAATGAGGGTTTGCAGTCCCTATTCCCACTGGCGTTACATGTGAATAGGTTTTACGTAACTATGCGAGGATAATATGGAATATTAGGGGTAATTTCATACACGGTCTAAGTAATGTACGCATTACATGTTGATATGTTTGTAGTATTTTATTTAGTGTAAATGGTTGTTGTTGGTATGCTAGTAGATTTATTTTAGTTTATGTTTTGGGAAACGGCAAGAGACGGCCTCTATTACGCAGGTCCAAAGAAGCAGTCGATAGGGTACTTAGGAGATATTCCTCTGCCTACCGTTCAAGGATATAGTCGTGAGTGAATAACATAAATAATTATGAGAGTTTCATTCATGCAAAAAGATAAACGTGTTTGGAAAAAAAGCGGTAAAAATTATACAATAGCCATAATAATATTAACTACCTATGTTGTAGCAATAAAAATTATGACTACGTTTTGAGAGATGGGCCCCACACGATGATGTTGTCGCCTTAGCTAGTTAAGGGTAGATAAATAATAATTGATAACATGTTTGTCGGTAGTTTGAGATGTTATTGTCACGTTATAGTGGGGCGGTCTCTATATAAGCACGTTCAGTGCTAGTAGGAGTCGATTGCTGTATCAAGTCTTCGGTTGAACAGACTAGATTATGTATCATAGTGTTATTATATTGTGTGACGTGTAATAGTTATGTGTTATATTGTGTAATTATATGAATATAAAGATGTTGAGACAACATCAGAAGTGTTCCGAAAACCACGCCCGTACCGCGAAACTACAAAAGAAAACAGGAGTATCAGGTTAGGAGAGCTGCGTCTCCTGCAGTAAGTAGAAATGTTATTTTAAGCATCAATGCCACTACAATTTAATTTGATTTGAGATTTGATTGGTAGAAAATATTAAAATGTGAACTAATTTTTCTAAACTAAAACAATAATACGAAAACGTGGTATGACATACTTAAAAAAAAATGTACCTACCCATTAAAGATTAACTTGTGAGATTTGAACAGATTTGGTCGTTTAGAACTTGCATGTAGGTCTTAATTTACATTAAAGATATAAAATCAGATTCATTGTAGAAAAAAAAAAAAACGGTTTCTGACATACATGAGAGAAATACACGTAATAAAAATAAGTTAGTTACTTATAAGACCAGACTCCAAAAGATCAGCAAATCTTTTAAGTTACTGTATACACTTTTACAATAAAAAGATTAAGGAAATAGTATAGTCAGTTATATAACAAAGGATACTTTAAAATATCGGAATATATGGAGGATAACGAAACCTGGATATAATTAGTAATTATTGTATTCTCAAGTCTGACTGGGTCTCCTTCAATGGATATAGCTGTATATAATTCAATCTGTGCTTGCTGAAATGTCTGTGGTTACGACGGCATCGTGTGCCGGGTCGGTCGCATTTTATTCTCATATTCAATACAACAGTGAGATTGTATTAATGAGCTGCTCAAATACGGAAAATTTAATCTTTGTATCAATATCCAATCTTTTCGAGTGGAAAAGAGCAATTTTTTTTGTATTTTTTGTCCGTTCTTCTCTTGTGATGACTACCTTCCGAACAGGATGGTATACTAAATGTTGAAATGACTAAATCTAAGTGATGTACGAGTATTTGACATTTTAGACTCAATAAATATTATCCAATTTCATGTTTCATTTAATTTAATTAATGTGGACAGTAAGTCATAGTCAATTTAATTTAAATCAACCTGTTTTATTGAACGGATCTTGAAATAGACACTACATATTATGTAACTTCATATTTTTGTTGAATTATTTGGTAGTTTAATGTTAAATTAAAGAAATTGTAGTGAAGATAAAGGAATAATGTACAAACGTATAGGGCGGTGTTACTAGATCAATCCATATTTAATGTATATTGCATACTTAGTAAATCAAGATACCGCTGAAGTAGTGACGGAAAAGTTATCTGAAACCTCGTGTGTAGCACGAAATTGTATAGGTACTCATTTGTTATAGACCATACCGCTTGTCCGAATCGAAAAAGCGGGTTATTCGTGAAATTATTTATGAAAAGAGACTTCTTTGGGCGCGTGATAGTAAAAAAAAAAACTAATATTATAAATACGAAAGTAACTCTGTTTATTTGTCTGACTGTCTCGCTTTTCTGCGAAAACTACTGAACCGATTTAAATGAAATTTGGTACATAGATAGTTTAGATCTTGGGAAAGGACATAGGCTACTTTTTATCCCGGAAAACGGGTTGAAAGAAGGGATGAAAGCTGTATAGAAGTATTGTCATTTTTAAAGCTAGAAGCTTGAAACTTATATTTTAGGCTGTTGATTAGATATAAATAAACATGACATTAAAAGTTTGTGAAAAATGTACCTTAAGGGGGTAAAATAAAAATAAAGGGTGAAAGTTTGTGTGGAAATTCGTCATTTTTGAAGCTAGAATGATGAAACAACGTGTAGACGACTGTAACTATGTATAATTGTACCTATATGTCTGTTATATTTGCACGCCTAAATCATTTGACCGATGTAAACGATTTTTCATATGGACAGAAATGGGACTCTGTGGAGTAAAATAGACTACAACTTGTTTTCTTTCTGAACCCAACCCTGTAGTCTACGCGGACGGAGTCGCGGGCAAAAGCTAGTATTTAATATTTATTTAATGATGTATAAAGAAAATACTTTCCTTTAAGCTACATTTTTATAGAATTTATTCGTTGAAGCAATACCTAATAATTCATGTAGATTTTGTAATCTATACTTATTTTGATTTGTACTGTCTGGTAATTTAAAAAGTAATGATCTTTCGATTTGTGACGTTTGATGTAAAATTATTAAGAAGGATTGAGAAATAAACTTTTAAAAGTCCTTAAAAGTACTTTCATTTTTTAAAAGTCCTTAATTAGTAAAAAAATAGTCCTATAAATAAAAAAAGAGCCTCACGAGCGTACATAAGTAAACTCGCCTATAAAAAAAAAAAAATGAATGTTAATAAAGTAGTTCGCCATGCACAAGATCTTTTTCTTGTTGGTAAATGATTAAATGTGTTAAATTAATTAACAGTATCCTATATCTGAAGGTTTGATAGATATAATTGACGGCCTGTAATTGTTGTATATTACTCGAGTTTGGTTATATTAAATTAAAGCTGAGGAAACTGTAAAGGCAAAACGGCGTTTACTACCCTTGATGGCCACTATGAGTTTAAAAAGACACAATTCGGTCTTAGCAATGGGCTTGCTGATTTACAAAGACTTATGAACACTGTGCTTGGGAAATCGTGAGATTTGATAGAATTATTTTCTACATTGTTTTTTTTTGATGACTACTTTTTTTTAGAGTAAAATTTCTGTAAAGGGCATTCGACCTGCCAAAAAGAAAATGCTGTAATTTCTAGGTCTCGTATTTTTGAAAATTTATAAAGAACCTAAGTTTTAGAAATGTTTTATGGTAATGGGGTACAGAACAGTCTACTGCTAACTAAATTAAAATAGAGTTGCAACATAAGTATGTAAACAGACGCCAATCGTGACGATGTTGGTTGCATTTTAAACCATGCTACAAATAAAGGTGAAAAACCAATTTATTTTTATAGTGGATAAATCACAAGCGAATGATGTTAAATATACCAGGAAGAATGTTAAAACAAGAATTCACTTTTGAGATAATGTATTAACAGGAGACACACATGGCAACATAGATACATTAAGTAGAATTTTTATTTGCAAATTACCTTGCTTTTAAATGTATTGTTTGTAAAATGTGTAAAAGACTGGTTATATCAGGTATATTGTCAGGAAAGGCCGAGCGTAATTGTTTATTTTGTTTTAATCGATCTTTAGGAAATCAGTGTAAAGCAAAACTGAGTATGGTGTAGTCCAAAAAAAAAATGTTTTTGAGAAGTAATTACAGCAAATCATGGTTAATTTACTTTTCATATATACGATAGAAAGAGATCACTATTTCGGATCCCAAAAAAATTAAGAAAATTTTGACTAAGTATATTAAAATAATTGTCTTTAATTGAAGTATCGAGCCACGACTGATACGAACTAATGGGACATGAGAGAAGGAAATACTGACCATATGACTTTGATGACGACGAATGATTTTGATTGAACCGTATGACTTATTAACCATATACCTAAAACGTGATAATATGAATTTAGTAACGTGAGTTTTATGATGGCGTACAAATGGTCCAGGATGTTGTCAGGTATTTGTAAATCTTGTGAAATCCATGACAAATACTCGATGTTGTCTAGTGCTTTTGCTTCGATTGTGTTTTCATACCCAAATTATGCTATGACAGTATCTATCCTTGTAAAATAGATCTGTTAAAGTTGGATTTATGGTGATATGCAACTAGGGTTGACCAGTGGCAGCGCCTAGGGGAAATCGCAAGTTGAACATTTGTACAGTATCTATCCGTGTAAAATAGATATGTTCAATTGCGGTGATATGCAACTAGGGCTGGCCAGTGGCATCGCCTAGGGAAAATCATAAGTCCAATCGTTGAACATAACTGACCGTTGATGGAACAGTTAAATTATTTGACATGATTAAGTAGTTTCCGATCTGCTGACCGTTGATGGAACAGTAGAGTTGGAAATACTCAAATATTGGTCGCTATGTATTTTGGATTAAAAACACTTATTATTCTGTTCTCAGCAACCGCACCAGACTAAAACGCTATCCGGGGACGGATGCGTGCGCAGGACGGCCGGATGTTGTCGCCTTAGCTAGTTAAGGGTAGATAAATAATAATTGATAACATGTTTGTCGGTAGTTTGAGATGTTATTGTCACGTTATAGTGGGGCGGTCTCTATATAAGCACGTTCAGTGCTAGTAGGAGTCGATTGCTGTATCAAGTCTTCGGTTGAACAGACTAGATTATGTATCATAGTGTTATTATATTGTGTGACGTGTAATAGTTATGTGTTATATTGTGTAATTATATGAATATAAAGATGTTGAGACAACAATGACGACAAACAACATTAAAATTGCATCAATTGTTAAATAAACAGCAAATTTAAACAGATATTTTTCTAAAATGCTTTAGACGCGGCAACTGACGAGTTTAAGGACGCGAAACTATCAATAATTGATAGTTAACCAACAATTATTGTTGGTTGGTAAGTCACGAATACCCGCAATGGAAAAGAAGAATGGTATCGATTATGAGTACGATGGCAATACTAACCGAGCGAAACACGACGGTTAAACTAATCTATAATGATTTGTAAGACAATGCCACAATTCCAGTCACGTTGAACATTTTATGCTGTATTATTTTGTTACACTTAAAGTTTTAGGTGGTGGATATCAAATTCTTCAAAAGACCTTCCGATTTGATGGTACCCAAAATTCTTATTATTTTACGCACTGTTCTAAATTTTTTGAAGCTCTGCAATTAAAAAAACACACACATACACAATTGCGATCTATATAAAAAAATAAAAGTGTCTTATTTGCAGGCACATTCATAAAGTAAGAAAATTTTTCCACAAAATTTGTCTAACTTTATGTATTTTCCGAATAATTTCAGAAATGACTGATATTGATAGGAATTGCACTGGCAGTTTTATATTGCTTAAAAAATCCACGGTAAAGACAAGACAACAAACAGCCAGTATACTAACAAGATTAATATTTGTTCGCAGAGAATCGGGCGGGCAGCACGCGTCGCTCCTTCGCCGCGGGGACAACACATCATCGATTCGACTGACTACAGTTCGTTCTCTAAGGTCCTCGGCTAAGTACTCGAACGGACACAATATGAGCGTATTATAACCAGTGCGGAATAAGATAGAACGGCCAATACGGGAAGAAAATGTCGGCCATAGTGACGTCACCACGGGAAGAATAGACTGTGCCGTGTGTTTGGAGAGGCAAAGACTACGAAAGTTAAATTATAAAAACTGTGTGTAAGTAAAGTTATTATGAGTGTGTCAGTAAATTGACGATTCAGACAACTAAGTCGTGTCTGGTTATAATGTTACAAATAATTGTTAGATTTAAAAATAGATATTTAAGTACCTTGCCAATTTTTAAGCTTGAATTTATGTATGCTATGAATAATTAAGTTACATGAATAGTTTTTGGCGTTAATATCGTGGTGGTTATCATTATTTTTAACAAAACGCTTAGTTACCTCCGTTCTAAAGTACAAACAATAAAGATAAATATTTTATGTATCTATAAAACTGATGTCATCGCTATTAAAGTTCTTTGTAAGAGAGAGATAATAATTTTTTAGAAGACTTTTTCCCCTTTTCTACCAACTTTGGTTAAAATTCTTTAAATACATTACGCTTGATTATATTATTATCTGTAGTTTGTAAGCAAAGCACAAAACCATTGTATGCAAATACCCTATACTGTTTCATTGAAGTGAATTATTATGTCTAAATGTGAGTTTAACTGATCGTTATGAAAATGGCATTAAAGTTAAGTATTGATTATGGCTGACATAGTCGTAATTTGAGACAAAAAGTTACAAATAAGTGATAGTTATAAGATAAATGTAAGCACGTTCCGAATGCGTTAGGCTTTGAATAAATAATTGTATTATTAAGCATAATCGTGTTTGTCAGTGATATGAAGTTAATGGTAAGCTAATGTTTTACTCATTCGAGTTTGCAATTAGAATTAGAAAAAAATAACAAGTTTTTTTAATGAAAATATGACGAAGTTTCGCAAGCATTTCATGGCATTATTATAATAGAGAGACATATGTATATACATTATGAGTATGTACATATATTAAAAATCTTATACGTTAAAATTATCGATACTTAATTCAACAATAATAATAACAATGTGTGTTATATTTTTTCAAAGATTTGTTTATAAAATGGTATTTTTATAATTATAGAGAACTGTTCTTAGATATTGACCTAAACTACTGTCCTACTGGTTAGTACAATTACTAACCACGGTCTCCTTAAATATTAATCAGCAGCGTTTGACACCATAGATTATGTAAATAGTTACTGATTTTTTTTAAATGCGGGCTGTATGTAACAGTCTTATTGTGGTAATAAAGAATTAATTTAAAAAGAGTAAAGAATCATTAACATTAAGAATGCCTTTATGCAAATCCACATTTTATAATACAACTTTTTAAACAAATGTTTTAATTTTTTTCAATTTATTTCTTATATTGACATTTAAAACTCTTTCAATATTCATTTTATAATAGTGATCATAATTGAATAATATAAATCAAAGCTCTAACAGTCGTGCGTTCATCAAATCTAGTCAAATAAAATTATCCTAATTATTGCCTATATCTCATTGTGCGCTATCCTAAATGCACAAGTCTTTAATTTACAATTTTGTACAAAAATGAATATTTTGTGATTGATGTTTGAAATTGTAAAAAATAAAGAGATTAGTAGATTTATATGCGTTTTATTTACATTTCATCATTTCATTTCATTTCTGCCTGCCTCGTGGTCTCGCGGTACAAGTATGTGCCGTGGGATCTGGAGGTCCTGGGTTCGATTCCCGGGTTGGGCAAAGTGTTATTGGGTTTTTCCATTAGGAAATTCTCAGTAACAGCACGGAGTCTAGAAATGTGCCCGATAAACGGCAATAGGCTCGCCCCCTATTACGTGGGACTGATACATACCTGGCGAAATGTGGGTGCAGAAATTCGTCTCTGCCTACCTCTTCGGGGAATGCAGGCGTGAGTTTATGTATGTGTATGTACATTTCACTGATTTTGTGGGCCATTAAACCGTCTCATTATAAGGATAATCACCTTAATCATCAGCCAAATGACGTCGACTGCTGGCCATCGGCCCCCCAAAGACTTCCAAAACGCTCTCTCGGAAGCGGTGGCGGATCTTCGTGAGGTCATCATAATAATATAAGGATAATAGTTTAGATATTTTTTTCCCCTTTTTTTTTATTGGAGGTTTCTGTTTAGGTTAAATAAACATTTAAATATCATGGGATTCATCTTATTTACCCTTAATAAATAAGCAGTGATTTATTTCGCTAACTTTTACACGAAAGAAGAAAGCGAATCCAAATCCAGACTGAGTTGTGACTAAGTTTCCTCAAGTCCAAATAACCCATTGCTCTACCTGGAAAACGGTATAAATATGTACAGACATATAATATGCCTACATATGTGTAAGGGAAACAATGTTTCATTTTGAATATACTTATATTATGAAAGCACTTCATCGTCAGCATGGGCTGACGTATATAGATACTTCCCACTGCTGGGCACGGGCCGCCTCTACAACTGAGCTACCTTAGTTCTTCATGCTGGCCTAGTGCGGGTTGGCGGACTACACACCTAAGAAATTCCTAAGAACTTTTAAGTGTGCAGGTTTCCTCACGATGTTTTCCTTAACCGTTAAATTAAGTGATAATTCATTATGAATACACACATAATTTCGAAAAGTCAGACGTATGTGTCTGGGGTTTGAACCCGTGACCATTGAGATTCTCAACCATGTGCTTAAACCTCGAGGCCATCACTTATTTCAATTAGAATTAAGAAGAATTAAAAAATTTGCAAGCACTTAATTCAATGCAAAAGTTAAACTACAAACAAGGAATTTTTATTTCTGTCACGTTTTTTTACTTTTGCCGCTGTGATGAGCACAGAGCATCAACAGCTTTTTATGCAACGCAAAAACTTTTATTTGAAATTGCAGACCGTTTTTACTCATAAATTATTCACCCACTCAAAAATGACTTTATAAACTTTCATGCTAGTGTGTGATATCAGGACTCACAGTCGCATAAATATTAGAAATGCAAAGTTATTTTTTATTTTACGTTTACACGCCTTGGCAGATTTTAATGGAATGGAAAAGTGACTAGTAGACTTTAGTAAAGATAAATAGGGCAGTGGAGAAAGGCTACATCTAATCTTAAAAATATGTTAGGCTCGTGAGGATATTTTTACCCTTATATCTACTTTTTTTCTTTTTATGGAGCAAACAGCGCTGTTTTGTGTGTGAGATGATCACGTCTTTTAAGCATTAACTGGTAATGTAATATTATTGAGCACAAAACTGTAGGGGTATAGTATCGATGATTAAAATAATCCCAACCTTTATCCTAATCTTGAATGAGCTCATCTGTAAAACATAAGGTCTTTATATCTGCTTTTATAGTGCTTAAGATTCTATATTGAGAAACAGCCTAGGCGAAAGCTTAAGCTAAGACAAACCCGTGCTCAACATCCCAAATAAAGAATTATGCCTTGTTTATAGTTAAATGATTTCTAAATTCGTGTTGAAAACCTAATCTACCCTGGCAGGTGTGGGTTATCGGGTGAGTAATAACTAACAATAACAAGGGAACCTCCGTCAAACTATACACCAGGGATTACAACTAAGCTGGTATCAGCTAACTTGACTTTATGGCATTTGTAAACTTTTTTTTATTAAGTGATCGTTATTACATTTTTCTCATTTCTTCGATTAAGTATACCTACTTAAAAAAGTTATATAAAAATTAGCCAAGCCTAATCTACCTCAATGAACTTAGGCATCTCTCTACCAAAATTCATCAATTAAAAATCCTTTTAATAGTATAAGCGTGACAATAAAATAAAGAGTCCTCGAAACTGACGTGACAGATTATATTTTATTTTATTATTTGTTTAAACGTAAACGAACTCGCCGTCATTCACATAATTATTCTAATGATACGACAACCTTTAATCTTTAATAATTCGCTGGATAATGCCTGCAAACTTCCTTCTGCATATTTAGTTTATTTTTTAAAAACTTTTATTTAACTTGCAATGTATGTAAGTATGTTTGTTCGAGTGGAATCTTTGAACTCAATTTTGAAGTAGATATCTTCAACCGATTGAAATTTTGTATACACGTTTAGTTTGGATGACAATGCACGATATGGTGAGTGACGTCATTCTAAATCCAATATGGCGGACTATCCAAGATGGCGGAATAGCTATTTTAATTGAATTTCTACAATATGGATATCAAATGAAAGGCCTTGTTGAGAGTAACTCGAAAAATAAATAAAAAATAGATTAAAAGCTTATAAAAACTTAAAAAAATATATATTTAAACGCTCTAAAAAGAAGAAATATATAAGTAAATTACTCCTTAAAAAATTTGCGCGATTTATTTATTAAAATACTGACAGCTAATTAAGCCTTGCGACAAGCTTTTATGATTATATAAATAGTATATAACGAGGTTATAAGTTAATAGTTAAAATTGTTTTCATTTTGGAGCGTTTAAATAAAAGCTTTTTTTTTAGTTTTTGTGCTTTTAATTTATTTCAAAAATATATTATACTCGTGGCCATCACGACTTCTACACAGATATTATAATCATGTTTGACAACAAATTTTCACTAGCTGTGTATTATGTAAGTCCCATGTCTCATGATAGCATGGCTATTGCCTTTAATCTTGAATTTACTAAACAAGAGTCTATATTTTTTGTTAGTGGGTGAAATAAAGAAGCGATGATATTTTATTCAATAAGAATACAATTATATTGATCTGAATATTTCAAAGCTTGTCAGTCAACTCAGTCTCGCATTCGTCTCTGTCTATTAGGATACCGTAACGGCTCAGTTTTTTATTGGGCAATCAATCACCTTTTTCCAATATTGATATCATATTCTTTTTTAAATATTTTTATATGAAGCGATCGTCTTCCTGCGATCAGTGTAATAATTATAATAGTTGCGAAATAACGTTTATTGGGTAGATAAAATATAAATAAATACATAAATACACCCAACAGTCACATACATAGTTCTGACCCCACACTAGGATACAAGTCCTGTGTCGTGGATATCAGAAACTACGAGAGACTTTTCGGTCACACAAACACCCAGACCCGAAATAAATACTTGTGGGTTACACAAACATTTGTCTCGGTGCGGGGATCGAACCCGCGGCCTCTCGTTTCGCAAGCTGGTGTCTAGCCAACTGTGCCACGGGGCTGTCAAAAACATGACTTATCGTCGGTCTCGCAATATGACGGCCCAGTCACATCGGGCATAGGTTTTTGATATTTCCTTATGAGATCCTCCGTCTGAAAATTTGTCTGAAAAGTTGCTGTAGGCTAAAACCCAATATATCTTGATCGCGCACAGTAATATAGAATTTAAATATTTTTATTCTTACTACAGAATATAATGTATATTCACTTATACTAATTGTAACAAGTAAAATACATCCATATAACTTGTCTGATTTGAGCGTTTGATTTGTATTATACAGCCTAACACAAAATGAACTTCACAATTAATATAAATGCAAAGCGGTCTGCACGTTCTCATAAATCAGTAGGTACATAACGCCGACAATGATTGAATTTATTCCCTCAACACTTCACATTACTGTTTAACTTTTAAATCAAATTAATTAACTTATATATTATAGCAAATAAATTAATCATGAAATATTACGTGAAGTTTGTTTTCTTAAGTGTTTTGTCGAATCGCAATTCGACCTTATTTTTGATTGTAAACTGTTTTTAATAAAAATAAAACTATTACAGAAGCGAATCAGCACAGGTGGCGGTTCCTTTGTTTACAAACTAATATTTTTTTATTAGGGATAATAAAATTATTTCATATAGCTGAATATTATTACCCTAAAACCACATAACGTAAAATACATAACATTTAATTTTAATTGTTACGTATATTTCGTTAAGTGAGACATATTCCGTCTCGCTTAGCATTTTGTAGTAGGCCGTTCAAATGAGTAAGACAAAATATAGGTACAGACGAAACCAACGTTCATAAATAAAGGCTAAAGCTTAGACCGGTCAATATGTACACGATATTCACCATCAAATAGTCATAAAAACACGCAAAATTAATATTACTTATCTTTATTCAGCCTGTATATTATCGGTATGTATGTGTATTGTGTACTGATCATCAACACATCAATAGAAAATATTAATGAGGTAACCGACACCAGAGCTTGTATTTGTAAGGGAAATAACCAAAAAAAACCTTTAACTGCTTTTCGCTGTAGATAATCATCTGCCAAGTCTGAAATATTGTTTGACAATCTCTTCATAGATTTTTAATCTAAAAGCAGCCAGATATTTATATTTACTCAAATATAGGTACTTAATTTCGTAATTACAGACAATAAATTAACAATCAGTAAAGTCAAAAGTAAAAAATATGTTGTCATATTAAATTCGCATAGTAGAGTAAAACTGGAAAGAAATATTCACACAATGTTAAAATTGGCAATCTAAAATAATCGTTTTAACATTTTATACAACCATGTTATACTTTTTATTTCGTAGTTATGTTGTTGGTTTGAATTGGGGATTTTTTAATCAAACTTTTACTGCTTTAATTACGACGAAACGCGTGGAATTACATTTGACCTTGCGCTATTAATGGGAAGGTTTGGTCCGTAAATGGATTTTCCCCGCGTGAAAAAAAAAACCCTTATACGTCCCACTGCTGGGCACGGGCCTCCTCTACCATTGAGAGGGTTTAGGCCTTAGTCCACCACGCTGGCCTAGTGCGGGTTGGCGGACTACACGCAGTATGTATGCAGGTGCAGTAGGGATGCCCGTTACGATACGATATATCGGAATATCGATACAGCACTTTACGATATAGCGATATTTTGACCATACGATACGCTTCGATATATCGCATTCTTATAAAAATATCGCATTACCGTATCGTATCAAACTATGTCGGTGATTAATTTGTATAATTTTAAAGTTCCTATTACATCATCACTAAACGATAATAGACAGTGCCATTGAATATATTGTTATTAGTAATAAGAGAATGATAACGTCGACAAAATTGTTTATGGAACAAGAACAGCCGGCTTTTGTTTAGACTTGGAGGTAGGTTTAAATAAATCTTTGGACTTTGACGGTACCGTCAAATATGATTAATAAATGTTTAGTTTATGTTCTCCTTTTTCATTCCGTTCGAGTTCGAGCAACAAAACTTTTATTTCAAAATCATTGCAATGGCACCGCCAGTAAAGTCAACTGTGTGGATTTTTTTTATCAAATCAGATAACGGTGGAGAGTGTAAATTATGTCATATGTTTGTAAAGACTAAAAATAATAGGTACTACGAATTTACAAACTCATTTAAAGAGGCATCATCAAAGTGCATTGGATGGCGGTCATACTTCTCGATCAGTATCGTCGTGACAACAAGATATGCGGGTGAGTAGTTCTTTGCCGTTTTTTCACAAATTTAAATCAATGTCATTTGATAAAAATTGGTTTACAATTTTAATATAAACTATTAAATACATATAATTATTTGTTTCTTTTTAAAAAATAAAAGAATATAGTAAAACTACTAAAAAGATAACCCTATAAAGATATCGCATATTAATTGAAAGGCATGCGATACGGTTACGATACGATATATCGATACAAAGGAAATCGATAATCTCGCGTATCGATACAATCAAGTTCGATACAGTTACGATGCGATATATCGATACAATACACTATTTTGGGCATCCCTAAGGTGCAGGTATGCAGGTTTCATCACGATGTTTTCCTTCACCGTTAAAGTAAGTGATAGTTCATTGCGAATACACACATAACTTCGAAAAGTCAGAAGTGTGTGCCTGGGTTTTGAACCTGCGACCGCCGAGATTCTCGACCGCGCGCCTAAAACTCGAGGCCATCACTACTTAAGTAACATTATATCAAGACTCTTTATGTCTCTTATTGGGACAGCCTTCGTGGTCGAGTTGGTTAGAAGCTGCATTCTGCGAAATGGCATTAATCCACGCACTCAATGCTTTTGAATTACACGATTTTTTGTTGGCATGTTATAAGACTAGTTCCCTCCACACGAGCGCACGGTGCAGCCACGGTTTGCACGAGCCGCGTTTGACATTCTGTTTGTCGTGTGCGTAGTTTGATCGCCGGCTTGCGAAATGTGTCAGCTTGTGTGTTCTTTGTGGTCCGTAAGCTTTAAAACGAGTGTGCTTTTGTTTTTTTTACAATTTTTCTCATTTACATTACATTTACATTTATATAGCACGGGAAGGTTTAATAAGTCGCGCGGATCAATTTGTTAGTTTTTTGTGTTGATGTACGCTTCATCCATTTAGATTTAATAGAGTTATGTCGTTTTATGAACTATTTGATCGGGGTGGGGATATTTTTAGCTGGAGTATCTTGACACCAAGATCGCTATATAAGACCAGGCCATAACGGCTTTTCGATGAATGATGAAATAATCCAAAAACAAACAAAAAAACGATCTGGACCCTGAAAAATGATTCTCCCACTAGTATTCATTAACATTGCGAACATTACGGCAATAATAGATTTGACTTAGAAAATACCCGGTATTGTTTCGAAAAAAACAACTTTTCATTGGTTGGACTTTTATTGACGACGCCTACATTGTCAACAATACGGTCACGTGAGCATGTTTTGTATGGTTAAGTCTCCACCTCCTGTTTACTCACTGACTCACTGATCTCCAATGTTCGGTGTCATTTCAAAAATATTTCCTCATATCATTTGCATACGACATGAATGTTGACGCGGGTACTCCTTCTACATACATTTCTTTGCCTTATTGCTTCTATTTATTTGCATTCCAAACTATACTTAGTTAAAAAAAAGACTAAGAACAGCTACAATAAGTCCATAGATACTAATATTATAAATGTGAAAATACTCTAGTCTGTCTGTTACGCTTTCCTTCCTTTTAAAAGAACCTTATAAAATTGCGCTGGCGCGGAGCAGAGCCTAACGCAATAAATCGCATTCACGAAACATTGCTTTGAAAGTTAAGACAGGCGTTTAAAATTTATTAGTATATAAAAATAGTGGTTTAAAGATGAAAGATTTGTATTTTTGTATTAAGTGGAGCCCAGCCCCATAACTAGTTAATGTAATAAATGTACAGTTATTGTATTATAGATAAGGGATGTAATAAATCTCTGGCATCCTTTGTATGCGGTGGTTTTATGGAAATATGAATATTTTTCTGTCACAAAATATACCTAAATTAACAGATCCTCTCATAGATCTGAATCGAATCAAATCGGGAATCAAACTCGGGACATCTAGATCGCACGATACATGCTAGTGCCGCGAGGTCTTGAAGCAGTCAACCATATTCTATTATACCTATGTCTATATTTAACTAAAATGTTAAAAACACAACTCTTTCTAAATAGTAGTTGTATAGTGCAACCATTTTGAGTAATCGGCTTACTTTAGTGATATTTCCAGAACAATACTTCGTTCGCTGTAGCTGCAGAATTTCATTCGATCAGTTATTTATCCCTTTACACCCGAGAGATGAAGATCTTCTATATCATATTTAAATGTCATTCCGTAACTTCCATTGTGTCCAAAAATTATGAGAAAAATAATGAAAAAAATCCTGGTGCACCTGGTTTGCAGCAATCAGACCCTCACGATCGTGAGTTTCAGGAAATAATTGTAAGTCGCACGATCGTGAGTCTATGTTATTATATGGCAATATAACAAGGAAAATAATAAAATAACGATTGATTAACTATAAACATTATATTTATTTTAATAAAATATTATAAGATCAACTCTTTTAATAATTTACTAACTTAACTAACTAACTGACTTAACTCTTTCTTATAATTCTTCACAACTTTTGGGGCTGTAACGTCGATGTACACTTTTTGTTTATTGTCCCACCTTTTTATTCCAGATTGTTCTTCAGAAGCAGTACAGTTCGATGCTAGTAATACGGATTTATTATCTTTCCACTTCACGATTGCAGTAGAATTATAAACAAACTGCTGGGACTCGCCTCGTTGCATCTCTGTATCTTTCTTAAATTTAATTGTTGCTCGGTCAGGAATCCGGTTCTGCATGATGGTTCCGGTAGAATGCAAACCCATCTTTTCCATTTCCTCAATTAAAGGAATGGTAGTAAAATAGCGGTCATGATATACACAGCTACCACGTGGGACACCTTTTATCAAATGTAAAATTACTGAGGGACCGAGACCGAGATTCGTATCACCGAAACTGCTTTTAGCGCCTTTGTAAATTTCGAAATCTAGCATCAATCCATCACTTGTGGTAAGGACAAAATTTTTCAGGCCTACAGGTCGTGGTTTATTTTTCACGACCTGCCGTAGCTTACAGCGTCCTGTGAAGGGGATCATCTGCTCGTCAATCGAGTAGAATCCTGGAACTCTTACCAATTTGTTACAGGCTTCTTTTACCTGGTCAATCATGGGTTGTACCTTCCATAGCGGGTTGTCCACTTCGTTTGGAGCTGGTGAATCGGACTCGACAACATGGAGTGCATTACGAAGAGTAAGAAACCTGTCTCTTGTCAATAGGTCACTGATCAAGCCTAACTTCATACCAACTCTCCAATACATTGGTACTCGAGGGTAAGGAATACAGCCCATAATAAGATGAATTGCAAACAATTTAGCTATTTCAGCACTTGAAGATTTCAGTTCATGTCCCGTAGTGCGTAGGTAATACAAGTTGGAACAATGAGAGATCTTTTCTAAAAACTGTGTATCGAAATAATCATGAAAATATTCAACTGGTCGTCTTACCGGGTTTATTGGTAAGGCAGAATAGTTATGTGCCTTTTCTGTAAAAGCAGTTTGCTTCCATATTCACTTTCTTGTAACTCTAGGTACTGATGCTGCTCCTCGCCCACTTGAAAGCCTTCTTCCACGGCTACCTACTGGCGATCTCGATATGTCACTTGTAGATGGCGCTCGCACAGTAGATCGCGATTCTCGTATAGTCGTTTTTAAATTTGGCGGGACTGGCAATTCACATCGTGGTAACGCTGGTAGTACTGTTGCTATGGAGGAAGATGGTATTTCTTCGTCATCGTTTTCTTCCTCTGACACATTGTCTGCAGTGTGCCGGAACAAGACGTCTGGATCGAATTCTGTGTCATCATCGTCCAAATCCTCAAAATCTGAGATATTGCCGTTGGCCAAAAGGTCACAAATTGTTTGTTCCGTGAGTGAACGCTCTAAAAGTAAAAAAAAACATACATTTAAAGGCATTATATTACATAAATAAAGGTAAAAGACAAAGTAACATTTGTTATTAAGTTTACGTAGTACAACCGAGGTACCACGATCGTGCGAGTTAAAATTTCGAGGAATAGTATCAACCGATAAACAAAGTTATGTATAGTAAACATATGTAGTATTGTTTAACAACTAATCAAGTAGCATTTTACATAAAAAAATGATAGTAAACCATTAGCATTACGAAAATATCAAATACTTACTTGTTCGAGCGGCGTGGTCAAAAAACGCAGCCATCTCTCTCGTGTCTTCCGGACGACTGACAATGTCCAACCGGTACTTATAGTAATAAAATGTGTTTTCGCGGGTTCTCAGATAGTCGCACGATCGATCGACGACGGTTGCGTCCGCAAAAGTTGTTTCGTGTGCAGTGTAGAATTTTTCAAAGTCTAAACTCACGATCGTTTAAGCTCGGGTGTAAAGGGTTATGAGTCTGAAAAACATTATAGTTGTATTTAATTGAATCATTCGACGATTCAATACTTGAAATAAATGTTAAACCATCATACAAAGTAATAACATTGCAGATATATGGTGTATTAAAATTAATTCTTGTTTTATTGAATCTTGTTTTTAATATTACTTTTTTATGACAAAATGAGTAAGTGCATATTTCATCCATTATTCAGTTATGCACGTAGTTGACTTCAATGTTATGTTGCCGGGATTTCTTCGTAGGTACATGTTTTCATCTAGGCACAGCAAAGCGATCATATTGCGCAGTTTTATTCAGCTGCCTTTTTCATTAGGGAATTACTTGTTAGTGAAAGACCTTTGACACCATTTGGGTTGCCTTATATGACGGCTAGGAGATACCGTGTAGTTTAACGAATGTATCACTTCAACTTTTTTCCCCAAGTTTTGCCCGAGATTAAGATAAAAGTCTTTTGTCGAGGTGAATGAGGAAAAATTGGAGACTTTTTGGTAAATCCTCACTATCCCATCCGAAGCTTTTACTGTCCTTTAATTAATTAAGGGCCGTACAGTACCGTAGAGGTTATCGAATAATACCCAAAAAGTCACAAAAGTACGATAATAACGCAACCATTTCACCCTTTTGTTGCTACGGAATTTAGTGGCACGACAAGACAATCTCTGCGAAAAATTTCGTAATGTAAATAGCCACTTAGTGCTTCAATGACCTTAAGAGAAATTCCTACCTCGGATATTACGGCCTGTTTCTTTACTAAGAATAACGACTTGGTAAATGGACTTTCGTAAATGTCTACTCATTCCGAATTTGATAAGACTATATTTGATAAAGTCTATCGACCCAGCCCTTTTAATTTATTGAGGACAACTAATTTATGAGGAAATTGTGTTTTGGCTAAATCAATTTCCTTTTGACCCAGGAAGACATTCTTTGAACGACGGAACATTCTATTCTAAAAAGTCACTCAAAAGTGATTTTTTAAGGAAAAATCCTTATTTATTACTCTGATGAGGGCTGATGCCGTTAGTCTATCAGTGTTTTGTGTAACATTTTTGGGTGTCGATTGAATAAATGGGTAAAACATGGCTGAACACACGTAGGTACTACGTAACTGAAATAATATGTTTCTTTTTTTGTTAATGATAATGAAAGCCCTATTGAAAACTAGGCTTACAAAAAACTATCGGAACCCTTTAGCATCTCATTAAAAAGAGTTAGGCTTAAAATTTTAACCCTCATTTGGGCCCCTACACCATTCTGTCTGCAGTGAAATTAAAGACACGTTTTAATTCACAACTCTTAACCTCTTTTAATATTAAAAAAATATATGTATTGGAATTAGTGCGTAATGTGATTATGGAATTATGTCGTATTATGTATTTAAAAAGAGGAATAAATTATGGAGAGTTAAGCTAATTTTTTTCTATTCTCACCATATCACCGTCCACTGCTGAACGAAGGCCTCACCAAGTAGGTGCCAATCATCCCGGTCTTGAATAGCCCTTATCCATCCGCTACCCGCCACCTTTCTTAAGTCATCGGACCGTCTTCCTGCAGGACGTCCAACACTACGTCTACCTAAGCGCGGTCTCCACTCCAACACTTGTTTGCTCCAACGGTAAAGTGGAGGTAGGCCGGCTGACTGAGCCGTATAAAAAGCGTACAAGCGTAGTAGGAGCTGATATTTAGATGCACAGCAAAAAAATAGTATGAGTTGTACAGATCATGATGTCAATTTATAAATAATGGTCTTTAAATTTCCCAACGATGTATTATGTATTTTCCCAACTAAAATTGCTTTGTGAATATTTCATCTTACTAGAAATTGTACGGTCTTATTATGCATGACTTAAAATGTTCCTAATCGCGGTGACGAGAATTTATTTTCGGGTTTCACATAATCTCATTTCAAATTCAGCTGCGTATTGTAATAAACAAAAGTACTTTCATTTGGTACAAAGAACAAAATAATGAAATATTCATGTCAACAACCTTTGTTCATTTACCTCTCTTTCCGTGCGGTTGTCAAAGACTTGAAAAGGATAAATATATTTGAGTCACGCATAAAAATTGCGTGTAATTTCTACTAAGTAAATCTTGTTATACGCTTAAATTTCGTCTAGACCATTTTTTTCATTTAATTAATTCAGAATTTAGTTTTAAAGGGAATAGAAGCGGTTTCCGGAGGTAAGGTGCCTCTAGCACAATGACGTCACAGTTTAATCATAAGCTTATCTAAAGAATACATAGTAAACTTTTTTTTAATTATATTTATACTTTTTCTGTGAGTAGGTAAACAAATATGATGTGTAATTTTATAAGAAAAAAATGTAAAAATTATTAATAATTAAAAACATTAAAGTTTAATTTATTGATTCATAACAGAAGCAAATAGTCTTATATGTTTATCAGTTAGACTCTAAAAATAAAAATAATAGGAAAAAAATTGACACTCACAAGACGGCTGTGGTAAGTACGTCCACATAATATGTATACCTAGTTTCTTTTTACTAAAAAAACTGTCAAAGAAACCCTCGCCAGATAAAAATATTTTTACTTGAGCGTATGGTAACATAGAAACAATGAGCTTGTGTTCCTTTTTTTTTATCTGGCACGGCCAAGTGACCCCTCTGTACCTGATGGTAAGCACAGTGGAGTCCAAAAAAATAATATTTATTTTATATATTTTTTATTATTTAGTGACACTAAGCATTTGTGCGGGCCGGCATGATTGTGTCAACCAGCGGGTGACCATCGTTTCTCGCTGGTCGGTATTATTTTTCTGGACTCCACTGTGCTTACCATAAGGGACAGAGGGGTCACTTTGCCGTGCCAGAAAAAAAAAACGATCTATGATTTTGACTACCTCTGTTAATTAATAACGCTACTCCAATTAAAATGTCGTTTATAGGCCATAACCACAGATTTCATTGTACTGCCGCGTTAGCGATAGGTAAAAAAAATAAGTGTCACTTTAAATAAGCAAATATTGTGTTTGCTGACAGTTAAATTTGACAAGTGTATTGTTTACACTTGTCAGGATGGCCGAGCGGTCTAAGGCGCCAGACTCAAGGCAACTTGCTCGTTTCGAACGAGTATGGGCGTTCTGGTCCTCTCTCGGGCGTGGGTTCGAATCCCACTTCTGACAAACGTTTTTGTAAATTTTAGATTCCTTTGATTTTTTTTCTTTAAAAACCATGTAGTCATAACATAGTTCCAAGAAATCAATGTCTATTCTCAATGAGCCTATAAAATATTTCAAGTAAGCATTATATTCAATAACTTTCTTTTTTATGTCGAACAAAGGTGCGATTTCCCATGGGAAAATAACTACTGTCAACTTTAAGCTACTTTGACTGCCTCGTGGTCTCGCGGTACAAGTATGTGCCGTGCGATCTAGAGGTCCTGGGTTCGATTCCCGGGTCGGGCAAAGTGTTATTGGGTTTTTCCATTAGGAAATTCTCAGTAACAGCACGGAGTCTGGAAATGTGCCCAAAAGACGGCAATAGGCTCGCCCCCTATTACGTGGGACTGTTACATACCTGGCGAAATGTGGGTGCAGAAATGCACCTCTGCCTACCCCTTCGGGGAATTCAGGCGTGAGTTTATGTATGTAACTTTAAGCTACTGCCAAACATTTCATTATTTGTAAAAGCTTCGTTCCTCTATGTCATGGTTGTCAATATTAACAAAAAATAAAGGTTTCTTACTTTCCTCGACGTTTTAATAAATATTAATAAGTATTATGTTATTGAGAGGGTTTTAGGCCTTAGTCCACCACGCTGGCCTAGTGCGGGTTGGCGGACTACACATCTAAGAACTTTTAGGTGTGCAGGTTTCATCACGATGTTTTCCTTCACCGTTAAAGTGTGTGAATGATTCATTGTGAATACACACATAACTTCCAAAAGTCAGAGGTGTGTGTGTATGTGAGGTTTGAACCCGCAACCGCCGAGATTATCGACCGCGCGCCTAAACCTCGAGGCCATCACTACTTCACACATCACTAGTAAACACATTTTTATTTATATGGAAATATCTTTATATTAACAAAAGGTCAACCCATATAGGTAAAGATTCCAATAAATTTCTAGTATTTTACGGTTATGTTTCTATTCAAAATTCTGATTTTTTTTAGATAATAAGAGAGGACTCTTATTCCCAATATCTGACAACAAACTTTATCAGATCGTATAAAATAAGATAAGTTCTACAAATTTGTAAAAAATAATAATTGACTCTATGAGGCTTTTATTAATAAAGATCTAATAACATGTATTCTTCAGTTAGCTAAAATCAAAGAATTATCTAAAATTTACATAAAATACATTAAAATTGTACCACGAGGAAATTTGGTGAAATCATAAATTCAAAACCTAACTTCATAACATTATGGGGAAATTGAGTTGAGAATGAATAGATACTGTTCGATATTCAAATCATGTTTACCATTTCTGGAGTAATGTGGATACTATCTCCAAAACTTTATCGTAGTAGCGACATCTGAGAGATGATTCCAGCAATAAATACGATAGTGACCTGAATACTGCTTTGAAGCTTGTGAATTGGCACATTATATGAATATAGGAGATATTATTCTTTATAATACATGTTACGTAAAATTATGCATAGATTTATTTGGAAGAGTTGAAAAAGTATATATTAATTATTTTTAACAGTAAATAGATAAATTCGCTTTCGCTTTACGCTGTCTGGTTGATACGAAAAAGCGACATCTTTTAATCGTTTTATAAACTAACTCACAGCAACCCTAACTGTTGCGTATTAATAAAAGTAGTTCCAAGAGTTTTGACAAGATGGCGCAAAAACTCTGCAAATCTAGTCCATAAACACACACCCTTGTTTTGATGGAGAGTCCAATTAAATATTTATAAATCATCAAATTCGAATAGCCTTAGATATCGCAAGTCTACTGACATCATGAGTCTGCTGAAGCAGAAACATTGATGGGGCGGTACCACCGAAACCACTAAGGTGTCGCTGCCGGCTGCCCCAAGACTCATTGATAATAAATTACAGATTTGCTGTTTCATTCAGTTTGGAAAGAGAGATAGCCGAAACATCATTCATATTAAAGCCATCCCTCATTTTTTTCAGATTGACTTTCGGCATTAATCATGAGCAATCCTACATAACTAATATTAATACAATACATTTTGTTTTTCAAATATGATATCCCACTTTTTCCCCATTTGTAAAATTAAATAAAAAGTTTATTTAAAGAAAAAAATCTAAATAAGCAGTCTAAATTTCACACAATTTAATTTTATAATAACCTTTGTTTTTTAATCAAAGCAATGTAAATGGTATATCTAATTTTTCCGGGATAAGCGATGTTCTATTACCAGTAGTTTGTAATTTTATTATAAACTAGCTTTTGCCCGCGACTCCGTCCGCGTAGACTACAGGGTTGGGTTCAGAAAGAAAATAAGTTGTAGTCTATTTTATTCCACAGAGTCCCATTTATGTCCATATACCAAAAATCGTCCACATCGGTCAAATGATTAAGGCGTGAAAGCGTAACAGTCATATAGTTATTTTCTCATTTAGGTATAACATATTAAGGGATTTAAAAAAAAAAACTTTTAATATAATTCTTATATTGTGTATATATATATCATATATATGATGTAATGATGTAATAAAAGCCATATAAAAAAGTTTCATCATTCTAGCTTCAAAAATGACGAATTTCCATACAAAATTTCATCCCCTATTTTTATTTTACTCCCTTAAAGGTATTTTTTTACATACTTTGAGTGTCATATTTATTTATATCTAATCAACAGCCTAAAAAATAAGTTTCAAGTTTCTAGCTTTAAAAATGACAATACTTCCATACAACCTTTCATCCCCCCTTTCAACCCCTTAAGACCCCTTTTCCGCAATAAAAAGTAGCCTATCTTCTTTCTCAGGCTCCAAACTATCTGTGTACCAAATTTCATTGAAATCGGTTCAGTAGTTTTAGCAGGAAAGCGAGACAGACAGACAGACAGACAGACAGAGTTACAATCGCATTTATAATATTAGTAAGGATTACTAGCTGACCCGGCAAACGTTGTTTTGCCATATACATTATTTGTAGGAAATATTTTTTTAGTTAGCCACCCATAAAGTAAATTTGTAAACAAATATGAGATTCGTTTGGCATTGGCAACAAAAAGACCACTTTGGGATAAACTTGGTCTTTGATTTTAATTTTTAGTTACTTAAATGCATGCATATGTTTAATTATGTATTTAAGTGTAAGTAAGTATCTATATGTTTAAAAATATGATGATAATTTTTATTTACTCAAAGTTATTAGTATTATTTATTTAAGTTGTTTTTTTTTCTTTTACTTCCTTCTTTGCACTTTATTCTACCCTCTTTATTTTTCCTCTTTTATTATCCATCGTAAGGTTGCCTGTAAGAAATTGCCTAGAGCGATAAGGCCGCCTCTTGTCTTATTTTTAATAGATAAGTTTCTTTATAATATTTTGTACATACAAGTAAGTGTAAATAAATAAATAAATAAAGCTACTATAGTCTTTGAGTTTCTCCGATATTGATGTGACTTTTAAGGTGCCTCTGATGCATACACATTTGGTAGATACTTTATCCAGAAGACAGACCAACTGAGCATTCGCATTTCGATGACGTGCACCTTGTTTACCTGCGCTTTTGTGATAGGCCAACACTGCTGTTTTATATACCTTTGGTTTTTAGTGGCATTTGGGAATCGCAGTTATTTCTCTCCACTTTTGCCTGCCCGAGTTGGTACGGTGCTTGATGTCAGCGTCTATGTTGCCATCGCTACAGAGTACACTGCCGAGGTATTTGAAATGGTCAACGGTTTATAGAGTGGCCGTTTTAAAGTGTGATGGTATGGCTGACATTGCTATTTGAGAAGTTGCAGTGCATGTTTTCTGTCTTTTCTCTGCTTATTCTCAACCCAGCGGTTTCCAGAGCCAGTCCCCACTTTTCCAACATTTCTTGCAAAGCTATCGGGTCTCTGTAGATTAAGACAATGCCATCTGCATGTTGTATGTTGGCTGTCGGGTATTTCATTATTATGTTAAACAGTAAATGAAAAAAGGAGTTATTCGTAGAGGGTTGAAAATTTAGTGTTGTATGTATTTTTGTATGCTGTATCATAAAAAAAATAAAAACAAAAATGATTGTCAGAAAAATATTTAGGGGTGGACCGCCCTTAACATTTAGGGGAATGAAAAATAGATGTCCGATTTTCAGACCTACTGAATATTCATATAAAATTCCATAAAAATCGCTCAAGCCGTTTCGGAGGAGTATGGTAAACACTGTGACACGAGAATTTTATATATTAGATAATCAGTAATTGTTCTAACAGCCGAAAGAAGAATGAATTTTCCAGTTTGTCTTGACAGACGGACTTGATTGACGTTGGACGCTCAATCAAAGTTTCAAATCAAGTTCATCTGCATCATCATTATTAAGTTTTTTCGGCTCTTCTGCTACAAGGCAATGGTTGTTAGCTAAGAAAAAAATATAATTTATCCTTTTCTGTAAAATTGACAACACTTTGTCCTTTGACAACGTATAACAGAGGTTAAGGAAAAGGCAAGAGGCCGGTGTCAAGGATTGTTGAGCTCCTACATTCTCACTTGCTATGCGAAACGCGAAAGCAAAGCCGCCGCTTCACGTAAGGTCTGTTTACAAAGCAACTGTATTTACCACGTTGTGTAGTCAGGTTGGTAAAATATCCGCAAGTCAACTAATATAGGGGAAGTCCGGGCAAAGTGGACACCTTAACGTTTGATGGGCTATAGGAAGATAACCAATAGGCATATAAATAAAACAAATGTTCAATGAGGATCAACATTTATTAAAGTTTTTAATGTAATTAACAAAAATTGCTTAATAGCAGTCCTTTAATTTTAATTTTTTAATAATACTGCAACAAAAGCCGGTGTCCACTTTGCCCCATAGGTCGGGTAAAGTGGATAGGACGATAGGGCAAAGTGAACACAAGTACTTAAACTAATCAGTGCAGATATCACAAAGAAATAAGCCTATTCCTTCATAAGCCAAGCATTTTCCGTGACTCCATTCCTCACATTTATCACATTGGATCCAATCATCAACTGTTTTTTATAGTTCTCCCCCCAAAAATAGCGTACCCACTGTTCTTCCTCGTTTTCCTTAACACTATCCTTACTTTTATCTTTAACAATTATAATTTTGGTCGTTTTAGTATTATTCTTTTTCGCAATTTTTTGGTTTAACATTTAAATAGATATATATTCATATTTTTCATTTCTTTGGCATTAATTTTTATAAATTTTAAAGTAACTGACTTTGGAGATGATGTAGAAGGCTTTTCGATATCTATAACAGTCTCCTGCTGGTCAGCGGTACTACGGTTTGTCATCGTAGTAGAAGATGGGGCATAATGTTCTTCTCTCCGTGCGTCTTCATTTGTTTGCCAGATACCGATTGTTTAAAAGTCTTTGATAGCATTGTTAGGAGTAACAGATTTCAGATAAGCTGGACTTGGCTTTGCGGTCGTTTTCACAGGAATGCCAGAATTGCAATCTGCTATTGCAAGCATTGTACTGTCCTCACTCCATTGGGCTTTTTTTGTCTTCCTCTTGTATTTATATACCATCTAGAACAAATAAAAATATTGAATGCCCAGTAAAGTCATCGAGGGCAAAGCGAATACCGTATCCACTTTGCCCGTGATCACTTTGCCTTTTACCTATTCATTTCATTTAAACTAACTTAAAACCAAATTAAGTGACGACAAAGTAACAAAACTCTCAGAATTTATACTTGAAAATATGCACTTAGAGAACATAATCAAACTTAACAATATAGTTAACTTTAATATGAGTTATTAAAGTATTACGTACCTTGAAAAGTAGTAAGAAAACTTCATTATTTGTATTTTTCGATTTTTCTCTCGAACGTGACGTTAACTTCCACTAGCTCTGTTTGCCTGCGAATGCGGACGGGCGGGGGAGTGTAATGGCGAGAGGCGCGTGTGTTCCGAAGTTTTCTTGACGAGAAATAAAGCGTATTCACTTTGCCTGGCCTATCCACTATGCCCGGACTTCCCCTACGAGATCATGCAAAGTAGAGACACCTAGTATCCCCCAGGGATGGCGGGAATTAGAGCCATAAACAGTTTTCCCCTCGAGAATAAAAAAAAAGTAATGTAACATGTTCTATATCATTCAATTCGACACTCACAAAATTGTTCCATGTATATTTTATTACGCAGTATTTTAAAATTACAGGTACCTATTGAATTACGTGGTTGTGAAGATGAAAACGATTTAAGTTAGAAAAGAAAAGAAGGAAGAGAAAAGAAATACTTGGTTAAGAGACATGAAACCTATGGTGGAGTCCGCCAAATGTCCACTTAATGGTTTGAGGGGGACGGATAGAGTGAGATAAACAAATATAGATACCGACCGAAATAAATCCTAGTTGTTTGACAAATGAAAACCATGATTTAATTGAATTTATTCTTTTTGATTGAATTTGACTAGTCATTGGGCTAAAATGGTTTTCAGCTAAAAATATTTTCTCATTGACGTGTAGTTTGCCCTAAGTTGCATAAATTGAGAAGATAATAAATAGCCTCAAACAAATAATTATATTTTCGTTCGAAGTTTACGTCTTTTTGTAATAAGAATGAGAGACCTCATCGCTTAACGTTACTACGTCGACGTTTTTACAGATCACTGCTCTTGCTTGCTTTATATTTACTTTTTACTGTGCTTTTATATTCGCATAAAAGTAGAACGCTGTTGCCGTCAAAAAAATATTATTGTGGATCGCAAAATAAGTGCTTTTCAAGGTAGCTCAGGGAGCAAACTTCAACTTTTTGTTGTTTTTTCTCAGTTTCCGTACCTATAATTGTACACACTTCTTTTACAGGAGATATAAAATGTTGGTGTTGAGTTGCTAAGCATAACACTTATCACTTAGTTTATTTAAAACAGTTTACCTTGTTTTTAATTAATTTTAAATCTAAATTTTAAAATTTACATTTCAAATTTCATTCCCGACAGCACTTTCTAAAGATGCAGACGGAATATTTATTGGTGTACTGTGCATACAATGATTGCTTTGTCAACGTATGTTATAACGGTAAAAAGGTGAGAAAAAAAGTTAAAACAAGTGCCTAGTCAAGCCCAATATGATTTAATAACTTCTTTGAGCTGGTTATTCCGCAAAACACAAGTGTGAAAATACATATATTCCAGCAAGCAGAACGACCACATCAGCCACTGCAAGCTTAGCTGATCTAGATCCTTCAACCTGTCCAACAGGAGTGAAATAAATCCAGCAGGGTATCCCTTGGGTCGGCGAACCTCATTCCGTCTATGCATCTGCGTAGATGCACAGACGTATGTATCTACATAACATAGCCATTACCACACGACAGAGGAAAATATTACATAATATTTGAAAAAAATATTAGCGCTTTTAATGTATTGTACAATACACAATAATTCATAAACACTGGTGTAAGAACACATAGAATTACCAAGACATACTTAATACATACATACTACATAATATGTATAAAAAGTATTAACCAAATGCAAGCTCATTATATAAAACTCAATGAGCTAAAGTGCCGACTCCAAGCAATAATTTCAAGAGAGCAATTTCTTATTTATGATTCGTGTAAGGTACTTTTTCCTTTTTCAATATTTCCCATTAAAATGGAGTATTATTTTTCTTAACAGAACTTTTTAAAGGAATAAAACTAAACGCGGACGACGTTTACTACCGAGCCATTCAACATTTTAGTTCTGCTTCTACAAATTCAGACGCAGCAAATGCAAGCTCAGTGTGTTTATGAAAAGAAACGCAAACAGCATTCTAAGTTAGTTATAAATATGAAAGCATCTATTCGACGAGTGCCCGCTAAAGAATTTCATTTTGAATATTTTACTCCCAAGCATTCTATGTGACGTCCGTTGTAGTACGTACTAAAAATTAAACAATAGGAAAACCTCGTTTAAATGAAATACTTGAGTTGCTATGAGAATTGTCTTGTCAACGTTTAAGTAGATTTTGAAACTTTCTCTCCCCTAACTGTCGGGAAATCGCAAAGATATTTCACCTATTTGCGAACAAAGTTATGACTTGGAAGATAATTCTGTAACAATTTTTACACTAAACTGTTACTTTAGAAGTGAGTTTATACCATTTAATAAATGTAATGGAGAAAAAAATGATTCTGTATCGAAAGAACGTTATGAAGACAATCTGAAGAATAAGAATCTCACACAAAAGCACACATAAAAAATGGAAAAGAAAAAAACAGAAAACAAAGAAACACTAATGATTAATTTCGTTTTAATAAATATAATTGTATTTTTTTAAATATTGTTTTACTTATCTCAGTGTAACAACCAGCTGTTGTACAGATGGTACCTTGAAATTTATTTGAGGGCCAACCATTTTCAACAATATGTCAAATGTTGCTGTTGGGAGAAAGGCAGACATGCGCAGCGCCTAGTATAATTGAATAGCAATATACATGTACGCATAATTGCGCGTTAACTAATAAAGGTTCTTGGTGTTAGGGTCGATAATCTCAGTGCTCTGTCATTGTTAATTAAGTTAAAATAAATAGTTATTTACAGTTTAGAGTTAATATTTTATTATTTCATCAGTTGCTATAGACCAGGGTTTCTCAAAGTGGGGTTCGCCATTCGACGGCAGGGGGTTCGTGACAAGATATATGTAATGGCGACTTGACGCTTAGCAGGAACGAGCGGCAAACATATTGGTTACAACATACATATGTGAGACTGGATTTTCTCATCTGGTCATGATAAAAACTAAATCGACTTGATACCAAGTTAGAATTAAAGATAAAATTGTCCAAAAATACTCCTAAAATTGACACCATTTGCGACAACAAACAGGCAAGAAAAGATATTTTTTTAGGCACTTTATCTTTTATTGAAATATGTAAATCTTTATTTTCTTCAGCAGACAGTTTTATGACTTTCTTTTGGGGGGTAGGGGATTAGTTACTTAAGGCTTAAGGGGTTCGCTGTCACCTTGAAACAGTAACAGGGATTCGTGAACCACAAGTTTGAGAAACCCTGCTATAGACATTCGACAATAATTAAAAAAAAAAGTGGCAAAAAACTGCCCTTTTACGTATCTTGGCTCATTAAGAGGATGTACCCAGAATGCCTTCTGTTTCCTTTTTCGCCTTCTAGCGACAGAAACCGCTATTGCTTGTCAATTAGCGCTAACCATTCTCACGTCTTACTAAAGCGCGAGGCGAGACAAGAGTGATTAAAAAGCGCTCGTATAAACACTCAAATTTAAAGCGTTAAAAAAGCGCCAACGCCGGGTTTTAACGCAACGCAATTTTAACTCCCGTGCGAACGGGGCGTTATAGAGACATATAGATAATGCTATTCCTCGGGAACGATAAGGGCTCACAAAGAATCCATTAATTGTAGATATTGAAAAGAAATTAGATAAGGCTGTACAAGGCAGTTGGCACATGCAAATATTTAAATTGTCAGAGTAACCAGCCGTAGGAATACAAAGTACTTACTTACCCACTTGAAGTCGAAAAATAAAAGTATTTTTTAAACGGATAAAACCGCTTTGTTCGTTTGAATTTACAGGAACAATGCAATCCACTTTCATTTGCTCAAAAGAAATGAGCGTTGAAGGCAGTAGATTCTCTTTGAGGAAATGGTTTCAGTTAGTTTGCTACTTTACCATATTGTTTTAGGAGACACACTTTCATCTCTGGCGTTCCATAATTCCAACTCGAGTGCATCACTGAACTATAGATTTAACACATATAAATACATTCACTCTTGGATACTTAAAAGAAATTATCACATTGAGGTGTCTACATCAATGTTGCGGCAGCTGTTTTAAGTCCCATATTATAGTGACAAACGTTTAAAAAAGAATTATAACTCCCGGAAAAAACTAATAACACTTGCCCGACACGGAAAAAGAACAAATAATCTCATCATCATCATCATCATCATTATCAGCCTAAGGAAATCCACTGCTGAACATAGGCCTCCCCCAATGACTTCCATAGTGACCTGTTGGAGGCAGCCTGCATCCAGCGACCTTAATCTCATGCCGCCTTTTAATTCTGCGGGATTAACAAGCCTGTTTCTGATCAATATTGAGCTTAAAATAATTATTCTTATTATTATAAAATAAAACCAAAGCACAATAACACCATAAAGTTGGAAAAAAATCTATTATGTTGTTCGTGTCCAAAAACATCATTGAGGACATATCCACAAACTACTTTATGGTACACTCAAGTGAAAACCTTTTACAAAGAAAAAAAATTACAGCCAGTCCTAAGCAAACATTTGAAAGGAATTTTGATGGCGGTAAATAGCCTGCATTAGTGATAAGTGGAAAACGCCTTTTAGTTTTGTAGGCTCAATACTTTGAATAGAAGATTAATCTGTTTGATCCGAAATATGATTTACTGGAAAAAGCATAGATGAAATTTTCAAATGATTACTTAATAAGATTTTTCATGTTGGTTTTAATGATCGAGGCGATGTATTCCATTTCTCTAACAATTCCTAAATTATCGGTAACTTAATACGAGAACTATTGCCAAACGCATTTTCCCAATGACGAACAACGTCATCGGGCTCGCTTTTTTGTTTTAATTTTAAATGAGAGGAATGATGTTTGACTCTCATTTCACGTATAGCTGAGCAGCGTTGACGAAAGATATGAATATCTTCCTTTAGTCTTGAGGGTTGAATCTTTTAGCAATATTATTTGACGTAACAGTTGACCATAAAAATATAAAACATATATTTTATGATATTTTAATATGTTAATAATTCACTAATAATAATTCGTATTTCCTTACATACGGGAAACGTTTTTTCATCCAAGCGATGAATCCGTTGTCAAAATACTAGGAATAAATCCATCTATTTTCTCTTCTCTTGATGTCTTTCATAAGCTTTACATAATACAGAGAAATATTACGAATATGTCATATCAGTGGCGATACTTCCATAGAAGCCCAAAAGCCCAGCTTGCCTTACGTAATTCCGAATAAGAAACATAAACTAGATATTCCATAATTCAATACAAACAACAAAATATTTATCAAAAAACAGAAATTTACGTATTTTTGCCGCGCCGCCGTCCGGCATACAGCCGCGCCGCCGCGCTCCAAATCCCTGCCCATATAATTTCAAAAAAAAAAAAAACGCGGGCGCACGAACTTCAATAGTATAGAGTAAACATCAATATTGAACATAATAATAATATCTATCTCCCTCTTTCATAAGAATTCCGCTTTAAATCGCTCTGAAGTGCGTGTAAGATCGGGAGTGCAGCAGGGTTGCCATTGACGTTGACACGGCAATTGCCGTGTTATAAGGTAATTGGGGTCAGTTGGAAAAAAAAACACGGTATATGGCAGAATTTCATTGCCGTGTCATAAAATACGGCAATTATATGATAAGAATTTAATGTAATTTGAAAAAAAAAAAATTTAACGGCAATTTCTCAATTTTCTACAAAACACGGCAATATATTTTTATTTAATGGCAACCCTGGAGTGTAGTGAAGCACAATTTGTCAAGGTGAAGGTCACACGTTGTTAATTGTTTACGTTTACTGAGTGAAAGAACCAAATTAAATAGAATTTGTTGTGGTATTTAGAATATTACTACAGTGATTATAAAAAATGAGTGATGTTTATTGTTAATCCTCGTGGCGACTTAAAGTGTGTGCATGTTTTGTTTTTCGAAGATAAGGTAAATTCATTAAATTATACTGTGAAAAAACGGCTCGTAACTTGTCCTACATAAGTATGCCAGACTCGAGTATTTCTGTAATTGTTAAAAATTATGAGAACGATCCGATTAGTAAGTACATATTGAATTGTTGAATTTTTTCATTGAATAGTTGAATGTTCCCATACGAAAAGGTTATGTTATGTTTGTGTTGCATATTTTAAGTATATAATGTTTAAAATGTGTGGAATTCTTGTTGTAATGATTTAAATAATTTACCTGGTTCTTGTAGAATGCATTAAAATTTACAACACCACATACTTTGATTTCTTTAGGTATATAAATATTGTAAACAACGCATTGAAGTATTCATATCTCGTTAATTTTGTCACGAAATTTCAAAACTCTCGCGTTGATCATCATCGTATTATTTCTAAGATTAATACATATTATTTATCATTTTGTTCAACAAAAAGCTTGCATTCAAGGTCACGACATGAAAATTAACTTACGAGTATAGGTGATTTTTAGAATTTGACTGTTTACTTTTTAATTATGTGGTTTGAAACCAATTCGAGTCGAGTTATTTGTCTAATAAAATTCAATATTATGATATATTCCGTGTCTATGTTATAACATCTCGCATTAAAATTTAGAGAGACACGACGTTTGTGCACAATTTGGACATATTATTGTTCTAAGAGAGAGGGCACCACTGTGCTTTGGTTAACATCGACTGTGAGATATTTAGTAGTAAAAAAAATATAAATCTTGAATAATTCGTCGAAAATTAGTGCTCATCAAAGAAATCCAGTTCTGAAATCCTCGAAGAATTGTTATCGGCTCTTTATTTTCGGAAATCAAGACAAAATTTTCAAAAAAACTTTCGTAACGGTTCCTGTCGTCAGAAGAACTTGCCGTGGTCGCACGACGAATGCAGAAGACTTAAACACAAAAATATAAGGCTAAAGGTCAGTGAATGCAAAGTTATAGTGTTAAAAGTGGGACCTAGATGTTTGTTGTAAAGATAATCTCGCACAATTATTACTACTGACTCTTTATTGGATTTTTTAAGTCAAATAGAGCAAACAGCGCCATCTAGTGAAATCCACGAGAACTAAATAGAAAAATCGTTTAAGTTATATAGTCACATAGTCATAACGCCATCTACCGAAGAATAGCTGAACTCATTAGTAAACGAGTCCAATTGTCAATAGCTGTTGCCTACGAACGCCGCTAGAGGGAAACTTTGTTTAACTTTGTTTAAAATAATTATTAAAAGGACGCCAGCAGTATTATAAAACAATCGCCTCAATATTGTAATTCGATTTATAAAACTATCAGTATAAGTGCAAGAAATGGAGGAAATTATGCACGAGCTTCGAAAAATTCGGAGAGATTTAGACGAACAGAAAACCGCAATAGAAAAAAGTGGAGAAAAAGTTACGGAAAAAGTTACGCAAAATGTAAACAGCATATTGGAAGATAAGTTTAAACTATTCAATGAAAAATATGAGCATCTACGGGAAAAATGTGAAAACCAAGATAAACGACTATATTTTCTAGAAAAACAGGCGAGAAAAAACAACATAGTGTTTTTTGGGATAAATGAAACGGAAACATCATATTCCAACCTTGAAAGTCTTATAGTGAACTTTATCAAAGAACATTTCTCTCAAGAACTGGATCGCAGGGACATTAAAGAAGTTAGAAGAATAGGCAAGAAAGGGGAAAGGCCTCGACCAATAATTGTCACCTTTTGTACACTCGGCACAAAAATTAATTTGTTTAAAAATAGAAGTGCATTAGAAAATACCGGTTACTATATAGCAGAAGATTTCCCAAAAAATATTTTAGAAAAGAGGAAAGAGCTTCAAGAACAAGCGAGAATCGAAAGGGAAAAAGGTAACCTTGTAAAAATAAAATACGACAAGCTTGTCGTAAGTGGAAAAACCAAAACAGTTGCAAATAACAAAAGAATGCTCTCAACATCACCTGAAGACAAAACTACAAAAGGAGCCGAAACAAATACACAGGCTTATAAGAAAAATAAATCCCAAACACAAATAAAAAGAACTTCAAGCCTATCAGAAAATATTCTAAAACCGGGCATGCTGAACTACTTGATTAATAAAAACACGAACAACTCACCAGACCAGCAGCAAAATAATAATGTTAATATATAACAATTACCGTCCCCCTCTCGCAATGACTATACACAACAACCACTATCAAAACACCATACTCATCTTCCAAGCCGGCTGGTCACCGTGGAAGATTATGACCGAAACCCTCCAAACAACCCTCCGAAAAACGAAACAAACCTACAAAAAACGTTATACATCCTGACATACAACGCTAAAACACTTTCATCATATGAACGTCTGTTAGAGCTAAGCGAAGCTCTTAAAGAAATTAAATACGACATATTAGGATTAGCCGAAACAAGACGCATTGGAAACAAAATCGAAGAGCACGAAAACTTCATTTTCTGCTACACAGGCCACACACCTGGAAGACATGGCATAGGTTTTATAGTTAAACACCATCTTAAAAATAATTTAGAAAGCTACCTCGGCCTATCCGAAAGAGTAGCCATATTAAATCTGAAATTTGATAATACTAGCTTATCCATCATTCAAGTCTACGCCCCTACTGCACAAGCAAGCGAAAATGAAATTGAAATTTTTTATGCGACAGTAAATAGGGCTATAGAATTAGCACACACAGACTTCATACTGATGGGCGACCTAAATGCTAAAATTGGAATACCAAAAAATGAGGAACATTTAATCATGAAAACACACGGATATGGAATCAGAAATGAGAGAGGACAAAGACTAATTGAATACGCCAGTGGAAACAAATTGTCAATTATGAACACTTTCTTCAGAAAAAAAACAAAAAATAAATGGACCTGGCGATCACCGGATGGAGCCACCAAAAACGAAATCGACTTTGTGCTGTCAAATCGACCTCGTATGTTTAAAAACATAGAAGTACTGAACATCAACTACCCCTCGGACCACAGGCCTGTAAGAGCTACAATATTATATGATACACATTTCAAAAAAAGTAGAACAAAGTTTACTAACTGTCAACAAAGCACAATAACAAGCGAAGAAGAAATCATCAAATTCAAAGAATACTTAAACTCCTACATATCAAAAGACCAAATGTTCGCTGAGACTATTATTCCGGTCCAGAAATACTACGATAACTTAATCAGAATCATCACCACAAGTTTGCAAAATACACGAGTAGTACAAAGCCCAAGGAAAGGCCACAAAATATTCTCAGAGCGTACATTAAAACTTTTTAAAAGAAGGCAAGACCTGCAAAAAAGTTTAAATAAAACCAGAGCAATAAGAAACGAAATCTCGGCGCTTTACAAGCTTGTCAACAAATACATAAAAAAAGACTACGCCAACTACAGATATAAAACTATTGAAAAACACCTTCACAAAACTGGAAGCACAAAAAGAGCATACAAGGAGCTGAAACCAAATAGAACTTGGATCGAAGAGCTTAAACGAGGCGAAATAACCAAAAACAATCGCGGCGACATCATCAACATAGCGACAGAGTTCTACAGGAAACTATACAGCACAAAAGAGCCTGAAGACACTAACTACGAAAACCTTAATATCAACAGCGACTGCAACATACCAAAAAGACCGCAAATTGAAGAAAGTGACGTCATCGAGGCACTCAACAAACTAAAACTAGACAAAAGCCCAGGACCGGACAACCTAACAAACGAGACTCTAAAGATAGCTGCCCCAATACTATCTACACCCTTTACAAATTTATTCAACTCTATCCTCGAATCTGGAGAGACACCCACTCAATGGTCTGAATCTAACATAATTTTGTTATATAAAAAAGGTGACCCAAAAGATATTGGGAACTATAGACCTATAAGTCTGCTGTCGAGTGCATATAAGCTATTTTCTACAATCTTGACCAAAAAAATTAGCTCAACATTAGAAACAAGACAGCCCGTCGAACAGGCAGGATTCAGGAAAGGCTTCTCTACCATCGACCACATTCACACACTCGAACTTCTCACCGAGAAATTTCAAGAGAGAAGTAGACCATTGTACTTGGCATTTATCGATTACAAAAAAGCATTCGATTCGTTGTCACACAACTATATCTGGGAAACTCTAGCAACGCAGAATGTGGAAAACGAATACATAAGAGTAATCAAAAGCATATACAGAAAGAGCAAAAGTAGAGTTAAACTAGAAACAGCCGGCCCTTGGTTCCCTATAAAGAGAGGCGTAAGACAGGGGGACCCACTGTCACCTATACTATTTATAGCCACATTAGAGTCGATAATAAGTAAGCTTGACTGGAATGAAAGGGGCACAAAAATAAAAACTAAGTATTTAAACCACCTACGTTTTGCCGACGACTTGGTGCTGATATCAGAGAAAGGAAAAGAACTACAGCACATGGTAGAGTCACTTAACCAAGCTAGCAAACTCGCCGGATTAGAAATGAACCTCTCTAAAACTATGGTAATGACCAACAGCACCAAGGTACAAATATACGTTGACAACGAACCTCTCCATTATACCGAAAAATACATTTACCTAGGCAAGCAAATAAGCTTCGACAGATCAAACAACTACGAGGAGATTGAGCGCAGAGCCCAACTAACATGGAATAAATACTGGAGCTTCAAAGAAATATTTAAGAGCAACATGCCAATCAAATTGAAGACTAAGGTTATGAATACCTGCCTTATTCCATGCTTGACCTATGCTTGTCAGACATGGAAATTTAACAAAAATGTCATAAATAAAATGAGAACGTGCCAACGGGGAATGGAGCGGAGTATGCTAAACATAAAAAAAATAAATAAAATAAGGCATACAAAAATACGCAACATCACAAAAGCAACAGATGGTTTAGCACACGCTCTTTCATTAAAATGGAAGTGGGCAGGACACGTAGCACGCCTGAAAGATGAAAGGTGGACAAAAAGCGTGACAAAATGGAGGGGGCCAATAGGCAAAAGAAAGAAAGGGAGACCCTGCAACAGATGGGAGGATGAAATTAAACAAACAGCGGGTCCAAACTGGATAAAAATAGCACAATCCAGAGAAAACTGGCTCAATTTGGAGGAGGCCTTTACCTGCAGAGGGGTTCTTGCAGAATAACTTCAATATAAATTACTAACGTATCAAAATTAATTCCTTTCTACAAAACTATAATAACTTATTTAATTAACTAACAAATCTTTTTATTGATACTAACAAAACTAATCAACTCTGTAAATAGCATTTTTTTTGTAAGAAATAAAAGGCTTTTTTATTTTTTTATTTTATTTTATTTTATTTATTTATTGTTCTAATAATTTTCGCCGACATTTTATGGTTTTTGGTACTAACTATCACTAGCGACAAATAATTATTTCTTTGTTAGGCCAGTACTATAATATACCTACATAAATATGTCAAAATCTTGAAAGTAAATAATTTGCGGTAGGTATATTATTTATTAGTTCTCTGACTTTCTTGACCAAAAAAATACACTATAAAAACCGTAATAAAAATTTGGGCTTGCCCTAGCTAGAGACCCTAGGCACGCCACTGTGTCATATGTCTATATATATTTTATATTAGCCTAATACAAATATTAATATTCTTACGGAGCATATAAATATTACTGAAATCCTGTCCGTACTGTATTATTTAAAGCAACTTAAAGAATTTCGGACAACATGTCTAAAAACGGGTAAACCACTGACAAAAAAAAGCGTTATTACATTTGTTTCTCCTTCTTTAAAGCATACCTACATAATAATTTTAAATGTTAAACATGTTCGCTTGAGGAAAAATGGCATGCGAATATGAGGAAAGGTCAAGGGGTTATATTTTTTACACATGTTCAGAGTACAGCGTGGGATATTTACAATTTTTAAGTGCCCACAAAGAATGTAGTCCGAAGCTTTTGTCATTTTTGATATACTTTTTTTTATCATAATTAATGTTTAAAGCATTTTAAGAGATTTACGTGAGTCTCCTTAGAGATAACATTTTCTTGTCTAGTTTTGGGTTCTAGATAGTATGATCGTCTCTTCTATGAGCTATAATTTACAGTTCATTAATGTATGTGAGAAATTAAAAGCTTTTTAATACTATATCTTAACAACACGCCCTTCGATTACCTCGGGTTGGCTGAACAGAGCTTCGCCTTGCGCTGCTAAAAGACTTGTGACGTCAACGGAAACGGGAAAAAATATTTCCTATCATTATTAGTAACTTCTAAGTCTTAGAAATAAATTAAATATTATATGTATTCTTCTGGATGGTAATATATTATTTTTGATGGAGCCTGTAGAACATACTAAGAAAGCGTCTCATTGGATGGCTAAATATTGCAGTAGCCCAACTTACTGTGAAACGTGAATGCATTTCGGATGTCTACATTACGAATACGTTCTTTTCTAGAACTTAATCTTGATATACTTTGGGTTATTATAATATTTTATTGTCTTTGTGAAGTCTTAATAGTAAATAAAGCTAATTACAAAACAATATGCCAATACGTACGTTATAAATTAAAATCGGTGCCTCGGTAACGGTGAAATTTGTGAAATTGACATATTTTGAGACAATAAAAAAAACGATATTTTTAACTTCGACAAAATTATAATTTTAATTAAATTTACCAGCGTTAACTATATTCGCCGTGAAATCCCCCAAATTGAAATCGACAACATAAACTTCCAATCTGAATTATCGTATCAAAACTGGATATAACTTGAGAACATTTTAATCTTCTTAACAAATTAATTACGCTGTTGGTTGAACCATTTTCCGGTAGTGAATCACTTAATATCAATTTGTACAAATTCCTATTGTGTTAAAACGAATAAGTTTGGTCGTTACGTTTGATCAACATTTTGCTCTCTGATTTATCATTATTTCATCTATCAATCTTGATTTATTTAATTAAATAAGGCTCTTTCACAAATGCGTAAAAGAAAAAGATTCGAATACGTAATTAATATCATTGTTTTTTGTAAAATATAACTAAGTATTACTAATTCATACATATATATATTCTTAATATATATATATAGCATAAACTGTATATAAAAATATGAGTTATTTAATTTCATCATCATCATCATCAGCCCATATACGTCCCACTGCTGAGCACGGGCCCTCCTCTACAGCTGAGAGGGTTTAGGCCTTAGTACACCACGCTGGCCTAGTGCAGGTTGGCGGACTACACTCCTAAGAAATTTCTAAGAACTTTTAGGTGTGCAGGTTTCATCACGATGTTTTCCTTCACCGTTAAAGTACATGAATATTCATTATGAATACACACATAACTTCGAAAAGTCAGAGGTGTGTGCCTGGGTTTTGAACCCGCGACCGTCGAGATTCTCGGCCGCGTGCCTAAACCTCGAGACCATCACGACTTATATATACTTAGTTATTTCATTTACTCTTCCGATTTTCTTACATTTACATACTTTTGTTAAAATAACGAGAATATCTTGGTTATTCAGAAATTTGAAATATTTTTAAATTTGGCCTAGAAAATGATTTTTTGTCCCTCAACTTGAACTACTTGTTTAACCAAAAATAAATTATGTACAAATAGAATTCTCAATGATTACACATGTTTTGCCAAGTAGGTTACGAACTTAACAATAGATGGTAGAAAGTCAGATATAGCACTCAATATTTAAAAAAAAGTAAATAAGTACCATAATGTTTGCATTTACTACGAAATGTGAGTCCAAAATGTCATATTTTTTTGTTGGCAAAAGTGTTTGTGCAATGACTGCGACATACGGATTTGACGTCGATATAATAAAAACAAATAAACAGGAACCTGCCGACTCTCTACAAATCGGAGCAAAATATTCATAAAAACAATTAAAATGACAACTTTCAGCTCAAAAGTTTCGACCAAATTTATATCAGAAACAATTGGCCAACAGCTGTAATGGAAGAAAAACAAACGGATGTTTAATTTAATTTTTCATTCCAGAACGGCCACAGTAGAAAGTCCAATTGAAATATTTGACTGAATCTTTATTGCCCAATTGAATGGAACACAAAGGGTAATGAAAAATTCGTAATAATGGGGAAATCACACATTTATTTTATCATTGGACAAGGTTATATCACCATAATGGGGTCTGGTAATTAAATTACGTATATGAAGCATGTGCTCATTATTACTGTAACATACTTTAAAGTTTATGACCTTTCTTAATTTACTAAGGAACATCTCTTGGTTATGTAGTCCTAATAGTATGAAAGAATTTAGTTTTCAGTGAACGACTTTTTTTTTTAATTTACCTGTGGTCTTGTGGCGAGAAATATAAGATTAAGGTAGTGTAATTAAGCACAAGACTTGCTCTGCTAGTTTATTATATATTGTTTTGGGGCTGCCATGACGCCGAAGTAACATAGATCTGTGACGACTAGTCCGGCAACACCGTGTTATTATATACGACTGCGTTTTAGGATCAGTCTGCTTATATTCAAATATAAACGTAAACTTCTCTAGGAGGAAAAAAGAAAAGCGACACTACAAAAATATTACTCTTATTGAAAATAATTTCATTGGTTTTCTTCCGTACTATAGTCTCAATAAATATTATTTCGTAAAATGAGGAAATAGGAATAATTGTAGTCAGAAACAATATGGGAACAAAGGTACTTGTAGGAACCATTCTGTTGTACTTTGTTATAGCTTTTTAAATGCTTCGATCTCTTCACAGTAGGTAGATATTTATGAAGGGATAAAAAATGTAGTTTGTTCAGTAACCTTTTTTGGCCTTTTGATCAACTTCAAGATAGAAGCCGTGGTTGTGTTTGAATACGGGCCATAATCACCTTATAATAAGCCTTTATAAATTCTATTGTTCTCTTTTTTTGTATATACTGCCCTCACAAATAAATCCCTTTTGAATGTCCATCCCCAGGTTGCCTTGAAAAGATCGCCATATTACATATTGACAGCCCCGTGGCGCAGTTGGCTAGATACCAGCTTGCGAAACGAGAGGCCGCGGGTTCGATCCCCGCACCGAGACAAATGTTTGTGTGATCCACAAGTTTTTGTTTCGGGTCTCGGTGTTTGTGAGACCGAAAAGTCTCTCGCAGTTTCTGATACCCACGACACAAGACTTATATCTTAGTGTGGGGTCAGAACTATGTATGTGACTGTTGGGTGTATTTATATGCGATGAGACCGCCGTTTATACTCTTTTGTAGTATTATATAATATATTTCTTTTTCTTTTATGATTTACTACTGTTTGTAAGTGTAAAACAATGTGTTATAATTTATAAATAAATAGGTGTTTGTTTTATTAAACGCGCTAAAAACACCCAATATTTTAGCATCGTCTTTAAAAATTTTAAACGTTGCTACTTTGTTTGTTATCCTAATTTAAGTCTCATAAGATCTTAGACAACCATATATTTTTACGCTAATTTAAATAAATTCATTATCGAATATGTAAATGGGCCTTAAAAGCCATTTAAGTCCCTTAATTTAATTAGGTAAACTCGCTAAATGGGTTTTTAATGGAGAAACTTTACGAAGGACTATTTATTAATTCCTTTTACATTACGTTTATTTCATTGTGTGAATTATCTTTATTACATCGTGAATACACACGTTAATAACTTTTTATCGGCATAATCTAAAATTTTCTAAATTGGAATTAAATTTGTAGTAAATTTATAGTTTTAAATTAGGTGTTGTAGTCTCGATAAATTTGTTCTCTTGTAAGTGGCATGCCGTAAGAGAGGAAAGTCCGTTGATGATTTTGATGATGAAGTGTGTTTGAAGTAGTAAATATCTAATTAAAAACTGCCTGTAATAAGTTCCCGCTTTATTTTAACATTGATTAAACTCTGAGTTTAAATACCTATGCCATAGTATAGAACAGTTTAGTGAAACAAAAAAATTGCGTGTTACAGTCGCACCATGCAATAAAGGGCCCACGTTAAACCATTCCTGAAAGTAAATTGGACCTTTCCAGGTCCCAGCTCCTTAGATAGTGAATAATAAAGAAAAAAATAAAGGTTTGGGTTGATAGAGGTGTCCTATACTTACGTTTCATCATTTGCCTAGGCGGGTGTAAGGTCGTATAGTCGCTAAAATATTGTACGTCTCATTATCATCAGCCCATATACCTACGTCTTACTGCTGGGCACGAGCCTCCTCTACAACCCGAGGGTTTAGGTCTTAGTGTACCACGCTGGCCTAATGCGGCTTGGCGGACTACCTAAAAAACATCTAAAAACTTTTACTTGTGCAGGTTTTCTCAAGATGGTTTCCTTCGTCGTTACAGAATGTACTTGATAATTCATTGTGAATACAGACATATGTAACTTCGAAAAATCAGAAGTGTGTGCCATTACGAATTCGATCATAATATATCTCACCAACTATCATTTGGATGTTTATTTAAATACTTTGCACGGCTGGAAAGTGAATCCGGTAGCACCTGATCGCTCGCGTATTTTTATAATGTGAGGCCTAGAATCTCGGCGGTCACGGGTTCGAACCCCAGGCACACACCTCTAACATGTTTTGGTTTTGTGTGTATTCATAATGAATTATCACATACATTAACGGTGAAAGAAAATACCGTGATAAAAATAAAAAAGAATGAAAAGTTCTTAGGAATCACTTAGGTGTGTAGTCCGCCAACTCGCAATGGCCAGAGTGGTGGACTAAGGTTATTTGTAGAGGAGTCTCTTGCCTAGCAGTCGGACGTATATGGGCTGATTATGATGATGATGAGATCTACTTAGCAGTACCTACATTATATAGATCTACATATATCTTAACATAAAAACTCTCCAATATATTTTATAAAAAAACGACTTATTCAATGTACGAGAAAAACATCTCGGAAATAATATTTCCTTTGTTTCATTCTACACAAGTTCGCTTTTATATCTATGCTAATTTTTCATAACTAAACGGCCGTTCAATTTGGTTCCATTGGCTGGCAATTTGTTCATCCAATTCCGCGGGATTTGATTCTACATGGTAAATTATAGGCTTTCGGTTAGTTCGGCAGCGGATGCTCCTATAATTCGTTGATTAGTCCGGCTTAACTTTAGATTAATCATTTGAATGTATTCCAAGCATTAAATCAGTCTATACCTAACGGATTAGCGCGGGATCATCGCAAAAACATTGCGGATTATATTTAACGTGATAGAATTTAAAAGTGGCTGCCTTAACGTTAGTTCAAATATGTGGTGTGCAAGTGTTTGGTTCGCAGTGTTATTGAGTTTATCAAATAGGAAATCAATAGTAGTACGGATTCTGGTAATGTGACCGAAAAATGGCAAAAGACTCGCCACCTACCAACTGGGCCTTAAAATATATTTAAATATAGTTGCAAAAATACACCTCTGCCTAAAAACATCAATGCTCGTATATGTTATATTAAAAAGAGTAAATAAATGCACAAAATAATAATATAAAGATGAAAGCTTCCTTTCAAATATCCTTGAAAACATCATAGTTATACGCAAATGATATTAAAACTCTGCAAACATCGTGAAAGGCGAAATGAAAGAAATTGCAACTTGTGCTATTTCATAAGCAAACATTAAACCAAGCTGTGCTTCATCCCTTAATATTAGACATTTTATGAAAGTAAATAAACAGTAAAAGTTATTTCCTACTACCGTAAAAGTGTACAAACAAACATGGCCAATCCTTTTCTAAAAGATATAAGAAAATACGCATTGAAAAAAGTAATAAAGTGAAATATGGGTTCCCGGCGTTATGATTAATAGGTTCGTCTTAAGAAAATTAATAAAGAAATGTATAAACATTATAAATGGATCTTTTGCTTTTTTATTTTTTTATGAAATTTTCAAGCAGTTTTAGTATAACTGCCCCATGGTCTCGCTATGCAAGTATTGAGTTCGATTTTGGGTTGAGAAAAGCATTATTTTATTTTTCGGTTAGGAAATTCCTTGAAAAACTCCTAGGAAAAACCTTGGAAATATGCCCGAAGGACAGAAAAAAGTTCCCTATTTCGTGCGATTGAAAACACAATTGACGAAACGTGGATGCAAAATACTCCCTCGTACCCCTTCGGTAGTAAAAGCGTAAGTGCGTATGTATGTTCTTAAAAACATGTGCATACGTGAATGGTAACGGCTTGAACAATTTTGGTGCATTTTTGTATGGTATAGGTTTCACAGGTTACAGTTAAATGTAAGTTAAATATACCACTATGTAAATTTTGTAACACATTTCTATTGTCTTGGTGATTATAATCAAACTAATATTATTGGCGAAAGTTGGTTTTTATTGGTGAAATAGAGTAGGAACATTTTTAACTCTTTGATGCAAAAATTACCGGATAGATTTTAATAAAATTTGATACACCCTAGATTAGCTCGCAGGCTACCTACTTTTTATCATAAAAATTAAATTTGTCGCGGATGACAGAACAGAGCAAGTTTATTATATTTTTAAAACTAAATTTCAATCTTAAAATATACTCAATTTTCACACGAAACATTCGTTACTCATCCAACATTTTAATATTACATTTAATATACAAAGAACTAAGAAGAACACTCTTGCTGGTGTTGGCTTTATTTTTGCAAATCTCGAATGCACCTTTGAAATTCTAAAATGAGTTTAACGTCCGTTTCAATTTTAGGATATGTGCTCAGGAGGGGTCCGCGTGAAAAATTTGAAACTCTCAGTGCCTATTCCGAAGGAAATTGGAAAAGCTAAGCCAAACATCCTGTGGCGTAGGATATTGCTTAGCGGAAATGAAAAATTCGTGAATTTGTACCTTTAGAGAATCAGCTCGATCAATTGCGGTCAAATCAAGATCAGACCTTTGTTGTTACTTTATATTGACATCTCCCTTGTTGATTTTGAAGTATAATATCTACTATGTAAGATTGTTGTTGTTAATCCATTGGAGAATAAATGTCTTTTAAAAAAAGTTTGAGGTTGCTGATGGTGCAGTTTTCTTATCAATCCGAATAGTCTGCTTTATGGCCTTTCGGCAGAAGCATATGTCGAGTTATTGAAAGGTCTTGGGTTACATTGAACTCCAAAATGCCAATTTGTTTGATTCCATTTCCAAGAACAGCAACGCCATCGAAAATGCGGGACCGAATATCAATTAATAATAAGTTGAACTGCTGAATCTCAGTAAAGCCATGATCATTTTATTTTGTATATTTATTAGGAGAAATAAAGTACGGTTTAATAAATAAAAAATCCAATTTTATTTGGATTTCAATGAAGCACTGTACACATTATTATGAGCCGGTGCGATCATTCTTCCATAACTACTGTTTTTTTTACATGATCAGCCAATTTTATAACATGATGTATATATTATATATAAATAGTAGTTAGTAGTTAAATTTACTCATAACATAATTTTTTTCCAGGCGACTTATTAATTCATAGAAGTATATTTTTAACACATTTATTTTACAAAATGAAAAACGGCATCAGGTCTACCCTACGCTCCTATTATACGAGAGTTTATTAAATCACGCCTGGCGAAATTTTGGTGCGGAAATCTATTGCTACCCTTCTGTTATATTATACGCGCGTCTGTGTTTGTTATTTTCTTATAGTAAAACGAAAATAAAAAAGATATAAGTTAAAAGCGAAATAGCGGTTTGTTTCCTTTATATTGGATTAGTTCTCGAGATCTATCAATCTTAATCTGGTGTTGGAGGCACATTCGCAATAAACGAGCTTCACTACACCACCCATATGGATGCATTCCGTGGAAGATTAATAGCAGCACCTTGCAGTGCATTTGAAACATTTTATTTCGCACCAACCCGGCAGCGGTGTTAGCGTTTATTTTTATTACGTCTAGTTTGTTTCCACATCGGATCATTAATCAATTTTCACTCTGTATTTGATGGAGTCCTTACAAAAATCCGCTTCATAAATTGACCTGCGTACCTATGTTCATGAAGGTATAACTAAGTTGGTATCAATTACTTCGTATACAGTACATAGTTTGTCATAGGCCTGTACGTGCTTTTCGAAGCATTGACGATCTCAAATACTAGTTTGTATAGCATTTTGCTGGTGGTAGGATATTCGTATCCGCCCGGATGGCGACCACCGTACACAGGGCGTAAAACCCGCCATAGTGGCACATGCAAGTGTGCCGCGTTCCGGGATCAGCCAGTGTATATCCGGTTTTCGGGGGGGCTTCAATCGTGGTGAAAGGATGACCGTGCCGGCAATTTTTTTGGCCGGTTTGTCGCGGTCGGTCCTTTGATCGCCATGATTGATAGTCCCCCAAACTTCTTCACAATAAGGTGAAGAGGTATTCGGCCGGCATGATTGTGTCGACCAACGGGAGACCATCATCTCTCGCTGGTCGGCACTTTTTCTGGACTCCATTGCGCTTACCATCAGGTGCAATGGGGTCACTTTGCCGTGCCAGAATAAAAAAATAAAATAAAAAAAAAAAAAAACTTTAGTCGATTTATCATATCGATGCCAGCTGTGAACGATTTGCTTTTGTTTATATAGGGAGCGAGTATGACGATCCTATTATATTTATGTCGCATATGACAGAACACACAGAGTGGTTCTACAAATAAAGTATCGACTGACGTGAGGTATTGTCATTCGAATCCATAATAATCGTATCATACGGATGTATATTGGTACTTCCCTATAGGCCCAAAAGCGTTACACGTTAATTGTGTAACGTCTAGTTTATGATTGTTTATTGTGGGGTTGAGATATTTTCATTAATATGTCAAATTTCTTTTGTTAAACAAAGATTAAAAGCTTAAAGATTATTATTCTAAATTTTGTAAGGCAAGCTGGGCTTTTGGGCTTCTATGGAAGTACCGCCACTGACGTCTGTATATGTACTTTGGTTCTTTTTAAAATTCTTTTATTAACCAAAGTTACGTCGAGGAGTGAAAATATACTTAGTATACATACATACTATTACCAATGGATACATTTTTTCGTTATTTTTTAATGTGAGCGAATTTGCTACTTTTTAATCACACATGTCAACTTTTTGATTCAAATCGTGGTAAAGACACGGCTGCAGTGAAAACAAGTGCGGTTTGGGCCAGTCTGGCCACTGTATCACTGTTACATAGAAAACCGACGTAAAGAAACACTGTTCCGTACCTATTATTCGGAGCGTGGACCAATATATTGACGATATTTTCGACAATGTCAAATTTGCCTAAATAGCGGACGTCTGTAAATAATGTGTGCGACATTGGCAGTTAGATTGTTAAGATATGTATGCGGTAATGAACTGGCCAATAAAACTGTCGATTTTGATTGTGATAATCATTTATTCCCAGTCGACGCGCTCTTTATATCGCATTTTCCATTACACAAATATGCACTCACAAAACCGTACTAGACAAAAAAAAATGGGATTGACGTATGTCGCGGTTCACGCATGCCAAACTGCGATCTGTGGGCAATTTTATGCGCCACTTTACCCATTTTACAATTTTTATAGCGAATCAATAATACGTGTGGATTGCCTAAATACAGCAACATACATTCCCAAAGTGTACGGATTTCCTACGTCCGTTTTATTGTCTCGTATAAAATCCCGCGCCGTTTTGCGGTATCCGTACAAATAATCGTTTCAACTCAAATACACTTTACTTTTATATGAGCCCGTGGGGAGATAAAAAGGATATAAAACTGGTACTAATTTACTTATCTCGTGTTGTGTTTATTTATATCTATTTCGGTCGGTTTATAAATCATGACGTATCTGTTGACTTTTTTTACACGGAACTCCTGTACCTACGTAGGTACCAGTACCTCACGGTCCAAATCAAATGGAGTGGAGATGTTTAAGATTAACTCTCACCAGTTGCCATAATTATGTCGGCCTTATTGAATATTTACACAAACTGATCGCACAACGCAATGGAATTGTCTAGGTCAGTAGATCTTAATATCAATAAAACGATAAAAGAACAAATGCGGATATGAAGAGTAAAGGATAGCTTGAATGATTAATAAAAAAAAAAATGCAATGAAATTAGTTCAATCAGTGAAACACACAAATTAAAGTAATTGATTACACTCTAATTGTTTCCGAAAACTCCACCATTTACCGAAAGACCAACGAAAAATTTAAATCCCCGAAACATTTAAATTGCTCTCTTTAGGCGTGGTCTCGTATACCAATCCAAATGGAAATAACGTTGTATCGATGCTATGATGTTTTATGAGTATCTTTTTAGCACTATACGCGCAACACATTTTAAGGCGGTACAGATAATTTCTCCATTTCGATACCGACGCCTGTATCGGCAGATGTTTTAAGTCCCGTATAATAGCTTATTTTAATAGCTTATATGAAAGCAGTAGTGGCCTCGAGGTTTAGGCGCGCGGTCGAGAATTTCGACGGTCGCAGGTTCAAAGCCCAGGCACACACCTCTGACTTTTCGAAGTTATGTGTGTATTCACAATGAATTATCACTTGCTTTAACGGTGAAGGAAAACATCGTGATAAAACCTGCACACCTAAAAGTCCTTAGGAATTTCTTAGGTGTGTAGTCCGCCAACCCGCACTAGGCCAGCGTGGTGGACTTAAGGCCTAAACCCACTCAGTTGTAGAGGAGGCCCGTGCCCAGCAGTGGGACGTATTTGGGCTGATGATGATGATAATAGCTTATTGCCACTTTTGAGACATATCCCATGCTGCTTGTTCTTACAATAATTGCATTACAATTAATTATCAATTGTTTTATAATTATAGGAATATTGGTACTGGGCCGGTATGAGTGTGTAGATCGTGAAGGATGATAAGAATCGGTTTTTGCCCGTGGACGTTGTATTAGCGCTGAAGTTATCTTCACGATCGGTTTTGCCATTCTGCCGCGCCTGGATAAAAAAAAATTGCACAAATATTATCTACTAATTATAGGTAGTGGTTCTAAATAATGGTAGATGTTCCCAAAACGATAAGGCAGATTCTTAAAAAAAGTAAAATGTTCCATTAAGACCCATCAAACGTCTTTCATTGCAAAAAGAAAATTACCCAAGGGATAATCGTAAAAAAGGGATGACCGTGTATAAGGCAGCACTCTAAAAAGTTGAATGACATTACCCAAAAAGGTAAACAGATGCCGTCATCACTTTAATACGAACGTCAACCTAACATTTATGTACGTTGATTCAATTCGACTGGGATAAATCAGTTTATTTGATTTGTTTTAAACTTTATCGTTTTTATTTGAATTGTCTTTGGCTTATTAATGCAATATGATTTATTAATTGCGACAGATAAAGAGAAGGAAATAACTACATATGCTTATTAAAAAAATATGAATAGGGATGAATGAAAATGTGGTCAACGATATTTCATTTCATAGGTTAAATCTATGGTTCAGGATAATATTCTTCCGATGTCATAAGCTCATGGTATACTAGTTCTAATATCGTGAAGAAGTATTTAATTCTGATCGAGAATCATAGACCTTGACCTCGGGTATCGAATCTCATAAATCTAAGTATAATAAAGCGGAGATTCATTTATATTTAATCAACAGTTGGTAACTTTTGAATACAAAATTAAATTAAATTATCACTAACAAACTTTTGATATCAAATTTGTTTCATTAATTGAATGCTTACTAATGTTTTCTATTGAAAGTCTATATTTATTTATATAAACCCTAGTAGACTATTATCCTTGCCAGAGGCTCTAACTATCTCCATATCGAAAACAAATTGGTCCAGTGTCTGCCATGACTGCGTAATAGGCAGACAAAGGGAGTTGATTTCGCATTTTTATCCAATCCAATCCATCAGCCAATCGAAGTCCACTGCTGGACATAGGCCTCTCCCAATGACTTCCACAGGGACCTATTGGAAGCAGCCTGCATCCAGCGACGTCCCGCGACCTTCACCAGGTCGTCTGACCATCTTGTCGGAGGACGTCCCACGCTGCGCTTTCCGGTACGTGGCCTCCACTCGAGAACTTTTAATATTGGTATATATTTACTACAGAAGGTATATGTTGTATGCTTCATATTTCGACTGAGTGCAACCGGCGGCTCGGCCCGGTAGCTTCGCACAAATGGTTTTTGTACGGGCTAGCACGTACATTTTTCATATTCAGCATTTTACGCGACACCGATGCGTTTTGAGCAGTGCGTCACACGAACATAAAGCGGCCGGTCGCGCGTACTCATCCTATCAAATTGTAATCTATCATTCTATCATTAATCTATCATTTCTATCAAATAAAATCATATTTAAAAGTCTATCATTTCTATCAACCAAAGCTTGTACGGGTTTCCGTCTCAGCCCGTACATCTTTGTGGTCCTTCGAGCATTTTAGTGTCCTCACGTGTGATCTGTGACTGTAAATGTGCTTCGCGAGTGAGGACTGAACCAGAAAAAGAACCGAGCTATCAGTGGACATTGATTGTTAAATCATTATCATCGGAAGGCAGTGGGCAGATTTGTTGCAGTCAGTAAGCATAGACCAGCAGATCTAAACAAGTAAGATCTTTCCATTTTTTCATACCTCATCATTGTCGAACATGGAAGACATTTTGGCTAATCAGCAGCAACTTCTCAGTGCTTTTGAGCAAGTGTATACAAATTTTAAAAAAGATGGTGCCGACCGAAAGACATCGGACTATATTAGGCGCAGGTTAGATACATTAGATAAGTACTGGCAAGAATATAAATCAAACCACGAATTATTATGCGACAAAGGGTACGCGAGGTCTCATACGTATTTTACGAGTAACCAGTTTGATTTCGTAAAAGAAAGGTATGAAAATATTAGGGCTGCAATCGCTAACTATCAAACCAGAGAGGATAAGCCGGTAACACCAATATTAAGACCTGCTACTCCGTTGGGTTTACCTGGACCATCACGTCAGCCATCGCCTCAGGTTCCTCTAACTCAGTGCCAGGGAACGAGTAGCAAAACAGAGGAAATGCTACGTAAGCAACAGAGTTATTTTAGGGCATTCGAGCATACTGTAATTAATATCAATTTAGAATCAGTAAATGAAAAATGGGAATTCGATCATTTGCTACGTGCTTTGCAATCGCGTTGGTCTATCATCGACACTATGCATTGGGACTTAGATAGTGAGCTGGGGGGTAGGAACCCAGATTATGAAACAACTTTTTTTAATTACGAAAGAAAGTACAATGATATAATCAAGGCGATCAATCGCAAAATGTGGGCTGTGTCTCACCGAGAACAGTCGACACCTCATGTAGAAATACCGACGTTCGGCGGTAACTATCATCAATGGAGTTCTTTTAAAGATTTGTTCACTGAAACTATACATGGAAATCCTTCATTGTCTAATGCCCAGAAAATGCAGTTCCTCAAAACTAAAGTTAAGGGTGAAGCAGAGAGGCTAATTCAACATTTACCCATAACATCGGATAATTATACAACATGTTGGGACATTCTCAACAATAGATATAATAACAAACGCCTGATTTTCCGCTCGCACATCGATATATTATTAAACATCCCATTGGTGCAGCATACTTCCATAAACCACATAAAGCGGATTCATGACACAACATTAGAAACACTGAACGCAATCAAAAATTTAGGCGTCGACATTGAGTCCTGGGATCCACTACTTGTTCATATTCTAACCCAAAAATTGGACACAGAGACGCATAATGACTACGTCGCCTCAGTAAAGCAACCCCGAGAATTACCTGTCCTACAAGAATTTTTATCATTTCTAGAAAGCAAGTTTACAAGTTTAGAGTCTTCTAGAAAGAAATCTGATAATTCTATCAAAATCCAGCATAATCATAACCAATATTCGCCACAACAATTCAACAAATATAATCGAAACTTGATTAAGCAATCATTTCCAACGCATAATAAAATTTTTCCACAGCAACAAACTAAAAATAATAATTCATGGAAGTTTTATAAATGTGGAATTTGCAAAACCAATGAACATTGTCTATATTATTGTCGGCAGTTTTTAAATATGACACCACACCTTAAGCGGCAAACGGTATTGAAATTGAGTGTTTGCGAGAATTGCCTTTATTCGCATAACGGTAAGAAGTGTATTTCAGAAAAAAGGTGTCTTGAATGCAATGGAAGACACAATACCATTTTGCATGAAGCATTTATAGATCACAATATCAATAATCGTATCACGGCAAAGGTAGCAACCGACGGAAATACCTCGAAATCGGAGCCTTCGCCGCAACTACGGAGCAAGTCGCACGTGTCACTGCAACGTGACATCCCTGAAGTACTGCTGGCGACAGCAATACTCAAGGTTCAAACCTGTGATGGGACTCTCGTTAACATGCGAGCTTTAATAGATCAGGGGTCTCAAACATCACTCATAACCGAACATGCTGCCCAACTGTTGGGTATGCCCCGAGTTCGATGTCGTGGAGTGATATCAGGAGTAGGAGCCAAAGAAAGCAATTGCAAGGGAGCTCTTTCTATCAAGTGTGTAGCCACAATCAGCAATTTTGAATTTGAGACAGAGGTGTATATCATGAAAAACCTTATCAAGAGGCTACCTAATTATAGTTTTTCTAAACCAGATTGGACTTATTTAGATAACATTACGTTAGCAGATCCTGAGTTTAATATAAGTCGCCCTGTTGATCTACTGTTGGGGGCCGATATTTACTCTTTGATACTACTAGAAGGAATCTGCAGAGCCGGCGATAACGTACCCATAGCTCAGAACACTCGTTTGGGCTGGATATTAACTGGGAATGTAAAAACATTGCAATGCAATGTTATTATTAATGATTTAGAGGAAATCCATAAGTTTTGGGAAATTGAGGATATAAGTGAGGAGTCGAATCTATCAATGGAAAATCAGAAATGCGTGGAATTTTTTAAATCAACCACAAACAGACGTCAAGATGGGCGATATGAAGTACGTTTACCAATGAAACCAAAATTTATGGAAAATTTAGGAGAGTCAAAATACCGGGCTATAGCGCAATTTAAAGCGTTAGAAAACAAATTTAAAAAACACCAAACTATGGAAAAACAATATAAATTATTCATCAATGAATACCGCGTGCTCGGACATATGATACCAGCAGTAAGCAACATGAATCCGGAACGTGCACAATGTGTATTAACACACCATTGTGTGCAATTTAATGATATTAATAATAAGTTTAGAGTTGTATTTAATGCATCTTGCAAAACATCTTCGGGGAAAAGTCTAAACGATTTGATGGAATGTGGCCCAAATCTTCAACAAGATTTGCAGTCATTGATAATCAAATGGAGGCAATTTCAGTTTGCATTCACGGCGGACATTGAAAAAATGTTCAGGCAGATTTGGATACATCCGGATGATCAGCAGCTTTTGAAAATAGTCTGGCGTGACTCGCCATCCGAAACTATCAAGGAATATCAACTCACAACGGTCACATATGGGACAAAGGCAGCTCCCTTTTTATCTATGATGACCCTTAAACAACTTGCACATGATGAGAAAAATAACTATCAAGATAGCAATGCCATAGACGTATTGAAGGATTCGTTTTACATGGATGACCTGGTCCATGGGTGTCACAACATAGAGGAGGCAAAGAAATTACAGCGTGAACTTATTCGCTTGTTAAAGTCTGGAGGTTTTCATTTGCGGAAGTGGAAATCGAACGCAAAAGATTTGTTGCAAGATGAAAATGTAGAATCACCGCAAATTAGCGAGGACACCTTTAACTTTAAACAGTCAGAAAATACGAAAATCCTTGGGTTAGGTTGGAACCCACAGGAAGATGTCTTCACGTTTCAATCAACTTTGGAACCGACCGGTGAGGTGCAGAAGATTACAAAAAGAACTTTATTATCAGATATATGTAAGTTATTTGACCCACTCGGTTGGCTATCACCAATATCTACCAAATTAAAAATCATCTTTCAACAAGTATGGGCCGCAGATATCAACTGGGATGACCCACTACCGAATAAGATCTATCAAGAGTGGCTAAAAATTAGAGAGGATATTAATAACATACAACACATTAAATTACCTAGATGGATAAATGCCTCTGAAGGGGATAGTATAGATTTACACGGATTTAGTGATTCATCGTTGAAAGCCTACGCATGTGTAATTTATTGTCGCGTTAATAAGGGTGAAAAGTCATCCGTAGTTCTGTTAATCGGCAAAACAAGGCTCGTGCCAACAAGCAAAATAGTCACACTACCTAGACTAGAACTAAGTGGAGCACTACTTTTGTCAAAATTGATGGAAAAAGTTAAAAAATGCCTCGGAAATCCGAATATCAAAATCTATGGTTGGGTAGACTCCATGGTAGTTCTAGGTTGGCTAAACGGGGACCCAGCTAGGTGGAAAACATTCGTAGCGAACAGGGTGCGCAAAATCACGGAATATATGCCGTCCAAGTGTTGGCGGTATGTTAAATCAGAGGAAAATCCTGCTGACAGTGCAAGTCGCGGTATGTTTGCATCACAATTAAAGGAACATACTTTATGGTGGCATGGCCCCTCATGGTTACCTTCATTCTATGAAAATCAGCCAAAAGAAAACCCGATCTACAACACATGCGAAGAAATGAGAGAGATAGCACAACAAGTCAACTTATCGCAAAAACAATCATATGACGTCATTGACACACTACTGAGCAAGTATAGCAGCTTTGCGAAATCAACTCGTATACTTGCGTGGATGTTGCGCTCCATATCATTAAAATCGCAACCAAAGCCAACTTTTCTTACTATTACCGAGCTAAGAAGGGCGAAGTATATTTTAATCAAACATGTACAGCAACAAGAGTTTACGGAAGAGATCAAAGGTCTTCAGAAGCATAGCAATGTAGACTCTAAAAGCAAACTGCTTAATCTGAATCCTTATCTAGATGAAAACGGGTTACTAAGAGTTGGTGGCAGAATAAGCAATGCAAAGATAAGCAAAAACATGCAACATCCTATTATCATTCCTCACAACGGATTACTTACCGATCGATTGATTGATCAAGGCCATCTGATGACCTTCCACGGTGGAACTCGCCTAACACTGGCATGGATAAGACAAGAGTTCTGGATCATTGGCGGCAATCGCGCTGTCAAAAAACGCATACATAACTGCGTTACATGCAGAAGGCATAATCCTATAAAAAATACACAAATAATGGGAGACTTACCTGAGTCACGAAGTAATCCGTCACGGCCCTTCAACCATACGGGGGTCGACTTTACCGGCTATGTGGACGTCAAAGCAAATAAAGGTCGTGGCATCAAGACGACGAAAGGCTATATAGCGGTATTTGTGTGCATGGCGACCAAGGCCGTGCACATCGAACTCGTTTCCGACCTGAGCTCAGCTGCCTTTCTAGCAGCATTCAGGAGAATGGCAGCCCGCAGAGGATCTCCAACCCATATCTATAGTGATAATGGGACAAATTTTGTCGGAGCCAACAAGGCATTACGAGAAGAATACATCAACTTACGAAACACTCTTGACGACAATTTCTACCGAACAATCACAGATATGCAAATACAATGGCATTTCAACGCGCCTTCCTGGCCGAGTGCTGGGGGGCTGTGGGAGGCGGCTGTCAAAAGTCTCAAACACCATATCAAGAGAGTTGTGGGAGAGCAGAAATTAACTTATGAGGAGTATTCCACATTACTAGCACAGCTAGAAGCCTGCCTTAATACGAGGCCTCTTTGCACTATCAGCGAAGATCCAGAGGACATGGATTACCTTACTCCGTCACACTTCTTATCAAGTGGCCCTACACTTACTATAATTGAGACTGAAAGAGACGCCAGAACGCGATGGCAGCTTACTCAGAAGATTTTTGACGACATCTGGAAACGGTGGAAAACCGAATACCTGTGTCAGTTATCAGCACGTAGCAAGTGGCGGCAACAACGAGCGAACCTTAAGATCGACGACATAGTTATCATTCAAGACGCTAACTTCCCACCTGGGAAGTGGGCCCTCGGCAGAATCATAGAGCTGCACCCCGGCAAGGCCGGCGTTATCAAGCTCGGCGATGGATGCGTCATCAAAGGCGATACTTACACAGTTTATTCACATAAAAGGCTGTCCAGTACTCTGAAGATTTCAGCAGACGTTCTAAGAATCGATATCCCACCCATCAACAACATAATCAACTTATCAATACCTATTGGTGCAATCGATGAACAGTCTGAACATATTCACAAGGAGACTCAAGGTCTGGTGAAGGAAGTCCAAGAAAAGCTGAGTCAGATGAAGGGTGTAATGAGCATTGATGAAGATTCGGACAACGGGTTCTCATATCACGACGTGCATCACTACACGGTGATATACTTAGTGGTGTTCGCCCTGTGCCCGGCAGGAGCCGTGCACGTGTGGCGGCGCCTTCGGCGCGTGCGCAGCGTGGCTCTGTCCGCGCGCTCGCCTCAGCAGCAGTGTCAGAGTGCTAGTGTGATCAGTGTAAATGAGCAATCGGGACCTAGTGAAATACAGCTCAATACAATTTCGGGTGAAATCAGTGCGCGTAAACAAAACAAGGCTACGTCGCCTGTGTTCCGCGAATCAATTTTTAGTGAAAATGAATAAGACTTTGTATAGACTATAGTGTTTGCGCGTATCTACTTTAACTGTGCTTTCGACTTATTATTGCTTCTTAAGTTCATACTTGTATCATTAGTTTAAGTCCACCTCATCTCACGCCACACATTTCAGCCCGGGAGCATGTACGGGCTAGCACGTACATTTTTCATATTCAGCATTTTACGCGACACCGATGCGTTTTGAGCAGTGCGTCACACGAACATAAAGCGGCCGGTCGCGCGTACTCATCCTATCAAATTGTAATCTATCATTCTATCATTAATCTATCATTTCTATCAAATAAAATCATATTTAAAAGTCTATCATTTCTATCAACCAAAGCTTGTACGGGTTTCCGTCTCAGCCCGTAAAGTTTTAACGTCGAAATTGTCAATACAGAAATCCTTACTAATATTATAAATGCGAAAGTAGCTCTGTCTGTCTGTCTGTCTCACTTTCCTGCTAAAATTACTGAACCGATTTAAATGAAATTTGGTACACAGATAGTTTAGACCCTGAGAAAGGACATAGGCTACTTTTTATCCCGGAAAAGGTGTTTTAAGGGGTTGAAAGGGGGGATGAAAGGTTGTATGGAAGTATTGACATTTTTAAAGCTAGAAGCTTGAAACTTATTTTTTAGGCTGTTGATTATATATAAATAGATATATGACATTAAAAGTTTGTAAAAAAATGTACCTTTAAGGGGGTAAAATAAAAATAGGGGTGAAAGATTGTGTGGAAATCCGTGATTTTTGAAGCTAGAATGACGTGTAGACGACTGTAACTATTTATATGTAACTATATGTCTGTTATGCTTTCACGCTTAAATCATTTGACCGATGTAAACGATTTTTGATATAGACATAAATGGGACTCTGTGGAGTAAAATAGACTACAACTTATTTTCATTCTGAACCCAACCTTGTACGCGGACAGAGTCGCGGGCAAAAGCTAGTAAAATATAAGCCAGGCTTACTGTTCCGAGATTCAAATACACGGTTCAGAGGTCATAGCTTTTTAAAATAAGTGTGTTCTTGTAATTGGTACAACATTTTACGGCACAGCGAGCAGTTGAATGTAGTTTGCAAAAGAATTGCAATCAGCGGGTAAAGGAGACGCCGGTGCGCGCACATTGCGATGCAAATGGCCCGATTGCTTTGTACTTGGTACATTGCATTCTGGGTTTGAAGTTTTCAACACTAAAGCGAAGTAACCCGTATTCGAACTTGTCCGGTCAGAGTTAGCCGCATTTACGTGACTAACCGATCTATTTACGTGCTTTTACTATTATTCTTTCAGTAATTTCGAACTAATATTGCTTCCTGACGCAACTTAAATTGTTTTGCTATTTTACCAAACTTTTAGAAGAAAATGAACAAAATGTCTTTATGATAAATGTTATTATAACATCCACTAAACAGGTCGTTTGTTGTGTTATTAATTCAGTTTTTAATTCAGCTGAAGTCATTAGCATAAAATGACCTCGTTGTTTTAATACTTCATCGATGAGAATTCTCTAAGATGGTTATCTTGTCCAATTTCCAACCGTATTTGTTATTATTTCGTCCTAATGACATCAAATCCATCTAATCGTTCGCAGTTATACCTACAACCTCTAACTAGATTGCCCAATGTGCAGTTTAGAATATTTCAAACGTCTATTTGAATGATCTGTATTCAGCGTAATAAAATTTGTTTTTGACACATCTATTATACTAAATTTCTTTCTAAGCATAGCTACAACTTACTTAATCTAACTTTATAGACGAATTTAGAAAATAATTTTAGTTTTAATTGTTTATTTTAATAAAAATAACCTTATGTGTCTTCGGTTTTTGTTCATAATCAATTTAATGTCAAAGTTCATACAAGTAGTTAAAAATATCGAAGCAATTTGCTTTTTTAAATGTCAGCCTCCATGGAACAGTTGGTAAGGTCAGCTTGTGACGAGGAGGGTTCGATTCTCGCACCGAGACAAATGTTTGTGTGAACCACAACCATTTGTTTCAGAAACTCAAGACCTGGATCTTAGTGTGGCGTAAGTTTCAATTAAGTCCGTTTCCCCATTAGGATACAGTAAGTTTTCAGCAGAGCAGGATAATTTTAATACTCTATTTCACATGAACGGAATGACAATGACACTAAAATAAATAAATAAAAAAACAATGTTTTCCTGACTTTCATAAGTATTAATGCACCATCAAGGTTCGACTGGAAGAGAATGCCTCAGGCATTAAGTCCACCTTTACATCATGTATGTATAAAGTGTAAATAAATATTATATTGGAAATAGAAATCGGACCTCAAGATCGCAAGGTGCATACTGGTATCACGAGACCATAAGACAGCCAATTATTATTATAAATCATTCATAGAAACCATTTTAAAATGTAATATTCGGGTCTGCGTAATTCAAGTTATGAAAATAATCTTAGCAGCGGAATATAAATTGGTTTATAAAATAACAAATGTTAATTGAATTACGTTTGATATTCCGAGCAAATTCCATTATTATTAGTTATTACTTGTTGCTCTGATCTTGAGTAGTAGTTTTGATTTAGTTTTTGTTCCAAGACTTCTTGTGAGTAATTGAGCATTCCCTCGCAGATGGAGAAGAGGTTGAGTGGGACGTATATGGGATTATGATTAATTGAGCATTGTTATTTTTCTTCTTCTTTATACTGGCAAGGCAGATTGGCTATATAATTATAAATAGTATGGTCTAAATGTCGACCAGTAAGCTATCACAATCTTCCCTAAATTCCAGTGGAGATATTATACCACCATGGTACTAATCATTATACATTTGTGTCAATCACTGTGGCAGGTTTGACACCTTCTCTGCAATGATTGCTATCCGGCGGATACGAATATTAGGATATTCCACTAGATCTCTCATCGATCGAAACCCAACAGTCTTTTTATCAATTAAGTTAGAAAAGACAGTGATACTACTCCGGTTGAACCGGCCCATTGTTATCGCAATCTATTCTGACTTAGGTGTGGCTTTAACGCTTGCATAATGCATACATACATGCATATAATACAATAATATGAAAGAGACTAAAAATATAATTATAAAAATCTTTAATTGCATCAATGGGCTCAAAAATCATTTCAATTTCAATTTATACAAAAAAATCTACTTGAAAGAAAATCTGTAATATTTACAGGGTAGTCCGTATTATAGCATAAAATACACTACAAAGGAATATTTGCATCTCAGATTCCTTTGGGGGGTTGTAAATGATTTGTAGAAGTAAAGAAAAGTCAAGTGGTAGAGCCACGGTAATTAGACTTTGAGTTAACTTACATTATACATGGGCTATTGCCTATACATCCATCATCTTATACATATGTACATAATCTTCGTAAAGTAACAGATTTGTTACGGAATTATATTTAGACCTACATCATTTAAAATTATGTAGTCTTCTGCCCAAATAGTACATTGATAGTCAAAACTCAGTTATTACAGGAATGAGAAACGTAGGAGGGCAAATAAAATTTTATGATTTACATAAAATCAAATTCAATCATGAATCGTTAGGTGAGTAGTTTATTGTTAAATAATACTATAACATAGATCGTTAATAATTTCAAAATATTATTTATTAGCAAATTCAATGAATTGTTGCTTTGTTGCCATAAAATTTCAATTTGAAAGGTATCATAAATGTCAAGTTGCTTCTGACAAGCAATTAAGAAGAAGTCTATTGTTAGCATGTCAAAAACAAGTATCGATAAGGTGAACGATACAAATTAAACCTGGTATACCTTTCATTGCTTTTGTAGCAAAAAGGTTGATTCTATAATAATTTTGAGTCGTTGTAGCTGAATTAAACAGTCGTTTGATTAGTAAATTTAAAAAAAAATTATACGTTCATTACTCTTATTAAAAATCATAACAAATATCAGCAATATCAACCGTATATTGGCTGATATTGCTGCTAGGTACAGGTTTACTCTCAATCCCTTGCGGATTGATAGAATCCTACAACGGTATCCACGGCCTGTCATAAAAGGTGACTCAAAAGGCTCTTAAGGTCACTGGACTCGCTGCAGGGGCAGTGCGACCTCACTGAAAGTGTCCCCAAGAGGGGCGGCAGCACCGTGGCCTGTGTCCGTCGCGGGCGCCCACCCATAACCGGGCGCTCGAACCAAGCTATTGGGGGTGCAAGTGCGCCCCCTCCAACTCTGGTAGGATTTTGTAGTATTGCGGACTGGTGCACTTCACATACTTCACAAATCCTTGTAGAGACGTATTGAAACATATTACGAGTTTATCAACTGTAACTCTTACAAAGTGCATATGATGGTAAAACGATTTTAATATCTCTCAACACTCGACGTAATTAATTACTTTGTTAGATTAATTACAGATTGCGATGTAGAGGTACTCGGTTTGACACCCCGGTCGGGCAAATTGTTATCATGATTTTCAGTAGCAGTACGGAGTGGGGATGTGAGCCCGAAAAACGCTAATAGGCTCGGACCCTATTAAATGAGGCTTAATACAAACCTGGCGAGGCGTTGGAGCAACAAGGTACTTCTGCCTACCCCATCGGTAATTCATGTATCTCCAAGTTGAGTGTATCGAATAATAAAGCCGAATGTTTGCTTAAAAAAATAGAGATATTTTTTAGTAGGTAAATGTCAATGATTTAACATTTCACATATATACATACATAAACTCACGCCTGTATTCCCCGAAAGGGTAGGCAGAGGTGCATTTCTGCACCCACATTTCGCCAGGTTTTGTATCAGTCCCACGTAATAGGGCGCGAGCCTATTGCCGTTTTTCGGGCACAACTCCAGACTCCGTGCTGCTACTGATAATTTCCTAATTGATAAACCCAATAACACTTTGCCCGACCCGGGAATCGAACCCAGGACCTCTAGATCGCACGGCACATACTTGTGCCGCGAGACCACGAGGCAGTCACATACAAAATGCCAGTATTAATAAACTGATATAGGCTCCTATTGGAAAGCGACAAAAAGTACACACATAAATAAATGTTCAACATATTATGGCGCATAGAATGATTCTTATAAGAGTACGAAAAACTATAGCGCTAACACAATAACTCTTACATTATTATCCGAAACGTAATACTTTTGATGGATGATGGTAAATACGAGTATGGTTACATGTGACGCCTCAAGGTAAGTGCCGCGATCATTTTCTGCTTTTGAATTAAATAGAACTGGAATATAATATTGCGTATAATATTGTTAACCTGCGTTTTAGTAGTAAATTGAAGATGAAGTTGAAGTAAATATCTATTTTTAGTTATAGATATTTAAAGCTGATAATATGTTTTTATAAAGACGCCATAGCAAATTGAGTTGATATAAGTTTTAAGTAAAGCACTTAGTCCTCTTAAAGTACAAGTTATTGTTTTAATTTTTTTGGTCGTGTTCCTCTATCTTGTTAATTTATACCTAGCCTCCTTATCGTAATCTTAATGTTAGTCATTATTTTAACAGTTCCATTTTTCATGATCCAATATCTTACTCGCACTAGGCCAGCATGGTAGACTAAGTCCTGACCCCTCACAGTTGTAGATGGGCCCGTGCCCAGCAGTAGGACTTGGGCTGATGATGAACTATCTAAAGTATAGATAATAAAATACTCTCGGATTTTTCAAACACGTTCCATGTCTACTACAAATATTAAAAAAAAAACTATTCAACAATATTGAAGATTCAGTAATAAAGTTTTTAGTTATTAAAGCGGTCAAAGTGCATTTTGTATCAAAGTACAACATCCTGTTAAAAAATGAATAAAATTGCAGACAAAGAGTAGATTTTACGGTACAAACTTTGCTTTTCATGTTTAATAGGTAAAAAGTTTATACAAGTGCTTAGAAATAACAACAACCATCAAATGGTTAGTATGATCGTTGCAGTCGCATAGATACAAATATGAAAGCGGAAAATATATAGAAGTTTATTGGTTAAATTTATTTATGCATGCACGTGAACGGAATCCACAAAGCGTTGATATAAAAAACAGTGCGCTATGTTTCAAAAATAAAAATGAATGTGCAATTAAATGTTTTTAAATCATGATTGTTTTTTAATTCATTTATAAAATAGTTTTTTCGCTGTCCGGCTATATCGCTCAAGAAGAGAAAATGAATTGAAAATATTTTTATATAAACAGACCTCAAGGTTTGGGTACCTATTCAATAAATAATCGCGTACTTTAACGGTGAAGAAATAAATCGTGATTCATAATCCGAAAACCCGTATTAGCCCAGCGTGATAGAATAAGGTCTAACCACTGTCCGTTACAGAGGAAGAAGGAGCAAGGAATGACTTTCTGAGAGATTCAAAAAATTGTGATGCATAAGTACAAAGTTTGTTTGAACTGTTACGAATATAAAATTCTATTGTATTTAAATCTTTTTTTTTTCTTTTTTTCTTTATTTGGTCACGTAGGCAATCAAATAGCACTTATGACAAGTCAATACAGAAAAGAAAAATATTTTATTATTACATTATAATTCAACTATGGTTCAACTATGGCTTTCTTGTATCATCATCATAATCATCAGCCCAAATACATCCCACTGCTGGGCACGGGCCTCCTCTACAACTGAGAGGGTTTCGGCCTTAGTCCACCACGCTGGCCTAGTGCGGGTTGGCAATATTCTACTCGTAATTCTTTACCGTACTTTAATTATAAATTTGCATAAATCAATTATTTAATAAATTTACTATTAGTTCAGCATTGGTACTTAATTAGAATTTTGACGTTGTTTTAGGCAGAATTTTCTTTTTGGTAAAACTCCGTTTCTTTTTCGTCCGTCTTTCTATATCGTTTCTGTTTTAAAGGTACGCATTAAATCTTAGTTTTGATTAAGCGGATTCAGCTGAATTTATGAGTAAAAGTAATTTAATTTCTTAATTTTTAATTAATTTATTTTCTTTTCTTTTCAATGCTTATAGTATCTTTAAATTAGTAAAAGAAGAAATCATAATTTATACTTTTTATAATTTCTGTATAAAGATTAAATGCTTTAGGGCATTTTCTAACAGACAACCTTGAGATGATGCCAAGATAAAAAATAACTTACTATCAGTAAAATTCTCTATTGTAAATATTCAGGTGACGCATGAAATGCGACTAGAAATAAAACTCAATTACCGGTACTTATTCGGAATGTAGATATAAGTGCAGCAGAGGCTATACCGCCGTCGTCAGAGATTGTTGTATGCCTTTGACAACCAATTATCATCATGACATCGTCCTATTGTGCGCCTCTGAATGGCGGCACTAATCTGATGAAACCGTAACTTTCACAAAGCTTTGTCTTTGTTAACGAGACGTGGTTTTACAAAACATTTTTTTTTGTTTTTTATTTTCAGAATAACAATTTTCTTCGCGGCTTGTTGTGTTGTTGTGAACCTGCCTTTTGTTGTTGCTCGCCGATATGAATTAGAAATATACATTTTAAACGTTACCGTTATTGGCTTTTTGATTGAAATATTTTCTTGTATATTTTTTTCCTTTCGAACGATGTTTTTACTACTGGAGTTTAATTTTGCAATTGTAGTGATGGCCCTAGATTTAGGCGCGCGGTTGAGAATATCGGCGGTCGCGGGTTCAAACCCGAAGCACTCACCTCTGACTTTTTGAAGTTATGATTGTATTCACAATTAATTATCACGTACTTTAACGGTGATGAAAAACATCGCGAGGAGACCTGCAGACCTAAAAGTTCTTAGGAATTTCTTAGGTGTGTAGTCCGCCACCCCGCACTAGGCCAGCGTGGTGGACTAAGGCCTAAACCCTCTCAGTTGTAGAGGAGGCCCATGCCCAGCAGTGGGACGTGTAGTGGTCTATATTATTTCTATACAAATTTTAAAAAGATTTCATTGGTTTTTGTTACAATTTAACTTAACTACTATCAGATTCACTTTGAATGGTCTTTGATTTGGACATTGATGGGACCTTTAAAAGTAACATAGGATACAAAGGGAAAATATGTTTCCATGGGATAGGCAAGTAATGAATTTCTCGAAAGATTGTGCCTGGGAGGAGCTAACAAGGAATGATGTAACAGATATTTTTAGGTTTTGCTAAAAAGTAATTTTTGTTGCCTGGTTTTAGAAGTTCAAAAGTATATTATAAGTTCTTTTTTGACATACGATGTCTGCCCATTCGGGAATAAAGGCGGGACTCTACATATTTGTATAGTTATATATTCCGGTTGAGCCGAAATATTAGAACTGTAGTCCAAACTGTCTACGGCATGTTTCTATTATTTACAGAACGATGAGTGAAATACAGTCCAAATAGAGTTTTGACCTTCAAGAAAGAGTTATAATTATTCTTCCCCAGTTAACCGAATTATGTAGGACCGTTTGTAACTCCATGTACATAAACTGATCTCAAACACCAGCACACTCGTACTCGTACAGCTAATTTATGATAGTTATTCCAACGGATTCGAATATTGAGCTATTAGCAAATTTGATCTCCAGCCATAACAATACAATATTGAAAAAAGTCCTCGTATCGAGATTCCGAGCATTTGTGAAGCGGAACGACCAGATTGACCGCCCGAGGCTCGGAGAACCACGTCTATTAGTAATATAACTACGAACAATTTGAACTATACGTATTTTCAATAAAGTCAAGAAGTTTGAAATTGCTCTGTTTGTTTGAGTGTCTCGAGCTTGAAGACAGATTCGCAGACTCCGCACTTATAACAAAGCCATTTTATTTTCATATTATTATTTATTTTTTACAATTATATAGAACGATCGCTTTTTTTTCTTGTGACGTGGCCGAGTGACCCCACTAACCTGGTTTTTTGTGCTTTGTTTTTTTCACTTTTTACTGAAATACATGGATTAGCGTACTCTCTCTTACCCATAGCGCACACTTGCCTCACATGACTAGATACTGATAGGAGTAGCGACATTATCGAAATATTTTCTGAAAGCACCCCACGATATTTTACATAAAAATAATTTCCTTTATATATCACTCTATCCTTAATATGAATAAAATTATTAAAAAAAAACTTTCTATTTAAACAATCCATTGAATTTTGAGTGGGTATAATAATATCTTAAACTTTTTAGGTCTGTACATCCCTTGGGCATTACGTTTGAAGATAGTATAAAAGTTGATAGTGAATTGGCAATACCAAGTGGAAGTTATTAATGGAATTCTCCGTAGGATAACATAAAATACTATATCGCGTGTATTGTTGATTGCTGGAATATTGATATACGCAGAATTAGGTAATACTTGTAGGGTGATTACAATAAAGGTTATTTTATTTTATTAAATTCATACACTTGGATACGCAAGGAGATGAATAGAGAGGACTTTCTTCTACTACGTTTCCACGATTTAATTTTAAGTAATAGAGGGCGTGTTTACTCCGCTTATTGAGCACATTTATGGACGCCTTTCTGCTGACAATTTTTTAACGGAGAAATTATGTTATTATTAATGTGCCGTGAGACCTAGAGATCGCGGATTCGATACCCAGGTTGGGAAAAATGTTATTAGGTTTTTCCATGCGTCTGAAAAACGGCAATAGGCTCGCCCCCTATTAAGTGGTACTAATACATGCCTGGCGAAATGTGGGTGCGGAAATGCCTACTCTTTCGTGAGCGTGAGGTTATGAATGTATTTATGTATGTAATATCTAACAAAACTGCCCGACCAGGGACAAAGTAGATTGGATCAGATACGGTAGAGCAGATAATTTATATTATGTCTTATATTTTCTCTAGCATTACGAACTGACCATGTGAAAATTATTTACATTCATGAATCTAGCATTTTTATGTATGTACCTATATTTTTGTATGTACCGAAGTCCTTTTGTTACGTGATTAGACTTTTTTCTAGCTGGTCTATAATTTGGATCACATTGCATTTAGGTAACACCAGCCGGTGCGGTCACTCTTTATAAACAAGGCCTCATATCGGATATTAATCCGATATATAATATAAACATCTCTAGGTAATTATACCTAGAGATGTTTATATTTCGCTAATCGAAACAATCGTGTCGCTTTTGTGAGAACTCACTGTTTACCGTGACTGTATAGAAGAAAACTTCACTAAAATCATATTGCATGAATAAACGCAACTTTTATAGCACTATCAGGTATGAAATACGTCCACTAAAAAATAAAAATCATTTTTTTAAACAGCCTGGTACTAATACTGCTAGCCTTAGCATTAGCGTAATTGACATAATATTAAATTTCAAATGGAGAAAGTTTGTTGGTGTCAGTCACAGATTTGTCAGTGTCATTTATTACTTATTGTTGACATGCAGCGCAAAATTCAAAATCAAATAACCCAACTTCGAGAGTCTCGAAATAGTTCAAAATTCTAAGCATTTTATAACCCACAATGCTGTTGTCATTATGAGAGATTTATTTATATTTTTGTAACAAAACATAAATTGCAAATCACAAAATAAATCCCTTCTCATAATACCTATCATAAACCAAAAAACAGGTCGTGAACTCTTGATCTCTTGGATCGTGCGGGGCACGCATCTCAATTTTGTAAATTACAGGCCATACCAGCTTTACGCAAGAAAGGATTTGAGATTTCTTTCACTGATAGGCCAGTAGAGAGTGCCGAGGGTTATAAATTTAAATAGAGACAGAAGATTTTGTTGCGAAATGGCTTACAATTTAACTCTTAAACTGAATTGTATTGAGACTATTTAATGACGAAGTATCTATTTCAATATTTACACTATTTTGAAGTCTTATAAATTATCGTGAAGGCTAATATAATTTATAATTATTTTTTATCATCATCATCAGGTAATAGTTACGTCAACATATTGAGCATTCCTTATATGTAGTTATAATGTTACATATGTAAAACTGTAACTGTAATGTTACACGTGTTTTGTTAGAATATTTTGCCAACATATTTTCTATTTAAGAAATGAAATCTTTATTTTATTTTATATATAAAATTAGATCTAAATTCCAATCCTTGAAATGCAAATCTGAATAATTTGAAACATTTACGAAAATATAACTAGAGTTCTTAATTGGCGTCCGTCGGCGTTTCAGACTCATGCGTCTTTAACAATATTTCTGAGTGAGCTATTAGTGGAATGAAAAGCTAATGAAAATTTACATTTACCTTAAACACCATTTTGCTCCTTCTTAATTGAAATCTTTAGCATTTCAGAGATTTTCGTAATATTTAAGATAAGTACCTAATTGCGAATTGCTTGTTCTCTTTCCTTCAAACTGTGGAATTCGCGTGTATGTTTCAATTTATTTGCGTGTTTTGTGGATATAACTACGTTTTTCATTATTCTCTCAAAATCTACGCAGTTTTGTTTGACTAAAATGCCCCATAACTCAAAATTAATATTAAATATAATGGCTTCAGGTGCAAAATAGTGCGCTGGTTGAGATGTACAAGTATCACATATTTAGATCACTTTATGACGACTAAAATTTCTAACGTATCCCACGAGAGTCGTAGACGTTCGGCTACACAAAACTAAGTAATAATAGTCATTTTATGACGTCAATGCAAAAAGTTGCATAATTCCTTTTAATTACACTAAACATGATAACAAGGCGTAAACATTTTAATTTAAAATATGAAGAGTAATTTTAATAAATAGAGTTTCCTATAAATTAAGTTTTATAATAAGGTCACCAAAAGGGCAATTACTTGTATGTAAAATTTCAATCTGCCAAAAGTCTAAATGATGCGGTAAGATTTTTTTCTATCACGGCAAATTCATTTAAAGTAAACTAGGTCAATGAGATTGTGCAAATATTTCAATGGGTTAAGGATACCACAACCAATGGGAGTGAATATACGAGTATGTGCTCTATCCCATTATTTTACAAGAGCAGGACACAAAGATAGGGGTAAGTGTTAATTAAGATCAAGAGATTCCATCCACCATCGAGTTAAAGGTTCAATAGTTGAGTACGTTGTGGATTTTCTTGTGGGAAAAAATCTTCTGTGAGGTTTCTTTTATAAAAACTAATCGTTGATTTTGTCGGGATAGAGAATCTAAGGTGCCTTCGAAATATCAAGAGCTCATTCACTCGATTTAATTTCTGTGATCGTCATCTACAAGAGTAAGTAATCTAGATAATAAATTATTTTCTACAGATTTCATTGTGAAATGCCTTCCTTTAGATTCGTAAGACTTCCTTTATTAAAAAAAAAAACTGATCTGGCACTGTAATGACCTTTATGGGATTAAGTTCACTTTTTAAATATTTTATTAAATTCTTGACTTTTTAAATAAATATTTCTCGTCATATTATAAATATAGAATCGGTAGAGTCATGAAGTATTCAGGGTAACTTAATTTTCAATGCATCAGGTCAACCGCGAAAAATGTATTGCTAAAAAGAATTATCAAATACCTATTAGTTTTTGACGATGCAAAAAATAAAGTCTAGTCAACGATTTAGGCAAGTTAAGAGACCCTAAAAAATATTGAAATATTGATACGCAAGGATAAGTATTAAGTAAGTAAGGCGGTATTTCCGAATGGATATGACTTAGGGACCTTCAAGAAAAGAGCCTATATTTTCCTCAAAGGCCGGCAACACACCGATGATTCCTCTGGTATTGTGGGTGTCCATGGGCGGTGTTGACCACTTAACATCAGGTGGCTCACCAGCTCGTTTGCCTCCTTTCCCATAAAAAAAAAAATAAAAAAAATAAAAAATAAGTAAAATACAGAGTCTCATCCTATAAATTACGAAAAGGCTCAACATACACGCGCCTACCATAGACAGAGGTAATGCAAATGGCGGAGAATCCGAACTGGATGACGGCCAAAATAGAACGAATGATTAATAGGTAGAGTCGACGCCTGATTTCAGTACTAACGCGCTTATTTATGAAAACAAAATGCTAATGTCGGAAGTAAATATCAGACTTTTTTTGAGGCTTTAGCCCAATTTTTATGAGAAAAATTAAATACTTAATGGAGAGTATGAACACATCATTTTTTTACTGAATAATAACCGGATTTTTTATAAATTTTCCAGAACGATGTCTAATTTAAATATACATACCGCATGAATTAAAATTAAAATATTACGCAAAATTATTTTCAAATGAACATTGAAAAATTGCATAAAATAAATAAAAATTTAGACCTAACTAATAAAAAAATAAAATACCTACACCGACAATTTACAATGTGGAATATATGTATGTACGTGGCAGGCGTCTATCATAAATAGATATTTATATCTCCATCAGCCCATACACGTCCCACTGCCGGGCACAGGACTTCTCTACAACTGAGAAACTGGAAAAAACCTTAGTTTGTCTGTTAGAACATATGCGTTTACTGATAAATATTGAAATACATACAAGGTGGTCTGAAGACCTGGTGAAGATTGCGGGTCGTCGCTGGATGCAGGCTGCCCCCAACAGATCGCTGTGGAAGTCATTGGGGGAGGCCTATGTTCAGTAGTGGACTTCCTTAGGCTGATAATGATGATGATGATAGTATTGTTAAATCTTATCGTTGATTTTTTGACAGCCCCGTGGAACAGTTGGCTAGACACCAGCTTGCGAAACGAGAGGCCGTGGGTTCGATCCCTGCACCGAGACAAATGTTTGTGTGACCCACAAATATTTGTTTCGGGTCTGGGTGTATGTGAGACCGAAAAGTCTCTCGTAGTTTCTGATACCCACGACACAAGACTTGTATCTTAGTGTGGGATCAGAACTATGTATGTGACTGTTGGGTGTATTTATTTATTTATTTAAATCCCTAAATGGCAAATAAATATATCAAATAATTATCTACTTACGAAAATTGTCTTTTGTATATCATTGGAATTGGTATCTATAGCATTGGTTCGACGAGTAAGGTCTAAACAAGCAAACCGGCACTGTTTGTCCGCAAACACGACAACGTCCAAACAATGGCCGTCCGTGTGACAAACGCACCATATATGTACTATATTATTTACATATAAATGCACTGCTTGACAGTGCCTCTACTTTGAGGTTAGAGCTATTTCCCTTGATTTAAACACTAATAGGGACGATAACATAATGTATTTAATCAAACCTTTCACACTTACATTCCCCTAAGGGATAGGCAGAGTAGTGATGGCCTCGAGGTTTAGGCGCGCGGTCGAAAATTTCGGCGGTCGCAGGTTCCAACCCCAGTTCAACACCTCTGACTTTTCGAAGTTATGTGTGTATTCACAATGCATTATCACTTACTTTAACGGTTAAGGAAAACTTCGTGAGGAAACCTGCACACCTAAAAAATCTTAGGAATTTCTTATGCGTGTAATCCGCCAACCCGCACTAGACCAGCGTGGTGGACTAAGGCCTAAACCCTCTCAGTTGTAGTGGAGGCCCGTGCCCAGCAGTGTGACGTATATGGGCTGATGATGATGATGAAGTGGTAGGCAGAAGTGCGTTTCTGCACTCACATTTCGCCTATTGTTTTGTCGTCCCACGTAATAGGGGCGAGTGAAACTGGGATCGCACGGCACACATTTATACCGATAGACCAAGCAGGCAAATCATCAAAACCTTCCATTATCTGTTCTGAAGAGTTCCTTTAATCTATTCAGAAATAGATAAATTATATTTCTAAACGGACATCACAATGTCATTTGTTTTAAGTTCTCATCAAACATACATATTATAACATAATACTACATTACGATAAATCGTGTGCTCAATCGTACTACAATCTAACTCTTCTCTAGCTTTGTTTGTAATATCCTAGTGATAAGAATTATCGATCTTAGTGTAGCAGTACTCTAGGAAATGACATTTCTAACAGTACTTAAGTGTATAAACCTATTGTCTCTTTGATTGGATATTCGTGATTAAAACCCCGGGGTCGATTCGAGCCCCATTGTGGATTCCGACGTTAATGGATGGAGTCGTCTTTGTAAGGTTTTTGTTATTTATTCGCAATTGTAGAGATGTTGTAGAGACCGTCACGTAATGATTAAAGGCGGCCATTCAATTGGTTTGCGACCGTGATTGGTTCATTTATTTGAGTTTCATTTGATTGTGTCTATGTCTACTTGGTGTTTTACAACAAGATGATAATAAGACGCATTTTGGGTTAGATTTTTTTCCGTTCCATGATAAAATAGAAATGTAATGACAAGATTATCATTACCTACTTAAGAACTTTAAGCACCTGTCTTCAATTTTAAATAAGGATCCATTTATATATTCACGCCCATGTCATTGAAGAACATACATATGTATGCATATTTGCGTTTTAGAACCCATTTCTAAACTCTATAATTCTACTTTTTAATAAATGTTAAAGTATTCATATAAAAGAATACAATAGGTACCTATATCTTTCGAAAAAAACAACATCTTTTTGCACGTAATCCTTTTCATTAATAATTTTATCATCAGCCCATATACCATTGAGAGGGTTTAGGTTAGTCCATCAAGCTGGCCTATTGCGGATTGGCGGACTACACATCTAAGAAATCCTTAAGAACTTTTACACACACATAGCTTTGAAAAGTCAGAGGTATGTATGTGCCTGGAGTTTTGACCCGTTACCGCCATGATTCTCTACCGCCTAAACCTCGAGGCCATCCCTACTTGACTTACTTACGCATTAATAATTTAGTCATTTAAAATAAGATTTAGAGACTACTTAGAAATTAAAGTTTCCAGCCTTGGCTTTTTAATAATAAATTGGGGTTTACATTAAATTTCCGCGCTTTTAGCCTTCGTTTGTTATTTAGGAAAGTTAACATTTTGACGCCTACAAGAAAATTAGTTTAACTTCAGTTGGCTGGCTCATTCTGGCTTAATAAAATTTTTGGCCAGGTTTCTAACATAACAATGTAAATTCCGAAGCTTTTTTGGGGCATAACAGTTGGTTTTTATATTTAGTGTCACATAAAAAGTGTTTCAAAGTTTATTTTAACATACCTACCAACATCAAATGTTATTTAGGAAGAGCATTATTAATACTTTTTCGTATTATATCTCTTTGTAAAGTGAACCCCGCAACCAAGTGGTTGTAAATTCAAAGTTCGGGCAAGTGCCAGAACACAAGCTAAATGTCTTAATCAACAGTTTTCAAGAAAGGGAATGGCTCTGAAAGATAATACAAAAAAACTGTTTTTTAAAACAAATGACGACCTCACGCGGTTCTATAATTTGCGCTCTCCGCATAAAGTCATACGCCTCTAGTAATTTTCGTCAGACCTTGCTGTAGGGAGTATCTCAAAGAGGAAAACACAGCACCAGCTACATATGAAATAGGATTCGTCGGTGCAAAAGGTACAAAAAACCAACGCTCGAACGCCTTTCCAACTGCACTACGTAGTATTTAATTTAAAAATTAACATAGTTCTTCCATCCAACGAGCTTACAATTTCAAGCATATTTTACCTTCATATACGTTCTCGTATAATGTAAAACGCGCGGTGAAGACTGAAAATTAAATACATGGTTTAGAATATGATGTTTTATTTCATTACAGAATACTAGCGATTCTACCCAGTTTCGCCTATCTCATTTCATCCCGACCAAAATATAAGATGAATTTTTATATATTGAATTTAATCATCATTATCATCAGCCCATATACGCCCTACTGCTGGGCATGAGCCTCACCTACAACTGAGAGGGTTCAGACATTAGTCCACTACCAATACTAACAAATACTAATACTACCAATAAAGATAGATCTGTAGTTTGTAATTGCTTTAAAAAATAATAATAACTAGCAAAAAATACAACTAGAAATCTCACCACGGTATCTTCTGCCTCAAGACCATCACTATTCTTGAATTTATTTAATAACTAGCTTTTGCTCGCGACTCCGTCCGCGTAGACTATAGGGTTGGCCTACGTCATAGTAGCTTTATGCATGCGAAGTCTCAGCCCGATCGGTTTAAAATTGACAAACTTTCATCCCCTTGGGGGTAGAATTAATCAAAATCCTTTCTTAGTGGATGCCTACGTCATAACATCTACCTGCATGCCAAATTTCAGAACGATCCGTCCAGTGGTTTGGGCTGTGCGTTGATAGATCACTATGTCAGACAGTCACCTTTTAGTTATATATATTTAGATTTTTGATTAACTTTCGTCCATCAATTTCGCAATATTCTGTGTACCTTTCTAATATTCCTTATTTTTATATGTTCATAAAAACTGTCTCGGTGTGTACATTTGTAGTATTGTTGGGATTAAATTTTAAACTCAGCATCTGAATCTTGTTATTTTTACACATACAAATTATACTTTTATATTTAGAAAGGGCTATGTTAGGAGTTTCTCAGAAGGATAGGGCCAGAAATAATTTTATCCGACAGAGCACCAAAGTTATCGACATAGCCCAAAAGATCGGCTGGTCACATCTGTCGAAGAACAGCTGATAACCGTTGGGGGTAACGTTTTCTGGAGTGGAGACCACGGCTCGGCAACGTAGTGCAGGACGCGCTCTGGCTAAGTGGGGTGACGATTTCCGCAAGGTGGTTGGCAGCGGTTGTATGAAAAGGGCTGAAGATCGATCCCAGTGGCGTGCATAGGAGAGGCCTATGTCCAGCAGTGGACATGACAAAGGCTGCTGATGACAATAGTGTTATGCTAGAAAAATATATTTAATTATAATTATGGCGTAGTTTCACGAGCGAACGGCATACACATGCGGTATTATTGTTTAAGTTCAATTGTTATTACCTTATGTTAAAACTAGCTTACAACTTGATTTATTTATTTACCGCTATTATAAAACAATTTACAAAGTCTAAGTGCTTTCCGTTTCGCGGTAGATATACCTATGCGTATTATAAATTACACTATACAAACATTATTTGAAAAGAAGTTTTTATGTAAATACAAAGAGCCTTCATCCAGAATTTTTCAAATACTCTTTCCATAAATTCCAATTACATTAACATAAAGCGCGTTAATGACGAGATCCGCAAGAAAAATATATTTCAAGTAACTTTATCATAATTCTTAAAACTTTCAAGGTTGTGGGACCTGGAGCAAGTAAAAATATTATAATTTGTATATTACTGAGATAAATAGGGGAATATTGAATATAAATAATAAGTGACTGCCTCGTGGTCTCGCGGTACAAGTATGTGCCGTGCGATCTAGAGGTCCTGGGTTCGATTCCCGGGTCGGGCAAAGTGTTATTGGGTTTTTCCATTAGGAAATTCTCGGTAACAGCACGGAGTCTGGAAATGTGCCCGAAAAACGGCAATAGGTTCGCCCCCTATTACGTGGGACTGATGCATACTTGGCGAAATGTGGGTGCAGAAATGCACCTCTGCCTACCTCTTCGGGGAATACAGGCGTGAGTTTATGTATGTATGTAATATAATAAGTAAGACTAACGTGACTTGACTTCTATATTACGTTTATTCAAAGTCGCTATGGACCTTATTGTTAATGTTTATTCTAGTGTGTTGTCGTGTGTATCTAAGAAATAGTTAGATTATAGTTTTTAATATCATATGGATTACATAGTAGGATGTAAATCATACGGAACGCATAGAAATTGGTTAAAGATTGGTAGAAATGAAGTAATAATAGGTTTTTTAAAGATTGGAATGATGGCGTAGGAACAATCTATATATATTATTACCACGTGTATTTTAATGGAGAAACATCACACTGCAAATTTGACATCTTTTGTTAGATAAAGATATATGTTATTGTTATTAATTTCGGGATGTTGAAAAATTAGTTCATTTTACTTTTAAAATATTATACATTTCAAGTTTACTATTCACAAAACAATAATTAATTTATTTCCGGCTGAGCTGCATTCAATTTTTAGGAACTTAACAAAAAGCTCAGCATACTCTTGTACTAACAACTGGGGGTTTGAGTCGCAAAACGTGATCTCCACACGATTCGAAACGACGTCACTGGAGTTCAGTCACACGATCCGCGCTATACCGCAACTGAGAGCTACTTAAGTCCATTTCCTTGATTGAATTGTTATGCCAACTTATAAATATAAATCTATGAACCCAAGACGTATATCTTGGCAGTCACAAATACCAAAGCATGATTTCTGCGACTTGTTAAATATCGAAATTCATATTTTGCATAAAAAAGAATAATGCACCTTTATGCTAAAGCATACCAGTCACTAAGGTGAAGTCTCTAAACTCTAGTAGAGTTTCGACACCAGCTGAGGGTAAACGTAGGTAGATAGGTTGAAATAGAATTACCACGCACAACTATAATAACATGTTATATCGCGTGAAAACCAATATATTGATTATTTCTCCAATAAGCCTACAGGTTAATTGAACACAAATACTCTATGTCTATAGTATTGGTTCTCATAACAGACAGGGATCGGCTTGAGACAGCTTCTTCGTTATCTTTAAGACACTGCCTGTTCGGTGCTCGTTTCCACTTGTTAACCATTGTTATTATTATTTTTAGTAGTTTATGTTTTATTAAAGGATTTTATTCATTAGTTAGTTAATAAATTAATTAATAATAAATAAATACACCCAACAGTCATATACATAGTCCTGATCCCACACTAAGATGCAAGTCTTGTGTCGTGGGTATCAGAAACTACGAGAGACTTTTCGGTCTCACATACACCCAGACCCGAAACAAATATTTGTGGGTCACACAAACATTTGTCTCGGTGCGGGGATCGAACCAGCGGCCTCTCGTTTCGCAAGCTGGTGTCTAGCCAACTGCGCCACGGGGCTGTCAATCTACCATAAAATTAAACATTTCATACGTCCGTATTGGACGATCTAGTAAAAGAAACATGGCTTCTAATAGTTGGCCCTAAAAACTTTGTGGGTCAATTCTTGTGTAGAACGTCTTATGGCTGATGATGATGCATAGCAATAGGAGTGTATTTTAGTTTGTACATATACTTGACATTTCTATTTGATTTATTGATTCCTGATGAATCTTATATAATGATGTCAGAGCGAATTTGTATCGTGAATATGAATTTTGGTTAAGTAGACAATTTCTACTTGATAAATAACGTAATATCTTTACAATAATTTGTGACATTATGATAAACGATGGTGTCATCCATAACCAGAGCAGTCGTAGAAACTGAGCGAAATAATCTTTACAACGTTAAAGTTAATTAACACCACATTTATAGCGCAAAAACTTATGCTCTCTAATATAAAAGAATTCTCATTCAGCAAACGCCTACATTCGAATAAAATAGTAATTCAGACGCATTAATGCGCCCCGCCTAGTGACTTCAAACGAATTAAAGCGCAAATGGAAAACACTTTGAATGGATACCGTCGGAACATCTGGCGCAGTGTCCCGTCAGCGAGGATTCCAAGCTCCGGCCTGAATGCTCTTTGATACTGGGTGCAGACGGGAAATAATGTCAACTGCTGATGTCTTTCTCATTACCGTACTTATACATATACTATAGATATTGGATATGCCGTCTAGAACGTTCAATGCGTATTGAACCTTAGGTACATATTCATTTGCTGATAATACGTGCGAGTAGCTTGCGGGTCAATCTGCCTTTTGAGCATGTCTAAATAATATTGGCAACCTCTGTTGCTTAGACGTCAACCGATGAAGTGTGAGAAGCCTTATTCCATCCCCGCACCGAGACAAATGCTTGGTTATCCACAAATATTTGTTTAGTCTTTGTGTATTTGTGAGTTCGAATAATCTAATAGTTTCTGATACCTAACACACAAGAGTAATACCTTATCGTAGAGTCAAGACTATTTATGTGAAAGTTTGGTGTATTTTTATTATTGATAGCGTCGAATGTAGGAAGCAGTAATTATTTCTCACGTTACCGTTGTGAAAAGTATAATTTAATTCCATTGCAAATATCAACGCCTCCTTATCATAGTAGGTACTCAGATAATTTGATACATTTGTGACCAACACTACAATTACTATCGATGATTAGTGTTTGTTTTAATTCAAATTACGTGAATTTTTGCAATGAATCTACTATCTTTTAAATAAAAATATATACAATAATAGAAATCACTCAGAGCAATGTTAGTAAATCCGAAATTAGCTTTTTGTAAAAATTACATAAATTTTAACCGTAAGAGCATGATTAAAAACCTTTGATATTACGTAAGAGTACCTAATATCACTTTTCAGAAAATGAGATTCATAAAGGTACTAAAATACAGGTCGCCATATTCGCAAATGTTTATTAATTCCGAATAATTAAACGTATGAAATATTTTCATGAAAAGACGTATTCAAATTGAAAACTGTCCGAAACACGCCGAGCAGGGACGGTGAAGCTATCATTAAAAGGCAACTTACCTCTTAATTAGAGATACGTATTTGGACCTTAATTTAAAAGGGACCAATGGGACGAATCAGGTACTTTTTCTGGCCATTTAACTTGAGCTCCGTCTATTCAGTGGTTCCCGAGATATTGTGGACGTGTCTTGAAAGCTTAGTGTTGTTTAGTGATTTCGATTTATTCTTTACTCTTTTTTGCGTGATTGAATTTTTACTGACAGGGTAATAGGGCATTTGTTTATTAAATTAATGAAAAAGAAAATTTTTTTTTATTCCTTAGCTTTGAAATGTAAAAATAACCCGTTAATGTAATTTGAATTCATGTTGTGGTTCCCATATTTAACTCAGCTTGTGCCATAATATTGGCATTAAGTCCACCTTTATACAAATTGTATTGTAAGCACAATTGAATAAATAAATAAATATTAGCTATGAGGAATGTAATATGTTCAAGCGAAATGTTAATTTATATGTTTTTCCCATAATTGCAACATAGTGTCATAAACATATTAATCTCTGCGTATATGAGCTCTTTTATGCAATTTTTATACTCGTATTGCATAATTCTGTCTATGATCCCTCTTATCTTTCACTATACATATACGTATTATATTCATTTTTCAGTATATACATGTAATACATGTATATACATGTGCAAAATTAAATTTTACAAGTGAATACACTATGAATGAAATTGATAAACGTAATGATAGACAAACAAACACAGGCGGCATATATTTGTTATCAAAACTTCAATTTTATTACTACAATAAGTCATGCGAAATTGCACACAATGCAGACTAACAAATTAGTATACATTCTAGAAACTGTACCCCAAGGGTTATCGGCTCTTCGACAGCCATTCAGACCGACTGCAGAAAGCTATAGTATAATTCCCGAATTAGGTACCAACTCGACTAACAATAAGCTATTGTTCTAACAGTTAACCTCACATGCACGTGCGCTACGCTAAATTACAAATAAATTTAGCTGCTGTGTGACCTATATTATAATATGTACTGAAAAGGGGAAGAGGAAACCGTTCTGGCGCGGACAGCGTCGTGACTAGATTTTTTTGCTCTTTAATTACTGATCCAATTTACATCCTCGGTCCTTGCTTAAGTATGCTTTTTGTGTCATACGATCTTGGATAAAATTGATGTATTTAATTTTATATAATTTTATCGGGAATTACCACTTGATGACAAAAAGAGCAGCAGTTGTGGTCTGGTTATCCACGGACGAAGAATAAGCGAACGAAATGGATGCGTGATTAAGGTAGGTCAATAGGTTTATAACCAATACATGCAACCGTATTTAGCTAGTTATATAGGTATATCTCTGTCTACAGGTATAAAAGGCGGCTAGATTTTTTTATGGATGCAGAAAATGTAATAAAAAATACGAGTATAAACGATCATTAAATTTAATTTATGTTATGTTTCATTTTTTATCCCAATATAGAGCGTTAGGTAATCTACTTATTACAATATTATATTTAATTAAACACAGACCAAATAATTAACGGTAAAGCTCGTTTGAGGTTCACTTCATTCGTTTCTCTTTCCGAATTAAGGGCAAGGCGAGGGAATTGCTCAACCAAGTTGAAAATACTGCGTAAGATCTGCTTAGATGTATTAATAAATACGTGAGTATTTTCTCAACCTGAAATTGGGAAACGTTTGATCGAGATTATCTCAATAATAATCTGAACTGCTTCTTAGTCTTGTGGCTCGAGTGTGTGGCGTGCGATCTAAAGGTTCTGGGTTAGATTCACGGTTCGGCAAAGTATTATTGGCATTTGAAAAACGGCTGTAGACTCACTCCATATTAAGTGGGATTTAAAAGAAAAAAAGGGTGAAACTTGGCTGCACAAGTGCACCTCTGCCTCCTCCGCCGGCGATGTCAGTGTCATATGTTCTCTGAACTTAAAGAATTGAAAGTAAAAAAAAAGTTTGAAAACTAATAAATTGAAGAGATAATGTGAGAGATAAATGGATTGGGTCCTCAAGATTTTATCGGCTTTGAAACCACTAAATTTGTGTCTTGGCTGGGCAATAAAACTATATGAGGTGACTTATTGGAGTTATTGAAGTTAGTGATACTTTATTATCAACAACTGATAGTTTCAAATATATTTGAAGTTTATTTATTTAGTATTTTTTTTACTCGGGTGCATTTTTTTAAACGTAGCCTACGTGCTTTCCCAAGGTCCTATTCATTTGCGTGCTAGAAAATATTCAAATGGGTTCATTCAAACAGAGATTCGTATTTATAAAATCAGCACGTTCCTACTAACTTCGAGTTTGACAAGCATGATGATAGCAGTGAATCGACTAGTGAAGACAATATATTAAAGGAATCCTTTCTCATCACATGATAATTCATGTGAATTACTGTGCCGGGGACTTGCAAAATGGATGTAGGAACTACAATAGTTGTGATGGCCTTGACGATAAGGAGTAGTTGAAACAAAATCTCATTAGTAACGGGTGCAAAATCGCGAATACACCTTTGACTTTCCAAAGTTATGTACACAAAGTTATGTACATAGGTATCACATGTTTAAACTGCGAAGGAAAATAACTTCAGATAAATTGCATGCCAAAAAATTCTGGAGAAAGAAATTTACTTTGTATATAATCGCTAACCCGCACTACGCCAAGATAGTGTACTAAGGCCTAAAACCTCTCAGTTTTAGAGGAAATTCATTCCCCGTAGTGATAAATGTAAATGGACAGATTTGCAGTAACTAAACCGAGAAGGGATTAAAAATGTTCTATGATAAGTTGCGAGAACTTCCTCGTGCATCCATTTGCTCGTCTTAAACCCGCTGCAATTTGCCTTTATTTAATAGATTAATTCTGCACCCATTATGTACATAAGTGCGCAATGTTCCCAGACCTCTGGTCACGTAAGATAAATCCTTAGTTACTCGCGTCCGTCGGTCAGTCTGTCCCTTTGTTATAAGCCTCGCACATTAATCACGAGGTGTCGCCTCAGCCCGAGTATTTCTACGTCCGGTGACAAGATAAACCTTTTTGCACCTATTCACGAACGATATAAAAACCTTTGAAGATGTGGATTTAACCTTGAGATAAGGGGCGGGTTTGGATTATTTTTTTATATAACCCCACTGAACTTTCTAAAATGAAGAGTATTTGTGGCGCAAGGAGGTTTTTGTGGCATTAACATTTTTGTGTAGTTATAAAATGGTATTGTGTTTGTATGAACAATACCAAGGGTAATTTGTATTCAGAATAGTAACAAAAAGGTATTCCCACGTGTCGTTTGGGCATAGTTAACTTAGAGAACTCACGCTACATTATGCGAGTTTAGAAGGGTCAGCATTTAGAAGGCGCATGAGGAATATATTTTTTATTGCCTTATAATTACGATGGTGTATATTTTAATATATTTTGTGTTTTTCTTTAATAAAAAAAACATATTGTAAAGGTCATTTATTTAAAAAAAAGGTTATCGATTTGATAAAAATAATATTTTGTTGTATACTGTATAATTTATGTGAATCAATAAAAACTGCAGTGGTAAATGTTACAAATGAATATTATGGTTATCTTTTTTTTTTGTTATATTTGCAATAAATATTAAGTTTGCTCATAGTAATTCTACATTGTTCTAGATCCTCGACAGTAGTTCTATAGATATAAATAAATTGAAAACAATTCAAGCATGAATTCCGCAATGGAAATTTGACTACAAGCCACAGTTTGGAAGCAGTCCAAATACTGGTCCCGGCATGAATGCTAATAGAGGTTGAATATTAAAAGAACTAACACTTTTCTATTAAAATACATGCAGTATAGTGCAAAGAACATAATAGCTATACTACTGAATCAACATGGGAAAGACTTTTCACCAAAAGCTTATTATGTAACGCTGCTAACCACAAGTATTTTTTGTGATTGAAAGGGATTACAATTCACATAAATAATAAAGACGTTTTAAAGATTTAAGGCATCCAGGTTTTTTATCTTTCACCCTTTCAATAAGTGAAATCATTAAAAATACACAAATAAAATGTGAGAAGTGTTTGCCAATGATTTTATATAAGATATACGCAACTGCCAAATGCTTGACTGATTACGCCGCTATTATTTAAGGCCATTAAGCACTTAAAAGACTATTTTATGTTAAAAATATAGCGTAGTATAATCATTTAAGTTTTATCTTAGTTGAAAGAATTTCCCAAAGTTGGTATTACTTTAACAAAACATTTCTAAGTTGGTTCCATATATCCACTACAGCAGAAGCTCATCAATTCAGTCAACTTTTAGTGTCATTCATAAGTTGACAGCCCCGTCGCGCAGTTGACTAGATACCAGCTTGTGAAAGACCGCGGGCTCGATCCCTGCACTGAGACAAAGGTTTGGGTGATTCGCAATTAATGCGACTGAAAAGTCTCTCGTAGTCACCGATACCCACGACTCAAGACTCGTATAAGAGTATGTACTTGTTTGTGACTGTTGGGTATATTTAATTTAAGTCTGACGTAGTGTTATGTCGTAATAGACGTCTAGTGACTAGTGACTAGTAGTGACTAGAAGTCATGATGGCCTCGAGGTTTAGGCACGCAGTCGAGAATCGACGATCGCAGGTTCAAATCCCAGGCACACACCTCTGACTTTTCGAAGTTATATGTGTATTCACAAATAATTATCACGTACTTTAACGGCGAAGGAAAACATCGTGATAAAACCTGCACACCTAAAAGTTCTTAGGAATTTCTTAGGTTTGTAGTCCGCCAACCCGCACTAGGCTAGCGTGGTGTACTAAGGCCTAAACCTTCTCAGTTGTAGAGGAGGAGGCCCCTTGCCCAGCAGTGGGACGTATATGGGCTGATGATGGTGTAGTGTCATGTCTTCGGCATGTCAGCACGGTTATATACCTTTCTGAGAAATTGATGTTTTCCACGAAACATCGTCCTCATTATTGTTATTATATTGATTTACATCAATATTAGTTCGTTACAATGCTTTGCTAACAATTTCTTGTATGAAAGTAAAAAAAAGTGTAATAAATTTCATAAATAGAAACGACCATTTAAATCTAACATAAACAATAGCACAATATTGAGTCTACTCGACGTTTTCGACATCATTGTTATATGGACTATAAATCAAGCTTTGTTGCTTAAACGGATAACAAACATACAATATTCTATTCTGGTGACAGTGAATTCGAATATATCGAAAATAAATCACTTTTAGTTTAATATAAAACCATGGTGGAAAATGACTGTTGAATTTTGCAACATTTTAATATTGGAGTATTATTGGTAGGTATACTATATATCAGTCTTGTCGGAGGACGTCCCACGCTGCGCTTTCCGGACAAGATGGTCGGACGACCTAGTAAAGGTCGCGGGACGTCGCTGGCTACAGGCTGCTTCCAACAGAACCCTGTGGAAGTCATTAGCCTATGTCCAGCAGTGGACCTCCATTGGCTGATGGATAATGATGATGATGATGATATATCAGTCCATACACATACACTCGTCTACAACTGAGACAGGTAAGACCTTAGTCTATCACAACGATCAAATACATTTTGAATGTACTGTAAATATCTACGAAGTTTTATGTTGATGATTCTAAAGGTGTACAGATTTCCGCAGAACATTTTTCTTAAACGACTAAGTTCAGAAAAAATCATACTCCATCTAATATTTCACTACAATGTTCATCATCAGCCCAAATACCTGGGCACGGGCCTCCTCTACAACTGAGAGGGTTTGTACTACTACTATGTTCAGGAAAATTAAATAAAAACACTGAACACAAAGTTTCGCGGCCTTTCCTACCATCGTCTGCAAGAAGGTATTCGTCTATTGTGTTTAAATAATTATCCTGATTATAAATTAAGTGAAAGATCTCATAAATATCAGAACTATAGTAATGTGTCGTGCTTTGTAACTGTCAGTAATTTTAATACTGATTAAAAAAGCATAATATTCAAATAATGCTATTCCAGTAACAAATTTTTAGGACACAATTAATGTGCAAGATGAACCCGACGTTATGAAATTTATTTAAACCACTTGTTCTTGATAGCATCTTTTAACGTACAAAAACTGCAATTTGATATTTAAGGGGTGCTCCGCCTCGTTATATATTTGTAGGTATATATATAAGTAGGTATTCTATGACTTGTTTATGTCCATCTTATATGGTTGTCTCTAAAAGATCGCCTTGAGCGATAAGACCGTTCATTATTTCTTAGTGTACAATAAAGAGTAAATAAATAAAATAAATAAATACTAATAATTTAGCCCCGTAGATATTGCGACGTGAAATATCATCATCAGCATCAGCCCAAAGACGTTTACTGCTGGACTTAGCCCCCCAAGGATCCCTCCAATTTGCATATTGCAAATATTATGATATGTTAAAATAATTATTATTAATCTTGTTTTAGTAGGTACTTAGGTTTAAAAAAAAAATGACTCTATGACAAAATATGTGTACATATACTACCCGTGAGTCAAACACGTATTTTAAATTATGTTATGATGTTGCGATCGAACCTGGGGCCTCTCAACTGCACATGGCCATTCATGCCCTGGGATCAACAAGTATTTCATATTACTTTACCAAAACCGAGATAATATTTTTATACAGCTGCTTTAGTACTATTTTTATTACTCTAAAATAATTAAAACAACATTCTTCGCTCTATTTTTACTGTATTCTTGAACGATTTGTTTCAACCGTCAGACTGCTTCAAGTATATTAATTAATAAACATGTGTATTAATGCGATATATTAATCACCAAGCGCGCTCAAAGTGGTGGCATTAGCATACACTAGGTACACAAGTAATAATGCAAAGAGCTCTTACGTACAATTATTAAATCCACTGGAATAGTACCGCCGAACGCAGATAGCACAATTCTGAAAGGTTTCGGAAACAAACAGGAGCATTGAAATATAATTTAAGGTAATTTTATTCTCAAAACGCATAAGATTTGTGTAATTGATCTCTTTTTAAATTTATCTCTTTTAATGTGCTATATAAAAAAGAAAATTTTGCGTATGTTTATTTATCAGGGAAAGTAAAATACAGTAACAAATTATACCTACTTACTTCATATTATATAGTTATACTCTCTACAATCTTGTAGTATAGATACTATTCCAAAATATCCAATGTTGTATCCAAATACACCATGTTTATTTTTTCCAATAAACACTTTTAAATTAATAAATCTTATAATTTGTTGTAGGAACACAATTTTTAAAAAAGTGGAGTTTAATTTGTTAATGAGTTTTCTCCGAATGTTAAATATCATCTCCGTTTGTGATCATATAACTTCAAAATCACATACATTTGAAATAATCAACCGTGATACAATACAATTAATTAGCAGCTTTATTAATGCGATACAAATACAGTCACAAACTACAATGCAAAATACTTCTTTGTCAAGCTTAACTTTATTATACTTTCACACGTTAATATTTACTTTATAATGTATAAAATATTGTTCGGATATAACTTTGTTTTCTTAATTCGACGAAGCACTGACACGAGTTGTAGAAAGTTTTGAAACTTCTGTTCTACTAAGACGTGTCTTTATTTGTCTTTCTTAATGTTACGTTCTTGTTAAGGACAGAATTTTAGACTGTAATTTTTCGGTAATAAAATAAAAATTACCTCTGCCTATTTGAATATATTTATGAAGAAATTTAAAGAGTCACATTATTAGTCACAGTTCTCCAGGGTTTGCATATTAATATGAAACCATTATATTATTATAGTTTAAAATATAATATATTTAGGTATTAAGAATTTTTCAGAATATGTAGATCCGTTGTTTTAACAAAACTTACGAAATAAATTAAGTTATGATGTAATTCCAAATACAGCAGAAAAATTATAATTAATACTTATTTTAGGATTCTGATAGAATTATATATACTAATAGTGTGAATGCGAAGTAGCCTTGCTTGTTACGTTATCACGCTTAAACCCTTTCTTTGGTTTGAAGATATGTATATGGGACCATAGGAAAGGCATGTTCTTTCTACTTACCATAAAAAATGTACCCGGGTGATAGTAACCTATAAGATCTGCCTTCATTTTACTTGCAATCTTATCGTTTAACTTGAGTGATATTCTATGAATTATCTTAAAAAAATTAAGCGGTTTACTTTGGAATTGAATGAACGACGGCCGCCGTCGTGTCTCCTAATAGATCCCAACCTAATCCATGAAATCTTCGCACGCCTTTCTAAAGTCTAACTGAACAATGCGACTGTTGAACATGTAGCACATCCAGATACCGATTTGAACACACAACAGTAGATCTTTGTCAAAAGCAATGCCAGAGCAAGTTAAATTAGTACGAAAACGTGTCCTGGTTTTATTATCCGTCCTGAGAGATTTGTGTACGGTTACGCTTGTGGTAAAATGTTAATACAGTTATTTTTACAGATTGTATTATGAAACAGTCGGTTTAATGCGCACGACATGTTTCTATGTAATTACGCGGATTTTGGTTCATAACAGTTATCGTATTGTGTTTTCGTGTTTATTGTTCGGAAGCTCCGTAATGGGATGTTTTAGTAGCAAACGTATTTATTATAATTGAAATGGTTCCCTTATCATGGATATACGAGGATATTAAAATAATTTTGGTCAATGTATAATTACGGTCGTATTTTAATGTTAGAAAAATAAAATAATTAAAATTATAATTTGCATTGACTAACACTGAGTCGAGGGTCATATCTACTTGAAATGTATATTGTCATTTTTACTGTCCCGATTATTATCGATATAGCACTAGTCAGAACCCCATTTATTATTATGAGGTATTTTTAATCACGTTGATTCTATATATTTTTTTAATAAAAAACAATTCATAAATCTGTTCAATTCATTTTTAAATTAATGTAATGAATACATTATACTCGTATAAAATCAACAAAAAAACTGTTTAAATTTTTATGACAGCAAAAACTTTATCGCGCTCATGAACGATCTACGTTACTTACGCTTAAACTATGACAAGACGATTTTTCATGGTAAATAAATTCGGATTTTTTGTCTGTCCATAGCAGTTAGTTTATTCAAGCATAGAATACTATCGAACGGGTAGAGCGGTTTTCAGTGATGTGTGCCGCTCAATGTTTCGGAAAGCGTGCTGTATCCAAAAATCTATTTGAGGAAGTCTAGTCGCAAATGATTTCATGGTAGGAAAATGGTAACATATTTTACTTTAGACATAAAACTCCGTCTTATGTAGTGTATGATTTATCTTAAAAATTCCTTAGAAATTTATTTTTTTAAGAATATGGGCAGGTTTATAATGTTATACAAAATATATAATTTCCTTTCTGGTTATTAATTTGGCATTATAGGCCTCGATGTAGCCGATGTATGCCCTATTTCCTAAATACGAGCTATTATGCGTTCGCAAGACAAACGTTCAAAAGCTAGGCGAAATGAAGGCAATCTATCAAGAAAGCGTATACATTATGGCCATAGATGAGGAAGTGAGATGGCTGCTAAAAAGTGGCATTATTATACTATATGAGAACAATCAATATATTGGTCCTCTTCGCTTCTAACCATAAAAAGTAACCTATGCTCTTTGCTAAGGTGCCGTAGCCCGTACATCGCCATACCAAAGTTATACATTTTATAAATTTAATATTCTGAGTTTATTCTTTACAAAAATACAAATTTCTTTCTTTAAAACATTATTGGAGATAGATAATATTTCGTCGTTAATATGTACATACAATACTTTATTTCACATCACCGAAAATAATTGCAAGCCCTTAATTGCAGAGTATTATTTTCGCTTACCTACATACATATATAAAATTAACATGAATTAATTAAAACAAAAAGATAGTTTCGATCGACCGAAACGTTCCATCCTCCATATCAGCTAAATCAGGTCAGTAGTCACAATTTCCTGAAGCTCAACACAAATAAAAGTCGCTAATAAATTAATAACAAACAACAGAAGCCTGATTAAACCATTCAATCCAGTAATCAGCGGGACTTATATGTAACTGAGTAATTCACCTGCCTATTTTAAACACTGGCTTGCGGTGCTACCTGTACTTACTCAATGAATGACGCTAATTGAGCCGGGAGTCTTTGAACTAATTAACTAACAACGCAGGTATTCGGTAAAATAAGACCGATACAGCCGTGATTAAGGCGCGAGATTTGCCTTTGGATTCTTGAAATTCCAGTCTTATTCAGCTGATTTAGTTTGCTCTACGTAAGGTGCGTTTGTGTAAGACCAAGAACTAGATGATTGAAACGCTTGTATTAGAGATTAATTTTCAATGTATCTGAAGGCTACTGTTCGCAATAAATACTTACATATTACATAGAAGTCGAGATGGCCTCGTAGTCTAGGCACACAGTCGAGGATCTCGACGGTCGCGGGTTCAAACCCTAGGCACACACTTCTGACTTTTTGAAGTTATGTGTGTATTCACAAAGAATTATCACGTACTTTAACGGTGAAGGAAAATATCGTGATGATCTACACACCTAAAAGTACTTAGGAATTTCTTAGGTGTGTAGTCCGCCAATCCGCATTAGACCAGCGTGTGGACTAAGGCCTAAACCCTCTTAGTTGCAGAGGAGGTCCGTGCCCAGCAGTGCGACATATATAGGCTGATGATGATGATGATGGCAGACATATCCACACGCGTGTATTCTCCAAATGCGGAGACAGAATTCATTTCTTCGCACACATTTTGCCAGGTATGTATCAGTCCCACGTAATAGGAGGCGAGCCTATTGCCGTTTTTCGGGCACATTACCATAATCCAAATTCTGAAGTGGTGTACAAATTCTGTGTTCTAAAATTAAACATGGAACACATGATTTTGTTAAGCTTGTTGCACAATAAATCCAGTAGTGGCAGCGCGACGTAACCTCGTCACGCGAGGAATAATTTATGTACGTCTCTCAAGACTGGAAGGGTGGAATAGCTATTTGTATCGTGTACGGAATGGTTTTTAATCTTTAAACCAATTTCGACAGCTATTGCTCAGAATTGATATGAAAATAAATGGCATACGATTTTTTAATTAGTATAACATTGGTTCCAATTTTTGAAACATACATACATAACCTCACGCCTGTATTTCCCAAAGGGGTAGGCAGAGGTGCATTTGTGCACCCGCATTTCGCGAGGTATGTATCAGTCCCACGTAATAGGGGGCGAGCCTATTGCCGTTTTTCGGGCACAATTGCAGACTCCGTGCTGCTATTGACAATTTCCTAATGGAAAACCCAATAACACTTTACCCGTCCCGGGAATCGAACCCAGGACCTCTAGATCGCACGGCACATACTTGTGCCGCGAGACCACGAGGCAGTCCAATTTGTGAGAATTAGTTTTTATTTTAGATTTGGTTGGGAATTCCTAAAAAAAATTACAAGCTTTATGTGGTGCGGCCTTTTCCCATGAATCAAATGTTAATGGCTGACTTTTATAATTTTGCACTATAGACAATTGTCTATAGAAGCACGAGTCTGTAAATGTGGTCGATAAACGACAATACCTATACTACCCTATAATCTAGGACGTAATAATTGCTTTGTTGGTAAAATATACATCTACCGAAATACACTTTTGCTACTTTATGAAAATAATGTAAAGATATCCTTGCGCATAACATTTCGGTGTGTACGTAATGTGTAATACGAAAGATTAATTTTAAATTTTTGCTTAAAGCATTTATTTACTGTCCAAATAGCAATATAAATAGGTACTATAAGGAATCTTTTACAGTTATCCGCTTATGCAATCCCGAGTTGCGGTGGAGAATATAAAATTATTTCAGCTGTGTTCGCGACTGAGATTGTGATTGTTTTTCATTCGTTTTATTCGTGTACATTTGAAATTTCCGACAACTGCAAATATTACTAGAATATTTTTTTTAGTACTGTAAAGTGTAAGTATATTCGTATCGATTAATAAACCCGTAATTTAATAGTATATTATATATTTTAAGTTTCGAGATTTTGTTAATCTCATTTATCGTTTCACCACTCGATTCCTTATTTAGCTGCATTCTACTTAATTTTCATTAATAGCCGTTGTGCCTTCCAGAAGAACTAACCTTCCTACGCTCCCCTAAAACGAGCTATTAGATCATTAAATGTAATACATATTGATATAGTTAATTGTAGCCTACCAATTTTCAGAAGCCGCATATAAGTGCATTGAAACAATAACTAGTAACATAGTTAACTATTTATTATCATCATCATCAGCCTATATACATCCCACCACGGGCCTCCTCTGCAACTGAGAGGGTTTAGGCCTTAGTCCACCACGCTGGCCTAGTGCGGGTCGGCGGACTACACACCTAAGAAATTCCTAAGAAGTTTTAGGTGTGCAGGTTTCATCATGAAGGAAAACACCCTTCATCGTTAAAGTAAGTGATAATTCATTAATGTATAAACTACTAGTAATGTACTTACTAATAAGTCACGTATTTTAGATCTTCATTATTTGCATTGTTCGATCACCCGCCTCGAGGTAACCAGTAGAATGCAAGCTGATTCTGCTGAAGCTCAAGGTCTAATTTTATTTCTGGGTCGTAGCTGTGTAATCAACCAATAAACTAACTTTTACCTCGTCTAACTCTATTTATATAAAATCTATCAACCAATGTCAAAAAAATAGTCAGGAACCTAATAATCCGGGTAAAAAAATAATATTTATTATTGACTCTTTATTGTACACAAGGAGACTATGAATAAAACAAAAACGCAAAGGGAATAACAGTATAATTGGCGGTCTTATCGCTCAAGGCGATCTTAAAGAAGGGATAGATGATAGGGTATTCAATGTGTACAATACAAAGAAAAACATAAAAATAATTGTATATGTTACTTACATATCTATGTGACAAGAATATATACTATGGTGCAAAAATATATACAAAAATACATTCGAAAATCTAAATAAAATTCTGTAGGTACTATAAGACAAGAACCCATCTATTTAAAAAGAAAAACACGTTCGCATTTATAGTACCAGGAATCTCTAAAAAGTTCGATAATTATGTCTTATAAAATTATGATAAAAAATAATTTCAAAGGGTTTATGATTACGTTTAGCAGTATTTGTAATTCCCAGCCCAGAGTCAGGTACTGTGGCGGAATTAGCACGAATGTACAACCTTTATTACACCATCGCAATTTGCGTACAATTTGGTTGATGACTAGTAATGAAATAACTGCTGCACACAACGTTCGGTTAATTGTGAATAAATCGGATTTCATTGTGTTGTTATTAAGCTCATGTGTATAAACAGTTGATCTGTGTTACGTGGTGAATGGTTTTAATTAAACTTGCGTGTTAATGAAAGCCGCTGAAATGTTAACACAATTAAAAAGAAACAACTATTGGATGCATCGATAACTTTCTCGTATACGAGTATACATACATAAAAAACCTCATGCCTGAGTTCCATAAAGGGCCAGTTATAGGTACATTTCTGCACCCACACTTCGTCATCATTCCCTTATCATTTGCCCTCTATAACATGGGACTGACACATATCTGGCGAAATATGGGTGCAGAAATGCACCTCTGGCCTACCCCTTCGAGGAATACAGGCGTGAGGTTACGTACGTACGTACATACTTGCCCATCAGTTCCACGTAATAGGGGCCGAGTCTATTGCCGTTTTTCGAGCCCTTTTGCTGACGCAGTATTGCTTCCGATAATTTCCTAATGAAAAACCCAATAGCAAATTGCCCGACCCTGGAATCGAACCCAGGACTTAAGTCTTTGCACGGCAAGTACTCCCCGCGTAAAAGGGGACTAAAGCTATTTTTAAAGTGCATTTACAGATTGCTTGCAGGGAATATTCTAATGAAAAAGTACAATTACACTATGCCCGACCAGAGGGTGAAACCTACGACCTTTAAATAGCAACCCGCTCACTTATGCCGGGACCAAGGGGCAGCATATATTTGTGTGCCGTTTTTGCGTGTCGTTTTAGTAGTATTAGAATTGCATATATTCCGAAAGTATTCTAAAGGCTAAAGGAAAACAAAATAACAAAAGGATAACATTTTGGATTTATCAGATCTAACGCTAATAAATGTAACAACTGAAGCTACTATTTGAATTATTTTACACTGTAAATCTTTCACCGCCTGCACAAACATTTTTGTTAAATATTAACGATTTTACTCGGACTATTATTGACAGAGGTCGTACATTTCGTTCCGTTTGGAATTTTTCACGCTGGAAAAAAGTATTTTAACACGTCTGGGAAATTAATGATATTTTTTCCGTTCATTTACCTCCAGATGAACTTAATACTTTTTTACACATAAATATTAATTTTAATAATATTGTCGTTAGTCAACTTTTACTATTAAAGCTTACAGAAGATATGTATGTCGACATTTATTTTTTGCAGTTTACTTTTTTGGATGACAAGATGTAATATTTTTATGAAGGGCATATGGTGTGTGCCGTTCTATCTACAGACCCTGGTTTGGATTCCCGGGTCGGTCTAAGCGTTATTGGGTTTTTCTTTTAGTAAATGGACAATTGGCGAAACAACAACATCTACAATTGACAAAATTTCAGTACAAAATGCCCTTCTGTTTAACATATTATACACTGTATGTAAAATAAATTATATGTTGAATAATTGAGTTTCTCATACAAAATGAGGCACATCAAATATATCAAAATTCGAAACTCAGTCGAAGTAATAATCTAAATCAAATAAGTAAACAACATGAGGGTAAGATACCACGGTACCTCCCCACTCGTTCCGGTCCAACACACACTGTCGAGAAACAAAACACACTGTAACCACGTCGCAATAAATCGATCGTTTATCTTCTTGTTTACTCCGAAATTTGTCTTGTTTCGCATAATCGAGAAGGAATATACAGATACCTCCTTGCTTCGTTTGAAAATGTCCCTTTAAATACAACAATGAAAATTTGGAAGATATAAATCCATTTTATTTAAAAAGAAATATTAATAAGGTTAAACTACTTTCGCTGTCTCTTGGAAAACTTAACTTCTCTGAAAAAAATGAATATTATAAGAATGCTAAATAAAGTTTTGAATCTGGAATTTAACTTTATGCATAGAAAATGCAAAAATAATAAATTTATTGATGTTATAGGTATTGGACGGTTGCAAGAGCCAATTCAGGTTAACCTTGCTACGCATTTAGCACAACGCTTTAATGAATTAGCATAAAATTTAGTTAGCTCAGCAATCCATGAGCTGTGTAATTGTAGTGTTTTAGGAGTATAAAAAATCATTCTTCCGCTCAAATTCAATCATTAGTATGATCCATTATGATGATGACCAATAAAAATCAAGTAAATGGATCGTTTATCTATACTGTGTAGCCACGTATCTACTACGATATAGATACGCATATATCTGTGAACTGCGAATGTTCATACATTCGTTTAATATACTAGAATGTCATATATTACCTACAGTGTTTATACGAGAAACACCAATAAGTGCTAGGGAGCCCCTGTGCGGCAGCCAGTCGCATTCGTAAGTCAAAGGGAATATTTTAGTAGCTCACGACCATATTCCAACTGCGAATGTTGCTAGGATAACATAGAATTATATTTTACCAAAGACAACACACAAGCAGTGATGGCCTCGAGGTTTAGGCGCGCGGTCGAGAATTTCGGCGCTCGCGGGTTCAAACCCCGGCTCAGGCACACACCCCTGACTTTTCGAAGCTATGCGTGTATTTACAATGAATTATTACTTGCTTTAACGGTGAAGCAAAACATCGTGAGGAAATCTGCGCACCTAAAAATTCTTAGGAATTTCATAGGTGTGTCGCCGACCCGCACTAGGCCAGCGTGGTAGACTAAGGCCTAAACCCTCTCAATGGTAGAGGAGGCTCGTGCCCAGCAGTAGGGTGATGTATATGGGCTGTAGATAAAAACGACACTGAAATAAAAACCTTCGTCTTTTATTATTCCACAAAATGCTGCAAAATTTCAACGCCATTCGCCAGACAAAATTGTGATGTGAGAAAGAATGCAACACAATATGTTAAAAATATAATATTTTAGTGAAATTTGTTTATGATTCTACGGCACGCTCGTAAAGTTCGTACGCGTGTAAAATAAATTTTGTTATTTATGATACATGCAGGGAATTTGGGAAAAGTTGGCTCTTTTACTGGCAAAAATTAAAATGCATGTCAAATACCTTGCAGAAGTATCAAAAGCAATTCCGCATTGAATTGAATCGAATTGTAAATCACACGTATAAAACATCAAAAAAGGACTGAACAACAACGAGAGAACAAGTTGAAAACTGCAATAAATCCGATCGAAATTAGTTTTCAACGACAGAAGACTCATCCGTGGAAAATTAATCGCTTTCCGATTACCAATACCTAGTTTGTAAAGTTAACTTGTTGAGTTATGGCACTTGCGAACTTGTCGAATAGTAAGAAATGATAAGCCTAAACGTGTTGCCAATTTCCCCACTTCAACTTGGCTTGACGACATTTTCATTTGTTACCTTGCAAAATTATTTCTGGTTTCACATCAAACTTTGATACTTAGCCAAGTGCTTCGCTTTACAAATATTAATTCTTTTCTACTTTTTGTGGTCTCGCGGCATAGATGTGTGCTGCGTGATCTAGAGGTACAGGGTTTAACACCCGGGTTGGGAAATGTGTGGAAAATTGGCTTGCCCGTTTGTCAACCCTCGTTACGTTGGAATTATGAATAAAAAATAAACCTAACAGTTGCTTACATAAACACAACTGGCGAAACATTGGTGGTGATTAAACAATTCTGCCTATTTCCTCCGACATATATCCGTGTCTGTGACTTTCTTTCTGACTGTCTGTTTGACGAAACAAATATACCTACAACTAGTAGGTTTTGTCAGCGGTTTTAGTCGCATTAAAATTTGTCAGTCATGTTAATATTTCATACTGTTCTCATTTCAAATTTGGGAATGATATGAAGAATATTTTAAGAACAAGCGTTTATAACGTTATTTTTAATATCTCCGAACCTTTCGGAAGTGGGAAGGTGACGCCATAGTCAGTTTTGACTACTGTGTGAATGCGTCGGACTGACCGATGTAGTAAAGCCCAAGTTTCTTGACTTAGAACAACTTGTGTGTATGAATTCTGAAGTCTATGCAGAGACAGTCGCAGTCAAAGACAGGTAATATTATAAAAGTTAAAAAAAATGTTCAATTTGAAAAATTATTAAGCTTTTTTTATTTTTTATACAGAAACTTGACTTGTTAATTGATGAAAATCCTTGTTCTAGCAGAAATTTCGCTCAGGGAGAACAAAACAGGGCTTTGAAATTGCTAAATCCTTTCCACAGAAACTCCAATTAACTTCTTGTAAGCATAGTTGGAGCAAATTGTTTCAATTAGTCTTGAAACATTTTGTGCTAACTTTATAAAATTACTGTTTGTGATGTTATTATACGTATTATGTATATAGTATAAGCATGATTAATAGAAAATGAAATCTTAAAATAATTTTATTTTTACAATAGTGATAGATATAATAATCTGCTAATTATAAGTCAGTCCTAAATTTTACTTGATGGGATTAAGCTAAAAAAAAATTACATCCCCGAAATAAAACTTAAAATTACACTCCGCATCCTTCAACGAAGTCTACAAGGTTTTATTGTATTTCGTCTTACTTTTTTATATAATTACTTACTATAGTTTGTTACTTAATTATGCGGTCTTTCAAAACAATAATTCTAAAGAAGCACTGAAGTATTTAAATACCGGCAACAGAGCTTCACATGAACGATGACTTGAGAACGAGAGGAAACTGCAATTATCGCCAAAGTTTACGAGCCCAGCAGAATGTGATTAAATTAAGTGGTCGCTACTATAGTAAAACATTGCTGCAGTGACTTAGAATGGCTACGCCGCTCTCAACCTTACATATTAAAATAGGCTTGACCTAGAAAAATTTGCTCATGAAATTCAAAACATTTGGAAGATGTATTGTGGACAGAGCTTGCTGAGTGAATTTTGCATATATACCTATGTATTTGAATATTCTCTTGTTATGTTATTTATATTCTGAATGTCTTACTTTAAAACTGACGTTTGTGATACAAGAGTGTAAAATCGTTCTGTTTTTAAATCTTTGTATGTGATTGCCAGTGCGAAATAAAAAGAGCGCGGATTCCGTGATACTTTATTGATAGACATAAAGTCGCTCATAGAGACATTTGTGATAGAGGAATTATTCAAGAATAAGGTATGTAGTCATTCGGTTTAATTAAAGAACTAAATAAAAATATATTTAATGAAATTTATTCTCAGATGTTTTCAATACTTTCCTATGTTCATACTCGAACAAATATTTTACGTCGTAAACACTAAGCAGTTTAAAACGAATGTTTACCGACGGTACACATCTGTCAAATAGCACATTGTTGCGATCGTACGAGTTCCAAGCGAAAATAAAACATTGTAAACTTAAATTCAGAAACGAGTGCTTTTATCTAAAGAAATTGGATCGCAAACTGAGAAACATTTGAGCCACCGCCATAAAGAGTGTGTCAGTATTGTCTCGAAGGGTATCGATGATAATTCCTGTTTATATCCAATACCAGAACGGGAGCAGCTACATGGGGCTGATAAACGCCATTCCCGCACTAAACGACACCCAGAACGCTACTACGAGAATTCGCTAACTTTATATCGATACATTCAATGGGCTATATTTGCCTGTCATAAGTCATTGTGCGGTAATAAAGTGTTTACTTGAAATCTCGATATTGCAAATAAATTATATTTCATCTATATATTCTAATGTCCAAGTAGAAATGTTGAGCTGTACATGTCGAACTAATAATACAATAGTGTTGTTACTCAAAATATGTCGATTGTGAGATGATTTGATTATCCGTTGATTTTAAAAGCGGTTAGTAAACAGTCACAATTCCTTTAGTTTTATTTATGAAGCACCTTAAGTATTCTTTTATTTTTAAATCATTAAAAAAAAGGTTTTAATAAATCAGTTTTTTGTTAATTCTGAAGAAAGGTTCATTATTTAAGCTTTGTCCATTTCTAAAACATATGCATACAATATATCGACAAGATATTAACTAGCATTTAGCTTATGTATAGGTAAATTATTTTACGTAAGGTTGGTATTAAACATTAGATAACAAAAACTATATTCCACGCTGTTTTAGCGACGGGCAGCCGTTCGTTCACAGTTTCATATATTTAAGGCTAAATTATGATCATTTTAATTGAATTAAATATGCAAGAACAACACCCAGATCTCTATTTTCGTAGGACTACACATTATTTTATTTATTTATTCACGTAGATATTCCAAAAAATAATCTGAATTTAAATTGGGTAACCAAAATATAAATGTATATACTTACTATGGTTGGTGTTTAATAACTTACGAATTCTGTAGGTATGTTATCAGAACAAGCTATACATTAATGAGCTTTCATTAAAAATTGAGTTGTAAATTTGTTTCAAAACTTGTTAAAGAATGTCATTATTTGATCACGAATGAAATAGAATGAATCTAATAAGTGAACGAAACAATTTCAGGCTATTTTTTCTTTTAATGAATATTGAAGTCAGTAAAGAATTTAACAGTTAATCTAAAAATAAACAAAAACACATAAGTAAGAAATACATTTATGAATCATAAGATTAATGACTGAAGTGTGTGAGAAGATTAATGAGGGTGCAAAAATAAATTACTATGTTTTGTGTTTGTGGTAAACCATATGTTAAATATTAACTCCTTCCTCATTTTGCATAATCACAACATATATCCGGCGCACGATTTTAATGGCTACCGGGGGTATTGGCCGGTATGCCGTCATAGGGATTTTGTTAGGTACCCAGCCTGGCGTTAACATCTGCGCGGACGCGACGTCGCCGCGCGCCGGGCTGGAAGTCCGGTGACTCTGACATACGCTTCCTGCCCCCTCCCCAAAGCTAGCGGGAAGTAGAGCCATAATCAGTTTTCCCCTCGAGAACAAAACAAAAAAAATAGTAATAATAACCTCTCTCAATCTTAATATTCAAATTAAAAATAGCTATTTAGTAGAAATGTATCGAGAACTGTTCAAGTGAAAAAAATATGAGTTGTTTACCATGGTAACAGTTTTTATTGACGAGTCCGAAGCGATGTGCTTTCTAACGATGCCCATTATGACCCTCGATTGACACTAACCTTTTAACCACTTCCAATACGTGTTCTAAATGCCAATACATTATTGCTGCGAGTATAACCGCAGCGAAATTTGTACAATATAATTGAAAGACAATATTAGTCCGAGGATGTGTATTTAACAATCTTGAGAAGGTACGTGTGCTCTTAATATATAAACCTAGTTGTTTCATTAACAATGTTATAACGGGGAATGGATGTGTTTGCAGAGGTAATACAAATTGGGTCAAAAGGTATTGTAATCTAATTGTTGTGCGTATAGATAACACAACTATAAGGTAATAAATAGATTGAATAGTTTTGTTCGCGAAACTTGAAAATTCTTGCAATACTTAACATTAAGAACTATAAAAAAGCCAAAAACTGGAAACTATCGACTCAACCTGACTCTCCAATTGTTGATTGTAAATAAATTTAACATCAACATAACAGGATCAAGCGTAGGCTTTGAAAAATCCCACAAACAGTAATACAATCTCACAAACATCCCTACACAATGTAATGAAAACACTAAACATAATATACAAATATATGCCTGTGAAATCTCTATTAAATATTCCTTTTCAACGTAAAATAATACAACTATGAGGAAACCGAATACACTCGGTTGCACAGATGCGGCTTTTGCGTTTAACGGAGTAAGAGCATTGACCAAGAAACACTACAAATAAATGCACAGGGCAAAGTTGAGCGAGAGATGAATGGTGAAACTTTGTATTGCGTGCCGCTAAGCGATATGACTGACCGCAACAGTTTTGCTAAGAGCATCCAACTACTAAATGTTGAGGAGATTTGCGAAATGAACCCTCACTGTGTTGTGAAACGAAATTCCTACTTATACCACGAATGAAATGATGAGGTTACATCATTGTTCTGTGGTTATTTTCTAGTACTGAATGCTTTATGCTCTCCTGGTAGTTTTATGTGTATATTGAAGCGAGTAGTTGGTTGAGAAACCACAACCGTTCATTGATTTAATAAAGATCGCGAGGAAATTTCTAGATGGTCTACTTAAATTAGCCATCAATGGTGGACTTAGACCTATTTTGTATCAACCACGGCGGGGATTCGTGTACCTACGGGACGTGTATATATGAAATAATTTTGAATATAATAATTAGTGGTTGTTACGAGAACGCAAATCGTCTAAAATTAAAAGTTACGAAGAATTTTAAAGACTGGAACAAAATTTATTTCTGGACGTGCGTTCACGTAGTGGGTAACTATTGGCTTCATTTTTTTTAAATACCACTCTTTTGTTACCAAATGAAACAACACAAATATTATTGCATTTTATTTTACAATTTGTGCGTTTAAATGACAATTGTTTTCTCATTATAAAGTCGAGTATTCGGCTTCATTATTAACATGCTCCGTATTGATAATGAAATATTATGGATCTCATCAATTACAAATTTATTGCATGCAATTTTCTCTACTCCAGCCGTTTTGTGTATGGTACTCGAAATTCTAGTTTGGTAATCAATATTACCAAATGTATCGTGCATAATATTGTATACATTTTTTATTTTAATTAGTCAATTATTAAAATTGCACTAGTTATATGGAACCCTTTCTTAGCATCAAAGAAGAAAAGACAAGTTTTAAGTTGTGTAACTATTTTAATTCAATCCTTTATTTCTACATCGCAGAAATTATTTTATTTATTTGTCGCACCAGAATGTCTAATAGGGCGATTTTACTCATATTATCTCCAAAACGTCGCACTCATGAGCGAGACAGTGACAAAGTTATATTGTAACATGTAAAAAAACATCTATTGCGGGCACGAAGGACGCATCGACAGCATCGAAGGCTGATACAGGTAATTTATTTTCGTAAGAAACTCCGCATTAATGTCAGAAGTAGGCAATTTATCTTGAGGTAATACGCGCAGAACGCTTATTGGCTGTCGTGACCCACGTGGAGATAACATGATTTATATCCGGAAAATAATAATTATATGGATGAGAAGATTTTTAACATAATGTCGAAGCTTTGACTTTTAATAGAAGTCGTGTTACCTTGCATTTATCACGTTGTAGTAGGCACAAACGGAAGCTGACTCTTGTAGATATTTCAATCTTGTTTTTTCTTTAAACATGATTTCACTTATCAGGCCTCCCCATTAGGTTCTTATTGAGATTTAAAATTTGATTGACAATATATTTTTTTGTAGAACAAAATAACTGCTCTGTAATACTTCTTCTTCTTCTTCCTAGTCGTTTCCTCATTACTAAGGGTCGTGACTACCATGCGTGTGGCTCTCCTGTAATACTAGTCTAATCTAAATTTCAGTCCAATCTGACTACCGCTGACTATTTTGTACACCAATCAACCCTAATATTATATTTTCTTTCTCAGTCAAATCAATACGTCTTTGGAATGAATGAATTTTCACTCTCTTTGGAGATCAGGATGTGCTCAAACCGTTGTACGTTTAAGCACAAAATTCGTGAACTAGGTACTGGCTAGTAAGATTGCAGAATCTTCACAACAATAATTTTCTATTTTTGTTATATGTATTTTATCTATGTTTATATCTATATATGTTTCTGTTTCTATATAGTATTGTATTAACATTTACACACCTGCCTCATCTCATCTCTACATCACCCTAAGTTCCACTGCACGAGAATGCCTTAGGCATTAAGTCCACATATACAAACTTTGTATAAAGTGTGATTAAATAAATAATATTATTTGTACTAACACAGACATTGAAAATTATTTAATACCGCACTGAAAATCGCATAGAGCTTTGAATAGACCATAAGCAGTAATTCAATGAAAGCAAACAGAGGCTGGGAAATGACGCGTACGCTAATGGTCATGTCGGGGCGCACTCCTGACGCAAATATGCACTCGCAAGCCGCAATGCAGTTTGTGTCACATCGCTCTATTAAGTGCGGTGAACTGCACTGATCCAGATACATTGAACACACTGCTGTCAATCTCAAGATGACGGGCTTAGTATATCTACGCTTAGTAGTCGGTGCTCGGCGCTGTCAATTCCGGTAAATTTGTGAGACTTTAGGTACTCAAGACGATAATAGATATTACTTTTTTTCTTCAATATTTTTAACGTCAAACTTCCTTTCTTCAACTGATGTCACATAAAATATATTAAATTTACAAGTCCTAAAAGTCCTAAGCCTAGTCAAATACTTCTCGAAGTTTAATTTTTACCTAAAACAAGCTCCCACATGCCACGCAACTGTCAAAATGTACACGAACTAACTGACCTCTCCCATTAAATCATTATTTCGGCGTTGCAATGTAGGCAACTGGATTACGCTCATGAAATTGCATTGTGATTAATACCAAATGCAATGTGCTTGAATGTCATTAGCAGTAACAGTAGTTGAGGCATTAACGATATAACGTACATATGTAAGTATAGTTAAAAGGAAAACATGTATAAGTTGTCTGGTATTTATTAACGTAACATAAACACAAGAAATATAAAATGTGTTTTTTTATACAATTATAATCACGCTTGAATCATGAAGGTGTAGGCAGAGGTATGACACCCACAATTCACTACTGCGCGATCGGACATCGAACGCCAGATCTCTTGAAAACTTCACGACTATTTAAGCTATCGCGCCTAGATCTGAATTAGGAACTGTAAGGCATCAAAAAAAAAAAACAACAATATTTTCGTCGGACAACTGAGGCGAATAACTCCGGACGCTAAATATATTTCAGTTCGCATTTTATTCGCAAAGCCACAATGCAACTTTTGTTGAATGAATGGTATATTATCAACATACTAGTGCTATTTCGGATTCTATAATTATGAAATGTTCGCTATACTGTCACAAATTATCTTAGAAACACATTTTAAAAGTAAAAAAAAAGAACAGATAATAGTCAGAAAGTTTATAAGCGTGACCTTTAAACGTAACTCTTCAGTATCACGTATTTTATATCCAGAAATACCTGTTTCTAGGAAAATTAAAAAAGTGTGTTACTTCTGACCTTTGTATATTCTCTTCTATTATAAGTGAAGTTACTGTTCCTACCGCTTATGAAAAACTATAACAATGAATGTGGGTTGAAAAGACTAGCTATTCTTAGATCTTAGATCTACTTATGTTGATATTAAAAATAACTAAACATTTTTACAAATAATACAATATGTTCCATTTCCCTTCAACTTAACATTCTTTTAAAAATACAATAACATAAGTATTGATGGCCTCGAGGCTTAGGTACGCGGTCGAGAATCTCGGCGGTCGCGGGTTCAAACCACACCAGGCACACACCTCTGACTTTTCGAAGATATGTGTGTATTCACAATGAATTATCACGTACTTTAACGAGGAAGGAAAACATCGTGATGAAACCTGCACACCTAAAAGTTCTTAGGAATTTCTTAGGTGTACAGTCCGCCAATCCGCACTAGGCCATCGTGGTGGACTAAGGCCTAAACCATCTCAATGGTAGAGGAGGCCCGTGCCCAGCAATAGCAGCTGCATGATGATGTTTTTTGAAAAATACAACGTAGATCAAAAAAATATTGAAATATATCAATATTTTCCCCCTAATTTTTATAACATCCCCTCTGGATTGGAGCCAAATATTTCATCGAAATTTGCGTCAATAATAGGCCCCTTTGATTCACGATCGCATTTTCCCCCATAATAAAACAATTTTTCCGCAGCTGAAAGCTTTTTGATTCTCTGCGAAATCGAAACGTGACTATATTCTTTTAATATAGGCCGTGTTAGAACCAATATGCTTTAGCTCAGATAAAAGATGACTGAAAAGATTCGTGACGGAAATTAAAAGACGTGACGATAAATATTTATTGTACACTTTTAAACAGAATAAAATGAGTACATAAAATATAACACATAATCTACAGTAGACGATTGGCGGTCTTATCGCTATTAGTACCTACGTATATGAAAATACTATGAAATAATCACGCATCATGTCGATTTTTTTTTTCTGTTTCATTCAATTAATAAAGCCGTCTAGTGAGTAATTTGCTCAGTTGTCAGATTTACATAAATTATGAAGCTATTGTTAGTCATACCAGAAGAATGTCATTAAATTTAAATGCGACACAGTTAAATAGACAGATCTGGTTTCATATTAAAAAATAAATCAATCACAGTTCATATCAACATAGTAAATTTATTATAACTAGTTTAGAAATACCTTCTCAATAAAACGTAGGCTATATATCTCATAATTTGTACCCAAAAGCACGATAAATTTTACATTCACTCGATTTCAGACTTATAGAAATTATGTGTATACCTTATATTTTTTATTCCTAATAATACCTTGACCATCAATATTTACAAAACAGATCGTGAAGTAACCATACCTGGGACTGCAGACTTAAATATTATATTATAAGTAAGCTAGAAGAAGTTAATTGATTTATTCTCTTTCGAGGCTCTTACACAACAGTGACAATTCATGATTTCTTTACCAAACACAATGTAAACAAAAAATACTTAAAGATAATAAATCAACATTTATTTACATACGCGCATAAATAAAGCTTTACCATTTATGCGAGTTTGAGCCCATTCTTCCCATTATAGAAGATAGTAAAAACGCAATAAACAAACTTTATGAATACGTAAGAGGTGTTTAAAACATCGCTGACTCCATTTGCATAAGCTCTATACGCATAAATATGGGCGCAATCTCGCTATCGTTTCACTTTCGCAACATCTGTTGTAATTTACTGTGAATCGCTGAGATTTTACTTTGCCGAGTCGTGATGTTGAACATTAGTGACACTTTTTTTCCAAATTCAAATTCATAAACAAGACAGTCTTGACGTCATGATCACCATCATCAGATGTAGAATCTTTATGGATTAAGTTGTGATGTCCCCTCTTACTACCTGTGCCCAGCAGTGGCACGTATATGAACTGTTATATGTAGGTGTTTTTAATAAGCATAAATAACGAAAATAAAACTGATGAGTGCAATTTGTGTAAACGTGCCGTACATTACACAAAACTTACAGTTCAGTCATCTCGTTCGAAACGAAGAGTATTGAAAGCAGAAAATTGTCGATATCATTGCATCGACATTTCCATGCGCTGAATACTCAGCACGAAGCACGTAGGGATGTCATTTAACCACATCTACGTATTTCTTCCGTATAAAAATATTTATACACATTACATTTTTATTTAATTACACTATTAGTGCTTGAGATGTTTACTCGCAGTCGTATCATTGCCAATCTTTGAGGCATAATTACATTGTAAAAGATTTTATATTTTGTTAAACAAATTACATACTAATGTGAATTCATTCAAATATGAAGCCAAATTTGTTGCCAAATATCAGTTTCATTAATGTCAAAATTATAAGTTACTTTTCAATTCCACTATAGTAATCGTATCGAAACTCAAGCAGCCACACACTTAAACACATTCCAAATTAAATCGAATGTCACTTTTTTTCAACTCAACTCTCTTTGTATTATAAATAGAATATCTTGCGAGTGTCATCCCTCGCTAGCCGCAGACAGGTATTGCGGGCCGGAGCAATTAACTTTTCAGATGGATCTTTCACGAGGCACGGAATCGAGCAACATAGCAATACACTTCCCATGTTGCTGCTCAGCTGTACTTGAAAACGTTGACGATTTGCTGCGGAATGAAAACTGCGGAATTAGCAATTAGTGGGCTCTTTTAGCTGGTCGGATTTGATAAGTACATTTTAGGGCGATGTGAGAATTTTGATGTCTATTACTTGGGTTACAACGACGGCTAGACTTCACGTGTGCTGTTTGTAAATTGAAATTTAGTACGACTTTTTTTCTTCTACGGGAATATCAAAACACCTAACCAAACCCTTCTCAGTTGTAATGTATATGGGCGGATAATGATGATAATGATGGTGATGATGATGATGATGATGATTATAAATAAATAAATAAAAATAAATACACCCAACAGTCACATATATAGTTCTGACCCCACACTAGGATACAAGTCCTGTGTCGTGGGTATCAAAGACTACGAGAGACTTTTCGGTCTCACAAACACCCAGACCCGAAACAAATATTTGTGGATCACACAAACATTTGTCTCGGTGCGGGGATCGAACCCGCGGCCTCTCGTTTCGCAAGCTGGTGTCTAGCCATCTGCGCCACGGGGCTGTCAATTATGATGATGATGATGATAATGATTATAACGATGATGGTGGAAATAGCAAACTGACACGTTGATATGTGTAGTGTAATACCAACAGAACATTTACAGGTATAGCATCATCTTGATTTAAGGTAAAATCTCTTAGTAATCGATGCATTTAACGGATCTCTTTGAATATATTATGTATCCAAGTCAAGCTTGCGGAAATTTTAAGATTCAAGTCCATTGGCTATATTCAGTGCAGGTTATTGACTTCATGTTATTTCCGAATTCTAATGAAATTGTCTCCAGTTTTCTTCTGAATATAAACGTGATAATTTACTATTAATACTTAAATTAAATAAAAAATGAAATGCTCAGTCATCTCGCTTAAATAAATATTCCTTGCAATTAAGTTTGATTCCAGTTAAGCGATCTATCAGTTCTTTTTGATTGAATTGATTAAGTGATGTATCACATACATATACGGTTTTTATAGTGTACGTAGATATAAGAGTTTGAAATTCAAAACTTTAAATCATTATTTAAAAGTAATTTGAAATATTTACTTAAATCAGTTATTATAAGATTGTGTATTTAATCAAAATTATTTTACTTTAAAAAAAAAACTGTTGAATTTTTACAATAATGAATTAATCCAATTACAGCCAGGTTAACTAAATGCAGATAATAATTACATTTTTCGGAATACCGCATATTCATTAAAGCCAGGAGAATTTTGTGGATACAAGAAACGTATGTAATTAAGATGCTTTACTTTCATAATACAGTCGTGATGGCCTCGAGGTTTAGGCACGCGGTCGAGAATCTCGACGGTCGTGAGTTCAAACCCCAGGGACACACCTCTGACTTTTCGAAGTTATGTGTGTATTCACAATGAATTATCACGTACTTTAACGGTGAAGGAAAACATCGTGATGAAACCTGCACACCTAAAACTTCTTAGGAATTTCTTGGGTGTGTAATCCGCCAACCCGCACTAGGCCAGCGTGGTGGACTAAGGCCTAAACCCTCTCAGTTGTAGAGGAGGCCCGTGCCCAGCAGTGGGACGTATATGGGCTGACGATGACTTTCATAATAATAGTTTAATTTATTACTCAGCCTATCACCTTTCTCTGCTAAACGCAGGCCTTCCCAAGTAAGCGCCAACCATCCCGGTCTTGAGCAGCTCTCATCGATCAATTATATTATTTATAAAGATCACATAATAATGTCAAAATCCGTCTACATAACTTACCTAATATGCTGTTATCACTACATTGTATTAGGTTTATTTATCTTATCGTTTCATTCTTAATGGTCTCTTACATTACGTGCTATTTATGCTGTTAAATTAGTAGCATCTGCGTTTGAAATGTCTTCCAGAGTTTGTACACATTTGTTTATCATGGATTTTCCACGTCTTAAATATGACCACAAGATGCGGCAAAATTATATTTAAGAAAACTAAAGTCCTTTTCCTATTACAGTCTAAATGCTTCCACAGAGTAAATTCTGATACACCGTTCTTAAAAAAAAACAACACAAAGGGAATATACAATGAAACTGAAAATATTATTAAATAACGTTGAACTTAAAATCATATTTGGAAAAAGGTGAATTATCGTCACCTCTACCTACCTCATCAGCAATATGGAAGTGATAGATTAAATATGTGAAAGAAAAGAAAATAAAACGATGTAATAGTAAGCAGTTTATACCGCATTACGTGGTGACGTTGGACTGAAATCCCACAAGATCCCGTCCGAGAATCCGAGAATCCCAGAGTATTTATGTATTCATTACATTGTTCTCGTACAGCAATAAATACAATTTTGAAAAGCTTTCCACGACGTACTATCGGGTAAGTCAGATCTCATTTCATGAAATTGTATTATTTCCATCGTTAATGAGAACTTGCGCTGATTGCGCTGTAAACCGGACCATACAATGAGAACAAAATATTTTCTAGTTTATATAAACGAGGAATCTCCTTAACGAGTCTTTATCTTAGAGAAACAACGTGTTGTTGCAGTTTTATTTTTATTTTGCGGTATTTTTTAAGAAATCGAAATAACAGGTTCTTAATGAGTTAATTTTTATTAAAAACTTAAGAACAAAATCTGCAAATCTTTCAAAGGTTTACGTAATAATATTAATAATATAATTTTGTTTTTTATACTACTTATCTTATATACATTAAATCTAAATATTTTTGCAACATTGCTGAATCCAACTTTAAATAGGTAATTCTGAATGTCTGAATGAGGCTTGAGGATCTTATAGAATTAACGCGTTGAACGTTATTATTATGTCGACTTAAAGTAAAAATATTTCATCTTTCTATTATAATATTATTATATGAATAATGTTAAATAGAAATAATTAAAAATAATCATTTCACGACACCATATCCTCGTAATGCTGATGTAATGAATTTATAAAATAAATGATGGACCAACGGTGCTCTATAAAATAAATCAATTTCTAAAATTTCCCATCCAACATTAATATTAAATTATAGCAATCACCAGATCCACTGATTGTTTCAAAATTAAATTACATTTATTATAACATTTATTATAGACGAAATAAATGTGTTGTGCTCACATCCAGCAATCAATTTGTACGTCAAATTATTATTATTATCACTCAACAATACATAAATACATAACCTCACGCCTATATTCCCCGAAGGGATAAGCAGACGCAGAGGTGTATTACTGCATCCACCGTCTGGTATGTATCAGTCCCACAAAGAAGGGGGCCTATTCACGTTTTTCGGGCAAATTTCTGGAAATGACCCCACCCGACCCGGGAAACAAACCCTCTATTTCGCACGAGGCAGTGGGCACGAGGCAACCAAATATATTATATTATGTTTCATATAAGCACGTAATTCTTCAAGCATGTTAAGACTCCGTTGTTAAATTAAATATATTACAACAACATTTAATTGGAAAATATTGTTCTTACAGTTTATCTTAAGTGCAATATTGTGTTAAACAAGAACCATAAGGAGCTTACACTCTTAACTGATATGTCCACATTAAGGTACGTTGAATTTTGGTTGATTAAATTAGTATTTTTGTCCTATTATAATTAGAAATGAACTATGAATTTAAATTACAATGTAAGTAGTTTAAAAATTAAATAGACGAATCTGCAAAAAACTATAATCAATATAAAATATTTTTGGACTTCAAAGAGCAATGAACAACTATTGTATTGAATTCTTCTTTTCAAAACGAAATCACTATAAACCTAAAAAAAATATTTTAATACAATTTTAACAAACTATCAAAGAATTTGATGATAAAATTTCTCATTGTAGTCACCACGCAGTTAATCAAAGTTTTCAAGATAAATTTGCCTAATTCCTTTCTACGGAAAACAGATCGCTTGTAAAATTTAGACCTAAATCTAAGGGTTAATTACAAAATCAACTAGTACAACAGAGATGATGAGAGGCCCACAACGAGAGGAAGCCAAACAAACCGAATTGATCAACTAATGTTTCCATGCCCGAAGTCTGAACAACTAATGAACACTGAACATAGTCCAGTGTAACTGCAAACCAATATAGGGGCCTGCCACAGTGAAAACGATTTCTACGAATTATGGATCTAAAAAATTAAATTCTACTTTCACTGCCTTTTGGTCTTGTGGTACAAGTATGTATGTGCCGTGGGATCTAGAGGTTCTGGGTTCGATTCGGGCTGTTTGCAACCGGATGTATACAAATTTATTTATTTAGAAATGCATTATAATTACGTGGAACGCGATGGATTAATTTTGAATTTACTCTTGAATTAATTAATTATTGTTTATTCTTCTAGGATTTTTCGCTTACCATGCATATAATAATTAATCATTAACACTAAATAACTGGGCTAATTTTGAATTATTCATAAAAAATTATAAAAGCAATTATGCATTAGGAAGATCAATACCCACTTTACAATATCACAAAGTTTTAAATAATTGTGTAGGAAGAAACGAGCCTATTCTATATTCTATTCTATTCTCAGCCTATCGCCGTCCACTGCTGAACGAAGGCCTCCCCAAGTAGGCGCCAACCATCCCGGTCTTGAGCAGCCCTTATCCATCCGCTACCCGCCACCTTTCTCAAGTCGTCGGACCATCGTGCTGCAGGGCGTCCTACACTACGTCTACCTAAGCGCGGTCTCCACTCCAACACTTGTCTGCTCCAACGGCCGTCCGTCCGTCGGCAGACATGGCCGGCCCACTTCCACTTTAGCGTAAAAACGAGCCTATTGCCACTTAATTCGTCCTTTTGCAATCTTGCTTCTAAGCATTTCTTAACGGAAAAGTCGTTCACTTGCCTCTCGAATCGAATCCGGGAACTCGGAAACCCGGGATGACGAACATGTGGCGGGGATAATAATTAATATAATAGTTTGAAATAACAATACAGTTCAAATTGTGCCTGCAATTTTGTTATTTTTAATATAAAATTAATTTATTGTAAAGACACATGTACAAAATGAATATTCCATTAAAAATTATTTTATCAGTCTACAGAAGTAAAAATATTAAAATATAAATCCATTTGTAAGTTGCATCCGAATATTTTCTGGAAAATTCTGCCTTACCAAAGGGTTCCACTATGACAAATACAAAAGCAGTACAAAAAGAGAAGTGTCATAACAGGCTGTCCGCCCCGTACGTACGGTCTTTTTCAGAAACCCTTTGGTAGAATGGATTTGATAAAATTCGTTTACCGCCGGATACGTTTCATAAAATTTCTCAAACAGACTTTTCGCAATATTCATTTTCTCTTCAGCACGCTTTTATTAGGCGGAATTTTATCTATCTAATGGAATCTTCTAAAATATTTATCACCTATTTGATGATATCTATAGGTTATAATTTAAGATTTTGCACGTTTTAATTTTACTTATACAATAGCTGTCATTATATAACGTTATATTATTTATTATAATGATTTGGACATTTAGTTTATTGTGTTTGTATGATAAATAAATATTTTTGCTGATGATAAAGAAATTTTTGCGCTTTGTATATAAAAAAAAATCCGTATATTATAAGAAGTAACAACCGCCACTGTGAGTCACGCAAGAGTATCACGTTCCGGAATATATTTTTGTACAATATCGTTATATAGAATCCCATTAAGTGAAATTTGAGCATATCTATAGCATAAAAAGCTTTAAATCATTTACTATACTTGGCTAAATTACGTCGGATGAATTTTCAGTTAAGGCCAACTTTATACATCATTAGCTCAGCCTATACATATATGTCTCATTGCTAGGAACGGGCCTCCTTAGCAAATGAAAGGGCCTTAGTCCAACTTGACTTTGTACAAGTAAAATGAAAAATTATATACTAGCGGCTCGCTTATAATTGGACCGCGCACGCATTCACGAACTAGTTGATAGTTGTCAATAGAAGGAAACCAACGACAAGAAATGTTCTAGTTAACAACAGTTGACAAGTACTGGCACTCTCGTCGATCGGAGTGGACCAGATTTTCTCGCCTGTCATCCAATATTATTTGATATTAGTCAATTACATGGATATGTGCCTTTTGCCCAAATTTATGAAGGTAGGTACGTCTTGCGGTTGACCTTGGCACGTCCTTAACTGAAACATGGAGAGCTTTAAATGTATTTGGAAGTGGGATAATTTATCTGAGTGAAGCATTAACTTGTTTTTCAACTTTTTCTATATGAAATCTTATTGACGTTAATATACTTTCGATCAATATGAAACTAAGCAGAAAATATTATGAACGTTATTGAAAAGTATATAATCGCCAACCCAAACAGATTACGTTATTAAGATAAAGTTAATTATGTAAAAGCATTATGCGACTATTCTCGATGACTAAGAATATTTTATGGCTAAGGGCAATAAAATAAAATTAAGCAAGCAACGCACATCGCCACTTCCAATCACTCTGAAAGATAATTTGTTTTCTTGATGTCACTGAATATTTTTCATTTGTTAAGTCTCCAATTATAGAAATTGACAAACTCTGTACTGTATTTGAAAGGGTCTGAGTTGAATCTCAGAAAGCACACTACATATTTATGTATTCTAGAAATTGATTTTATGATACTGAATATTTTCTTGCAGTTACTAAATAACCACGACAATTTTTGTATGTGTATTTACGATTATTGAGTGTCACATGGGCGACGTTATGAAATAAAATATAGATATATATGTAGAATAGATAACACTACGCAACAAAAAAAAAAAAGTTGAACGTTTCCTTTACTTCATGAGTCAATTCTTACTAATTTTGGGTTAAGAAAAACGAATATGACAAAGAAAAAATATTATTAGCTCTACATTTTTTGATATGTAAGGTAATGGCACTAGTAGTTGACCATGTACCTGTAGTTGACCACCAATGCACATAAACAGATAAAATAAGAATTCGCGGCATATTTTTAAACTAATTCCATATTGAGTAGTCAGTGCTGTCATGTGGTCTACGAAGCGCGCAAACTACGACTCCATTATTTTTAAATATTAAAAATAGCCTCCAGTTGTTTGTTGCACCGTAAATCTATTATTCGTTTTTTTGTCATAATTTTCTTAAGGATTGAAAAAGTTTGAAGTTAAATATTAACAACTTTGTCACCTTGTTGATGATAAGTGTTTTGCTTTTCTTATTCGTTAGGGATTAATTGAGGTAACAGGGTATTTAAAATACGAAAATTTGTTTACAAGATTGAGATGTGGGGGTGGTCCACTACTGATTCCGTTTTAGCATGATTTTCTAGTAATTGACCAGGATGGTCAACTTCTGATGAATTCCTGTATCATGTAAATGTACTGTACGGAATAATATATGAAGGGCATCATCAATTAGAATTAACTATTTTATTTACTTTTACAATAACTTAATTTTATTTAGTAGTTGACCACCTTTATTGTAAGGTACGATCAGTTACTAAAACCAAATTTTCACCTTGTAGATGTCTGGGAAAAGGGGTACATTCTTAAATTATACTGAAGCTGCAATGCTCTCAGCAGTAAATGTCGTTCGTCTTCATAAAACACCCATAAGAACGGCTGAAAAAAGAATCCTCTCACAATAATGATGGTGTTTTGGACACCACAATGGAACCATCGGCAACTGCGGTACATATTACTGTTGGTGACGAACTAGTGCTAGTGACGATCCCAGGATCACCAGCAATTAGCATTGCATTTACATATTTGAAACCACTCTAGATCAATTTGACATCATAGGTCCTAACGATATGCTTGAAAATATGCGTAAACTTTCAACTACTGTTGTCTGATTAAGAATCTGACAAAAGCCTCGGCAAAAAGTAAATGTTGAATTTGTCATATTTAAGTACGGCATTGAGGTTTAGGCACGCGGTCGAGAATCTCGACGGTCGCAGGTTCAAACCCCAGGCACACATGACTGACTTTTCGAAGTTGCATATGTGTGTATTGATAAAGAATTATCACGCACTTTAACGGTGAAGGAAAACATCGCAATGAAACCTGCACACCTAAAAGTTCTTAGGAATTTCTTAGGTGTGTAGTCCGCCAACCCGCACTAAGCCAGCGTGATGGACTAAGGCCTAAACCCTCTCAATTGTAGAGTAGGCCCGTGCCCAACAGTGGGACGTATATGGGCTGATGATGATGATGAAGTACGATAATAACTTTTATCCCGGAAAAGTACTTAAAGCTATAAAAAAAAAACAGCTACAATATCATCGATGAAAGCAAATGGTCGATTGTGGAAATGGCCAGAACATTTATTAACGAGCGGGGGATGTTATTGTTATTATATTTCAAATAAAACGCAAAGTTGTCTTAATTTGCCTTCTTATTTAACAAATAATTAAAAAATCTGAATGGTCAACTACTGATGCAAAACATGGTCAACTACTAGTTTTTAGGTGGTCAACTACTAAATCTCTTATATTAAGTTTTATTTTCATTTTTTTACTTGAATGCAACCATTGTACAAGAAAAAATACTAGCTCATTTCGTTAAAAGACTTGCACAGAGTTAACAAAACAAAACACTCATTGAATTCGAATGATGATTAAAGTTAGGCATTAAAAAAGAAATTTCTGTGTCCTTAAGTGGTCAATTACTAGTGCTATTACCTTAAATGATGAAAATTATTGTTTCTAAGAAATTGGTTAATATGAATTACATATTCTAACAACATTTAAAGTGTGATTTCACTATCATTAATACATAGTATGAATAGTTAAATTCAAAATTCTTCAAAAAACACAACAACACACTTCAAAACACTTGCCAGGTGTTTAGATCTATGAAAAATCAACCGATTTCCTTGATCGCGAGCTTTCCTCTTGTAAGTGATCTCAGCAAGCATTGCTTCATTCCAGAGGCCCTGATATCTACGTTCCTTCACAGAAATATTCTGATGGAACCGTTCTCCATGCTTATCTCTGACTTCTCCGCAATTAAGTGGGGAAACATCAAGGTGGGAGTGGAGTAAATGGATTTTTATGGACATATTGTTGCAGCCGAGTTAGTGGTATTTTTGTAGAAGTTCGGTAACCAATTGACGGCAGTTATCATCCCTTTTATTCCCTAAAAATCCATGTATAGGTATCTCCCTTGAGAGCTTCCCAAGCTTCCTTTTCTTGCCCTTCCAAAAGTAAATCGAATGCAAGTTCAATCTCTTACTAGTTGACGTATGCGTGGCGCATCAAAGGTGCCTTTCTTGACCTTTGTATCACTTAATTTAGGAAATTTGTCTCTTAAGTATTTAAAAGCCTGGCCTTGTCGGTTCATGGCTTTGATAAAATTCTTTATTAAGTTCAGCTTGATATGTAAAGGTATGAAGAACATTTTGGTTCTACGAGTGGCTCGGCAAATACGTTTTTCTCACTAAGGTTAAGATTTCTTGCAGGCCAATCTGCTTGTATATAATGTGATTTATATCTCTACTATCCCATATACATAAAAAGCTCCCACATACATAATATCTCACAATTAACAATGTTGCCGATTTCGAAAACAAATTTTCCGCAGATTGAAAAAGAAGAGTTTATAAAATATATAAAGTAGCTTGTATCTCTAAAACTAGAGCTAATCGGTTCTTTTAATGGTCGTTTTTGCATTCAGTAAACGAAAAGACATAGGATAAGACTAATTTTGAGACCGAAACAATTTCATTGTTGCGTAGTGTAATTTTAAGTATTAGTGATAGTCACAGCATTTCAAATAAGACCTATTAAATTTTTGTTAGCCCCGAGCACAGTCTAACCAGACATAATTTCACCCGTTGCAGGTTTAAATCCCAATACTTTTGTCGACTATAAATAAATATTACAACAATTAATTACAACGAATTATAAAGGTAAAGTAAAATATTCCTTATTTAAGAGAGTTCCATAAGAAATTCCTCTGGCATACCAAATCCGTCAAGTCACACAAAATACATAGGGTCCATCTCGTTATTTACTTTAAAATAATAATAATAAGATTTTATGTATTTCCTGATGAAAACTAAAAATAAATTATAAAAAAAACCGTAAATATTTTTGTACAAATTATATAAAATGAACCATAGTTAAATTATAATGTAATAATAAAAGATTTTTCTTTTCTATATTGACTTGTCATAAGTGCTATTTGATTGCCTACGTGACCAAATAAAGCAATTTCATTTCATTTCATTTCATTTCAAAAAAGAGGACGCGTGAGCCTAACAGCTAATGATGATAGTTAATCACCACGTCACGACTATTGGCTGTTTCTTTTTTCGAATTGTTAAAAATAACACCAAACAGCTCCTTACCGTCACGTAGCAACATCACAATCCCAAGAACAAAGATTGAAAATCTAATAAAACTCAGTTTAATGATCCGGATCGGGGCGAAATAAAACGGTTCGATATAACACCAGAGCTGTCCGGTGGGACAGTGTCATGCATGGTCTGTCGACTTTACACTTCTACTTCGAGGTCCTACACGCTTTGCACACGAACACGGATACTCACTGAGACAAGACATAAGCAAGATCATAGGATTAAAAACTTTTAATTTTATTCCAACCAGTATCAACTTCCTAAATAAAAATCACTGATCATGCCCTAAAAAACGTTCCATTGTATTTAAAAAAAACCCTTGTGACGTCACGATTAACTTATTGTGTAGTGTTTTTACAGCCTAATTTACTGTATAATTAAGAATTTTTTGACTCGTCCACTTACTTAGAGTTTAGTACAGTACTTTAAAACCTCATACGATACCTTGAAATCTAAAGACGTCCTGAGCAATGATAATTTTTAGGGCAAATTATTTCAAAATAGTTTAATTACATACACCAAGTTTTTTTTTTCTCTTTCTTGATGATGGCTTTAGCAAATTATACTCATTTTTACATTGTTACTCATGTTACTAATTGATTCAGCTATCCATTTAAATAATGTTTAGAGAATGCCTAGTTAGTGGAACCGATAATTTATTATTAATGTTTTTACAGCAGCTCCGCCTACGAAATCCGTAAGCTTAATGGTTTCCAGTCATTAATTACAGTTCACCTACGCAACAGGAATATTATATTAATCCTTGGGCTACAGGCCTGCGAAATTATGATAGGTATAATGTATTCATAGTTTATTCTGAACTTTAGCAGTGTGATCAAGTATGATTTTAAACTTGAATAACATGATTTTAATTTGAAGTTTAGAAAAATAACATCGAATGTAATAGATACCTCAGCCTCTCAAAAGCGATTTCCCAATGTTGGCCGTACAAAGATGGGGTTGGCACAAGACCGTCAATGTTTTAAAATCCAAATATCTTATTATTTCTTACTCAGCATGCGCTTGATATGTTTTTATAAAAAAATATGTTAGAGTTTGTTGTAGGTATATTATTATTACTCGTTAGAGACCTAAATCCCCAAAAATTTCCTTGAAATTTATTTTCTAGTTTAAGGTTTTTAACACACTCATTGCCAAACTTTTGCCGTTGATTGTACTATGAAAAGATCACGAGACATCGTTTTATTTCTGACGAGTCACCCTGTTCGTGACATTAGTGTAATGGGATCGAGTGTTCTGTGCATGAGAAGTGAAAAAAATTTTCTTCAACGTAGCTTCGATGCGGTTTCGGGAATTGCTTCCTTCTCGACAGTTTAAGCGAGGTTGTAAAGCTGACACATGCAAAATATTATTTGTATATAAAAATAAGAAATACTTATTGTGGATTTATTACGGTTCCAAAAACTGTGGTGATGCGATGAAACAGTTAAATTAACGACGTTTTTGCTGTAGTAGCCAAAACAAAGAGTAATAATGTTTACGGTCAATAAACTAAACAATAAAATGGCACAAAATTAGAACATCAAAATTTAATTCAAATAACTGAACATTTAATATCCCTAATAATTTTTATAGTTATCTCCTCCCCAGTTATTATGGGTCTATTTGTATGAAACAATGTGCGTCAAATTTATAAATGCAATATCAATTATCAAAGATTATAATTTTAACACTGCTTAAATTGTACTAGAGTGAATACCTTGGGTTTTTCTTTGTGAAATTGATATAATAACATTCAAACCGCTAATGTATGTATTAATTATGCCTTTTTTATTCGTATACTAAAACCAGTTATTCGAAATAATCCCTACATTTTAGTTCAACTATTCAAGCTTACAAAATCCTTAATGTTCTTTGTGAATAGTGAAAGCGAGTGTAGCAAATAAGGGACAAATCGTTTGTCGCCTTTAGGCCATAAAAATATTTTCGCATAATCATTAATTCTCAATTTGCTTTGTCGTTTGTAAGCTCCGTGAATAAAATTAATGAGTCCTGTTGTACATTAACCTCAGGAACCAAAGGCAAAGATTAAAAGCGACTCCATTAAGTTGGAGTACGCCTTTTATTCTTACAGTCATTTCATGTCCGATGCTACCGCTAAAAGCAAAACCTGTCAACTATTTTTAATATCGAAACCGAGGCACCGTCGTTAGCGCGTGCGATATCCAATAGAAAATAATACACCACGACGGAGCATGCATTGTGAGAGGCGGCATTGGATAAAATAAATTTTATGACACCGATATTCATTGCTCTTCTGTTCTTAGTTTTTTTTCATCTGCGGCTGATGTCGACGTTTCATAATGAATTTTGCTCCACGTGTGTAATTTACGGTGAACGTTAAATATCCATTCGCGAAGTACTTGGTGTGAGTGGGGTTGTGATATGTTGAATTACGTTAGACTTAATTGCACTGAACCGTTTCGGAAAAAAATATACAAGCTAATATGAAGAACTATAGGTTGATAAAAACAAAAACTTATAGCCTTGAATTATGTGTTGAACTATGTCGTGATGATCTCGGTCTATGCATTTAATATTTGATATTTGACAGCCCCGTGGCGCAGTTGGCTAGACACCAGCTTGCGAAACGAGAGGCCGCGGGTTCGATCCCCGCACCGAGACAAATTTTTGTGTGATCCACAAATATTTGTTTCGGGTCTGGGTGTATGTGAGACCAAAAAGTCTCTCGTAGTTTCTGATACACACGACACAAGACTTGTATCTTAGTGTGGAATCAGAACTATGTATGTGACTGTTGGGGGTGTATTTATTTATTTATTTAATATTGAAGATTTTCAGGTCATTGCAGTCTTTATCTCTATATATATTTTTATTTGCATAGCAACGGCCTTCTTTTTTCTTTGTGTCCTTAATATACATACATATATCATCGACTCCTACGACTCGCCTATCCTTTCCTACCATTATTCAGAAGTCAGCAACGCGCCGATCGTTTAATCAAATTGTGGCCATATTCCATTAGTTGTTGCTTTTAGTTCTTTGTGCATATACTTGAAAAGGTACATAATTTGTTTTCTACAGATGAATTTCGTTGAGGGACGAAACTAGGATACTTGGATTAGACTCCATGGATACTCGATGAGCTTCGCTGTACTGTGTAATATCTCTGCGTGCCACTGTCGATCTAGGCGTACAGGAGTTGCAGCGGCAACTTTTGGTGGGTCAGTTTCTAAAAATGCAACGTGAATTGAGTGAGACCTAAACATATCATAACATAACATAGCCAATTATTTAAACTTAAGTGGTTTATAAACACAATTCCTCACATTTTTATACTAACTGTCTGTATGGTAATATCGCATCGTTTCTTGGCAACAATGAAGGTATTAAATTGATTAATTGCCACATGAACATTCTTCACTTTATAATAGTGCGATCTATTAAAATATTTAAGACATCTGAAACTTTGTTATAGTAATATAATATAACATAACTTACACTGTACCATTTCACCAGATTCCTCTTATTGGTCATTATCATCATTATCTCTCATATTATATCTAATCGCATAACATGATCTGCATTTCATTCAGAAACTGATTCTTTCATTTAAATACAATATTCCACTTCAATAACGATACTGCAGTTTTATCAAAATATTGATTGCATTTGTATCATGGCATTTCCGTAACAAAATATTGTATCTCAGGGAGAGCTCAAGTAACCCGACGCCTCTTTATTGAGCTCTTTCTTTGTAGCGTAAGCCGTTCCTTAAAGTCCGATTTTTGTGGTTCCAGTGTAGAAAGATCTACTGTTCCGTACGAAGTATCAAGCTCGAGTCTCAAGGGAAATTTCTATGTAAAATGCACATTGTATGCTAAAAATAGACAATAAACTTTAGAGCCAGTCGAAAATGATTCCCATGACTGGCATGTGAAAATTTCCAGCACAAGAAATATTAAATTGACTGCGAGATATTAAAAAATAAAACCGTTCCGCTTTATGCTTCGAGGCGATAGCTTTAATACTGGTAAAACGGAAAATAGTACAAATAAGCGAACAGATCAAGAACCGAACCGGAACAAACTGGAACACCAAGAGTTTGGCTTGACGCCAAGCGCGATAATTCTGAATATTTAAATTATTTAATGTTAGTGCAATAAAGGCCCATAGATAGGTTCGTCGTCCAAATTCCATTCATGGCTTTGGCCACTATTGTGAGCGCATATCAGAATTCATGATGAATAGAAAAGTTCTAAAACGAAATTACTCAATTACGTACTGTATGTTTACATCTCAACAGTAATGTTGAAATAGAGATAGAATACGAAATAAATGCTTTTTCATTTAACGTATCTTTTGTGCTGGGGTTAAAAGCGAGCTGCGATATATGGGAACATTAAGAAAAACAATGCCTTTGTTTTCGCCGTGTATATCAAAAGTTTGAACAAAACAGATTGACTGTTCATTTTGTTTGCAGTCGTTGTGTTTTATGACATGTATAGATACAGTATTCTATTAAATATTTAGTTTATATTAAATAAAGGCATGACTATTTTATATTGAATAAACGATAATTGGAACATTGCTGGCCCTTATTGAATCATGATATTAATTACCATTTTTAACAAATTACTTCAAGATTTTTTGATAAAAAAATGTATCATACAAAAAAATATGTTGTTATGCAACAGTAACGTGCTTATTTACTTTTTAGCTTATTGGACTGTCTCTGGATGAAAATTTTATTTTTCCTATTTATAATTCAAAAGCTGCCCAGATTTCATTTCGGCCCGTCTAGACAATATTCTTAATTGAGTCTGCCGCCAGATATATCTGAAAAAATAATAAACAATTATGCATTGAAAAATATTTTTGCTTTGGCAAAATTTCAACGATGGCACTATGTTTGTCTGCACCAAAAACTTTTGTAAACGTATTATATACTAGTCACTTGAGACATGTAAAATTTACCTGTACCTATAGTGCTGTATTTTTTTTTTCGTAACGTTGTTTAAAAGTTCTGAATTATAGTTAGTTAGTTTAATACATACATACATAACCTTACGCCTTTATCCCCCGAAGGGGTAGACAGAGGTGCATTTTTGCACCCACATCTCGCCAGTATGTATCAGTCGTACGTAATAGTGGGCGAGCATATTGGCGCTTTCCGGGCAAGCGTCTCGGCCGTCTCGGAATTTTAAGGGGCCAAGTAGCACCCCCACTAACTTGATTCGGGCGCGCCCATTTTAAGGCGACACAGGCCCTGGTGCCGACCCTCTCGAGGTCAGCTTCTTTGTGGATGCACTACCCCCGCAGCGCATCCAGCGACCCCAAGGGCCCCAATAAGTCGCCTTTTACGTCAGGCAGTGGATACCGTGGCGGAATTCTAACGCTCTCTTGCCACAGGGCACTATTGAAATTGACCTGACGGTGAGTACAAAAATTCTGAACGGAATATTGACAGTTAGATAAACATCTTTGTCAGTCACTAATCGACAAAATTATAATGACCTAGTCTTCAATGGCGGTACTTCCATAGAAGCCCAAAAGCCAAGTTTGCCACACAAAATTCCGAATAATAATCTTTAAGTTTTAAATCTTTATTTAACAAAAGTAATTTAACATATTAATGAGAATATTCTGACCCAAATAAATAATTATAAACTGGACATTACACAATTAACGTGTAACGCTTGTGGACTTCTATGGCAGTACCGCCACTGCTAGTCTTAACTAAATTTTCTCAGAACCTACCATACCTATGCGTAGGACACTATGAAAGGGTTGAAGTTTTTTTGCGTTGATGGTTATTTAGTTAAATAGGAATATCTAACAACTTTCTAACTGGCATTGATTTATTTTACTTTACAACTTAGCGCAAATATTACGTCTGCCTCCCCGCGGCGGTAGGCAGTAAATTATTTCGTCACCTATGCATTCTTAGTTGTGTTTTAAATACTACATATGTAATAGAGAGCGAACGTACCGTTCTAGGAAGTTTAATGTATTGATCTCTTGGAAGCGACCTGTATTTATCGAGATCTAATATTACATAATGGTATTTATTCACCTTTTTAAGGCATAAGCCTTATCATGTAAACTTATATGATCTGTAAAATTGTAAGTACGGATGTTTGAGGACGCAACAGAAACAGATAGAATTATGAAGAAACTATACACAGTTTCAGGTTAAAACCAAACATAGAATCACACACAGCGCTACTCCGAATCTGGAACAAATTTTAAAATTTCCAATGCAAAAACGCAACAGAGGAAATAAACTAAATATGGCAAAGTAAATATAGGATTTAACAGGCACATCCAACAGTACCGCGAAGCTCAGCGCTGGTGGAACCGCGTTAGTTCAGTGTGAATATCTAATTGGGCATCACTCAACAACCTAACGCGAATGTCAGACTTGAATCTACATTCAAAGGTCTCCGCGGTCGACATTGCGGTTAGTTGTGCGTGGGTACTGTGACATTGTGTTTTCACATGTTGTTGCTATGGTAAATTGAGGGGCTTTTTCTTCCTTATTTAATGTGTGGTTTGCTATAGATCCTTGATTGTTTCTCTCGCGGCTAGATCGGGCTAGTTTCTGGGTTGGGCCAAGTGTTATTGAGTATTTAACAAAATTTCTAAAAAAAAAACAAGACCTACTCTCGAGTCTCGACGAGATTTGTAGTGCAAATTAGTAATGTCATTCGATTATGAAAATACATTAGTCACTAATTTCATAATCGATTATCAACATTAGTATTAGTAGGATCATTCTATTATCAAAATCTTTCATAATCGCCCACCACTAGTCATAACCAGAACAAAATGGAAATATAAATGTTTTCCTGTGTAGTACACAGTGTGTACGTGAACTAGCAAAAGATAATCATAAATTATATCAAGAACGACCTCGAGGCAATTAGTGGCTGTATTTAATTTTTGAACTTAACACACGCGCAATTTAAAATGTAAACGTGAATAATTTAAAACAAGCATTCTGTTTCAAATGCTGCAAACAAAATGAGGTGAAACCTTGAATTGTAGCCTCAACTTGAAATATGAGCGCTGAAACAGAATAAAAGTTCGAAATCGTACAGTCGACGGCAAAATTCCTTATAATTTGTCAATTGTGACATGTCACTAATAAATAGGCAACGTTATTTATGAAACTTCTTTCAAAGTATTGGAATGTAAAAGATTTATTGTAAATATTTGAAAACGGCCACAAAAGAAACATGCTTACTCGATTCCTTTGAATAACAAGACACGTTCACAGAGATTTATATTTTTAAGCTTACTAAGGATAGTACCCAATCTTTTCTTGTTAGAACACTTGTAACGGTTTGGGTTAACAAATTGTCTTGTACATTTATCTATATTTCAACTCTTTGTGCCACTCCTTTTTAAGTTGAAATGTTGCAAATTATATTTGGCAACACGCTTAGTGACACGTATTTGAGAGACAAATGAATGTCATTTTTCATACAATTGAATATTATTATGATTCATAACACTTGGAATGGATTTACTCATAATATATAGATATGTTATTTTGGTCCTTATATGACATAACAAGTGGTTTATCACTTTACAAAGAAGTTTATTAAATGATAATAAATGAATAAATCACCTATAAATGGTAGGCGGATACATTATTTAGTTTTTTTACACCCAACAGGCACATATGTACATACTATGGTATATTAATATATTGTTCTGACCCCACACTATGATGCGGACCCAAAACAAAAATTTGGGGGTCATGCTCACATACCTATGTCTCGGTGCTCGATCGAACCCGTAGCCTCTCGTTCCACATAATGGTATCAAACCAGCTGCGCCACGGGGCTGTAAAATTTTAACTTTTTTTTTTTTTTTACAAAGGACTCCAAAATTACGATAAGTAAAAACCACATATGCTGCCTTGATCTATTACCCACTTATTGATTACCGTTTGATACGACTAAATTGAAGTTTAACAAGAATTAAGAAACATAAAAGCATTCTCCTTTATCTCATATCATATGTAAATGATTTCACATCGCGGAGTTTCTACTATCTGTTACGGGTTCACATTACGTGGACACAAAAGAAGCACGTCTTTTATCCAAGAGAATTAACAAACTTGTGTGGGCGATACTACATCGGAATACGTATCCAGCTGCCTTATTTGGAATCGCGAGCGAAAGTTTCTCATCAACACTTCAATGCTGAGTTGGAAGATGTATAGTAAGGACACGTTTCAATTCTGCTCTCGGTTCCAATCGTCTATTTTGGGATAGTGACACGGAGCGGCTCGTTCACCCTGAAATTAAATAATAAATCTTAAGGCTGTTCTATACGCGTTTATTAAGATGCTACTTAAGGTGTATTTTGAATAAACCTAGACGAGGTTTTATTTAGAAATTTCGAGAGCTTTTTTATTTGCTTAATTATGCTCATTCAATTAGAACTACTAATATTTATAGACTAATTAAATTTGTATAGAGATACTAAAAATGATAATGTAAATAATATTACTCAAGATGTGAGGGCTCAGATTCAGAAACATGGAACCTTTTAATATTCACTATGTATCTCAAAATACATAACATACATACATAAACTCACACCTGTATTCCCTGATGGGGTAGGCAGCGGTGCATTTCTACACCCACATTTCGCCAGCTATGTATCAGTCCCACGTAATAGGTGGCCAGCCTATTGCCGTTTTTCGGGCACAATTCCAGACTCTGTGCTGCTACTGAGAATTTCCTAATGGAAAAACCCAATAACACTTTGCCCGACCCGGGAATCGAACCCAGGACCTCTAGATCGCACGGCACATACTTGTACCGCGAGACCACGAGGCAGTCTCAAATAATCTCAAACCAATTTCCAAATAATCTTCAATATTAGTAATCACTATAGAATCATAGCTAAAACTGGGCTTTCACAACTGTTGCAATCTTCATCAAGATAGGCTTTTCCGGTAGCTTTACATACCAGAGAAATTTACTGGGATACTTCTAAATATGAAGGTTCATTCATCATAGCTACGTATATAAGTATATTGATATAAGTTCTTATAGCAACAAACACTGATGTCTACATTCCTAAGTCAGTAAATAAAATCCATTTAATGTATCAGCCTGATAGAGTATTTCTAATAGTTTTTGTATCAACTCAAGCCCTTCAAGACCCGGCCGCAAGTTTTGAGAATCCTTTTCCTCCTTTGCTAAAGATGTATTGTTTTTCCCTGTTTTACTACAGAATCGTTAGCTATTTACGTGAATTGGTACTTATGGGTTGTCCAATGTGTAACATAGACAAATGTTTATTGCTCTTTTATTTTTGTTAAAGCGTTACAGGAAATAACAACTATGCCACGGGTGAACAGGCCGCTCTCCAATTGTTATGGTTTTATTAATTTGTTTGCTTCATTCTGAGAAGAATGAATTTATTTTTTCATGTCCATACTAATATATAAACCTGAAGGGTTTGTTTCTTTAGTTGAACTAGTTAATTTCAGAAACTACTAATTCCACTGATTGCCTCGCTATCGTTTGATAGTCGTGTTTTTCATTCTCGATTGCACACAAAAATTAAAACTGCTAAAGTAACTTGGACTTAAAATAAACGAAGTTGGTATTTCAACTGCATGCAAAGCAAATTATTTTGTTATTGACTATGAGTGTTGCTTGCCTTACCAAATTGATTACTCATTTACTTTGTAGTTCGTTTCCATGTCTTTAGGAAAAGTAAATGAAACGTTGATTTTGAAGTTTGTTTTTTCAAATTGATTTGAGTAATCAAATTACTTTTTGAAGTCTATTATATTGTTTATATAACCTACTTAATTATTACTGTTTTTCGTTTATAATCATGAAGATGTTGTGTCCTCGAGATTTGAGCACACGGTCGATAATCTCGGCGGCCGCGGGTTCAAACGCCAGGCATACACCTCTGACTTTTCGAAGTTGTGTATTGACAAAGAATTATCACGTACTTTAACGGTGAAGGAGAACATCGTGATGAAACCTGCACACCTAAAAGTTCTTAGGAATTTTTAGGTGTGTAGTCCGTCAACCCGCACTAGGCCAGCGTGATGGACGAAGACCTAAACGCTCTCAGTTGTAGAGGAGGCCCGTGTTCAGCAGTGTGACGTATATGGACTGATGATGATGAAGCAATAATCCTATTCTAACATGAGCTGTGCGGTAGTGCAAATGCAATACAAGCGCAAACAAGAAATTGTAATTTTTTTCTTACATCGCTCAGAAACTTGGAAAAGAAACTAGTTTCTTAAGGAAGTTTCTCAAAGTGTATGCAAAGCTGGCACGCCTGTGCACTAGCTTGACGGAGTGTCTCCAAGCTGCTTTCAACGGAGACACTGAGTTGCGCTTGTTTCATTTCATATTTAGCATTTTCGCCAGTTCATTTGAGTTGCTGAAGATTGTTTATTCCATGGCGCTCCATACTCTCACACGGCTGTTTCCCACGTTTTGGTGGGTATTATGTTTTACGTAATAGAATCTGAATCAGGCCGTTAATAGGACACATTCCCATAACATTGACTGGGATTCGAATTCTGGACCTCTTTAAAGTCCGTTGGCATGCTCCGTACTTATTTTAATTATGCCACACACTTTACTGTTTGAGAAAAACCTTAAGTAGTCTTATTTATAGCCCCTCAGGCCCAATCACAAATGGTTTGTAACAATTAATAAAGTTAAAAGAAAGAATTATACTCGCTTTAGTGGTTTATGACAATGGCGCTTTATACATACATACATATGTATGTACTAAAAGTGTACATTTTATCTTAGAATAAAAAGTACGCGTTTTTTCTTTGTGTTTTTATATTTTATCTAAATCAGCGATTTGATATTTGAACAAAAGACTATGAATTTTGTTCTTAGGTCGTATAAGTTTGCAGACGGTTATTTATTGCGGATGTTTATGGTGGAGTAAACTCCTCGAAACTGTTCTTATCATTTAACAGTCATGTACTATCAAATAAGGTATCATCATCATCATCAGCCCATAATTGCACCTCACTGCTAGGCATGGGCCTCCTCTACAACTGAGAGGGTTTAGGCCTTAGTTCACCACACTGGCCTGGTGCGGGTTGGCGGACTACACACCTAAGAAATTTAAGGTGTGCAGGTTCCATCACGATGTTTTCCTTCACCATTAAAGTACGTGATAATTCTTTGACACACGCATAGCTTGGAAAAGTCAGAGGTGTTTGACTGGGGTTTGAACCCGCGAGCTCAAACCTCGAGGCCATCACAACTAAGAAGAACAAGAATAAGGTATCAACCATTGTTAAATGTATCTTAAAAATCAACTTGTGAGTCTTCAAATAATGTGTTGAAAGCCTGTGGGTTTGACATGGCTAGTAAATAACACAATAACATGAAAAATGTACCTACATTAAAAGTATTTGAAATACAGACGTCCCTTCAGTTAAACGAATTGTAGACTAAAGTATTAAAATAACAACACAAATGTTGCAAAACACTTTTGAGTTAGTAATTCTGAACATAAATTAGTGCCGTGAAATTTAAATTGGTTATTAATTTCAGATTTAGCGACGAAGTTTTCAATACGAACAATATAATGAATTTGTAGAAACATTTAATTTCGAGTAGAGACATTTTAGTAACAAAATATAAATTTCAAATTGTTCATATTTCCTTTCTATAAAATAGAGTTGTTTTTGTCTTTCATGTTTAAATCTAGCTATCATCATAGCTGTTTCGTATTTCTTTTATTTAGGTATAATAATATATTGAAGCGTGACACAATTGTATTGGCAGCCAGTATATTGGACAATATAATTGATTTATAAGAAATTATTTTCAATGTATCGAACGTGATTATGAGGATGATCTTGGAATATCATACTCATATTTGGATCCACTTATTATTTACTAATTTATATAAAAAGAAAAATATATTTTAAATTGGTATACCTACAGTGTAAAAATTAACCACATTGTTTCTGTACATTTGCTGATTCATCGGAATTATAGCACTTTTTGCTCAATTCAGAGAGAGAGAGAGAAACAAAAAGCAACTAAATGCTGATTATAACAAAAAAAACGAAGGTACGTTTTGTAATAAAGGTTGAACAGCGCGCGCGCATTACACCATTCACTCACAAAACACGGCGTAGAAATAAATAACAAACAAAGTGACTTATACATAATCATCATTATTAGGGTGAATCCATATCTTCTTCCACCAACGAGGAAAATTTTCTAAGTCAACAAATTTAGTGCAACGTCCATTTTAAGTGAACATTATAGACGATGAAGATCAACGAAAACAAATCTATAAGTGTAAATCGTGAACGTAGCTAATTTTGCTTTGTCCAAAATGCATAGCAGTTTCTATTCTAATTAAACTAAACTTGTTCAAGTCCACTACGAAACTAATTTTGGCCTCTGAGAATGTCTCGTTTATGAGGTGCAACTACAGTGCAGTTATCGATTAGCTACTTCTACACACCTATTTAAGGAATAAGCCCTCTCAGTTGTAGAGGAGGCCCGTGCCCAGCAATGGGAGGTATATGGGCTAATGATGATGTTGATACCCTTAATAATTTAAAGATGAGAAGAGATGTACACACACACACACACACACGGGTATTACTATTCCTATAGAGGTATGCAGTGGTCCAATTCTGCACCCACTCTAGCCAATTATAATTTTGGCGTGACGTAAAACATTTTTTTGCAGAGGTAAAATAAATAATAATTCGTCAACAGCGTTACCACGAATCAATATTTAATTTAATTGAACTAATATATACTATAATGTAATGAATGAACGAATAAATAATTCGCGAAATTAAATTAAGTTTTTCTGAAAATTATTTCTCGTTTCTAAGTCTTCATTAATCTTGTATGAGTTATGCTAACTTGGCAAGAAATATCATGAACAATTTCAGCTTTTTTTTGTTTTGTTCATTTCTAATATCTGAAATTTAAAATTCTGGGAATCCAAAAAATTCCACACCAATATATTCTTCTAATAAAATTGGCGTCACCGGGCTATTACTGAAATGATGCATTGCTTTTTATCAACATGTTTTTTTTTTTAATTTAATTAACGGCACTAGAGAATAACTAATAGATTTATTAAAGTAAGATCAAGTTCAATAGTTCAGTCTACAACAAATAGAAAAAAAAAGAATCTTCAAACTGGGATCCAGCAGCTCTTCAAGCAATTAAAAACTACTGCACGCAGTCAATATTCTTCGCAATTTTCCACTGCAATATCGGCACCGCGTCGTGTGTATGCGTTTTTCACCCACATAGTCGCGGAACAATATTCCTGCGTTCTGAAATTGAAAAAAATTACCAAGTTCGACTATTGTTATTAGTTCATATACTGATAGCATTTACATTCCCGCGGCATAGCACAACGTTTTCATTGTTATCAAATTTAGCGTCCAATTACAATGGAAGCCATTTTGGAACGTTAAATCCCAACCAGTTTTGTTTGAAAAAGTTCTCAATTTACATTAAATACATTCATTGTGGTTATAGTTATGCTTTACAAAATTTTTTTTGGAATGTAATCAGAAAATTGGTTTTGGCAGACATAACTATATTTGTAACAATATTTTTCAGTAGCATTTATGTTTCTCTCATTTACATATGCACCTACATGCATATATTTACCTCACCTGTATTCTCCGAAGGGGCGGGCAGAGATGCAATTCTGCACCCATATTTCGCCAAGTATGTTTCAGTATCACGTAATACGTGATGAGATTTTCAGACTCCGTGCTGCTACAGAGAATTTCCTAAAGGAAAATCCCAATAACACTTTGCTCTACCCGGGGCCTCTAGATCCCATAGCACTTACTTGTACCGCGGGACCACGAGGTAGTCTCTTCTCAGTTCTCTTATTTATTATAACTATTCATATTCTTGTAAGGCTATGAGCCTTGATAAAATTAAAAGTTGCTTAATTTTGTATTCTTGTTTGTTTTAGGCATTTGAAGCCTAAACTGAAATGTTTTAACAGTGTTCATATAGGGAATAAAAACGTCTATTTTCAAAGCATGATACTTTAATTAGACCTAAAATAATTGCTGAATATACCGAGTAAATAGTTTTTCAAATTTAATATGATATTGCAATGTCCTCTGTGGAAATTTATAATAACTAACAATGTACCAAATATAGCTATTTAAACTTTTTTCACATTTTTTGGCATTTGGTTTGGAAGGAAGTGGAATTGTAATAGCATCACCAACAACAAAAAAATCGTTTCTATGATTTGTCTAACACTTGCCATAATAAGTATTATATTACGTAGAGCTCTTAACATTTGAGAACATTTTTCTGTATAAAGAACACTCAGGAAAATTACATATTAATTATTACATTTAAAATTAACAATGCGATAAAAATAGATTGCAAATATAAATACCGCGGTTACTATAATACTGGCTCGTTAATGTTGAATATGAAATATAATATTCTGAGTAAGCATAAAATAAACCAACTTATTTTGTACAATACTAAAATCGTCTCGTTACCGCATGTTTTTCGTATTCTAATGAGGTTCCCTCATTGCTAAACGCTGCCATATAATGCAAGATACATGTATAATGTAAACATGAGTAATTAGAGACTTAATGCGCTTAGTCCCTGGTATTCTCTTCAACCACAGAGCAATGAATGGGGCACACCATTTTTAAAGGAACAGCTTTTGAATAATATATCTATAAACTATAGACTGCCTCGTGGTCTTGTCGTGCGTGCCGTGCGATCTAGAGGTCCTGGGTTCAATTCCCGGGTCGGGCAAAGTGTTATTGGGTTTTTTCATTAGGAAATTCTCAGTAGCAGCATGGAGTCTGGAATTGCGCCCGAAAAACGGCAATAGGCTCGCCCCCTATTACGTGGGACTGTTACATACCTACTTGGCAAAATGTGGGTGCAAAAATGCACCTCTGCCTACCCCTTCGGGGAATACAGTATGTATGTATGTATGTAAACTATTGAATATCGGAATCGTATTTTAATGACTATCATAAGAGGTTTCCATAAACCTTCTAAGCTGTAAAAGAGGCCCGTGCTCAATGGGACACTTATGGGCTGATGATGATGATGCTAAACACAGGCCGGTCTATTTGAAAATTTGTCGACTGGATATGGATGTATCGCATCCATTTGCATACGGTTATTCTTTAATTTAAAGATGTGAAAGAAGATAGCGGAGCAGGTTGGGAAATGTAACTCGAGTAACTCCACTTTGGAGGAAACGCTTCAATAAAACTTGCTTCTTTGTTCCAGTTTTGATATGGCAGCAGCACTATAGCTTCAAATTTACAATATTTATCTTGTAGTAGAAATTTACCGCAGTGATTTTTCTTGTTGGTTTCTTATAACGAATTCTGTCTTCATAGGAATATCTATACTAGTGTATTATTAGATGGAACGTATATGCACTTACATTCTGTACATAGCGTGGGAATTTATTATAATCGTATTGTGACCGCACCACATAAAGTGTTTTTGCTTAGAAAGTATCAGTAAGTAAAGAAATTAGAATTATGAAATATATTTAAAATCTAGTAATTTAAATAAATGAAATAATAACAATAAATACCTTTATTTTTTTTCTCCAAACATCAGCATCATTGCAATGATCAATTGAGGATTTGGATGTTTACGCAAAAAATAATAGTCAGTCTTAGACTTCAAAATACTATGAGAAAATTTACGAACTCACAAAATGCCAGACCCAAAGCAATTATAATAGTTTCTTACAAGTATTTGTGTCCACGCAATGGTTGAGCCCGTGGTTAAACATTAAACGTAACTTCTAATCACGAGGAACTATTATTGCATTGCAGAAATCGACGCAGTCCCTTTAAACAAATAAGGAATTATTAAAAACATCTACAATATTCAATACCGTCTATAACCTTTGGATTTGTAAAATCCAAATTCTGATTCCATTTTTTGTATAGCACTAAAAAACTGCAAAAAGCTGTAATAAGCTGTATAAAAAGATATAAAATTAACGACATCAAAACCCTCTATTTTTTATTTCTTCAAAAATATGAGTTTGACATTCAATTGCGGTCAAAAGTTTGCATGTACATAAACAACAAAAAAATCGGCCTTTCCGACGCAATTCCCGTTTTTATAGAGTATTCCATTGTAATTTTCTTTTATTGCAGTCGAGTCCGACGAACGCAATGATCCATCAAAAAATAGAACGAATGTAAAAATAAAGCACTATCTGATCTATTTGAAATTGAGTTTTATTTTATAGATGTTCTATACAGTATTCAGACCATAATCGGAAACTAAGGTAGGTAATAGCCTTAATATATAATAACTAAGGCAGGGTGATTACAAACCCCCTAGCGTTAAAGAAAACCCCGACAAAAAATAAAAAAATAATGTTTTTTTTACGCCAGGAAGTTTGCAATGACCTTAGCCTTAGTTTCCGATCACGGTTTGAATACACCCTGTATAATCATCACAAATGGGAATTAAAAAAAAATATTTAAAACAGCCTCTGGTCGACACATCGTTAAATCAAATCACGTTAATAGAAAAATATATAAAAGTATTCGAGATGTAAAAGCTGTACCGCAGTAAAAAGTCCCAATAATTTCATAATAACTGTAGGAAAGTAAACATTAGTACGCACAGTAAAACGTCCATAGCCTAAAGTGACATGCCCGTCAGTTCGCTCCCACTCGCTCAGTACCTCGCAGCCTCTTGTGGCGTACACATCGCACCGCGCCAGAATACGCCCCGTATCGACATTAACTCGTGCTATCACGAATAAATTTCGTATGGAGTGCAGTGTGTGTTCATAATAGTGAACTTGTTTATGAACGTCTGCTTTCTTGGACTTTTGATCATGTCCTAAAAATGTAAGTATTTTACCCCACACGAATAGTTTTTCAAACATTCAATTTTAGTTTGTTTTAATTTTATTTTATTACTGGTCAGTGAAAGAAAACTCAGCTCTTAGTGATATCTGAACGCCCAATTGGGTAACCTAGTTTCTATAGGTGGTTTAAATGTCATTAAGCTACGAATAATTAAGTGACACACTTAAAAATTAAATCTCCACTTTAAATTGCGGCGCTATAATAGTGACAATATCCGGAATATAAATGTTATCAGATTAAATTAATAACATGGATTTAACTTGCAAATGAGAAATATAAAATATCATACAAATCAATCTTCCGACGTCATTTCCCCCGTGAATAGTCGGTACGTCCCAGTTCCCAGCAGATATCAAAATAGTTACGAAGATTCTCTAAGAAGTTTCTTATTAAATCCAATCGCCCGTTTCGATAAGGGTGAAAAGTATGCCAGTGGTATTCAATGAGTAAGATCTAATGCGCGATCTCTTTATAACGCGCTGTAAGATAAAATTTCGTGAAATCTCTTCTTGATAATAATTAAAGATTTATTAAAATAACTACTTTGGAAGTATCCAAACATCGCTGTATTAATTTCAGTAGATCATAAATTTATCGACACATTTAATATGAAAAGTACCAACTTCTTGAATACGAAAATATTAGTTATAGTAAGCTAGGTAATATCTTAATAATTTTAATGGCTAATATTACAAAATTAATAAAATATGTCATTGAAATATTTATAAAAGGAATTTAAGTAATTATTTGTTACAAGGACTCCTAACAAAGAATGAGAACGAGCTGCTAGTAATTATAAAAATTACCTTTTAAGAACACAATGTAAAATATTCTTTTCTTTCCTGGCGTATTCATGAGCAGAAGAAAATATACAACGCCCTTTACAGTTCAAGTTCCCTATGTATTGTACTGCCATCATGAATTAGAACCTTTTTTATTGTATAGGCATTTTATCGTCACAAAAATAAAATTAATTTGGAATTCTTTTTTTGAAAGTATATATTTATGAACATTTAATTGAATCGAGAAAATGCGGAGAATAAATTTACAATTTCGCTTGTGTATTTCGAAGTTATTGTTCAACCCGGCACAGGACTTGGATGAGGCTTGAATCATGTATGTAAGTATGCCAGTATCTACGGAATAGGAATATCCCGCAATTGTAATAATATTTACAGTAATATTATTAAACAGTTACACTCTAGAATTACATTCGCGATATTTTTGCGTATATTAAACGGGTGACTGGCTTGATGCTCATTTAATTCATGACTACATAAATGAAATTCAACAGTATAGTCATGAATGCGAAATGACTCTGTCAACTAGCCGTCCCAACGTGGTGAAATATCATCTTCATATAACATACCTCGTTTAAACCGGTCAGTAGTGTTATAATACGTTTTTATATTTAAACTGTTAGAATGATTTTGTATGCATACTCGGGACGGGCAATAATTGGCTTTGAGATTATTTTGTAGAATTTCAATTTTTGCAAAGAATTTTTAGGCTTAAAGTTCATTATAGTTAAACTACAATATAATTAAAACAAAACGACTCTAATTCGTTGAAATTATGGTTTTTGTACTCGAAGCCTTTAACGCAATTCACAATCTGTTCCCTGCAAAATATGCAGCTTAAAGTTGATTACTATGTATTTGAATTTAACAATGATTACGACTATTAGACGGGTTGCGATCAAACAATATTTGATTAGAAAAAGCGTTCTTACTCTGTGGACTAATTTACTCGGTTATTTTGTATTTATTATTATAAAAAAGTAATATTTTTCCTGAATTTAATTTGCTTATGGGATAAATCATTTTGAGCGAGTTAATGCAAATGATATATTTGATGATTGATATTGTAACAAGCCAAATGACACAATCGTAAAAACCTGACACGTATCGTCAGTTTTGACTCTATAGTACCAGTATTTGCTCAAGATTCATTAGTTCTAGCTTAACGTAGTGTACATATATCGAACTAACTACATTATTAGTTATCAAAGTACAAATAAAGACCATCGGGATTAAGACATTAATATAGATACGTATTTGATGGGGTATATAAACAGAAAGCGTCAATTTTCCTTAAAAGGGCAACTCAAACACTCACAGAGCGGTGGAGAGTCAATTTCCCACAAATTCGTATTCCAGCCACTTAGCCCTTTCACGAGCACTCTCGATTATAATCGACGGCATCATAATCGGTGTTTAGTGGCTTCAAATATTACAAAGGACTTTTATACTGTCTTTTTTGTATCTACGTCAGTATTTTATTTATATTTCAATGGAAATACGATCATTAGTATAGATTTTTCTACAATGTTTTATTTTACTTATTACCTGATTTTTTTTGTGAGTAGACACTGAATTTGGAACTACGTCTACAAGAATAACTACAATAAGCTAACAGTAGTAAGTGCTGCACAAATAGTGATTCATTTGGAAAAAGAGGAGTACTATTATTTCTCAGCAGTACATTATTGTACTTTTAATAGTAAAGGAATGTACATATTTACCAGAAGATCCCACTTGCGTGTGCCATCATGGCAGGTTATATTCATTACTAACAGCGATCACTATGAATATCCAAGTAAATTGTGATTCGTGCAATCTCACTCACTAAACAAAACAAAAATTTATATCTTTACATCAATTTCTGTGAGACAGTGATAATACCCTGATAAAGCGGGCCTTTTCATAACATAAGCTTACCTAGCTACGGCGTAGGCCTACCACTTAAAAAATTCGCTGATAATGTAAACAAAAGGATAAATTCCTTAATTTTTTTCTTTAAGTTTAATTTTGTTGTAATATTGTACTATTCTTTTCTGTGATACTAATATCCTAGCTTGCCACCATTCTATTCCCGTGATTGAAACATAATCCTTGGTACATATTGGAAAATGTTCCAGCTTTATTTTCATACTTAAGACTTTGTTCAAGATTTTTATCGGAAGCTTATAAAAGTAGTAACAATATCTACTTTATCTAGCCACTTTAATCTGAGAAGTGGTTCCAACAGGCTGGAATACTGAATATCTGAACGTCTGCCAAAATAACATACATGGGTTTTGTCTTAAAATAAACTGCAGCGTCATTCGATTAATTGTATTTAGTTTGAATATTACTTCTGCTGGTACGATAAATATAAATGGAATTTCTGTCATAAAGAGTTAATCTAGAACATTCCGTGATCTCCCACAATAGGTAGTTTTGAATAGGCCGGCATAGGTGTTTCGATTGGGGGACCCAGCCATCGTCAGTCAGCACGCCACACGGACGTCACTGCACCCACCATTAGTCACATTGCTGTGTCAATGTAAAAAAAAACATATTTATATAGTCGATACATAATAACGCATATAAGTTATTATGTAATTTAAAAAAACATTAGTAAAACTTAATCACTTATTTCATTGAAAGCAAACAACTCTTTCAAGAACTTGTCTCTATCAATTTAAGGCAATTTACTAAAAGGCCCTATTGATTTTCACTGAGGTTCCATGAGGTTTATACCTTTTAACGTAAGTTACTTTTCCATTATCATATTAAAAACATACATACGCACTCAAGCCAGTATTCCCCAAAGGCGAAGGCGCATTTCTGCACATTTGGTCAATTGTGTCCCACGTAAGGGGCGAGCCTATTGCCTATATTTCGGGTATATTGCCAGACTCCGTGCATTAAAATAATATTATATTTTATTGCAAAAAATGTAATACAGTAGTCAATTAAAAGTTAATACAATATTTTACGTTTAATTATTCCATAAAAAATTATCGCAATTAGCGCAAATTTTTGTTTTACTAGCCAAATGTAATCGTATCTTGCAATTTGACAATATTTTAAGTATTGCGTCACACTGGTTGTGAATTCACGTTATTTCTCTATTGAACTAGTATTTTCTGTGAAAAATATACTTCTAATTGTTAATTCCACTGATTGCCTCGCTATCTTGTGATAGACGTACTTTTCACTCTCGATTGCATACAAAAATGAGAACTGCTAAAGTAACTTGGACTTGAAATAAACGAAGTTAGTATTTCAACTGCATGCTAAGCAAATTATTTGTTATTGACTATGAGTATTGCTTGCTTTACCAAATTGATTACTCATTTACTTTGTAGTTCGTTTCCATATTTGTCGGAAAAGTGAGTTTGTTTTTTGAAATTCATGTGAGGAATCAATTAACTTTTTAAAGTCTATTATATTGTTTATTTAATCTACTTATTTGTTATTACTTTTCTTTTATAATCTAATGAAGACGTTATGCTTTTTTTATATTGATTTAAGTAAAATAATACACCACGCTGGCCTAGTGCGTGTTGGCGGACTACAAACCTAAGAAATTTCTTAGAACTTTTAAGGTATGCAGGTTTCATCACAATGTTTTCCTTCACCGTTAAAGTAATTGATAATTCATAGTGAATACACACATAACTTCGAAAAGTCAGAGGTGTGTGCCTGGGGTTTGAACTCGAGGTCATCACTACTTTGGACGTTATGCAACTGGAGAATCATACATACATAAATTCACGCCTGTATTCCCCGAAGAGGTAGGCAGAAGTGCATTTCTGCACCCACATTTCGCCTAGTATGTATCAGTCCCACGTAATAGGGGGCGAGCCTATTGCCGTTTTTCGGGCACATTTCCAGACTCCGTGCTGTTACCGAGAATTTTCTAATGGAAAAACCCAATAACACTTTGCCCGACCCGGGAATCGAACCCAGGACCTCTAGATCGCACGGCACATACTTGTACCGCGAGACCACGAGGCAGTCAAGAATCATACAATAAAAGCAAAAATGGCGGTCTTATCGCACGATGGGAACTTTTCGTTTAATTTGGAAAATGAATATGTATAATATATTCTCCTACATTGCTGCACCATCCTAAGGTTGACTGTTGAAGTGTCTGGGCATAAAATAGGCCTTTATACAATTCTATATAAATAAATGAAGCATAGGAAACATACGAGTAAAAGTTTTATATAGGTAATGGTACTAAAAACGAGCGTTAGAATCTTAGCCTAACTTATTATAAAATATTTTCTGTTACATAAGCCGGTGATAAAATATTGATGCAAATATAGGTATTGTTCTAAAAGTATACGTCATTTAAAGTTAGCCACAGCGGTGTCCAGATAACGTCTAAGATACATACTGTTCAAAATATTGAAACAATTTATCGTAGTTTACTCCATAACGTTTAAGGTTGCTTTCATATTTATTCTTTGAAAGATTAGCCTATCTCGTATGCATCGTGAAAAATGCTACTCTTTTTGGTAGCAGAGAAACAATTTCTCATTTTAAACATCGTCTGACGCGTCTGGCTTTGTATATTTAGTAGATTAGAACTGATTTGTTTCTTTTATTTTGACTTAAAAGTTGGTAATAAGAAAAGAACGACGCAAAGCAGTTTCGTGAAAAATTGCTGTCACGATACTCTCGGAAAATGTGTAACATAAAATTCGAGTTAATATAGTCAATTCAAAACGATGATTGAAAAATAAAACAAAAATAAAAATTTAGCCATCAGATTTGCCGTGCCGTTTGACGCATAACATTTTAAATGGGTCTTCGAAAACGCAACAATTAATTCTTCACAATTAAAAAATTATTGTTAACGATTAAGTAACAATATTTCATAAAGAAAATAAATAATAAAAAAGGTGTGAATATTTAAAATTGAAGCAGTGATGGCCTCGAGGTTTAGGCGCGCGGTCGAGAATCTCGACGGTCGCAGGTTCAAACCCCAGGCACACACCTCTGACTTTTCGAAGTTATGTGTGTATTCACAATGAATTATCACTTGCTTTAACGGTGAAGGAAAACATCGTGATGAAACCTGCACACCTAAAAAAAAAAAGTTCTTAGGAATTTCTTAGGTGTGTAGTCCGCCAACCCGCACTAGGCCAGCGTGGTGGACTAAGGCCTAAACCCTCTCAATTGTAGAGGAGGCCCGTGCCCAGCAGTGGGACGTATTTGGGCTGATGATGAATGATTTAAAATTGATGAAGGAATTTCATACACAATAAATGTTCCAAATTATGTACCAGTTGCTCAGCCTACGTCGGCTATCCACCGGCGTTGACACGATATTTGATCTTGTCGTGATACAGAAAATCCTTTGGGGTCTCGTTCATCGTTTGTACATTTTACATAAAGGCATAAATTATCTTTCCTTTTGAAATACAAACCGTGGTGATATAAAGCGGTGCTTTTACCCAGTTGTGTGAACCATAAAGCGATTATAATTAAAAAGATCTTGTGTTATTATTTTGCGTATGCTGTTTGTGATACTGTGTAATTTTGAAATATTATTGTGATCAACTAATGAAGTTATGTTAGTAAGGACAAAATAGCGTGAAAAAATATAGTTCAACCAGTTATTTTAAACATATGAATCGAATGTTTAATATTCTTGATATAGGTCTATAAAGTTGCAGACACTGCAGTAAATGAACAGTGAATTGATAATGGCGTGGAGAGCTATTGGATGCAAATCGCTCGTGATGGAAGTCTATAGACGTAGGTATATAGCAATTGATTTTCGACGGCAATTCAGATGTTCGATAAAATAGACATGATTCGTAATATATTAAAGTATATCATATAGTGTAATGTGTATATGTAATTTGACACAATGAAAAAGTTGACTCCGCAGTAGAATTAGAAAAAAATAGGGAGTTAAAAACCAGTAAATACATTTGAAGAGAAAACAAATATCATTCTATTTTTGCTTTACTTCCTTTTATGTTGCAAATTATAAATAGAGGCAAATATAACAATAGAACTTCACTTTTCTATTGTTAGTTTGTAACACAGATAATTGCCAATCAGCTGTGAGAGGAACAACGCAACCTCACTCATCAAGGATTGTATCGATTCTGCGTTCTGCGAGGTACAAAAATCAAATGTAGATGCGGTATTTCTTAACACATCATCAATACGCTAATCGATCGCATACTCTCTTAATAATTTTCAGCAGTGAAATGAATATGCCTAAAATCTAATAAAACTTTGCCCGGCTCGGGAATCGAACGATCTAGAGGACCCGGGTTCGATTCCCGGGCCAGGCAAAGTTTTATAAGATTTTTCCATTAATAAATTCTCAGTAACAGCCCGGAGTCTGGAAATGTGCCCAGGAAGCGCTCGCCCCCTATTATTGACTGATACATACTGGCGAAATGTGGGTGTAGAAATGCACCTCTGGGGAATACAGGCGTGAGGTTATGTATGTATGTATCAATACTCATATACATAGTTCTGACCTCGCACTAAGGTAGTCTTGTGTTACGTATCGGACACTACGAGAGACTATCGGATCGCAAACACCAAATACCGAATTATTTGTGGATCATGATGAAACCCACAATATTTTTTTTCATAATTTGTCTAACTGTCACGAAGGATGCTTTGAATATGAAATAACTGTCACAATAAAGTAAAATAATAGACTTTGACCGTCCATGAGTCTGCAAGGTTAACAAAGACTGTCTAATTTAATTTTCCTTGTGAAAAATAAAACGCGTCACACGCTGGAAATTCGGTTATGTAGCATAAGCACACAAGTCACGATTTCAGTGACGTTTTTGGAGCATATTAAAATGAGAAGAACCTGGCCAAATGTTTGTGCTACCGTTTCCATTTATACTTGAGTTGAATTTAAACCTACATATCTGACAGGGCGGCAACTAGTTTTGGTGACATGGTAGTTAATGCACCAAAATGTGTTTTAAATTGTAATTAAATTTATAGGCTATTTTCGTTATTTGTGCAGTAGCATTAATAGTTTAACTTTGATTTAATTCTCGTAACAAATTTAATCGCCAGTGAGAAATAAATCTATGACTTGATGATGTTTTTACATACGCTGACGCTTGTGTTCCTTAACTAAATTATTGTGAAACATAATCACACCCCATTTTTTGAGATCAATGTGTTCATACATACATACACACACTTACCTTGCCTAATTAACGTTTTTCTCGTACATTACCATACTCGCGTCATGCTGTTAATTTCCCTATTAAAGAACTTCTTAACTCTGCCATTACAAGAAATGTACTCTGTAATAAATTTATTAAAGCAGTTATTGTATGTATACATTGTGCCTTGTAAAACTCGAACGTAATATTGTTTTTGTTTTGTAATGGAATACTGGAAAATAATTTTATTGTATTGTATTTACTTGTTTATTTCTTTGTTTGCGATAGGCGTTTCTCCTGTGAGCCCTCTTACCAAATCCTTTACATCTACAAGCTAAAGAGTCTGGATATCTAGGTCATCTTCATTGTTAAGATCGAGAGTAAAGATTTTTTCATTGACAAGAATAGGCTCACTAGATTCCCCGAGATGTCCGAAGGGTTTTTTATTAAATTCCCGTCGCTTTTATACCGACTGATATGATTGCCTTTATTGAGAAAAAAAAGATGTAGATCTAAACAAGTAATCCTCAAATAGAAAATCCTATGGTGTTAATTAATAATTTGAAGGTACAACATTTATAAAATTGATATAAGGATATTATAGTTACTGCAATGTTAAGGTAATTATCTGATTATGTTACAGACTGCGTACAAAAATTATCATAGTGACTTTAATTTGTTTCAGGCAAACATAATCAAATTGAACTTACATAATAGAAAAGTAAATTTTTAAATATGTATATTAAAAATTTGGCGGTCATGTAACAAAAAACATAACTAAGTATCGAATAGACATAAAGTGTTCTGCCACACCCACCGCTGGAAACTCACGTGAGCGAGAATCAAAGTTCAGTGAGTTTCTGGGGTCACTAGCTTGCTAATCGAAAACCAATAGTAATTTAGATTCAAATGTTAATGATTGTAGTCAATTGTGATGATTTCGAATCAGTGCAATTGACCAGAGTAACTACTGAGTCCACGTATATTGTGACATGAAAAATCACTCTTGCGTGTCATAATATGAAACTGATTGGTGGAGGACCTTTAAAGACAGATATTTGTTTGTCAAAATGGGTAGTAGCATTCACGTGCCTTCAGTAAAATTTTAATGTCGCAGAAGTCAGTGTATATGGATATGATTCATCATCATCAGCCCATATACGTCCCACTGCTGGGCACGGTCCTCCTCTACAGCTGAGAGGGTTTTAGGCCTTAGTCCACCACGCTGGCCTAGTGCGGGTTGGTGGACTACACACCTAAGAAATTCTTAAGAACTTTTAGGGTGTGCAGGTGTCATCACGATGTTTTCCTTCACCGTTAAAGTACGTGATAATTCTTTGTGAATACACACATAACTTCGAAAAGTCAGAGATGTGTGCCTGGGATTCTCGACCGCGTGCCTAAACCTCGAGGCCATCACGACTTATATTCATTAATTCATGTTCGATTCTAATTCAAGGAAACTGAATAGCAACGGGTTTCTGTGCTCTATAAAGGGCTATACGAGTACGAGTAGTGTTGGTCCCCATCATGTGGGATTTAGAAACACAGCCAGCGAAACGTGATTATAAATATACACTTCTACTTATTGCCGTTTGTAGGTATGTACATATGTCCGGGGATCTCCACGTTACCCACTTATACCATAAGAGGAATTTAGTGATACAAATGTTATGCCCGAAGTATTAGAGGAATTTGTATACAAAGATAGAAAGAAAATATTTGCTGAAAGATGATCAATAAATTGACAATTGATTTATTCAATAATCTCGTCGTAATGAATATAATGAATATGGCGTGTTAATTATAAATAAGTTACAATAATGGAACTGGAATGTTTTTTTCGGAGTATCTAACTTGGCAAGTCTACTGAACTGTTATATATAATTTAATGATTCGCTTTTCATGCCGGTGATTTCAAATACAAATTGTGATATAAACAAAAATCTTCAGATAAAAAAGTAGAGGTATATACGTCACGGCAACGATTTGAGTTCTAACCCTAAAAAACTATTCAGTTTTTTTTTATAAGTCTTAAATACATAATATCACTGTAACAAGCGAATAATGATAAAAAATCTTCAAGTTAGTAAAACTATAGTATATGTGTACAATGTACATGTGTAGGTATGTATGCGAATACGTCTAATTTTTGTATTTTTTTTATGCAGGTTACATATTCATACATTGTTAGATAGGTACACATAAATGTCAAATCTATTTGGTCTAAAAGGTAGAATTAAATTATTCCGAACCTAATTCATGTCTGTAGCAAGAAAAAAGGTTCTACTATGATTCTTTCCGTCATTTCGAAACAATTTACTTAAATGGACTCTCCCCAGTAATCTAAATACCAATCTAAAAATTAAACGGAAAACGTAATGTTGAGCCGATTTGAATATATACATTTTTGATTTCTTGAATTCGTTAAAAGGTTGAATGGAGGTTTTGGACTCATAAAACAAAAGTTTGATTTCTTTCAAAATTAAATAAAAAAGTTGCAAAAAGTTTTCTTTAGCGGCTATCTGGTAGCCTAATTGATGTTTCGGGGGCTTATTGTTGTCGAGCTCTAGGAATTTTTACTTTGATATTCCAATTTCTGGAGATCTGATTGGTATTAAAACAAAGGAAAGTCTGTTCTCTCATAAAAGGCTAGCTTTTCCTTTTTTTACGGCATAGCATTCAGAATTGTGTCCGAAGAGAAATAAAAAATGTGTGTATAATAAAGGCACGTTATATATTTGTACCGTATAACTAACAAAATTTTAAGCGTTAAACGATTTTACTTACTGTAACGATAAATTAAATGTTTTGAATTTTATTTAATATTATTAATGGCATTAAATACATACATTATGGGACGTTATCAACTGCCATCAATATCAATAATACAAATAAAAATTTAAATTTCTAAACATTCAGAGCCTGAACGGAGTTTTATTAACACATTAATAGATCGAGTTAACACCGGAGACAGTATGAGCGTTTGAATTACCAAAGCCAATGTATTGCCGCCATACTCCTAACATACATATTACAGCTAATTCAAAACAGTATTTAATGTACACAGGAAAAATTATCAGTATTCATTGAAAGTACAATAAATTGGTTGCTGGAGCAAAAGCTTTTCTAATGGAATCCCAGGTACTGGCAACAACAGAGTTCGACTTACAATAAAAAGATCCAATCAAAAACTTTTTCCAGAAAATCTCTGAATGTGGCTAATATTCAGAGCTGACAATGAAACAGTGACCATAATATTGTTTATGATGTCTGATTAGGTACTATAAGTGACAGTACCATTAATACTGTGTTGACTCTGGATAGCAATGAAGATCAGGACAATATGTGTTTTCTCCATGCGTCAGAAAACCAATACTGTTACATTGTGTCATGTCAACATCTGATCCTTTCTTTTTACTATTTTAAAAATGACAAGGGTTCCGTCCTATTATTTTTAACAAACAAGAAAGCCGGTTTATTCCCTTACCAAGGTACAGTTTTGTCGAAAATCTTGGTTCTCCTTATAATTTATAACTCTTTAACTGCCGGCGGTGTTTAGGTAAACGTGCCATTTAGTAAATTGAGGCCGATTTGGAAATTGTATAACAAGTTTTATGTCTACGCAAATTGGCCTAATTGTGGAAATGGCCTAATGGGTGGTTAGGAGTATTTATTTTCCACTTTAATAAGTAGCGAGTACATACATTCGTGCTTAAAATTACATATCTTATCAATATACATTGTAATTATTTAAAAAATGGATTTGATATATATTATTTATTTTATATTTCATTCCGTTTTGATAATTATTGTTACATTTGGCCAATATAATTATTTGTGTTGGTTTATTTTTCATCTAGTTCATTTTTTTATTTTATTACACAACCCTTCAACTCTTAACTCTTCTTACATTACAAAATCAATAATAATTAATTTCTGTTACTAATCCATACATAAAATTATTTACTAATTTATTTAAATAAATTTATTAAGAATGTCATGTTCTGGTTGGTATTAGTCAAAAAACATTAATCATTTAATTCAAATTGAATAACCTATTGAGAAGTAAAGTGAAGTAAATATGTTAGGAGTCTTAGTAGACTACAAGTATAAAAGGATTGTATATCCTTTACTGTCAAATCGGATACAATAATTTATTCAGAAAAAGGCTGGGTATCCAACCTTCATCACACCCTTACCTACTTTGACGTCGTATTAATTTTCCATTGTAAAACAGGATCTCTTCCATTCTCGGAAAGTAACTTAGAAGGAAAAGGGATAACAAAATTTTGTGGTTTATCATTCATTGGAGCTCACGAGAATTTGTTTTTCCTTTGTAGAATTTTGTTAATTACAAATTAATTAATTAAATTTAAATGAATAGGTACTGTATGTAATTTTATAGCAGCTTTTCTACAAACTTTCATTAAATAAAATGTTTGTTTTAATGGATTGTGTTGGATTAAATGAACGTTAAAGTCTAAAGCAATCTAATGAACGTTTCATCATCATCATCAGCCCATATACGAGTACGTCCCAATGCTGGTCATGGGCCTCCTCTGCAATTGGGAGGATTTAGGCCTTAGTCCACCTCGTTGGCCTTGTGCGGGTTGGCGGACTACACACCTAACAAATTCCTAAGAACTTTTAGGTGTGCAGGTTTCCTCACGATGTTTTCATTCACCATTGAATTAAGTGATTATTCTTTATGAATCCACACATAATTTCGCATAGTCAGAGGTGTGTGCCTGGGGTTTGAGCCTGCAACCGCCGAGATTCTCGACCGCGTGGTTAAACCTCTAAGCCATCACTATTTGTATAATGGGCGTTAAAAACCAGCAAACTACACTAAAGTTTTAGTCATTAAATATTCTTACAACACAGGTTCTTGTCTGTTATTCTGATATCACTACCACCACCGTTCATCATCATCATCATCATCATCATCATCATCAGCCCAAATACGTCCCACTGCTGGGCACGGGCCTCCTCTACAACTGAGAGGGTTTAGGCCATAGTCCACCACGCTGGCCTAGTGCGGGTTGGCGGACTACACACCTAACAAATTCCTAAGAACTTTTAGGTGTGCAGGTTTCATCACGATGTTTTCCTTCACCGTTAAAGCAAGTGATAATTCATTGTGAATACACACATAACTTCGAAAAGTCAGAGGTGTGTGCCTGGGGTTTGAACCTGCGACCGCCGAAATTCTCGACCGCGCGCCTAAACCTCGAGGCCATCACTGCTTTTTTGCTGCATCATCATCATCAGCCCATATACGTCCCACTGCTGGGCACGGGCCTCCTCTACAATTGAGAGGGTTTAGGCCTTAGTCCACCACGCTGGCCTAGTGCGGGTTGGCGGACTACACATCTGAGAATTTCCTAAGAACTTTTAGGTGTGCAGGTTTTATCACGATGTTTTCCTTCACCGTTAAAGCAAGTGATAATTCATTGTGAATACACACATAACTTAGAAAAGTCAGAGGTGTGTGCCTGGGGTTTGAACCTGCGATCGCCGAAATTCTCGACCACGCGCCTAAACCTCGAGGCCATCACTGCTCGCACCGTTCATAAACACCCACATTTTCACACTGTTTTCTTTGTGATAGTGATAACACACCGTTCGAGTCTATAGTAATTTAAGTTGTTCCCAGGATATTTTACATAACTTAAAGGTAGCCTATATTTGATAATCTGTTTACAAATCCATTTATGAAAGGAGCAAGATTGCCATAATAAAACGTTTTGAGCCACTTTAGCGTATCAAAAGAATGCGGTTTGGTTTCCACAAATTGGCTAAACACGATGCAAATAGGCGATCTCCATTATAGGTCGACTTCCACTCTCTAATTTAACGGATACTCGACGTAGAACATGCATGTTTGGAGCCAATTTTAGTAGCTGTTTGCATTAGCAAGCACTCATCCAGGTCCGAACGAAATTTAAAAAAAAATCCATGCGCATCCCCCAGACCCAATCTACACGTAACAAACGGTCTAGTTATTTTCAGATATTAAGTATTCAGTACGAATACCAATTGTAAAAGTAGCAGTTTACAAGTATATGCAGCAGAGGCTTCCGTAAGTTTTTATGGACGATTATGTATTGCAGATATGGACAATTATGGACATGGACCCTAATATGGGAAAATTTCGTTCAAAACGAATAGAATAACAGTCAGCAAATGAGATTTGTGACAAACTTCCTGTCATCATCATCCGTTCAATAATATTTGGTATAAGTATCACAGAAGTAGAAAGCAAAGTAGGATAAGATAGAAATTAAAAAGTAAGCAGTTTCTCTTACATTTATATACAAAATTCAAGAAATCTCAAGTATGAAATGGGCGCTTATAAGTATTCAAATGACCTAAAACAAAAAGTCTAGCACACACCGTGTGTTCAAATATTTGAGTGCCGAGTGCGCTATACAATTTCTCGAAAGCATACCGCAGTAAAGAATAATATTTACAAAAACCACTATGAGCCACTCAATTCTTAATGTACTAAATGTGAATAATAAAAAAATTAATTTAAATTTGTTTTATCATAGAACTTTTCAGAATTTGAAAAATTAACTTAAAATATTTACTTAGTTAACTATTCCATTATATAAATAAAATTTGTTTATTTTGGGCTAACTTTGCGTAACTAATTGAGAATATTTTTATTATTGTTCTGACATTTTTGAACACAATAAAAATTGTTTATAAGAGTACTTTGTTATATTCTTTGCAACAAGTTTACCTTTATCTGTATTGAAGCTAATTTTCGTTTTACAGATGGTATACGAGTATTATTTGTTGAAAATTCGATGTTTAGTCCACCACGCTGGCCTAGTGCGGGTTGGCGGTTTTATATTATGTCGATATAAACTTGACATACATACTATACATACATAATCTCACGCCTGTATTCCCCGAAGGGGTAGGCAGAGGTACATTACTGCACCCACATTTCGCCATTTATATATCTGTCCCACGTAATAGGGGGCGAGCCTATTGCCGTTTTTCGGGCACAATTCCTGACTCCGTGCTGTTACCGAGAATTTCCTAATGGAAAAAACCCAATAACACTTTGCCCTATCAAAATAAAACTGATTAATGGATTTATGAACTATTTTCATTTCATCACATTATTCCTTAACATCACTTATTACTCTCACCACGTAATTCTACCAACACACATGATCATAACTTTTAATTTCAATGTTTTCTGTTTTAACAAAAAATATTTATTATTCTAGTCGTCAAAAATCCTCTATAACACGTCACCTTTAGTAACGATAAGCCTATGCGAAGGGGATTTGGCGACACACGCCCAAGCCATTTTAAGGCGCACTTTGTCGCTCTTTTGTGATAAAAATTCACCCAGCATGTTGTTTGATCTGCAATCTTTTGTGCTACCTTTTTATTAATCTAACACTCTGTCAACAAAGTCTGATACATTTTGCTTCTAGCTATAAAACGTCTATACATGTAAAACGTACGAATTGTAAAATACGAGTTTCGAGGCTTTTGCTTTGACAGACTTTAGTGTAGATAATAAAATTCTGGTAATAATATTTGACGTATATGTATGTGGATGACACAAGGCTTGTATATAAATGTGAGGTTAGGATTATTTATGTGAGTGCTTCGTGTTTTTATTGTTATTTGGTATTAATATGACGTTTTTATATCTTTAGAAAACACTTTCTTCTTTTTTTTAAATTCTGACACAATTTATAAAAAAAACAATTTAAAACCACATTATATAAAAATGACAGAATTTTCATTAGGAAATCTTACAATTTGTCGCTTTTACGTAATCGTTCTTCCAAAAAATACAAAAAGAAAAAGGAGTTCTTTCCATCTACGCAGCTTCCAAAGACAAACTAGATTATTGTGTTCGAAAATAAATCGAGTTTTATATTGCAAAAGACTTGGCCATTACGAATCCTAGATTTCTGGCAGCACTTCTTAGCCTCGCTGTTAAAAGGGCTGCTAAGAACGCTGACGTCATTCAATGTTCATTAAGAACGTGCTTTATAAGTAATATTTTAGTAGGTACACTATTTTGATCATTCCGCGCGATGTTTTTTGCTTTTAGATTTTTGACATAATAATAGCTGTAACGTAAACAGGATAGATTAATAATTATAAAAGAAATATTCCTAATGGATTTTTTTTACATAAAAATAATTTAAAAGGAAAAAAAAAATAAGATTGATTACTTGGTATACCTTCTCAAAAATAGAAGAATTATTCGTGAATTTTTTATGCCTTTTTGAAAAGGGCAGCTATTGACTAAAATATATTTTTCATCAGATACTGGTGAGGACATAATGTACATACATGTTTTATGTATTATCAATCAGTGTCAAATATCCTAATGGCACCGTAATTGTGTGAATAAACCACATGAAAATGAACAATGTACAATAATTATAAACTGATATTAACTGTTGTTGATTGCGTTTATTAGATGCTACATTAACCACATTTCAATAAATTTATGTTGGAAAAGCTTTTACATGTGACATAATTTAATATGCATGACCCGAATAATCAACAATAATTCACGAAAAAGCATTGTTCGATTTGGTAAAAGGCTTATTATTGTTATAGATCCCACTTTGTTTAAAGATCGTGCTATTTATATGATTGCAAATCATCATCATCATTCCCTTGTCAATGTCCCAATTTTATTTGGAGTCGGCGTAGAATGTTTTTCTTCCAAACATCTCTATTAGTATTTAGTTGTCATGTCTTCATTCGCCCCTTTTTCTTTCATATCTTCTATCACGCACTTCATAGCCGTCAATAGTCGATATTTGTAATTACCGCAACCCTTATAATCTTTATTTCTCACCAAAAGATACGTCTAGCGATGTTTTATTAGATTTTCCCATTACTCAACAACAATAAATCTGGAAATGTGCTCGAATAACTGAAATATAGGTACATAAAAGCTCATTATAATTAATAAATAAAAAAACTTTTGCCTTATGAAATATAAATCTACATAGACGAACAAACTCCGGGATTTTTACAGTAGCGAAAACGAAAATTGCGAGAGCTCACAAGACCTCTCTAATAAATCCTCATAACACCTTTTCGTGTTTGAGTTGACGTCAGAAAACGGAATTCCAAATGAGTTGTAAAAAAATTGTGCCGTTACCAAGAAGGAGTTCGATAACTCAATGAATCCGTATGAATCTCTTGATGTTCCAAAGGCTACCCAAGTTCAGGGAACCCAATTTGTTTCGATCCGATACGCTGATTACTTTTTAGGGGTCCGTCTTGGACAATATTTGAATATTGATCGTGTACACACGAGAAAAGGAAGTTTCCAGAATTTATTTTAGCAAATACAATCGATGTTTTTGTCTTCCGATTTTGTGTTGAAGGAAGATAAAGATAAAACTAACACTTTAATTTTAAAGTATTTACACGTTGTTACGAATTTTGAAATATAATGTTACATGTCTAATCAATAGTTCTAACTAGTAAAACGTACATAATAGGTATACACAAGCAATATTAAATTGAAATCAATAAAAGCTATACTTTAATACCCAAAGACCTGTATATTAGCAGATTGTATTTACGTTCTTTGAATAATAGTATATAGTTATACTGACTGCCTCGTGGAATCGCGGCATAAGTACGTGCCGTGCGATCTAGAGGTCCCGGGTCCGATTCCCGGGTCGGGCAAAGTGTTATTGGGTTTTTCCATCAGGAAATTCTCAATAACAACCCGGAGTTTGGAAATGTTCCCAAAAAAATGGCAATAGGCCCCATATTACGCAGGACTGATGCATAATTGGCTAATAAAGGCGTGAGGTTTTATATGTATGTATATAGTTATAATATTAGTCGTAGAATATGGTGAAATCTCATCATTATGTTAGCTGCATGGTTAGTTTTATTAAGTTGTTTACCACAAGTTTACTTATTTATATATTTACACTTTATTATATACACCTAGATTACATGAATACAAAAAAAAACAAATATAATTAGTCAAATAGTTATGTTTATGTGCAAACGAAAAAAACGGAATGGTGTGGAATTCTAGCAGCAAAATATATTTTTGTGTCACAAAAACTCTGCAGGGATGTCTATTGCACGCTCGACGCACAACAGTGACTTTGTAAATTATGTGTGCATTCATAATTTATTGTAGCTCGCTATAACTAAGTGGTAAAAATAGAGATAAAATGTACCAAACTGGTATGTTTAAGAATTTTGTTCTACAGAATAAAACTTACGTTACAACAAAAATTTAAACTTGTGGCTGGTCACCATGTTGAACTAAGACCTATTTCTCGAAAGTGTTCAAGTCAGGCTTATTTCTTGTTAAACATACCCAAAAGTTCGGAAGCGTAAATAAAAAATCATATAAGAAGTCGTTGAATATAAGGGATTTGATTTCAAGCGCAGAGTAATTACCAGTTTCAAAGTGCAAATGACTGAGGATCACAGATATTGATGTCAGTTCTCTTCTTACATCAATGGCTTCATTTTTTGGACTATGCACCACAAAATTGCGTTCTAAAGATCGTAGTTTGGACTAAGCAATTTTCTCATTTCTTTTTTACCAGTTTTTTTTTAATAAATGGTATGTTTATTTATACAATTACACCCTTGAAATAACACCCTAGAAATGATATATTATTGCCTAAAACGACGTTTTTCTACTATAATAACAGCTAGCTCGATTGCCTAACAATGTTTTACTACTGTTACAAAAGCTAATCCGATTGCCGCAAAGAACACTTCAATCTAAAACAAATGCAACTAAGTGATAAGACGAAACTAAATATTTCAGCTCAAATTAGCTCAGGCGAGATGACTTAATTCCACGAGACCTAAGCTCGACGTTGTGATATAAAATGGAAATTGCGCAAGAACAATTTCATAAGCCGACCTGCATACTAACCACAGGGCAAAAGTTAGGTGTAGCCAACGGAAGCATATTTTATTCAAACAAGCACAAACCAATTACGTACCTTTAAATTATAAATTATCGTAAAGTATAAGTCAATTTAACTTTACTAACTCCACTTTACGTCGGAGTTGTGTTTATTAATGCGCTAAATAACAACTACTTAGTTTTAAACACAGATTTTTCTGAATAGTGAAATAAATTAGATTGTTTTTGGATACTGATACAATATTTTATTATGTAAACGTCTTTTGCTTGGCGAAGATCTTCACAACGGCATCCGGACCGACTTTTATACTTTATACTGATTTGTAGGATTTTCCCAGAAATCTTCGTCTCGGACGAACAAAGAATTATAAAATAGAGTATATTCAACATAATATAGGACATGTATGTTGCGCCGAATTCGTAAAAAAATAATAATTAGCCATTGCTAAATCAATTATAATAAAAAGTAACAAAGGTTTTCTCATACCGATGGTGTCATTTGTATTACAATAAACGATATCGGAAATTCAAAAATAAAATATTTTTAAATACCTATGTAATTATATTTAAATATGTATAAATAAAAATTACAATTCATTAAAGTTAATGCTATGCAAACATTTAAACATGCTAAACTAAAACAAATCCCTTAATTAACGGTCGTTTATGAATAAACAAACTTGACGGAGGCAACTCCGAAACTACTAGACCAATTTTCACACTCAACAGACTTAGAATAGTGTTTCATAAGCACATTAACCTCCACGAAAATGAGTTTGGGTGTTTATGAGTTGTGAAACATTAAACTAAAGATATATTCACTATTCATAAACATGCATGGATCTTCCGTACACGATTAAATTTACATCACATTACAGACTCAACAAGCGTTACCTTCTATAGTAAACATTGATATAGTGGTATCGTTTACAGTTCTTGATTATTTAGATCGGCTGATTCGTGATGGCTTTTTTTTCGAATTAATTGCAGAGCTTAATAACTTCATCATAAAGTATTTGGGCTGATGCTGATGAATAACTCATCATCATCATCAGCGCATATATGTCTCATTGCTGGGCACGAGCCTCCTCTACAACTAAGAGGGTTTAGGCCTCAGTCCACCACGCTGGCCTAGTGCGGGTTGGCGGACTACACACCTAAGAAATTCCTAAGAACTTTTTAGATGTGCAAGTTTTATCACGATGTTTTCCTTCACCGTTAAAGCAAGTGATAATTCATTGTGAATACACACATAACTTCGAAAAGTCAGAGGTGTGTGCCTGGCGTTTGAACCTGCGACCGCCGAAATTCTCGACCGCGCGCATAAACCTCGAGGCCATCACTGTTTTAAAGTAGTTTATTATCGAGTCTTAATAAACTTAATAATTAATATAAGTACTTAATTGTTCATATATTTGTGTTTATTAATGTTATTATTTTTAAATATTTTGCGTACATCATTTATTTTATAATTTCAATCATTTACATAAATTGTGACCACCCAGTATGCTTCCGATCTCTCCAGTCCATCTAACGGTTGCCTGGAAGAAATCGCCGACAGCGACAAGGCCGCCATTTGTTGTACTGTATTTGTTACTTATACCTATGTTGTTTTTATTATATGGTGTACAATAAAGAATAAATAAATATTTGTTACGGGTGTGTGCTTGTGAGAGCAAACAGTCTCGTAGTAATTGATACCCACGAAACAAGACTTGTATCTTAGTGTTGTATCATAATTACGAATGACTGTTGGGTGTATATGTGATTTTTATAATTTCCCAATGTTGCCTAGTATGCGAGAATGTACCTCATTAAGAACACGTAAATAGCGATAGTTTCAAAAAATATCACCGTCCCATTCAAGATTCAAATCACAACACAGACATATTACAAAAATGCATCCTCCCAACTGAACTACGGGCTCATTCATAACTGTCTAAGTGATTACGTTTCCTCCCCAGGTGAGCGGCGAGGGTCATGTGTCTTCGCCTGTGATGTCTCTAATATGCAGTGGAGCGGGCCCTACTTCGTGTGTTTAGCATTGTGTTGTCTACATACTGCATCTGGTGAGTTTTTGAAACTTTATATAAAAAAAAAATTTGGACGTTATAATTCTGGAGTTGGGATTCTTGTGTAGGTAATAAATATTGTGAAAAATACGAATTCGAGAAATTAGTTAAATAAATTATATTTTTTTGTAATGTTTAACTGATTTCCTGTTTATTTGGGTAACATATCTACAAAAATCGTCTAAAAGAGCTTAAAAATATTACTGATGATTGTGAATCTTTGCCATAAGTATTGATCATCATCGGCATCAGCCGAAAGACGTCCACTGCTGGACATAGGCCTCCCCCAAAGACTTCCAAAAAGCTCTGTCGAAAGCGGCATTTCGACTAGTATTGATTTAGAGATAAACCAAAAAAAAATTAAAATCTCATTGATATCTCATGTAACCACGTAAGCCTGTCTTAAAGGGTATATTTCCAGACTATGTGTTTCTTCAAGAATTTCCTAATACAAACATCTAATAGCTGTTTTGTCCAAATCGTGTATCAAAGTAAAAATCACGTATCGCTCACTTGACAGATGACGCAGTTAATTAGACGTATAAAATTTAGTCTAATTAGCACTTTCCGTTTTCCCTTAAAGCAGTAAATAATGTATGTATGTGAAGCAAGTTACCGTCAAAGATCGCTAATGAGTCAAGGCAAGTTCGAAGGTAAATTATCTATTACCGTATTTTAGCGCAAAGTTCGACGTGATGTGTTTACTAACTCACGTTTGATACCGTTATCACGCTTGCGCAGATAACTGATTTATCACCCAGCTAAACAGAATTATATGGTTTAATAAATTGGCTACGAGATTTGCATAACACGCTTGATGATTTTAATCATAATTAATTACATATAATGTGCACACGTGATTGTAGATGCTTAATAATAGAGGGATACCGTATCGTACTAAAAATATGAGCTGATGTTTGTGATCTCATCATCATCATCAGCCCATATACGTTCGACTGCTGGCGCGGTCCTTCTCTACACCTGAGAGGGTTTAGGTGCACACATTTATTCACGACGTTTTCGTCTACCGTTGGAGTACGTGATAATTTATTAAGAATACTCACACAACTTCGGGAAGTCAGCGGCGTGTGGCTTGGGGGTTTGAACGCGATCGCCGAGATTCTCGACCGCGTGAGATTATAATAACACTACTAAAATACTATATGGCTCCTCTAAGGATGTAGGCCCCCTCCAACTGTGTCCATAGTTTTCTGTTTACCGCCTTCGTCATCCAGTCTTTGCCGGCTGTTTTTTTTTTAAGGTTATAAATTATATATCGCACGCAACTAATACTCGTAAGTAAACACGACTACAATAATAAATAATAATTGTAAATATATTAGTGAAAATCCAGTTGGAAGTGGACTGTGAAACTCATGGTTGCGTAGTTGTGTTCAGTTCACATATTCCTAACTTTTGCCTGATATAAGCATGGGTAACCATGACTGCTTCCTGGTCTCGCGGTACAAGTATGTGTTGTACGATGTAGTGGTCCTGGTATCGATTCTAGAAACTCTAGACCGCACGCCTTAAACTCGAGGCCATCACTACTTGTTATTCATCACACAGCTAGTTCCGAATATAGTGAATAACGTTGTACAATTATCTTCTAACAATACACACCATTATGTCAGACTACTCGCTACTAAAGAAAAATAACATCAGGCGTATTAGTGACGGCTGATGAGAGATGGTCATAGTCATTTCTTGCCACTTAACATTCTATTCGAACCGTACTGCACCTAACATACGGTACTAGAGCGGCTACTTTGCCGTGCTGTCATAAAAGGATTTTTTTTTAATCATCCCTTCCATTCCACACTACTACTTCTCTATTAATGAGAAGGGCCATTAATCCTCTTTAGTGATTACATAACTTACGTAGATTTCACGTATCGGATATATTCCTCGTAAATAATTGTGATAAGTCGTGATAGCCTTGAGGTTTAGGTACGCGGTCGAGAATTTCGACGGTCGCGGGTTCAAACCCCAGGCACACACCTCTGACTTTTTGAAGTTATGTGTGTATTCACAATGAATTATCACGTACTTTAACGGTGAAGGAAAACATCGTGATGAAACCTGCACACCTAAAAAGTTCTTAGGAATTTCTTAGGTGTGTAGTCCGCCAACCCGCACTAGGCCAGCGTGGTGGACTAAGGCCTAAACCCTCTCAATGGTAGAGGAGGCCCGTGCCCAGCAGTGGGACGTATATGGGCTGATGATGATGATGGAATAATTGTGTAGGCCAGTTTTCTCTTGTCGTTTTCCTTGTCCATTATAGTATCTGATAACTAAAATGTAACGTATGTGATGCAACGTCATGAAAACTGTATACATTTGTGTATTGTTTAACCTGAAAATGTATTACATATTCATAGCAGTGGTGGTCAATACTGCCATAAATTTTAATAGCGGAACCCAATTTCGCCTTTTTCATAATTTTTTAAAGCCCGACACAATTTTTAATGTAAGCTGTCATTGCACCCGGTTTACAGTGTCGGTTTAAAAAACCATTTATTCCTTGTATCTAAAAAAAATTGAGTTGTGCGTGAATATAAGTTAATGAGGTTAAAACTTAGAAAATTTAGATGTGTGTGACTAAGATTTGAACCCGCGATTGCGTACTTACTACACTACGGCTAATTTACTGCCGATTACAATAATATCTCTTATCAAGCATCACAATTATGCCAACCCGATTGTAGTTGGATATTTTTCTTACAGACCGACCCGGAACGAGATACAACCATACTTGCATTTCACACCATACTATGTAGGAAATCTAAGCGTACAGTAATCATCATCATCAGCCCATATACGTCCCACTGCTGAGCACGGGCCTCCTCTACCTTTTGAGAGGGTTTAGGCCTTAGTCCACCACGCTGGCCTAGTGCGGGTTGGCGGACTGAACATCTAAGAAATTCCCAAGAACTATTAGGTGTGCAGGTTTCCTCACGATGTTTTCCTTCATCGTTAAAGCAAGTGATAATTAAGTGTGAACACACGCATCTTCTAAAAGTCTGAGGTGTTGAACCCGCGACTGCCGAGATTCTCAACCGCGCACCTACACCTCGAGGCCATCACTGCTATTAACATTGCTATTACAGTAATCATATCATTACCAGAAAAAAACAAACACTAAATATAACCTTAGGAAGATCAGTTTATTCCTTCTATATTTAATTTTGACCCAATATTGCACCCCGCTGAATAACGAACAAGGCTTAACTATGGCTGAATTAACGGTATAATAGCCACTTAGAACGCCTGGCAAAAACCAATCCCGACCAATAAAATTGCTGCTGTTAGACCCGCAGTCTTATCGATTGGCTCGCTTCAAATATTACAGTAACTATGTTTGTCCGCAGTAAAATTGATACATAGCTTCACGCCGGTATTCTTCATAGGGGTACGCAGAAGTGAATTTCTGCACCCTAGTTTAGGCAATTGTTTTTTCGTCCCACGTAATAGGGGGCTATTGCCGTTTTACGGGCACAATGCCAGAGTCCGTGCTGCTACTGTTATTTCTTATGGAAAAACCCAATGACACTTTGTTCGACCCGGGAATCGATGCCAGGACCACTACATCGTACAACACATACTTGTACCGCGAGACCAGGAAGCAGTCATGGTTACCCATGCTTATATCAGGCAAAAGTTAGGAATATGTGAACTGAACACAACTACGCAACCATGAGTTTCACAGTCCACTTCCAACTGGATTTTCACTAATATATTTACAATTATTATTTATTATTGTAGTCGTGTTTACTTACGAGTATTAGTTGCGTGCGATATATAATTTATAACCTTAAAAAAAACAGCCGGCAAAGACTGGATGACGAAGGCGGTAAACAGAAAACTATGGACACAGTTGGAGGGGGCCTACATCCTTAGAGGAGCCATATAGTATTTTAGTAGTGTTATTATAATCTCACGCGGTCGAGAATCTCGACGGTCGCGGGTTCAAACCCCAGGCACACACCTCTGACTTTTCGAAGTTATATGTGTGTATTCACAAAATAATTATCACGTACTTTAACGGTGAAGGAAAACATCGTGATGAAACCTGCACACCTAAAAGTTCTTACGAATTTCTTAGGTGTGTAGTCCGCCAACCCGCATTAGGCTAGCGTGGTGGACTAAGGCCTAAACCCTCTTAATGGTAGAGGAGGCCCGTGCCCAGCAGTGGGACGTATATGGGCTGATGATGATGATGATGATTATAATTTTAATGTAATGTGTATGGCAATAAAATACTTTTTTTTATTATAAACCTTTTTTATGTTATTCAAACCAATGATTAGTGATGGCCTCGAGGTCATCACACAGTTTACGACACAACGTGAGTTTTTGCAAAAATATCACACACTGCAGTACGTGCTTAAACCCTATTCACGCAGAGATCATTATATTTATCTCCCGACTCTGAGCCCATTAAATTGAGGGATCCCAGCGGTGCCCTCGCTGAACCACGACAATAAACACGTCTTCAGAGCTTTATCGTCTCGGTTACTATCTTCAGTATCTGTACATTCTCAAACTTCTCGACATAAATAACTATCCTTGGAGGATATTGTGGGACACTGCATTATTGTGGTATTTGATATCCTCTTTGTAATTTATAGTGTTAGTTTAATATGGCTATAATGTCATACACAAGATGTACAGACGATTTAGTAAAAGTTGCAGGATGGTCCAGTACGGAATGCCTATGTATCTGTAGTGGACATCGTAGGGTTGAGGATTTTAATGCTGCTGTTATGTAGTGTTGCTGTAAAAAAATAACAGATAAAAGACATTGTGTTGTGAGTATGTATTAAATGTTTAAAAAATAACATAAATAAATAACACTACAGTCTCATTTACTGTTCTAAATCTGCACCTCTAAAGATAGGACATTTTGCTTGTTAGCTAAGGGGGACTTTTTAAAACAACTCGTAGACATGATAGAACTATGTATGATATTAAACAGATTTAACCTAAAATTGAGCGCGGTTAGCTCTTACCAAACTATGGTGTTTTTAAGTAAATTTTACGTACCATCAAAATATCTTTGGTGAACACTTGAGTTCACCAAATTCTCATTGGCAGGTTTTCATTACCGCTTCAAACGATGTTTATAGACTGTGAATGCTTATGAATTAGGCCTATAACAACAAATAGCCCATTGTTCCGTAGTTTATACTATCATCATGCACATCATCTCGTTATAATCATCATCATCATCGGCCTATGGGTCCCTCTGATTGGCACGGGCCTCATCTACAACTAAGAGGGGTAAGGCCTTATTCCACCACGCTGGCCTAGGTTGGGTTGGCTAACTACACATCTAAGATGTTCTTAAGAATTTCTTAAGTATGCAGATTTCCTCACGATGTTTTCTTTCACCGTTAAAGTACGTGATAATTAAACTTCAAAAAGTCAGAGGTATGCGCCTGGGTTTGAACCCGCGACCGTCGAGATTCTCGACCACGTGCCTAAACTTCGAGGTCATCACGACATCTTGTAATATTTCTATGATACTTCTCCTGCTGGTTGTGAAATATTTTTGTCTAGAGAATTTATCAATGTGTCTGTATCAACCTATTAAATATCTCTGCAGGTACACAGTTCTAATATTGTCAAAGTCCTTAATAAGTCAATGGTTCTTCCCTATTACGCTGGCCAAAATGAGCGCTGTTTACTTAAAATTTCCTTGCAACAGAGCTCTTAAATTTGCAAGTTTTTTCGAAGTCGTATTGAATATCACCGCAGATAATGCTTTACAATAAAATGAATCAGTTTAAATTGTTTCAGCACATCTATGTGTGTGGTAGCATAACTGTAATAATTAACTTAACGAAATTTATTGTTGGAGCGTGTCATACATTTCACTAATTGCGGTCTTGTAATGCAAATAGCATTTCACGCGAGCTCAATATATTCATCTTTCCATACAACGAAGCGATTCAGATTATTATTAATCTTATATCAAATACCTCTCTGGCTGAGAGGGGTCACATTGAATTCAATTAAAGAAAATTTCGAGACCTTTGTGAATAGGTCACGTTAATATCTTACACTTAAGACTTCACTTTGAGTGAAGCAGCGTTGTTCTTGTTTCATTGAATGTGGGTTGGCCATTAGCTAGGAAAAACACACAAACAATAGACGAAACAGCGACTACTCCGAAATATATAAAAATTCAGATTATACTTACATATATGTATTTATCTTCATTGTTGTTTTATATTTAAATATATAATCCATTTAAAGCATAACTCGAAATTATAGTCCCTAATCCAAAGTACACAAGCTGTTTAATCCTTCTGTAAAAGATTCAAGTTTAGTTAACGAACTAAATCTACCGTAGTAAGTCCAAACACAGTTTACCCAAGAAATTTGTTGATGTTGTTGAAAAATACACTGCGTAAACAACGAAATTATTTTGTTGCCAAATACAACAGCGCACGAAAAACAAGGTACTGAAAATTGCGGAATTTCCAACAATTTTTTTTGGGAGATATGCAATGTTATAAAATAGATCTTTGAACTCGTCCCTTCAGTGCCGAGCATCGTTCTTCTATATTAGTGCCACTACACAGTTACCGCGAAACATGATAGCATCTATGCGATGATTTTCTCATTCTTAAAATGCCTAATAAGTGAGTAAATAAATATAGATAAGTGTAAGTGTAAAACGGAGATAGTTGTTTGGGACCCCATCGATCATGATGTTGGCAGTTATCACCCCAATGGACCCATCCCCATTAATATATTTTATATGGAATTACCATATATTTTTCTTACGGAAACTTTTAAATAACGACATGTCTCAAAAGAGTTAAGGCAAGTCATTGATTGATCTTTTTAAACAAATTATCCAAATGTATTATTCTGTTGCTATAAATACAAAAGGTTCCCAAAAAGAAATGCAATTATATTCACATATGACATGACATATTTTTTTTATTTTATTATGACAAAAATCGTACATACCAGCAATGCTTTGGTTCCACTCGAAGGCGACCCAATATAATTTACAAAGCCATTAGCCCGCTACATTTCATGCAAGCATGACTCAATCGTTATTATTCCCGCGTAAGCAGTTGCCGGGTATGCGATATTTGAAAATTGTTATTTGGTTGGATATAATTAAATTGTTTTCCAGGTACCAGTTATTATGCAATAAGGGAATATTATCATCATTGATTACTTTTACTTCATGATCATTATCCTTTTTTGATTCTAAAAAAATACCTGCTAATGCTACCTGCTCATTTTATATAAATTAAAAGACAAATGAAATTAAGTAGTGGAATCTTTCACGTAGGATTTTTTAAAGTAATCTTTATTTTAATAAAAGTATAGCGGTATTTTCGAAATAACTTTAAAGATAATTCTTAAACAAGCTAATTTATATTCTGCTATCTTGATTTCTAATAAAATAAATCTATAATAATTTAGATTAACCTAAGTTTTAATGGCTGACATAAATAACGATCTAATCGAAAGATTGGTACCCAGTTCTGCTATCAATTAATAATATCAGCTTTCGAATATTAAACGACCTTAAAGACGTGTCCCAGTTCAAGAGAATGGGGCGTCATTAAATCTGAGAAATATAATTAGAAACGACTTGTCTTTCAGAGAAACATAATTGTGCATATTCGTGTCTGTGAAACAAACATTTATGAGCCCAACTCCATAGAATGAGCAGCCACAAAATTACCTTTCGAAATACTTGATGAGTTTCAAGGGAAAGCTAAATTTCTAAGAGGCAACTTCAAAGTTAGTCCGAATTTAGGCAGTGAGTTAACTAAGTTAAAATTAAATTTTATATTGTACTAGTGGACGGAACTCGTCAAAGAGGCTTACTTTTACCATAATTTCAGTGTTTATATTTTAAATACTTGTCCGGAGTTTAGAATTTGGATAGAAAAGTTTAAAGATGCTATCCTTACAAATTCGTTGCGTGTTATCTTTTGTTTAATGAAATATGTTTATGCACGTTCTTTTTTCACTCTTTGTCAAAAAAAAATGGAATATACAACTTATTATTGTGAGGAGAGCTTTATTGTTTACCACATTTCAACAAAAATCTCGCGAAGCGCTCTTTTACAATTTGTGTCCGGAATAAAGTCATATGATCTGACAGGAAAATGTGTATGTACATGTTCGTCAGTGTGTACCTATTTATAAAAGGAACACAAGTTATTGCTGTTATAAGTATACTTATTATTTTCCTTTGAGTAAACGGATATACTTTTTTTATGAAATTGTTTTTTATTGATGCCTAAGACTGAAGATCTCGTCCTTTAATAATAGTATTTTGTAATTATATGTATCTGGAACCTTTTACTATACAGGTTGCAAAAAGACCGTGATCGAAGACTAAGTCTAGTAATAGTTAACAACCACAAGAATTAAATTTATGTGGTGATTAGGAAAACGCTATTTTTTTGTCGGGATTATTTTTAACGTCAATGTGATTGTAATCACCATAACTGTTACCAGTCTTAGTTTTCGATCACGGTCTTTTTACACTCTGTTTATAATATGTATCTACAACAAACAAGATCACAATCAAGACACAAAACACAATCTAGACTGCAAGCTATAATCTTTTATTCTTTTGTGTTGAAACTTTGAGGAATTAAAGTCCACACAACACCTATTCCTGGTATATTCGTGTATCACAAACATTTTTTCTCGGTGCGCCGATCGAATTCGCGGTGTTTCGTTTCACAGAAAATTCTTTGTCCAATTACCTACATCGAACTCAGTGGTAACCAAATATTTTAAGGTACACCGTACATGTAAACATACTTGACTGCCTCATAGTCTCACGGCGTTAGTACCTATATGATACGCAATGTAGAGGTCCCGGGTCAGGCATAGAGATTGCAAACCGGGCCCGGGCCCGGCCATTCTTACCGGGCCCGGTCAGCGGACCCGGTAAGTAAAATGAGGCGCGGGAGCGCCTACTCATACTAGTTACTGTTGTAAAATACTCGTATCGATTATTCTTTCAGACTGAAAAATAATTGTTTCCTTTTGTTTTGTTATATTATACTTATGAAGCCTACGTAACGTAACCAATTTGACGTTACATGTTAAGACTATACAAGTTTGGTTGTTTACAGTTACAGTACAGCCTAGCCAATAAGATTTCGCTATTTGCTCAATTAGTAAGAATAACACTCACTAGTCTTAATAGCCAAAGTTTAAGAAAAAAAAATCTTTACTTTTAGCAAATAAGAATTTGTTTTGTTTATACCAAAGCTACCAAACTTTATTTATCTATCTAATAAATTGTTATGACACGTTTAGTACTTTAAGCTGCGTTATTAGTTTCCTATTATAATTATTATGAGAGAAAGACCTGCTTGTCTAAACTTAAAATGAATAATTACTAATACTAATGTTAGTTTTCCGTCCATAAGTTAAAGTTATCATTTTTTGAGACTTTGATGAATATTAACCTTGAATCATTGTCTTTTTTCATTCATATATAGAAAATTTTCATAAAATACTTTAAAGATTTCATCGCTAACACAACCCGGCCGGGCCCGGCGGACCCGGCCGGGTTGGCGACGGATGCAACCGGGCCCGGCCGGGTTGGGAAACATACCGGGTTGCAATCTCTAGTCAGGCAGTGTTATTGCGTTTTCTAGAAGGAAATTCTCAGTAGAAACTCAAAGTTTGGAAATGTGCCCGAAATAAAGCAAACAGCTCGCCCCTTATTACGTGGGCTAAAAACACGTTTTGCTAAATTTGGGTGTAATATTGCAACCCTGCTTACCCCTTCGGGGAAAAAAAGCTTGAACATGTGCATATTTATATACATAGAGCTCACATATGTATGTACAGGGTTAGGCGAGTAGTATTGACAATACGAACTACGATTCCGACACACCTCGTATGTTTTTCAACATACATACATATTCTCATACAATTACGTTAATTACTGGTTGTTTTAACTCAAAATCACGTAATTGATCTTCATATATTTTCCGCAGGCAACTTATTCCGACCCTTCACACACGTTCACATTTTTTCTTATAAAATTAAAAACTTCAACAGAGCCATTGCGCTTCCCAGAAGACTACCAAACAAATGTCGTACGGAGAAGAAGAAGCGACGAGAAGGACAGCCTGGCGCTGTCCAGAGAGATATTTAAAAACATCACGAAGCAACTTCGCGAGAACATCAAGCGTGAAGGCGCTACTGACAGGAACGATCATTTGTTACAGAGTGAGTATCGATTTTCACGTAACATTGATGTTTGCTTTGATATTTTTGTAATGTTTGTATTCCTCGTTCGGCGGGTGAATGAGAGAGATTTGCCCGGAGTTTTGTATGTTATTTGTCATTTTTGATTAATACTATTGAATGTAAGGGTTTGAGTTAATCTAAATAATACGGAGATGTTTCTATTTCTATAAACCATTGTCTGAAAATGTACGTCCTAAACATTACAGTTACAAAATACTCTAGCATTTGATATGGACACGTGTTACATAACTCTTAATTGCGTTTAAGATACTGATGATAATTAAACCTAGTAAAAGGTTTTTTTCATATATAGCAAAAAATAGATGATCCCACCCACAATATCTATGTTACTTTAGTCAAGATTTAATAGGAGTATTGTATTTAGGGTTAAGGCATTTAAACTGGTTAAATAGTATCCACACATAGCATAATGTTCCTACTACCTACTAGATAGTCGATAGGTCGAAAACGTTCATTGAGCACTTCTACGACCGACGAATATATAGGTTGTACTTCGCATTTATGCTTATGTTTAAAGCAGGTACATTATTATTTAGTTGGGTAAAACAAAAATATGGGTAAATGAAAACGTGAAGTATCCACAATAAGCGGGATCAAGAGTTTATATCTAAAGCCTTTTGATTTGTATCACGAAATTTCTTGTAGACGCTGTGCTAATAAAAGTTGAAATCTTAATTAACATTTCCCCGATCTTTGTCAAAGCGATGAGTTTTGTTTCATTCAAACAGATCCAATTTAAAAACGGGCAATAAACTAATTTATACGGACAGCTAAAATAGATAACGGTTTACTATCCTCCTTTGGAAAAGGTCGCCATTTTGCATAATTGTTTCATTAACGGAATCGGCAAATGTACATGCTACTGTTAACTATTTAATTAAATTATGTAAATTTATTGCGAACGCCTTTATTCTGACGGGGGTTTGTATCAAATTATTTATTAATCCTTAAACGGGATATATTGTTCTTCGCATTTCCATTTTATAGGTTACGAGCCGTGACAGCGTAAGAATTAACACTTTAAAGATCAATCTATTATGAAATCATTTCCTTTAAGAATACACACGCTGAACATATTTTAAAGATATTTTAAATAAATAACTAAAAGTCTTTTCAAACCTTCAGATTTCATTAAAATGTTATCATTGCGTATAGATCTTTTGTATCATATACAAGTATTGTTCATTATGCCTCTTCATTTTCTTACTCACTACTTCACTGTCGAAGCGCTCTGCGCTGGGTATTGTCCAATTCTGGAAGTTTTACTCACACTATTACAAGCTCTTTCGCTTGACAGATTGGCTAATACCGTCGCTGCTTGCAAACATAATACAATAAATAAGCAATCTACATATCTATTATATAGGGTTCTATACTTCAAAAGGAAATAACGAAATCCTTAAAAAATCACTCGTGTCTGTCTCTAACAGCCAATTTGCTCCGAGTCTGTTTGATCTACAAAGTCGATTATAGATACAATATACTACACAATTTTATCAACGCGTCTGAAGTAAAATCTTTTATTTTGCAACAGGTAAGGTAGAAGAATCGCGGTCCTATGTACCGTTCCAAAGCTATCATGACCACCATTACGAACATCATTGGGGTCCTTACTTCGAAGAAGACAAATACACTCAAGTGACGGCACATGTTGGCGCCGAGGCGCTACTGAACTGCCGCGTTGTAATGCTCAAAGACAAAACGGTAAGAACTTGCGAATTGTAATTCATGTCGTTAATAGCAAACGCATTTGTGGGGTCACTTTGCCGTGGCAGTAAAAAAATCTCAAGGTTGCTCTCAAGTTGTATCAGGTTTGCTGTTGTAAATCTACTATCTACTGCCGTTGCAACACGTAACATTTAAAATTACTCCAAAAATTTAGATCGATATACATACCAATACAATAAATAGACCAGTCATTAATATCACTTACTCCAAAGTAAGACTTATGATCATAAACATAAGAAACATAAAAGAGTATTATTCACTTCAATCGTCGATTTCAATACCATTCCAAAAGCCACGAAACTGAAAATAGATGAAATTTTTCATTTCGCTTGTGCCGAATTTCGCGGATCATCGGTATCACTTGCGGACCAATGTGTTTATTTTCAATAAACTCCCTCTTCTTCCCAATGTGCACGTATATTTTTAACGTGGATTTTCAAAAGTTCAGGGAAAAATGTATAAAAGTATTCTTTGAATCGAACAAAGTTGGTATTACTACGAGTAATACGGCACAGACTGGCGCAATCATCAATAAACGTCGATCGGTGCGCTTTCAAAGAAAATTGAAAGAGTTCAATGTAATTTAACACAATATAATAATCTCTACAAAACCCTGTAGCCGCTTTTTCTTTTTACTTTACGAAGGTGAAGTCGCTGTTTCTAATTAATACTCAGACGCCGTTACCGCTTTGAATTAAAGGTTTTGAATAAAACTTTCAAGCCTGAAGGTTATTAAATATTGGTAATGAGCTACAGTAAATTAGCGAAGCTCAATTAACAAATTCAAAAAGGCGACTCACGAAAGGCACAGTCAAATATATATCCACAGACCTAACTTATATTAACTTGCTCTGTAATTACAGAAACATTAACTCACAAAAAGTCGATTGTATGGAGACTTCGTAAAATACTAATTATGGCAACGCTGTTCGTGACTTTTAATAATATTTTAAATTTCCATGCAGGTGATGTGGTTAAGAAATACCACAGAATCTGCTCAACTACTCACAGTCGGCCCGGACAGGCATACTGGAGATAATCGGATAGCCATGAAGTTCCAGTATCCTAATAACTGGAGGCTCAGTATTAACCCAGTCAAGAGGTCCGACGCCGGTCACTATATGTGCCAAATATCCACACACCCACCTAGAACTGTTTTTACTAATTTGACAGTACTACGTGAGTATAAGACTAAATTTGATTATAGTTTATTATTTATCTTCTGACCATAACTGCTTGTTTACGATTATCTCCGTCATCATCAGCAAACATGTAGATTTGAAGTCATTTTCATCCATTGGATGAAAATGGTTCACAGTTAGAGGCCTCGTACTTCTTCAAAGATATTTTGTCATTTCAAATAAATGTTTACGTTATGAAGCAATTATAAAGGACCTGTCAAATTCCGACAGCATAAATTAAAATTGATCTAAACTGTGTAGCGAATGATTTGAAAGGGCGAAATATTGCGATATCAGATTGCAACTTTGACTTAATGATATAAATGGCCCTTCGGGAAATAACTGAAATAACACAATTACCTTCCTTTTCGAAGTAGTAATTATTCAAAATTAGACGACTTTAATCTGCTAAGTGTAAATGTATTAGGCAAAATTTAAGAACTTCGAGTGTCAAATTGTCCCTTGTGCAAATTTGATTAATGATCGTCATTTACTAACGTCATTGTTAGGAAAAGGTTTTGCTTTAATTTCCCTTCTTCCTTCCCTCAAATAAGACTTCTTTTTAAAATCAGCGTTTTACTTTAATCTGTACATCCATATACACAAGTAACAAAGATTTATAGTTTTATCTAATACTGTCTGAAATTTTATTTATTCTTGTTGTAAATTTTTAACCATATTTGCAGCGCCTGTCATAACTATAAATAGTGACCAAAGTCACGATATGAAAGATAGGTTCTACAAAGCAGGAAGTTCAATTCAATTATCTTGCATCATATCAGAAGAGTACGCTTCATCCTTACCAACTAAAGCACCAGTAACGACACCTGCTCCAACCACTACGCCATCAACAACAACAACACAACTAACAACAAAATTGAGTACGTTATTCAATAGAATAGACATAATGATGAACAAGAGTTGGAGTGTGGAGACTACAACACTAACTTCAACTGTTAGTATAAGTACCACTACCCAAAAGCCTGAAGTCAAAACTACTGAATTAACTACAGTGAAGCCAACCGTAGCTCCTATCGAAAATAATATTTACGGAATATATTGGAGGAAACAGGGGAAGGACTTTTATGACAAAGTCACCTGGCGTAATTTAAGGTAAAGTCCAAGTACACTTTTCTAAAACAAAAATATACTTACTTGTATATTAATATTTAAGACTTATGAAAGAAAAAAAGGAAAGAAAAGAAAACAATAATTGTGACGAAAATTGATACTGTCTTCATTCTACTTTACTAACGATTGTCAGCTGTTACTTTCCCAGAACATTCAAGGCTTCCAAACAATTTATTTGGGCCATCGACACGTGTGGTCCTAAATTATGGGAACTAATTTGTCATCGATTTTCAGCGCGACGATCAGCGTGTCATCGGCATCGCAGAATGACAGCGGCACTTACACCTGCCATTTGCAGAATCATTCTCAGGTCACGATCAACGTTCATGTATTGATTGGTGAGTGGATTATTCAATAGCGGTGACGTCAATTATGTCGTGTATCCTTTTCTACGTAGATACTCGTAGATTCCCCACCGACAGATTAAACATTTCAGTGGGCTATTAATTTACGCTTGAATTTATATAATTCTTTTCGCCTTTGTCAAATACAAAATTAAAGTACGAAATACCGCACATAAAGCTAAAAGTTAACAATTACAATTCGTCGAATCCTATTTCGAAAATCATAAATAAGTAGTATTACTTATTTTTATTTGTAAGCATTTTCGAACTAAGTTATAAAATTAATTAAACCCATACAATTCGCACATCGCATACCGCTACGTCGCGAATGAATAAACAATTTGTAGCAATAAATCATCTTGTACACAAATTGCTCAGATAGTTTCGTCTTCTATTAGTATGTGAACAATAGAACATTCGAATTGTATTGAAAACTTGGGGAAACTTTAACAATATTGCTACTCTTTATCAGGCGAGAACCAAGCTGCAGTACATCACGACACATGGAACAAAGGAACACTTTTCTGGCAGCCGCAGGCGTTTATTTTAGTATCTGTAGCAGCTATAATATTATTTTACCCCTAAATATTGTAATATAATAGATCGCGTACTAAGTTTTTATAATGGCGATAAAAGTCTTTGTTTTGACTTTAACATGCAGCAATAAATCTGCATCTTATATCTATAGCCTTTATAAAAATTTTGTGCACTTTGTACCGAAATCTTTATCCATATTTGAAATATAAGCCTGCGGAATTGATTCCATTTGGTGTCGGCTTAGAAATGTATACATAGCTAAAACCTTGAGACACTCGACCATGAAAGTAAGGTGAAACTTAAATAACGAATTAATCCCTGCATGACACAAATAGCGGGGTATATCGATGGCTTAGCGTTTTCTATGTAAAAATATAATTTAACTGTGCGATATTCGATAAAGTAAATTCCGTATCATGTACTTTTAGACTATGAATGTAAACAAATATTAATAAAACTAGTTGTCATATTCAGATGGTGCATAAATGTATGCTGAAAAATGTTCTCTTTTGTTAATTTGAAACGGTAAAATTTCATAACCTTAAATTGTAAATATGAATTCGTTGTTTTTATTTCCTCTAAAATTATTTTTTCATTGAAATTTCTGCATGTGTTAATTAAAAATGGGCTTTTTTAATGAAATGTCATAAGTCTATTACTTTTTCATTTCATCCTATACTCCAGTGATTTGTCTATACAGTAATAACAGCCTAACCTCTGCCAATATTATCGCATATAAAGTACTTTTAGCTTTAAGCTACGTTTACAGTATGATAAGTTTAGAATGTAAATAAACAGTACAGTTTCACTATCATTTACTTTCGAAGTATAAATGTAATTCATAGCTGAATACCTTATCTCGGTGTTAATACCAAATGTACAGTAAGCGACTTCTTATTGTAAGTTGATAGGTAATTTCTCTTGTTTGTAATATACGTAGGTGTAAGCTATAAGGGCGAAGCCAAATAGCGATTATTCTATTAAGATATTTTATATGTTGTTGCACATTTTTGTTAATAATACACAAAATCTCTCATCTGTAAACAGACAAAGACTATGTTAAATGACTGTAAAACTAAATAAAATAAACGTAAATATTCCTAAAACTAATACGATTGTTTTATTTATATCTTCTTTTTTCTCTTATATTATTTTGGCTCTTAGGTGATGAAATTTCAATACTAAAAAAATATTCCGTTTCAAAAAAAAAGTTAAACTTCTTTACGTAGGTAAGTTAATAAAAAATTATATGAGAGTATTTTACATTTTAAAATATTTGGTTCTCGTTCGATTACCATAATATAAATGATTAGGGAAAGAAACTTTGAAAATAATAATATTTAAAGCAATTATAAAGTAACAATTGAATTGATATAGTATTTCACGATACGGGAAGTGTCTGCCCCTCTTCTTGTATTATAGTATATTCATTATTACTGAAATATATTTCATGTTAGAGCAGTTACTTCAAATAACATACGTTGTCAATGGAAAGTAATATTTATTCACTTAATTACGTGGCACATGTTGTAGGTATAAGCAATTATAATCGCTTATAATAAAAAGTATATATTTGAAATAATTTCACTTATATAATTCATAACTAAAACTAATTTCGCTTAAAAATTATACAAAAATTGTATGTAGATATCATAAAGGGGTTGTATACAGTTGAACTTTCAAAAAATAGATTTTTATTTTATTTTCTTAAAAAGAACAAACTATAATTACAATCAGTAATAAATCGTAGCCGTTAAGAAATGAAACCACTCCAATAAATACTCCAATAAATGTTTGAAATATATAAGTACGAGTATGCTACTCGTAATTCATTATTATTTCAGAGACAGTTCTCTGGAAAACAAATGAATAAGAATGCCGGCTAAATTAAACAATACCCACAAAGCAATAGTTTATTGTACAAATATAGCGAAGCAAAACTTTACTAAACACGGAGCCCGATAATTTGCAACACGAAATAATTGCTTCGACTTCAAAAGCAATTAAACGGGGAAATGTCAGTCTTTAAGGAGAACTTTGTTGCACATTCTTTACTGTATCTACTTTAAAAGTATTGATTATATTTTTTAGTACGAAGTATCAGTGATACATTGATATTAACACGCTTCACAAGGAGCCGGTATTTTTTCTCAGAAAACGTCACTAATATATTTCTGGAGACTAAAATTTCTCGCTAGCTGTCGTGTATACGAGTAGTAGGAGATAAAAGATGCCCCTCCTTCCTAGCGTATTGTCCACTATTAAAGTACATACATACATAAACTCACGCCTGTAATCCCCGAAGGGGTAGGCAGAGGTGCATTTCTCCACCCACATTTCGCCAGGTATATATCAGTCCCACGTAATAGTTGGCGAGCCTATTGCCGTTTTTCGGGCACATTTCCAGACTCCGTGCTGTTACTGAGAATTTCCTAATGGAAAAACCCAATAACACTTTGCCCGACCCGGGAATCGAACCCAGGACCTCTAGATCGCACGGCACATACTTGTACCACGAGGCAGTCACTATTAAAGTGATTCATTAAAATTAAAAGGGCCACACAAATTACCACCTATCTGAAGATAAATTCATTCATTTTCTTTTACACAAAATACATAATAATAATATATATTTTAAAAAATATTACAGCATTGGCCTGCATTCAGAGATCTACTGCGGACTCCGTAAGTAGGTTACTCCACTTTTGACGACGAAAATAATTTTGATTTAACGACGCATCAAATCATAAATGTGTGTTAATATATTTTTGGGTAATAAATACCTATACTAAGAGCGATAAGATTTTTACATAGAGAGACTATCCCACTACACACCCACAACTTTTAGTCTCGTGCACCAGGATCAACAGAGGCACGCACAGAAATGACACTGAGCAAAGAGGCCTAGTGAGTCTATACGGAGGATCTAGCTTTTCTTTTACCTCGCAACGAAATTATACAGCAAATGATAACAGGAGGAGTTGGAATCATAGTTGTCTACATACGACACTGCTCAGTCAGTCTGCGACGATCGATCCCGCCTCTTAGTGCCCCCAGTGGAATACGTGGTCTCAGATACCCACATAATCCGTTAGCTCTAAAGCCTATTTTCTGGATCTGGGAATTCGGTTTGCGAGAGTCACATAGCTTGAGAATATTCGTTTGTGTTTTCAGTATCCAATACCTTTCTAGGTGCATTTGTTCTGTAATAATTGAAGCTGAGAGCTGATCGTAAAACAATATGTTGATTATAAATGTCACGTTTAATATAAAATGAAGGGATAAGATAAAACGAAGAAGAGAGGAAGACGGAAATTTTAATCATATAAAATCACAGAAGCTGTTAAAAAGAATTGTTTACTTCAAATAAATAAACTTTTACAAACTCCCGTAAATACAGTTCCCGTAAAATGTTGAAAGAACCTAAGTAATGCTATATAGAAGACAGCACACTAGGCGATATTAAGTGCACAATATCACCGAACCTTTCAGCGAGAAAATGGGAAACGCGGTCGGCGATGCAGAAAATCAATTATACCACCGACTTCAAAGGGTGATAAAGAAGCTTCAATTTCTGATGTTTCTATCAACAATAAAGGGATTTGGGTCCGTCGACACCCTTTACAGATTCGATGAGACTGCCACGCGCGGTGTCATGTTTGTCAACATCAAAAGGTGTGACTTTATATTCTACGTGCTTTATTTAAAATTCTGCTTGATATTTCGTTGCCTTCACGGATTAATACATTTCCATATTGCTCGTAAGTGCTCATATTGCATCTATTTATAGTTAGGTGACTTATAAAATTAACAGCTAGGTAGATCTTCCCCATCAGCAAAAAATTATTTGCCTTTTTGTGTTGTTAAACATGACATCCGACAAGGTGATCTGCCATTTAGCTTCTGTACGAGTACAGAACACGAGTTTTGCAAAATTCCTTATACAGTCTTAGAGTATGTTTGGTGCTTCTCCTTTATCCTAAGCCATTAGCACAATACCTATTATAGCACTCTTCACCTAATTTCGTAATATTTTTAGTTAGCTTATTGCAGTATTCTCGTTACCGGCACACTGCAAGCTACGAGTTTAATAACTTAAAAAGGTTAAAAAAAAACAGTGACTTAAAATTACTCGTTACATATTTGTTATCAGTTAAAAAGGTACGTGTCATTTAACAGTAAATGAATGAACAATCAAATTTTGTATGTTATTTAGTATGAAGAAAACTTTATCCTTCAAGAACATACAAGTCCTCTGAACGGCCTGTTCTGAACGGCCTCCACAGCTTAGAAATGTTAGGTTTGTACGCTGCTACTTGTATACATCAGAACGACCTATAAGATGATAGAAAGGTGCTCAATTAAATGTCAAATAGGTGTAAACTGTAAAGTAACGGTTCTCATTTCATAGCCACTTTCTGGTTAATTGCACAAGGGGAATACCACAAGAGCTTAGAGTATAGATGACTACTTTTACTACAATTATGCAGTACAAAATAGCAATAGTATGTACCGAATAAAATTATGACGCATTAATCCCAACACGATGCGGTACGCCGTATTAATAAAACATTACATAATGAGATTCCGGCTTAATAATTCCGTAAGCGAAAAGTCACATTCATTGCAAAAGAGAAAATTTGACCAAAGCGAATAAGGACGCCAGCTTGCATTGACAATGATAATTAAATTGAATATGATATATTAATAATTCATTAAATATTTATAGCATGTGCATTCAGGCTATTGAATTGCATAAGAATAGGTTATAGAGTATGTTTTAGAGTATATATATTATGTACCTACAATTGACACAGGACTGACGCACTAAATGCTAGCCCACTTAAATAAAAGTGATAGACGCGAATTAATATTACAGAACCCGTAATTGCTCCATTTCCGTGGTGTTAGGAAAAACTTATTCTTATAATCATAAAATGTAGACAGTATCCTTTAAATTACAACTCATCATAAAGTATCATTACGTTTTTTTATATTACATTTTTTGTATATTAAATCTTAACCTTCAACACCCTAACGATCATGAATATAATAATGTAATAAAAATAAAAATGAACCTTTTTTTATTGTTTTATATAAAAAAAACTCGTATGGGCTAAAGTTTAAAAAAAATACTTAATTTTTAAACGTTAAAAAATTCGTCGATTTTACATCATTTACAAAAAGTTCTATTTATTTTATTGTGTTATGTAAAAACACGAGATAAATATTGATTTCCCAATACCCACATCAGAACCAAATATTTACCAAGATATCGGGCCTGTCCTTGCCTGTTTCATTGCAATACTAATCAACTTAGGCCCGAAGGCGGTGTTAAATTAAAAGGTTTTACAAAAATCTTTAAAAGATCCACGTATTTTTATTTCAATCCAAATAAAGCCTGAATTAAAATGAACACGTCCCGAATATAAAGGAATATCATATCGGTGGTCATTGTGATCAGTGTTTCGCCTCCGGGAAAACCGTTCAAGGGACCCAAACGCAGGTAGGCTCATAGGGACTTAATTCTACACAATACTTAATATACTCTTTCGTGAAAGGGGCCCCTCGCATCCTGACGATCGAAGCTCCCCTTTGCTTTTAAACCCAAACCAAACATCTCTTTTTGGTAATCTGCTTTTATTCGTCAACGTTACAAAATTAAATTGTAATGGGCTAAACATAGAAGGGTTTTATAATAGAACATGTTTTGCATTAGTTTTGTGGGTTATTTTAGGATGTTCAATTAAAGTTTTCAGAACGTAAGAAACCTCTTCATAGTACGAGGAAAAAGCAAAAAGATAATTGCGTATCCTTCTATAAGTTAATAATCAACTTACTTTTTCTCTTCATCAATATGTGTTTACCACGCAAAAAGTTAGGTAGGTACCTATTCACTTCAAATCTAACTCAACACATACCTACACATACTTTTATTATTGTTGATTCAATTTATAGCTTTCCACTGCTGAACATAGGCCTCTTCATCATCCACGACCATCCTTAGCTTCTCTTTCCAAACGTGGCCATATTGCAAAGATACGAGTAGGCAAAAAATAAAAGATGTAAAGTATTTTTATTCCGTTCTTAATATATAAATAATCTTTATTCATTACCAAGTTTTTTACAACAATTATTACTGTGTTAGGGCCTCCTTTTAAGTATTTCCATACTTGTGCTAGGAGACCCTGCTATCTCACAAACATTATAAAAATTTGAAGTAATTATATGTAGCATATACAACAACATAATAAAAACTAAAACATTTGACATAAAATCAATTCTAACAAAAATTAAAAACAAATAAAAAGTAATAATGTTTGACATAAAATTAATTCTAAGAAAAATTAAAAACAATAAAAACTAAAAAACATTTGACATAGAATCAATTCTAATAAAAATTAAAAGCAAATGAAAACCAAAAACATTCTTACATACTTCAGATATTATAATAAATTGTTATTTGGCACAACGACGACCAACTTCACTCACTGAACAGAATGTCATCACAATATCCCAACATTTCCGGCAGGCCAAGAACGGTCATACGTTTTCCGATACATACGAGTATGTATGTCTATATTGAGAGGTCTGATACAATACGTGATTTATTTTGGGCCGTATAAAGCCCGGCTCCTTCAACAACGACCTACGTTATTTATATAAAATGTAATAAGGCAAATATGTATTAAAAAAGGTTCCTTACTTAGAATCATTATTTACGTTCCATATTTCAAGTATATTTGTTTAATTTGATTAATTCTGCTTTCAAATGAGGTTGCAAATATCTTTTTGTTTGCTTTCAGAAGGATCGACAAGTGAGCAGTACTTGGGACAGAACTCACATCTATTAAAAGTATACCTATTCTGAAATTTCCATGTTTATGTTTATAACAGCGACACGACATCGTTCTTTTTCGCCAGCTTCAACAATGTGGCAGTGGTGCGAAGGTAAGTTAGTCAAGGAATTATTGTTATGTTGTAAGGAAGAAGTGTTTGATTGTAAGAAAAATTACCTATTAAATTTTAGGATACTCGCGATGTAACGTTCGGCAGCATTCTTTGTTTTCCATATTCGTAATAAGTTAAAATAGCATAAAAAAACTATTAAAATTTGTAGTTTAATAGTACATCAAATGAAACGTAACGCCATCTATTGTAAATAATTAAGTGAATTATCAATACTCTAGTCGATTATAATTAATCTGTGTAGTGAATGAGTATGTTCATTGTTCGGAATATAAATGTAAAAATCTTTATTCAAATTATATAGTTCGCTGTTCCCCATCTTCCAAGAAAGTTGTCTTTTATTTATAACAGGTTATGGGCCCAGCTCTGCCCTTTAGGGATTATTTTCAAGTATATTTCAGGTAGTTTAGCTAGCATAGGTGTAGGCACTGTGATTTGCAATTGGATTGCACATAAAACAGTGGAAAATTAATAGTAATGGCTTCCAACGCATTCTTGACCAACGTGCCCAAGTTAAAAGGGCGCGAAAATTATCATGAATGGGCTTTTGCTGCGGAGAATCTGTTAGTTTTGGAAGGCACAGATCATTTTATCAAAAAGGAGCGTGCTAAAGACGCAGCCGCAGAAGATGCGAAAGCTAAAGCCAAATTAATTTTAACAATCGATCCGTCATTGTACGTGCACATCAAAGACGCGTCAAGTACAAGGAATTTGTGGCAGAAACTACAGACCATGTTCGATGATTCTGGATTCTCTCGGAGAATAACTTTATTAAGAAACCTGATATCAATTCGTCTTGAAAACTGCGAATCAATGACGAATTATATCACTCAAATCATGGATACAGCACAAAAATTAGCGGGAACAGGTTTCTCAGTGAATGAAGAGTGGATCGGGTGCTTGATGTTAGCAGGTTTGCCTGAATAATATTTCCCAATGATAATAGCGATTGAGCATTCTGGGATCGCCATTACAGGTGACGCAGTGAAGACATTAGACAAAGTTAATTGACATGGCGGCTAACGACCATTTTGAATCAGGAAGTGCTTTTTTGAGCAGAGGGCAGCACAATCGTTATAAGATTGGCAGTATTGCTAAAAATGACAGCTCAAAATCAAATAATCATCACGGCGGCGGATTGTCTATGTCAGGATCGGCGAAGAAAATAATAAAATGTTACCGTTGCAAACAACTTGGTCACTTTAAATCTCAATGCAAACAAAGTTATCAACAGCAAGCGAAGAAAACTAATGCTTTTTCTGCTGTGTTTTTGAGTGGGAACTACAGTAAACATGATTTTTACTCGGATAGTGGCGCAAGCGCTCATATGACAAGAGATGAAAACAATAAAAAATGCATCATACTCACCTGGTGTAAGGGAGATTATGGCAGCAAATCAAAATGCCATGCCTGTATTGTGTTCAGGTGATGTGAATATTATAACGGTTACTCCAAATTGTAAATATGAGGTTACATTGAAAGACGTCTTATGTGTTCCTAACCTCGCAACGAACTTGATTTCCATTAGTCAACTAATCAAAAATGGAAACAGTGTGAAGTTTAAAGGAAACTGCTGCTATATTTACAATAAAGAAAACACTTTAGTGGCTGTGGCGAACCAAGAAGATGGTGTTTATAAGCTGGTCATGGAACATAAACAATGTTTGTTTACATCAAGTGTTAATAGTGAAGTATGGCATAAAAGATTGGGCCATTTAAATATAAATGACCAGAATAAAATGAAGGATGGTGCAGTTACGGGAATATCATACACAGATACGTCAGTAATCAACAAAAGTAGGTACATGCAAAGTATGCTGTGAAGGAAAGCAGTCGCGTTTGCCATTTGGTCACTCTGGTCCAAGGAGTAGTGAGCCTCTGGGTGTAATACATGCTGATGTCTGCGGGCCAATGGAGACTACAGACCACTTCAATTGGTGGATCCAGATATTTTGTTATATTTGTTGATGACTTTACCATGGCCTTTGTTTATTTTTTAAAAGCAAAAGCGAAGTATTGATGTACTTTAAGGAGTTTAAAAATCTTGTTGAAAATCAACAAGACAGAAGAATTAAAACATTCAGGAATGATAATGGCTTAGAGTTCTGTAGCAATGAATTTGAGAATTTTTTAAAACAGGCTGGTATAGTTCACCAGAAAACTAATGTTTATACACCGGAGCAGAATGGTGTGAGTGAATGATTTAATAGAACAATTGTTGAATGGGCTCGCTGCTTATTATTTGATGCAAGACTAGATAAAAAGTTTTGGGCAGAGGCCACAAATACTGCAGTCTACCTCAGAAATAGATCTGTTGCATCCAGATGCACTGAATAATAAAACTCCATATGAACTCTGTACAAATAAAAAACCTGATCTAAGTCATGTCCGCATATTTGGAAGTGAAGTGATGGTCCACATACCAAAAGCAAAAAGACTTAAGTGGGATACTAAGTCTAAACCACATATTCTTGTTGGATATGCTGAAAATGTGAAAGGGTATAGGATTTATGACCCAGATAAGAAGAGTGTGCCTGTGAGCAGGGATGTCATAATCCAAGAAAACTTGAAGAGTAACATGGATGATACCATATCACTTTCAGTGGGGGAAATCTCAGATACGCAACAAGTCAAGAGTGAAATAGATGAGTCTGTTGATATAGTAACTACTACTAAACCTGAAATTAATTCTGATGAGACTGATAACTCTCTATTGCAGAATGTAGAAGAGATTTCAACCCCAGAAGTATCAAAGAGGATCAGGAGACCACCAAACCGTTATGGTTATTCAAACTTGTGCATACAGTCAAATGCTGAGAATCAAAGTGATCCAGTTAGTGTACAACAGGCGCTACAAGGCCACAACAAAGATAAGTGGATTGCTGCAATGGATGAGGAACTTCAAGCATTTAACGAGAACAATGCCTGGACAGTAGTGAGTGAAGTGCCTAAAAAAAAAACTAGTTCAGTGTAAAAGGTTGTTTAGTGGTAAAACGCTTCACTCAAAAGCCAGGGATAGACTATGATGAGACATTCTCACCTGTAGTGCGTCACTGTACTTTAAGATTGTTATTTGCACTTTCTGTTCAATTAGATCTAATTGTTACCCACTTTGATGTTGAAACTGCTTTTTTGAATGGTATTTTGAAAGAGGATATTTATATGGCTCATCCACAAGTTGATTTAGATATTAATAATAACAGAAAAATTGTTAAACTAAATAAAGCTATTTATGGGTTAAAGCAGGCGTCAAGATCATGGTATGAAAAAGTTGATCAGTGTTTGACAGAATTAGGCTTTAAGAGAAGTCTTATAGAACCATGTGTATTTACAAAATTTTGTGAAAATGTTAAAGTTATTATTGCTTTGTATTTTGATGATTTTTTTGTGTACTCAAATTGTAAAAAAGAGAAATAATTTAATTTCAGTATTGAGTTCGAAATTTCAAATAAAAGATCTTGGACAAGTAAAGCAATATTTAGGAATGAGAGTAAATATTGATAAAAATAATAAATCTTGTACCTTAGATCAGGAACAATATATTGATCAGTTGTTAATAAAATTTAACATGTTAGATTGTAAAGAGGCTAGTACACCTATGGAGTCAAAATTAAATATAGATAAAAATGATAATGTTAATGATACCAATATTCCATATCAGCAACTAATAGGTAGCCTTATGTATTTGTCTGTGTTAACAAGGCCTGACATAGCTTTTAGTGTAAGTTTTTTAAGTCAGTTTAATTCTTGTCATACTAGCACTCATTGGAATTATGCTAAACATATTCTTAGGTATTTAAAGAGAACAAAAAGTTATTGTATAAAGTATGTAAAAGGAAACTCTGAATTGTTAGGATTTGCTGATGCTGACTGGGCTAATAATGATATTGACCGTAAATCATATACAGGGTATTGTTTCATGATGTCAGGGGGTGTCATATCATGGGAAAGCAGAAAACAGAGAACCGTGGCACTCTCCAGTATGGAAGCTGAATACATGTCAGAGGCAGAGGCATGTAAAGAGTCCATGTATTTAAGAGTATTGTTGTCTGAAGTAACTAATCAACATGCATGTCCTATTGTCTTATACAATGATAGCCAAAGTGCCCAAAAATTTATTGTTAATTATGCTTTACATAGAAAAAGTAAACATATAGACATCCGTTACCATTTTCTAAGAGATGCTGTCAATAGTAATGTAATAAATATTAAATATATGTGTACTTATGATATGGCCAGCTGATGTTCTCACAAAGGCACTTGGTGCTAGCATTATCAATGCATTGAAGCTTTAGGACTTGTTGCTTTGTAAAAATTAATGTTACAGTTTCATGTGATGTAGTGGGGTATTAAAATTTGTAGTTTAATAGTACATCAAATGAAACCATCAAATGGGCATGTTATGAGGAGGGATGAATCATACGTAGGAAAAAAAGGTGATGGATATGAAAGTTGATGGATGGGCGAGCAGAGGAAGGCCAAAGAAAAGATGGATGGAGTGTGTGACTGAAGATATGAAAGAAAAAGGGGTGAATGAAGACATGACGGCTGATAGGGATGTTTGGAAGGATAAAACATACTGCGCCGACCCCAAATGAAATTGGGAGCAGGGCAAGGCAATGATGAGTACATCAAATGAAACGTAACGCCATCTATTGTAAATAATTAAGTGAATTATCAATACTCTAGTCAATTATAATTAATCTGTGTAGTGAATGAGTATGTTCATTGTTCGGAATATAAATGTAAAAATCTTCATTCAAATTATATAGTTCGCTGTTCGCCATCTTCCAAGAAAGTTGTCTTTTATTTATAACAAAAACTATCTACTTTTATTGCATTACTTTTACTTCCTTTATGATTGAGAAAAAACAAATTCTCTCATTTATATTTTTTACCAGGTTAAATATCCCACTTACAAATCTTACATACCTATAGTTCACTCATTTTCAACATCATTGCGCTCTTTTTAAGCATTCACAATTTCTTGTTACTTTGAAGTTTTCATATTACCAATAGCCTTGTCAACTAATAAACCTAGGGACTGTACGCAACTTTTTTCGAAGCCATCCTTTTGATGTAAAAGTCGATAATGTAATATTTAATTTCACAAAAAAGTGAGGACTTGTTCTACATTTTACGATAGCCTAAATAATAAACTTTCAAAATTTAATAGAAACAAACACGTGTATTGAGAAAGTTGATACAAAAAATATATAGAATAACAACGGGCAGAAGTAAATAATGTAGTTAACCCAGAAATTCTCGCCTTAGACGCTATGGTAAACCCGATAAGGTGAGCATAATATTTTCGTATTATTAAAAAAAATGTCATAAATATACAAAGGAGACAGTAGATGAAATCGGATGAAATGAGATGAGCCATTATTTAAAAGCTGAAATATTTTTTACACAAAAAAATATCCATATCAAAGTCTAGTATTAAAGCAAATTATAAGTACCTTAACAATAACTATTTATAATGTTTATGTTTCACATTTTACAATATTGTGAAACATAAACGTATTATACATGGTCAACAAAAGCGTACAAGTAAATTTTCTCAGCTCACAATACCATCAAAATTTTTATTATAGGTAAGTCTGTAATATAGGACATCCATCAGCCCGTTACTCTCTCAGGAATATGGGCACGTATATATAATTACGTGGGGGATACCAATTTCAGAAACAAAAGGTTTCATTTTTGTAAAAGGCTTTTGTATAAAGAACATTAATGATAAATAAACATGCCAACCACTCTTTAATACGTTGTTTGCGTATAAGATTATCGTTAAAAATGTTGAATTTTATATTGTATTATCCCCGATAAATACAATGCTTAACCAGCCGTGAGGCAATGAGATGCGAAGTGTAACCGAGTACCGTTTACAATTCGTAAATTCTGTTTGTTCATGTTGTGTAATTGCGTGAATTTATATGTACTTCGCGTAAACGAGCGAGGTGAGGGTATAGATCTGCCTGAGCTATTATAGCTGAAATATTAATCTTATTTTATTGGTTACTAATATACAGAATGAAATCTAATGGATCTCTTATATCTTTGTTTGGTCAGTAGTAGGCTAGAGGCAAGAAAAAAGTTTTTTTTTGGCGATACTGACTTACTAGATTGGAAATGATCATAAATCCCTACAACTTATTATAAACCGACAAAAACAGACAACGGTAGGCGCATTTTTAAGTAAATTTACTAAATCTTACAATAAAATGAAAGGAATAATACAAAAATATTTCTTTATGAATTTAAGATTTTTATCAAAAAAAGTAACTGAAATCGCCAGCAGTTCGTTCTTAAAATAGGTTTAAAAGAATAAGAGTATATATTTATCATAACGAGCAAATTACCGATACAAACAAAACCAATGAACTGAAAACCAGTTTTAAACTCTGGGAGCATCACAATGACAAGAAAATTGGTATTTTTTTTCTTAATATTTCATTCAATAAAAATTTTGAATAGAAGGGAAACTACCACATTGGACCATAATATTCTGTCTGTCAGGCTGTTTGATACAACAAGTAACATTACTGGTATCTGATGATAAATCTAATACAGTCTAAGTATAGTATGTGCAAATTTTTTATTTTTTCTTACAAGTTGTGAAAAAAAGTTGCAGACCTATTCAGCACGGATTATAAAACATGGGTTAATATCATTTATAATACCGATAATTGGGACGTGTAAAAAATATCCTCCATCAATGAAATTAATAATAATTAAATATGGACATTTAGAGTTGACCACGGGATTCTCGTTGGTATTAAGTCCCACTATAATATGTAATACTGAACTATAACGAACATGTTAAAAAATAAATAAAATGTAAATCACGATGGAATTCCGGGTATTCAAACTTTACCCCTTTACAGGCTGAAAAAGCCACCCCTTCTTCAAACACGCGCAAAAAATTCAATATACCCGCACTCCGTTGGAAGATAGCAAAAAATCCGATAATCCATTTAGAGTTTTTCTTAAATAAAGCGGAAAACGCAGGTCGTTACCAGGCTACCTTCCACATGCGTACGTGATGAAAATGTTTGACGAGATAGTTTCCGGTTCAATTTAGTTGGTACAGCTATTTTATAGGCTACCGTTTTTAGATCGCCCTATATAAGACCTCATTGTCATAAACACCCCACTAATGTTATGAATGTGAGGGCGTCGAAGTTTGAATATTCGCTCTTTGTTTCTTCATAGGGGTCGATTGGGATATTTTTTCGGGAGACTTTCTATCCATTTTACCCTTCTGATAGCTTCCAACGTGTTGCATAGAAAAGGTTTTGGTGATGCCTATCTCCAATAGTTGACACTCTGTGGCTGACAGTGGTGATGACTTAATGAAGTATCACGCATGAATTTTTGAATATTTTTATTTTTTAAATCTTTTATTCATTACCAAGTTTTTACAACAATTATTATTATTTATTAAATATATTTCTATTGTTAATGTTGACACGATAAAAATTACTTGTTATACGTCGTAAATAACGATTGTAACATTAGGCCTTAATTCACCAATGCGAGATTTCGGACTATACATACCTAATAATTTATTATTATAGAGTATAACTAGTTGTTACCCGCAACTCCGTATGGGAATCTTTAGACTTCAAAACGCATTTTCTACCGTTTTTAACAATTTTTATAACAATGTCTATCACCTATCTCGATAAACTAACACTTAAAGAATTTTGAAAACGGTTTAGCAGATTAGGAGATTACCCCCTACAAGATCATAAACTTTACCTCTCTAGGTATACTATGAGTATAGATGTAGGTACTGAAAATATCTTATATCAAAATGACGACGGGTCAATAAAAAAAGTGAAGGTTATCTCTTTGATGGCACGCTTTTCTGAAATAACACTTGTATGCAATTAAAAAAAAAGGTTTTTGGTTTAAAATTAAATATTCTCGTCGTTATTTCTTTGTTGTTTGTAGGAAAAAATATTTTCATTTTGTTTTATGATTTAATGATGTCGCGGGCAACAGGTAAACAAAACATTAAACAAAAAAAAAGAAATACTATAGTTACTTGCTAAAATCATGGAAAAAAGCTTTAAGTTTTTTTAATGTCTTTTTGTGTGAAGCCAGTTTCCTCGTTGCTTTTTAAAATCTCGCAGCCTCCTGGTTTTCTGGAACAAAATGATTTCTTATTTCTGACAACGTAGTAGGATACTAAAGCCGGTGAACCGTAAACCGCTGTGGCACGCGGAACCGTATACAAATCGCCTAATGGATTCCACCTCTACGACCTTTGTTTGACCTAAGAAAATTGTGCGTTGACTTTTACCAACTACCTATATTGGATTAATTAAGGCTAAAATTACAACAAGGTGATGTGTTATACAAAACTCTTGACGGCCTTGCAGATAAGGCAACTCCAGACAAAATCTCGGCGGTCGCGGGTTTAAGCCCACACCTCTAATAAAAAAATATGTTTGTGTCCACAATGGATTATCACGTACTTTAACTTGTAGGAAAACATCGTGTGAACACCTGCACACCTGATCCGCGCTGTAGGCGGCTTTGACTGCATCATAAAGTATGGCCTTGGCTGGGTATAACTGCCTTAAAGATATTAGCAGTATTTTAATTATCGACGTGTTCAATTTTGACAGTAACATATGGGGATCTGTATGTAATCTAATCTATGTACATATATCTTCAATAAGTCTGAATCCATCCATAATGCCTTAAGTGTCCTGAGTAAAAACCCTTGTTTGCTAAGGTAATTCATAAGATTAGGTACAGTTTCGTTGACAGTTTCTTAGCTGCTACCGACATTAGAAATTTACTTGTATTTTAATAAACCAATGCATAATATATCGTAGAATATCGTCATTAAAAATCCTCCTGTAACTGCACGAGATTAGCTTAATTAATAACGTATATACATATCGTATATCAAGCAGTGTTTAGTTCGGTTTAGAGGTTGGCTACATTGTAACTGGATATTATAATTATTATACATATTGTATGATATAAATGCAACAAAATCCCCATTCGCGGAATAAAATGACTTATTATTAATTCATTGTTCATTAAAACAAGACTGCTCGTCACAGTGGGTGACGCATTATTACCAGGATTTAGTAACGTTAAATATTTATCAAGCATTGTAATTTATCTCATGAATAAGTCAACATTTATCACCACGTAAACGTGGCGTACGGAGTTTATTACTTTCATTGGTAAGCATTTAGATTACGCAAACTTCTTTGCATTAATGCTAGATAAGTCATTGATTCTCAGAGATTTTGAGCTCCTCTGGAGGTTTCTTTGGATCAAAAAAATTAAGCTAAAAGAGCTTAATTCGTGCTTCGTATGACATATTTTCTGTTTAAGAGATGTATTTTACATCTTCCCGTTCTTTTTATTATTTATTAACACTAAAACTCGAGTTAATCATCGATTTGTAAGTCTAATTTTAATTATTATTTTTCAATTCAGGGCCGTTATAATTTTCTTCTTTTCTATCGTTTTATCTATGTGCTCTTGATTTTTTTTATGAATACTCAAATCCCAAATATTGTTTTTCCTTCTTGATGATTTAGACACGGGAGGCAGTAAATGAATATGATTACGTCAGTGCCATATACAAACAATCACTATGTTGTTTACTGATCTTTCATTCAATTTCTGAACTTGGGCAATCCTACTACATAATATGCTTTGTTGAAATAAATTGAAAATATTTTATGGAATCCATAAAATTCCAAATACGTCGATTAGGTTCAATCGTTGTATAGTGTAATTACCATCCAGTTCGGAAGGCCGTCATCACTAAAGAATAACGGGTAAGAAATTTTATGGTTGCTCTTTTAAAAATAAACTAAGCTACATATTTGTTAGCTACTTATTACATGACTACGAAGAAGTTTCGAATGTATTTGGAAAATCCACGTGCAGTATCAATGTTTAGTATATAATCAACAACCTAAAATGCATAAAATGCATCTTTATAGCCATATTGTAGAACAAGAATACAGCATTTAACGCAACTCTCAAACTTTCATCTCACTGTAATATAAATTAACTGCTTCAGACCGGTTTCATCGGATTGCAATGTACAAGAAGTATGGATACAATCGATACGGAATAAACTATCAACGTAGAAACTTGACAGCCCCGCGACTAGTGGTTTTAGACACTAGCTTGCGAAACGAGAGGCCGCGGGTTCGATCCCCGCACCGAGACAAATGTTTGTGTAAACCACAAATATCTCGCGTAGTTTCTGAAACCAACGACACAAGAGTCAGAATTATGTAGGTACATATATTTATGACTGTTGGGTAATTAAAAAAAACGGAGTCTAAACAAAAAAATACCAATTAACATGACATTAAAACCTAATGCGGGAAATATAACATATCCATTAAAAACATGTTTTTCATGTTGTAACTAATAAAGAATACGAAATGACAGTTGTTATTATAAATGTTTGATGTTATTATTCCCCTCGTATCTGTTACGAATCATTACAGTAAAATAATTATAATGAATGGATTTTCACATATTATTTCATGGTTGGTAAAAATATTTTTATTTGAATACATTTTCGTGTACTAACTAACTCATTATAATTTACATATACAAACTCTGTAATTACAACAAGCAAGTAATAACAGCTTGTGTTACTAATGTATCGTATACATATTTGTGTTATCGTTAAATAATTTTTAGTATTTTTAATAATCTAGCGAACCATCACGCACCATTCTCAGAGTAAAATAAACGTCTTAATTTTTTTTATTTATTAAATTACGAGACATTTATAATAAACAAAAGCCTCGTTACAAAATTTTGTATCACACATGTTATTAGTAGAGGCCTTTGTCCAGCAGTGGATGTGACAACAGTGATGATGATAAAGATGCACCTACAAATTTTACAATTCTTAAAATAGGAGAGCTCTAACTCTAACAAACGCCCTTGAGGCGGTTCTATTGCTATAAAGATATAATGGCAGCAAAACTTGTCAGTAAGTGAAGTGGTGTGAACGTACAGTGCCTACTACCACGAGATGTTAATCTTTCGATGTTCGATGTCCAGGATATTTCCAGCTCGATAACTTTTCACACTTCAGTCATGTAAGTCATAAAAAGGAAAGTCAATAAGTAAGTTCTTTACTTAGTAACAAAAATAAGTAGCTGGATGTGCAAATAAAAATAGCCAAAAAGTTTTTTTTTATATAAATAAAACAACTTGACAAATTCAGTTACTCTCAGTCACGAGTACATTGGAAGAAATAACTTTATAAATTCGCAACGCTAATAAAAAAGAGACAAGATGGCGGAGATGATATTACATTTCATTTTTCAACTACACAGTAATGTTATTTTCCCGCCCTTTACTAGCAAAATGTTATTAGTAACTTACAATTTTTTTTTTCTAATAAACACTAAGGCAAACAAAAGTTGAACCTAACATTACGGTTTACTTGTTGTATAATCTTGATATACCAAATTGAAATGCAAATTACGTAGAGAATACATGATTGCGAGTTAAGAGAAATGGAAGTCAATCGTCACTTGATGCTTTGTACTTACCATCAATTAAGATGCTGTCACTCACAGATACTAATTATGATTTTTATAATTTTCGATGAAATAAACAGAAAGACGAAACTAACAAAAATTATATTGTCACAAACTGAAGTTTCTTATATATTTTTGTCGCCTTTTTATTTTAATGCTTTTTTATATAGCATATATTTTACCACATATCAAAATCCTTGTATCACTCCACATGTCACGTATGTATGCACGAATTGATAAATTACCTCAATTCCCAGTACGTAGGTAAATTGCACGTTCTGAAATCCCGTTTAATAAGATTGACGCGAACTCGGTACTGTTATACAGAAAACATATCTTATGGAAGGCGAAGCAGTCGGAGTTTGCACATGTGAACTTAACTTATTTGGGAAGTTCGTTTTATTTATCCTCCGTAGAGCTTCAAACAATATGAATAATGTTTTCTCTTCGTCTCTCAACGAGATGAGAATGATTTTTAGCGAAACTTATTTTTTTTTGTTTTTAACGGTAGTTTTTCCTTCTATATAAATATAACATTTGAGACGGTATGTAATCCTTATGTCTTTCTTAGTACGCTTCGCTAGCGGAACACGTTGTAACTAATACTTTGAATATCAATCCAATAAGAAATATTTACTTTATTTATAAAGCTTCATATACACAACTGTATATAGGCGGACTTAATGCCTGCGGAGTTCTCTACTAGTCTACCTTAGGGTGGTGGAGAGATGAAGCAAAATATCATCTTGCCGAGGCAAAAAAATACCGTCTGAAAAAGTATCCCGAGCTCTATGTGCGTAAATTCACAAGTATTGATTAAGTTTTTTAGACGTGAAGGTGTACCAACTCAAGAAATTTTTGTATATTAGGTACAATAAAAACATAGTAAGCATTGTCATTATTTATTTTAAGCATAATAAATAAATACATCCAACAGTCACATACACTAGGATACAAGTCCTGTGTCGTAGGTATCAGAAACTACGAGAAACTTTCCGTCTCACAAACACCCAGACCTGAAACAAGTATCTGTGGATCACACAAACATTTTTCTTCGTACGGGGATCGAACCCGTGGCCTCTCGTTTCGCACGCTGGTACCTAGCCAACTGCGCCACGGGACTGTGAACTTAACTTATTGTTGGGAGAAACGCAGACATGCGCAGCGCCTAGTATAATTCAATAGCAATATACATGTACGCATAATTGCTCGTTAACTAATAAAGGTTCTTGTTGTTACGGTCGATAATCTCATAGTGCTCTGTCATTGTTAATTAAAATAAATAGTTTTTTACAGTTTAGAGTCTTAATCTTTTATTATTTCATCACTTATAACTTAGACATAGTAATGTAGAAACAGATACTTGAAGCCAATCGATCTCTTTTGAATTTCAGCTTTTCCAATGACAAAATATGTCGGGAATTCCGCTCGCACGATCACCGCAACCAAAAATATAAAGCAATAATTACTTAACAATAATAAATTTAACATTAACGTTGGTTGTCGGCTGTCCGTTCATTTCGTGTCGAAATGCGGATACGTCAAGCCGAAAATTGTTATAAGGGCACATGTACATCATCGTAATCCTCTTTACTTTGATCGTAAATTAAATACGCAATCCGCTGAATTTATTCGCTCATTAAATTGTACCGTGCCTCCAATTCTTGATATGATTTCACATCTTTCACGTTTGAAGTGAATGGGAACGGATGAGGAATTAAGGATATGAACAAGATTAAATACCTACGTAAATGAATTCACAAGGATGCTTAGATTTTGATCACAAAATTGGGTTGTTCATCACTGGTTGGTTAATTATTTCTTTTTCCACAATATAAGTTTAGTTTATAGACCATTATCGTCGACTAGAACACATAGACATTTCCGAATAGTATGCTGTTTAAATATGTTGAAAATTGTTCCCATGCAAACTGGCTGCAAAGCTTTTACTTCACTATGTATGTGACTGTTGGGTGTATTTTTTATTTAAATAGTACCTATATTTTTGGTCAAGTTGATACTTTGTCTCAACGTAAGTATGAAAAATAATGAATAATGTTTTTATGAATATAATATTATTAGAAATATCACCTAACCAAAGGGCGGAGCCTAGCGTGACGACACCATGACGTGTCAGGCGTGATCATTTGCTGGTGTTAACGGCGGTAGGGAAGCTCGGAGGTGGCAGTGGCGCCCGCGGGCATTCTTGGCATGACTTTCGGCTCGATTGGACGCCCTGAACATTTTTCTCGCTAATTAAATATTTCTATTTGATTTATAAATAATTTCATAAGCATTAAACAGCAATTCAGGTGCTCAAAATTTAATTTGTCTTTTTATAAAATTAAATCTTCTCTTCGTTTCTAAAAATAAGTAGTTAAAATAAGTAGTACTTAGTTTCAGGTATCTTCAGTGTTACCATCAGGAATCACTAGCCTTAATATACTATGTTTTCCAATGAGACAAGAATAATTATATTATCAGTTGGGTACTTTACAATTTTAGTGTCTTAACTGACACAGAAAAAAGAGGATAAAATTAAAATTCTGCCAATGTTGCTACAACGTTTAAACCAATGTAACCGCTTGGGAGGACACAGAGCCAATGGCTTACGGCAGTCTCGGGGCAATAAAGCCAGCCGGTTCAAATACCCAGCTAGACTGTATTCCGCAGTCCGCGGTTGCAGGTAAGCTTCCAAGCTGTGATAGGGGATATCTCTAAACCAATTGAATTACATACTAATCCTAAATGAAACAATTATTCGGGAGTTAAGAACTGTTTCTATTCTTTGATTTCTATTTTAAAACAGAATATTAGTGAAACTTATTTATTTATTTATCACTTTTTTTATATATTTATTAAACATTAAAAAATAAACATAAAAAATATACATGGGAAGGTACAAACGGCGGCCTTATCGCACATGGCGATCTTTGCGAGGCAACCATAGGATGGACTTTCTGAAGGGATTTATTTGAAGGGCAGTGTGTAAAAAAAAAGAAACTTATACTGCGATTGTGTTAATTAGGATCCTATTAATGTTTATAAGATCTTTCTCAACTAGTATATTTTGATTTGCGTATAACGATACAGGAAGCTAGTTGAGAATGTTTAAAAGTAATCATAAAAACATAAATCAAGGTTTCGAATTTTTATATTACGTAAGCGGTTCTCTTCTGCAATTGCGCATTTGCGAATCGTATTGGTTGATACGATTATATAAAAATAATATCTTTGCAAGATAGATATACACACAAACAACCTCACGCTTGTGATCCCCGAAAGGGTAGGCTGAGGTGCACTTCTGCGTTCCTTTATTGTGTTAGGTAATAGAAAAACTCAATAAACCTTTGCCCGACCCGGGAATCGTACTCGGGTCTCTAGATCGCGCGGCATACACTTAAACCGTCAGACTTTCAGACAAACCGTCAGACGGCAGTCATAGACTTTAACAACAACAACATAGACTTTTAAGTAAATCTTAATATTTCTATTTATTTATTCGTGTGAATTTCGTTTAAAATAACTGTAGTCAACATCACGTAGTCATACTTCCGAGTTTTATTTAAATTTATAATTATTTAAATAGGGTTAATACAGCGTGCTATCTCAGTTCTGTTAAAATTCCAAAGTTTACTACTGTATAATATTATTCAGACACGAACTATCTAGAAATTACAACCACAAACGCTTAACAAATACTCCAATATTATTTGATGTAAAGTATGTGTGACCGATGTTGAAACTAGCTGTAAATCATAAGGGTATACATAAAACAGTTTAATTTAATATGTTTTGTGGAATTATGTGCCCATTCATTAACATGATAACTTATAAAGTACTACAACCATATGGGGAGTAACAAATACAAGACTATATTTAATAGCCTATGTCTTCTCCTAAGATCCCGTCATTGTTTTCTATTAAAAAAGGCGTAAAAAAAGCCGGCATTACGTTGTTGTAAAAAATTACTTTTGCTCGACCCATCAAGGAGACAAGTGTGGGTCTGGTTGTGAGACCGAAAAGTCTTTCGTAGTTTCTGGTACTCACGACACAGAACTTGTATCCTAGGTGCGGTCAGAACTATGTACCTATGCGACTGTTGGGTGTATTTATTTATTTTATGATTGGATTAACTATCTATGTACATTATTTTTACAGTTGTCTTGCTAACTTATTAACCGCCCTAATCAATATACACAGACTTCACTCTAACATAATAATTATGTAAAAATATTTTTTACATTTAAATAATAAATACCAATAGCTACTACGACTCTTGGTGATTTAGACAATGAGAATTTTCCGGTTTGTATAATCGCATTAATTGATCTATACCCAATACACGATACAACGCTTACCGGATTTACGAATGCCCACGCTCTAATACTAAAATTTCATACAAATTGCAGTTCCAGTCCGCGAGATTCACATCGCAGTATTAATATCCCACTTTGTACGCGAGTATGACTAAAACGGTTGAATTTTAATCAGGTCGAGTGTACATAGGGTGTCTATGAGAGGAGTTCTTATTGTCTCTGGTGTACCACAAGAACTTCATATGGAGCCGTTTCCTTGAAATAGGTAGGTACTAAAATTAAACTCGTAACTGGGTTTGTTTCGTTTATACTCCAAGTTTGATACATTTGGGTGGAGTAACGTTGTAATAGGTTTATAAACTATTCTATTGAAACCGTTTATTGTGTTATTTGTGTTTTGTTGTTTAACTTCCGCGGAATTTACAATTCTTTATCTATATTGATAGCTTAGTTGTAACTTGGCTCATTGCTCCCACTGCCCTATTTTAAGACACTATATTCATTTTTTTTAGTTGTTAAGGCTCTCATTTTTATTGTGTCTGATGAAATTCGTAATTTCACACAAATTTTCTAATAAAAAAAAATTTTTCGCTGCAAATTTTTTTTAGGTCATTTTAATTTATTTTTTTCAAATTGATTATAATTTTTGTCGACATTATGATCTAACTTCATAATTATATCCCGGAGTTTTTTTTCTCATATTTTTTTCTTTATTTACTTACTTATACATTTCATCAAAAAATTCCAATGTTTTCGATGCTTGGGAAGTAATGGGTTAATCGAAATGGATGCTTATTCAAAGTATCTAACCCACGTCATAAAATTATGACACGTCACAAAAGTATGCCCGTGTTTTATTAATGGTTCAGTTTGATTATTATAAAAGAGAATGTTAAGGCGACGAGTATATTTGACAGTTTTTTACAACGATTTTGTAGATATGGTAATCGCACGAAGTTTAATTGCAGGCAAGTAAGCTTGTCTACGGCATGACAACATTCAAAAGTTTGGTTTCAATGCTGACAGGGTTCATCATTTTGTCGTTATACCTGATGAGTAAGCTTTTTATTTGTAGAACGTAACATCACATCTTTTTAAGTATTTTTTAAGATTATTAGTCAACCAAATAAGTTCTCGAAACTCGATAGTTCCCGAAGCAGCGTTTTGAAAGGCGTTCTGAAAGGAACGTAAAATAATTAAATTTCATCGATTCCGTCTGAATTCACGAGGGTCGCCAAACGTGGCTTGAATATAAAAGTGACTTCTCAATAACATCGTTACGTAATATTTGTTTCTATGTCCAGCGGAAATATAAATCTACGGTTTGAAAAGGATTGAAAATTTAAATGGAAAAACCATAATTATGATTCCGAGGAAATTAAGATTGTGAGATGGTGAATCACCCCATTTTATTTCTGATATCAATATTCATACAATATCGTCGTACAAATTCAATTCTTTACAACTCTTCTTAACTTTCTACTCTATGTATTGGCGACTTATGGCTTCGCAATGGTCCAAATATATATTTGTATAATATAATAAATATAATATATATAATAAATCCATATGGATTTATGTTTTATTAAGATACATACATACATACATAACCTCACGCCTGTATTCCCCGAAGGGGTAGGCAGAGGTGCATTTCTGCACCCACATTTCGCCTGGTATGTATAAGTCCCACGTAATAGGGGCCGAGCCTATTGCCGTTTTTCGGGCACAATTCCAGACTCCGTGCTGCTACTGAGAATTTCCTAATGGAAAAACCCAATAACACTTTGCCCGACCCGGTAATCGAACCCAGGACCCCTAGATCGCACGGCACATACTTGTGTCGCTAGACCACGAGGCAGTCTATTGTTTTATTAAGATATGCATAGAAATAATATAATTTCAGCCGATATTTTAAAATACAAATCATACTTACAATCATATATAATATTTGTTTCGGGTCTGGGTGTATGTGAGACCAAAAAAGTCTCTCGTAGTTTCTGATACCCACGACACAAGACTTGTATCTTAGTTTGGGATCAGAACTATGTATGTGACTGTTGGGTGTATTTATTTATTATTTTATTTAATTATTACGCACAATAAATAATTGAAACAATTACAAGCAAAACTGTTACGACAGGAATGCGTTGTGTGAATCTGAACAAAACAAATAATTTCGGGTAACCTCAGCGATTGAATTCGTAATTTCACATGACAATAACCGAAATTATTTTGTATCATATGAACAATTAATTAATAGTCAATTTGATTATTGATGTACAAATAGTGGCTATTGTTTGATTGATACAGGAATTTTAATAATTTACTAGATATATCGTGAATCACTCAGAATTTATTAAAGAGTTCTATGAAAATAATTCTTTAGGTATAACGTAGTTGACCAGTCCACATATAAACCATTATATGAGTATGAAGGGTATGGTAGACGACTATGGCCTACCCTTATATCTCACAGAAGAACTTTATCAGCAGTGAGCATTTGAGTATGTGAGCTGATACATTACATTAGTGAAATATTTTTAGGTGCGAAATTAATGTTATTGTATTAGAGTAGTAGGCGCGAGTTCAAACCCCAGGCACACACTTTTGACTCTCAATATTGAATTTTTACGTACTTCAACGGTATAGGAAAACATCGGGAGGAAATCGGCACACCTAAAATTTATTAGGAATTTCTTAGGTGTGTAGTTCGCCAACTGTCACTAGGCCAGCTTTAGACGAGGTCCGTGCCCAGCAGTTGGACGTACATGGCCGGATAATGAATGAATGAATGAGTTCTAAATACATTCACTGACGTCTGCATCTTTATCAAGTGGAGTGTGTAATTTAATGGCTTTGATGACATAACTAGTTTTATTATATTACTTTGAGTCAATTACCATGAAGCATTTTTTCATAATTATTAAAGGTCGTACTTGAAGGCGAACTTTGCATGTTGGAATAAGTTGAGAGGTGTTACACAAAAAGTTGAAACTGCCTCATAAAACCAACACTTAGGCCCAAAGATGGTGAACATTTATTAGACGGATAAACACGTAACTTTGGAAATGTATTCAGGGAGAATTCCCTACTTTATCACTTCTGAAAGAAGTCCCCTTTATTTCATTCCCAAAACTTCACTTCATTTGACATTCATGGAGCATAGGGGTCTGTAGTTACGGTGAAATATGTGCGTGGACACACCAAGTGGAAGTTAAAGAACATTCCCTACTTAAAAAGTTATTATGAAACATTTTATATTTTACCATTAAAATAATTCACTTAATATAAGAATAAACAGATTAATTCTTTAGTTCATTTTCATACATAAAAGTAATTTCTGTGTTGGTACTTGCGCAGTTTACCTACAGTATCGACTATTGACAACATCTCGCCGGTATATCTAAAACCGTTCGTACACAAGTTAATGTTGAAACTCGACAAACGTCATACATTTGTTGCGGAAACAAAAATTTAATAGTTTCGCCTTACAGTTAGTTTCGAACCTAAAACAACACAACAAAAAGTGAAAATCAAATGCTTTATCAGGTTACATAAGTACATAGGTACCGCACTAGAGCTAGCAAACTATTTCGACTATATTCCATTTGTATCGTTTCCTCTAATGTTTTCTTTAATATTGAGGCGAACAATAATTACCTTCTAACACGCGCATGGCCCCCACTTATGTATTCTATGCTTTTTCAAATCAGAATGTGCATCCGGCGCATAGCAACGTCCTTGGTCTAGGAAATCCGACCCATCACATACTAAATTCTTACCCACTTCTTTAGCTCCAGTTAAAAAAATTAACAATCATTCACTTTTTTAATATGATGAAACAAAAGTGATGGTCTAATTATATTAGTGTAAGTGTAATAAATATTTTTACTTTCTGTTTTTAATGAATTTTTTGATGTCATTTAAAACGAAAAACGCCCTAAAATACTTTTAAAACAAAAGCACTTTTGAAATTTTAATGGCTTTTAAAATACTGATTTATATTCATTTCAAAATTCACTATCAAGACTTTCTAAAACTTCAAATTTTATTTTTTAAATTCCTAGCGTAACATTTGAACGAAAATAAAATGTCGAATTTTATTTGAACACAGATTCATAGGGCATAGAAATAAAGTTTTTTTTTTCAACTCATTGCCTATTTCATTCAACCAGTAAATCATTCCCCAATATTCCTCAAGGCCACTTTCTCAGAGCACGATAGTCTTAACATTTCGAAAATTTATATTGTCAAGATTTCATAAGCATTCAAAATTATATACGGTATGCTTAATGCTGCGCCCGAAGCCTCAGCGCCTACGCCTTTATAGTATACAGCACTATTTCGAGGGTTAAATTTTCCACTTTATTAACGTGTATTTTATAAAGTACATTGACCCACGTTAACTAATTAAGTAACACCGTTGTCGGGTTAAAATCTCCTAGGAGTAATAAATTAGCAAAATTCCCTCTCGACGTCGGATACATTATGATAGGAGATACTTTTATGAAAACAAGGAACCTTCTTCGCTTTATTGTTTGGATCAACATTATACAGGCACATGCATAGAATTACGTCAGTCATAATATACTCCATACGCTATATAAATCTGTACATATCCATATATTTCATTTTTCTACTGCAACTAAGATTCATTACATTTTGAATACGTAATCCACGTAATCATTATATCGTATAATATCGTAATCATTAAAATTATTATTTTTTTCGTTATTAAAAACGTTTGTAAGTCGTTCTTAATTTTTGATCCCACAAAAGAAACTTAGGGTCAAGAGACATTGCAGTTTATTTTAATTGACGATTCAAAAGTGAATGTCTATTATATTTGAATAAATATTATTTTTACTTTGTCATTTCAATTAATGACCATGTGCGCGAGTGAGATTTTTGATTTTTTATCTTTAACCTTTTGATTTCTTTAAAATATCTAATCAAGTAAATACATTTCTTAGTGTTAGAAAAACATATTAGTATTTTTAGTATACATTTGATAATAAATTGGAGGGTACATTTCGCACCTTATTTGCTAGCAGACTATACATATTTTGTTAGTCGGTGTTGGAATGCGCGTCGCGTGCTCTGTCGCAGAAATGTGTTTGAGGTCAATTCTTTTGTATATTGTGGACTATATTTTGGTGTTGAACAGTGTTAAGGGGATTCCAAGCTGAACATTAGTGTCTGTGGTGATCGTGTAGCTTCGGAACCAGCACTCCTGTGAGTTGGATTTGCCGTCGTCTCCTCGACGGTCGGGAGTCCGAGGTCGTGGCGAGCGATGCTCTCCTTCTGCGAGTATGTATGTATGTCTTTTGCCTATGTTATCACTATCATGTTTTTCTTGGTATCTATAAATGAAATACGACATTAAAAATAAAAAGAGTGAAACAATTAAAAATATGCTATGAAAACATTAAAATTCTTTATTGCGAAACGTATTTCCTACGTCAGTTTTGTTACTTAGTAGGTACATACAATTATTGTCACTAGTAAATAATTTTAATAATCGAGATTTGAGCACTCTATGTTTGAACCGACGTGTGTCTCGCCAAAACGTTTCGCTCTCTACACTACCTATCACTCAGACTACACTACGTTTATCTAATTAACAACCGTGAATAGTATAGTTTCCGTTCCGTTTGTATGAAGTGTAAACAAGTACCACAAATAAGTGAGGTAGATTGTTACTGAGAATTCATTGATCGCTTCATAGAATCTTGCATACGACGTGGTTGCATGATCTTGGAGAATACGAGTAATAGTTATGTGAGAAATTGTTTGCATAATTTAGGTATATAATGTTTTATTATGTAGGTACATACATATGCACGTAATTAACCCCAATCTATAATTTCCTAATAAAATTAATAAAAGGGTTGGTAAGCTGCCAGAGTTATATCTAATCATAACAGCATTTTTTTTCTATTCAGAATTGTAGGTACTATAATTACAGGTATACACAATTTACTTACACTATTACTGTATTATATTTGAACCATAATAACAATCAACAAACTTCTAATAAGCAGTAGGATATAAAGTTGTTTAACATATTTCTAGTATAATAATAGCGTAATTAATTAATTTTTGTAAGATTTAAAAGTTTTATTTATTCACTAGCTGACCCGGCAAACGTTGTTTTGCCATATATATAAAATTCTCGTGTCGCGGTGTTTTTTGGCAAACTCCTCCGAAACGGCTCGACTGATTTTTATGAAATATTGTGTGTATATTGTAGGTAGTTCTGAGAATCGGTCAACATTTAAGGGTTTAACATTTAGGGGTATGTTTTTTTTCTATTGTCTTTATTTTCTTTATTTTTTATGATTCAGCATTGATAAATTATTATAATCGTAAATTTTCACCCTTCTACGATCAACCTCTATCTTATACTGACCATTTTAATTTGTTTTTTTTTTATTAAAATGTAAATAAATGATAATAGCACTGAAAAATTATAATGATACGTATAACAGTCATTGCTTTGATCGATATACAAATTAAACAAAAAAATATGGTCAAAATTGTATAGAGTGAGATATACATATACATCTATATATATATAAAATTCTTGTGTCACAGTTCGAAACAGCCTCCGAAACGGCTCGACCGATTTTGATGAAATTTTATATGTATATTCAGTAAGTCTGAGAATAGGTTATCTATTTTTTATACCCCTAGGGTGGTCCAACCCGAAAAGTTTTTTTTTATTTTGTGGACATTTTTTGTTTTTATTTTTTTGTGATTCAGCATTGAAAAATACATATAACTCCAAATTTTCACCCTTCTACGAACAACACCTGTTTTGTAATCGCAATTTTTATATTTTTATAGCTTTTGCCCGCGACTCCGTCCGCGTAGACTTCAGGGTTGGGCGCAGAAAGATAATAAGTGAATCTATAAATCGTCCCTCAAGTGCCCAAAATGGCACTTACTGAATTTAAAAAAAGGCCAAATCAATTCAAATGGTTGAGGCGTAAAAGTAAAACTCTGACAGTTATTTTCGTATTTTTAATAATGTGTTTATCCCAATGGGAACATTACATTTTCCCGGGATAAAACATAGCCTATGTTATTTCACAGGGTCTCATTTTTGGTCATACCAAAATTTTTGTTTTTGCATGAAAGCGTAACAAACATCCCTACATTCACATTTATATAATAGTAAGGATAACCATTCCCACCTATGTTACTTCGGTGGGTCCCACCTATCTGCATACCAAAAGTCATTCATATCTTTTTTCAATCATTTTTCAATTCTTTTATCCTCAGTATTTTTTTTTAATAAGAAGAATCCTATGTCCTTTTTTATATCTCGAAGACTATGTGTACAAATTTTCATGATAATCGGTTAAGTAGTTTTGGCGTGAAAGCGTAACAAACAAATTTACATTCATATTTATTATTTATTACATATTTATTACATATTATTTATTCATATTAAGTTTATTTTTGATTGTATGGAAATAAATATTAAGTTCAGCTCTTTATTGGGATAAAAATAAAGAAATAAGAAAGTACAAAAATTAAATGTATCAATCGTGTGTCATTAAATGCAGTCGGTTTCAATTCTCTTCATTGGAGCATCAGCGTGGTGGACTGAAGCCATACCCCTCTCAGTTGCAGAGAAGGCCTATGTCAATCAGTGGGACGTACATATATGGGCTGATGATGACGATGAAGCACCTTGTGATATACATATATTTTTTAATTGTCTAAATTTAAATCACAAACAGTCTTTTGTTAATCGTCATGGCAAAGGCAAGACGAATCGGGAACTGAATTTTTTTAAACTCAAAGGACATACCCGTTGGGATCAATGAAATCCTCAGATCAATCTAATTGATGAATTCTCAAGAACCAATTCATCTCTAAGTTGTCTTTTGAGTATTGTCACGCGAATAACATTACTCAACAATTTTCTTAACACCAAACGCATTCCATTGCATAGTTGTGGGTGTTTTAGATTTCAAAGCGTGATAACTACCGAGCCCGCCTTCGTTTGTAAATTGTAAATCAGGTACAACCAAGGAGTTTAATAATAAATTTCTAAACGCATTAATAAATATTTGACAACCAATAAATATGTCAATCCCTTTTTATTACTGACACTATTCTACATTTTTAAAATCTAAAATACGCAATTATTCGAATATTGTGGTTATATGTTGTCGATTCAAAACCTTTATTTAAATACGTTCTTTAATTTGAGGGGACCATTAACCATATTGACGGGATAAACATAAAATGTTTGACATAATATTAGGTAGAACAGTTTATATGAGAAAATTCAATTGTTGTTTTTACCATATTCCTCGCAATTTTCTTAACTTTTTATTTCATAAGAACCTTCTCGTAACAATAGCAAACACAACAAAAAAAGAATTAGCGAAATCGGTCCAGGCGTTGTTGAGTTATGCGCTTACCAACACATTTTGCGATTCATTTTTATATATAAGATAATGTTGACTTTAAAAAGTGGCATTATTCTTGATCAGAATTATCCGGTATATTTGTGGTATATACCTCATATGACAGCCTCGCGGTCTCGCGGCACAATATATGCTCTGTGAGGTCTCGGGTTCGATTCCCGATTTGGGATAAGTGTTATTGTGTTTTTCTATTAGGAAATTCTCAGTAGCAGCACGGAGTCTGGAAAAGTGCCTGAAAAACGGCAATAGGCTCGCTCCCTATTACGTGGGACATACCTAACGAAATGTGGGTGCAGAAATGCAATTCTGCCTACCTGTTCGGGGAATAGCATGAGGTTATGTATGCATGTATCGGTATAGAATATAGATATTATGTAGTTATACCAAAACCAGAAGGTAAGTAGAACAAATAAATATTTAGTTCAACAATTCCAAAACTCATAAGCAGCAAGTAAAACTTCATTAGGTTACTAGTGATTGTGTTCACACAATAAATAAAGGTTTCGCAGCAACTTCTCCCCTTAATAATCACGGGTGAAAGCTTGTTATTGAAGCTATTGTACGCGGTAAAATATGTCTTTTATCCGATTATTTACTGATCAATAAATATAGACTTAAGAGGTTGAAGGTTTGTTTCAAAAATATTGTATCAACAATAGTTATATTTTATATTTTATGTTTTTTTATTAAAATATTTAATACTATAGTTTAATAGGTCATAACAAAACAGAGTATAAGCTTACATAAATATTTATTATTCGTAAGCAGTTTAAGAAGCATTTGTGCAGGCCGGCATGATTGTGTCGACCAGCGGGTGACCATATCGTTTCTCGCTGGTCGGTATTATTTTTTTGGACTCCACTGTGCTTACCATCAGGTACAGTGGAGTCACTTTGCCGTGCCAGTATAAAAAAAAGTCATAGAAATCAAGTAGTAGTAATGGACTTAATCGACGGCACAGAATATACCTAATTTGCGCAGTGGCAATCGCGTACAATCATGTATACTTAAATATAATACTTTATTCAACAGTGCAAATTGTGTTGGCGAGTTGGCCTACTATTTTACATACCTAGTAGGTAACACAGATTGCCCTAACCACCTTTCTAGCTTTTGGTCCTTTAAAACTAGCGTAAATAAGAATCACAATGGGCCGACATAATTGTGTTTGTGACGAATATCAATATTGAAATATTGTCAGTATTAGAGGTCAGTCATTCGACCTTTGCATCGAAACAAATGTTTTGAATGATACGCGTGTTTTTCTTCCGAAAAACAATATTTGTGAGATCGAAATATCCACTACATATCCACGACACGAGACTTGAATTTTATTGTAGTATTAAAACTATGTGCGTAATTATCAACTACATTAGTCATAACAGTAAAATTAATTTTATAGTTTTGCATTCACAAAACATTTAATTGTACCTACTTACTGCATACTGCGCTTTAGTCAATTTCATTACTCACTAAAAGGCAACTCACGGGCTTCTGATACGGCTTGCAACTGCCCAAACTAGACAACTAGAACTGACATCTCTATGAGACTTGGAAAGCCTACGATAATTGCTTTCGTGCGCCCACATCCATAAAAGTGCAGTTATTATAGTGTTACGAGTTTCTGCACGAGTAAATTTCGTTTAAAGTAGTGCGCCTGTACGTTGAGGCAAAATTAATTGATTAGTATCAAGAAAATCAGAATTTTGTATGATCTGTCATAACTTTTACTCAGTATATTATTGAAAATTTGGGAGCAACTTAAGACGACGAAATAAATACACCCAAGAGTCACATACATAGTTCTGACTTCAAATTAAGATACGATTTTTATGTCGTAGGTATCAGAAAATACGAAGTACAACCCGGTCTCACAAACACACAGACCTGAAATAAATATTTGTTGATCACAGAAAAATGTGTCAAAGCGGGATAAAACCCGCAGTCTCTCATTTCACAAGCTGGTGTTTAACCAACTGCGTCGTGATGATTTGACAAAATTGTTATTTAGAATAAAAGCAGGAACTATATCAACAAACTGTCTATTGAAAGCGAAATTGAAATATTATGTTAATCCCTTCTTTCTTTATTTAGGTCGGTTTACATTTCGATCAGGGGAAGGGTCTGTGGGTGTAGGCGAAAACTACAAATTCTGTATTATTCAATACAAATGTTTGTTACGATCATTCTATTTGTTTCAAATTGGTAAATTAGAGACTTATTTACCAAAATATGTTTACCTGTGTTCTGTTTGTTAAACTAACAAATTTATTTGATTCGATGAAACAATTTCGTTGAGTTTATTTTAGCCAAAGTACGTTAGGCGTAAATAAACACGGGGTTAGGCGAGTTTATTGGATTTTGGCTGATGACTGTTGGAGTGGGCAAGCTGCTGTTCCCTTTGAATAAACTGACCTTTTCGTGTGATCGGGAATCTATATTTTATTACTTGTTGTTTAGATGGTGTTTTTGGGTTCACGCAGTTTAATGGTTGCCCTTAAAGTTTACGATTTAGTATGAAATTCACTTGTGTATATAAAAGTTGATAAATCACCTTTCTGTTTGATTTATCAAAAATAACTGATTAAAACTTTTAATCTATGGATTACAAAATTTTCACTTAAATTAACAAGGAATTTTGATATTGCAATATTTACTTTATATTTCAACCGTACCCGTTTCGATTAATAACAAACAAACTCGAAAAATTACAAACATCTGTTCTTGCCGTTTAATGCGAACACCATTTTCCCATTTAATCCAATACAAACCGTGCTTTTGCTTGGGATGTCCGTAGGTGTGAAAATGTTCAGTTTTGGGAGCGAGGAATTTCAGAATGAAACACTGGCGCAGAGTTGAAAAAAAAACACGTTTGCAAGTTCCGTGTCATAAATTCTTTGCATACTTCATGCAGCGAGCCGAGGACAGAAGTGAACTCGGGATAATGCCATCCAGTCTCTCGTATACTCAGTTTTGTGATTCTTATTAATATTTATGTAACACTGAAACGTGCCGGCAACAAGTCAAATGTAAATTGAATTTTCGTTAAATAGAACAAATTAGCGGTTGGTTATAACATCAAATTAATTAACGCCCAATTAAGTAATGAAGGAAGAACGTAATGAACTTAATATAACGTATGATGCTATTACATCATAACCGTTTGATTTTGATACGCAAATAAATTGTAAGCTCAGTTAAGTTAAACATAATAAAATACTATAGATTTCAAAATATTATTTATGATGTTAATCTGTGGTATATTTATTCTTTATTATATAAAGCGGTAGCGGCACCTCCATAGAAGCCCAAAAGCCAAAATTTCCGAATAATAATTATCTATAAGCTTAAATCTTTATTAATAAAAATCAATTTGATTAAACATATAAATGAGAATATCCTGACTCCATAATAAATAATTTTAAACTAGACATTACACAATTGACGTGTAACGCTTTTGGGCTTCTATGGACTGCACTTATAAGGAATTCTTATCAAAAATTAAAATTAAATTGTAATAAGTTTAATACCTCACATTATATTTTTACACATACCTACATAGCTACACATGCCTGGCTTCCTCGAAGAGATAGACAGAAGTGGATTTCTACACCCACATTTCGCCAGGTATGTATCAGTCGCACGTAGTAGGGGGCGAGCCTATTGCCGAATACAGGCGTGAAGCTATCTATGTATGTATGCAAAGAAATTTTAAATATCAGTCAACGTTCTACACACGAGTATGTGTGTCATTCATAAGCACTTTAATATAAGATAGTCCTGTTTTAATATAAAACGTTCCAGTTGTACATTTTGATTGACGAGCTTAATTTATTCGTAAAGTCGCTTCATTTATCAAAAAATATGTAAAGAATGTTTAAACCGGTTAACGATAGTCGTTGCTTGCTATTACCATGTCGTGAAATGGCTCAAAAGTTTTAATTATAATCTTCAATAATTAAATTTTAAACAACGTCCACAACTTTTAAAACTACTAATTAATAGAAGTAATTAATTGATAACAGCACTAAGAAAGTCTTGTCGAATCAGGTCTATTCTTTTCACAATATTGAAGTTAATCTTCTAAAGTAAAATTTAAAAAGAGTTTTTATCCATACAACAGTAAGCCGTTGGGAACTAAGTTAACTTTGTCTGCCCCAGCGGTTATTAAATTCATTAATGTTAAGAAAAACTGCAATTAGCTACCCGCGAAGAGAGCTTTGGGTAATGTTATATACTAACAGCTTTCTGTGTCTAGGTACTTAAAAGGTGGTCTTAGAACAAAATCTTCTTTACGCTACAACTTTTTTCAAGGTTTCTAAGTTTCCGTTGTTGAATCATATTTTTCCTTATCCGAGTTTTCATCTTCCCTAATACCTCAGATTTTTACAATGTGAGTACCTCCTACGTATTTTTTTTCTCTATTTTACGTTACTTATATCTGTGGTTTGTATAGTATCAAGTTATTTGACGTAGGTGACGCAGTGAATTTATTTTAATAGCTTATTCATGTTTAGCAGTCAACAGACTTTTACGTTGAACTAAAGCCTCCCTCAATGGTAGAAAAAAGATTAACCATGTATAAAGTGTATAGAAGTTTTCATTACAAGAAAAACTTTATATTTTATAGTAGATCCAAGTTAAATGATGACGTCATTCATTATATTTTTCCGCCATTACAGCACTTATAAAAGCGTTCCAGTAATTATGTTTGAGAGATCTCTATGAAACTGTCTGAAAATGAACTGTTAACTGCCATTATTTAAACCGACGCTTTAAAAATGATTCATTCCAATTATAGAAATGGTTCCCGAAAGAATGAATTGTGTCTAGATTTATTATGGGTTAAATTATTTGGTATAGATTTTAATCATTTTCTAAATTTAAAAATTTATTTAATGGTTTTACATTTTTGACTGAATCCTGGGGAATAAAAAATAGTAGGTACAACAAACTGTCACATACAAATTTCTTATAATGATAATGTTGTGCTTTGTAACTGAATGACACATTACATATTTTTCTAGCTGCCGTATCACACCTGTGAACTCTAAAGAACCCGCTCTAGACCAACTCACCCACGGTACTTGTTTTGTTTATACTGATTATTAATTGATACACAGATATGATTAACGTTTTAGGATTCCATTTATAGAAACCACTGGCGTTTGAAATAAATCCAAGGCCCCTTAACAATATGCATATTGCATATACAAAGAACCGCCGTTTATGAACCGAATTATTCAAACGTCACACTGTGCGAGATGGATGTCTGGCAAAGACTTAAAAGCGAGAAAAAAAATCTTCATTTTCAGGCAAAAATGTTTTTATAAATGGAAATTTGCATCCGGTTGTGTTTTTATTTCAGTCTAATAAAACATCAAGTAAGAGTGGCTCTGACGCGCGATCAGCTGCGCAAATTAATTACTGCCCTCGCCTGCCTTTATTAAATTAAATGTTATTCTCAAATAAACGTTTAGGTATATTTTAGTCCTTATTATTACTGTAATATAATATGCGAGAATTGTGGATTATATTTTCCTATTGGTGGAATGTGATTTGTTTAGTTAAATACGAGTCCCTTAGACACAAAATACACTAATCATTGGACACTAATCAATGTTTGTGCTTGTAGAACCACAATCAAAGTGCCCGGAAATACAGATATATAATAGTTAACGAATAAGGAATACATCAACTAGTTTATAAAAAATATTTCATTTTATCTGTGACTTTTTTTGCATGAGCTTCACAATTAGGACTCGTTAAAAATGGAAAAGAATAATCATACCTGTTATTCGTATGAGATAATTTTTGACGAGCTTTCAAGACCTTTCATTTCTTTAGTTTAAAACTCTTAAATCTTTGTACCTGAATTGATCAATAGTGTGACATCGTAAGAAATTCACCCACCTTCGCATTGATATTAATGATGATTAATCTGGCACATTTCTATCACACAGGTTTATTAATTTACCCATGGGCGTAGACAGCTTTCAAAGTGGAATACAATACAATAGATTATATTGACTCAAGGATTTAACAGTAAGCATTCACGTAGAAAACGGGCCGTATGTGGTTGACGCGCCAGCGCCCCAACTATGCAAATTAATTGCTTTGCCACATACACAGTACCAAGTGGCACCCGCATTTCTGAATAATAAAGCGGGAACAAATTTTATAACTAGCAAGGAGTTTGTTTTGTGTATGCCGTGTGCGATTTCTTGTGGTTATTTCTTTTGTTAGGTACGTGTATTTTTATAAATTACAATTATCTTTTTATGTTTGTTTTCGAATTCATTAAATAAGAAGCGTGGGTATAACCATTATGTTTTATAAATATTTTTGGGGTATTGTGACATTCCAACAAAAATGTATAATATATAATCTAAATGGACTTATATGGAAATTTGACATGATTTTCAAAACACTATGTATGTGAGTAGTAGTAGTAGATATTAGCAAATTTTACGACATGACAAGGCTGCTAGTTGAACTGAAAGTAATTCATCATGATCATCAGCTCATATACGTCCCACTGTTGGGCACGGGCTTCCTCTACATTTGAGAAGGTTTAGGCCTTAAACCATCACGATGGCCTAGTGCGGGTTGGCGGACTACACACCTAAGAAATTCCTAAGTACTTTTTTAGGTGTGCAGGTTTCCTTGCGATGTTTTCCTTCACCGTTAAAGTAATAGGCTCTTATAGGAATTTTCATCGGCCTTGGTCCGTCAAACATTAAAAATGAACGCTCTTTAGGTCAAAACATTTCCAAAGCATACATATGTAGGTCGATCATGTCACGTAGAGAAAAAGCAAAATCCATTTTAAAACGGCGCCATAATCCGAGCTGTCTATACCGCCCGGAGCGTCGGATGTCCGTTTTGTATTTCACTACGGCATTAGGGAGCGTCCATAAACAGCATAATGTACGAATTTCGCAAAGGATTGCTTGCAGTTTAACAGTTTTAGATTTTTCGCTTTACAGTTTGCTGAACTTGTTTGTTTTTTCCATGAGGGGTAAATTTAGGATTAAAATATGACATAGCCATATTGGCGTCTACCTCGTTGTTCTTTGGATATAAGCACTTGCCGGGAGATCCAGAGGCAGAAGGTTTATTTGCGGGTCGAGCGAAGTGGTTTTCTGTTTTTCTATTAGGAAATTTTAAGACGAAATAATTGAATGCATCTATATCTTTCATTTAATAATTTACTGCATGGGCTATCCGTGGGAAAAGGAAAAGAGGCCGCCCTCTAGAAAGATGGGAAAACGAACTTAATCTATATGTACTCTATATTATTATTAAAGAAATAAAAAAGGCTTTATTATTATATATTTTATTTAGTTTTACACATGTTTTTATGTAATGAAAAGCTGTCGGCATACATAAAAAAAAGTATGAGAAAGAAAGTTTATAAATTAATTTGAATTTTAAAACCATTTTGTAATATGGTTTTAATATAAATTAAAATAGCTGTAAAGCTGCTTTAAAAACTGGGCTTCACTTAATCTTATGAGAAGCGGTTCAGTTAAGCTCATATATCTTAGTTACATTGTTATTTTTGCTGCGAAACAGTGGAAAGTCGTGCATAAACTGAAACGGCTTTAATATACTGACACCGACTAAAGCGGAGAAATTTCAGTAATTCTAGCATAATTTTTATTTAACTCATCTTCATAACGTTTAAAATATTTCGTGAAGCTATATTGATTCAAGTACCGCTGAGACTTGATTATGTATGACATTAATATTTATACTAATTCCAATCTGTTCATCCCAGGTTCGATTCAGGTCGGGCATTTCTTTTAGTCTTTCGATTTGGAAATTCTCAATAGCATCAGAACTGCTTTGTCTGTCTGACCGTCTGTGCGCCAACCCGCAGTAGGCCAGCGTGGTGGACTAAGGCCTGAACCCTCTCAGTTGTAGAGGAGGACCGTGCCCAGTAGTGGGACGTATATGGGCTGATGATGATGATCACGAACTGCCTAAAAATGGTTATCATTATCTCTCCCCTGATGACATAATTAATCGAGCTGTTTAAAACTCGCTGTGGAGATTCTGTAGGAGGCTTTACATATTGAGCGAATACAAATTAACTCCTACAAGCAAAATTGTTCATAATGCAATTGAAAGAGACTTTTTTTATATTTCCCGTGTTGAAGATAATATAAAAATCAAATTCTAAAGGTTTTTAATTCGATCATTAATAACCATTAATCCATTACAAACAATGTCACATTCTCGTATAATACGAACAAAAATTCTATAAAGAATTACATTAATATAATTTGACTTCAAAAATTTAATAAACGGCGTACAACCACTCCGGTTCAAACTTCGCTTCAAAGTATGGGTTATCGAATTTCCAGAGCGGTTCCACGTCTAACTGTGCCAAGAAATAAGAATTTTAAACTGAGGCCACATTAATTCGAAACTCTTTTCACCGAACAGCTGGCTGAGCTTAGTATTGTTTTGCGGAACTCAATGTGAGTACGGTACTTCAACTTCGCATTCATCAAAGTTTCCTGCGCCTTCTGACTGCAATAAAAACCCATTCTGCAAAACGTGTGATGGTTTGGAGAGCCATGGAAAGTTTCATAGGCTTAATGTGTTAAATTCTCAGTTTTTAAGTGGTTCCCACCTTTCTCCTATTTATTGCTATGATAAGTGCCTGTTATGCCTATCAAGTGACTTAATACATACATACATACCTAACCTCACGCCGGCATTTCCCGAAGCGGTAGGCAGACGTGCATTTCTGCACCCACATTTCACTAGGTATGCATTAGTCCCACGAAAGGCGGTCCATAGTGGCGCTTCTATTGCCGTTTTTCGGGCACATTTCCAGACTCCGTGCGGTTTCTGAGAATTTACCTTATTAATATTCACGTTTTCGGTATGATTATTTTAACTTTGACGTGTCTTTTATAATTAAATTACTTATAATAAAATCCACTGATTCTGAAACCATCGTTGTATGACTATAAAGAGTATCAATGTTTAGAAGCCCACTGGGAAAAGAATTTGTCACCTGCTAATATTTTTTCACTCTACGCGTCTTTGAGATCGATAAGGCTTTAGGTTTTAGATCATCTAGCCACAACACTTTTATCTGAATGACTGATAATGATAATGAGACTGACAAGTATTTACAATTTGACAAAATATAAAAAATAACAATATTATTAATTAAATACTATTGATATTCTCTTTAAGGATCAAACCTTGTAATTATTTTTAATTTAAAATCCAATTCAAAATCTTTTATTTTTCCCGTCCTGTGGCTACTATCTACCCATGACAAAGACGCCAGCTGCTATATTCATTAAGCAGTTCCTATAATATTTCAGTCAGTTGCTTAGCTTACAGCTCTTAATAATACATAGTGCGGTGAACTCGAGATATAAGGTGTGACAAATGTTCAACCCTCGGGAAATCAGCGCCACTACCGACTACCAACGGCTTCAAATAAATATACTAACTGTACAGGTTAAATTAATAGGAAATGTAGGTCCTCTTGCACACTAAATCGTGTATCAAGAACACATACATACCGTTCACTTTGAAAAAGATTTCGAAGAGATAAGAAAAGATAAATTTAGCCAGGCGTGCTCTTCATCATCAGCCCAAATACGTCCCACTGCTGGGTACGGGCCTCCTCTACAACTGAGAGGGTTTAGGCCTTAGTCCACCACGCTGGCCTAGTGCGGGTTGGCGGACTACACACCTAAGAAATTCCTAAGAGCTTTTTTTTAGGTGTGCAGGTTTTATCACGATGTTTTCCTTCACCGTTAAAGCAAGTGATAATTCATTGTGAATACACACATAACTCCGAAAAGTCAGAGGTGTGTGCCTGGGATTTGAACCTGCGACCGCGAAATAGGATCCAAGCTTGTACATAGTGCATAGCATTCACAACGCTGGACCAACAAAGCAGTCAGTGAATCAATAAAAGTTAAAACAAAAATTGTGTAAACCTTATGGCATTTGATATTTTAAATTCGGCAAACGGCAAAGATTTTTAAGTGATTTTAAGTGATTATATGTACTTTAAAAAATACTGTTTAAAGTATTGCATTGAAAGGAAGTAAGAAAAAGTTGAAAATTTTCCCCTGCCATAATCAAGACTCGTGCAAGCCTTAGCTTAGCATGCTCTTAATATTACATTGTATCTATATGTCATTCATTTGATGATCATAAAGCGCTATAGACGCTGTTAATTACTTTAAATAAAGCAAATATATATATTTGTAAAATATTATTTTCATAAAATACTGGGGCAATAGATACGATAAAGAAACAAGGGCAATTTACTTTTTATTTTTAATTCCCTCGGAGGCTTGCTATAAAAATCCTGAAAACGTTCATATGCTTTGCTTTTATAGACGTGTTATTTCTAGTTATTAACTCGAGTGAACTGCACCGCACTAATTTCAGGCTTGGAAGTCTGTAGGTCTAGGAGCGGAGATAGTAATTTCAATTGAAATAATATTTGTATTTCAAAGATGGTTTGAGGGTTTTGTGAGTTCTTATGTTATGACATTTTCTATTGGATTGAACGGGCATAGCGGCAGTTACATTAGATTTTACGTTTAAGTGAGATAATATTAAAATAGTCAATCACAAGTTGGATGAAGTTTTAAATAAGCCGCGGATATTTGAGTACTGAAAAGAAAGATAGACTAGGATATTTATTTAGTAAATACTACTACTACTAGACTTGGGCAAAGAGTGGTTTGTGCTTTTAGAAACCCCTTTCATTCTCAATAAAGCTATAAATATTTGAGAAGCAACTCCAACGTAATACGTTATTATCGTAAATGATGATCTAAACGCTTGAAACACGGCTCGTAATTTCTACAAACATTTTGAGCAATTTCAGAAATGTCCTCGGGGCTCAGATTCGGAGGCACCCCTTACAATTCCTTTCAATTCTTAAAAAGATTGGAATTTATTCAACTTACCTGCCGTTTCCTTTGTTTTTCGTTGATTATTTTCTTCGAGGCACCGCGCCGAAGATAACGAGCCCTCTTTCAAGACGCCTTCTCATTTCCCAGTAGATTTGTTATTTTTAATTTTAAACCGCCCATTTTGTTTCTACCTCAGGGAGTACTAAATGAATGGTGTTGGAATAAACGCTATTCAATTGTTTTGTGCCTAATTAAGCGCTTAAGTAATATGCTTATTGAAGCGTCTTTCCGTCACTGAGTTATCAAATTTGCATTGGGTGTTTTTAATGCAATATTTTCTTTGAAATACTTTTTGCAGCACCATATAAAAAAAATACACACAACAGTCACATACATAGTTCTGATCCCACACTAAGATACAAGTCTTGTGTCGTGGGTATCAGAAACTACGAGAGACTTTTCGGCCTCACATACACCCAGACCCCAAACAAATATTTGTGGATCACACAAACATTTGTTTCGGTGCAGGGATCAAACCCGCGGCCTCTCGTTTCGCAAGCTGGTGTCTAGCCAACTGCGCCACGTCAAAATTAAACGTGACAAAGTCTTTCACATATAAAAAATAATTCATAAAATAAATAATCAAAAGTATTAAGTAACAAGCTGTAATGTAAAAAAATATTACGAACATTATTATAATTAAATAAAATAAATCTTTTCTTATAATCAAATTCTAAGATAAAGGTTTTTAAGATTACACGATTAACTTTAAGTAGTTTGAATGTTAATAAAATAACTCCCTATCAACATATACATTATAATTAACCGAGATTACGTCTTGGCTATTCACGAACTCACTCCAAGAATTATCACTGAGGGCTTAAAATGTGGGCGGCGTCTAGTGGGTCCTAATTTAATTGTTGCATTAATTTAACTCGTATGAAAAGGCTTATAATGTCAGAAACCAACGTTAATTCTCGTTTTCGTATCTTAACACGCCACTTATAACTTTAAAAGTTCTAATTTTGGGAGAACTCCCTTTTAATGAGTTTTGTTTACTGAAATAGAACTGTGCTAATGGAAGCATCATTTGTAACTTGTTTTGGACGCTTTATATTTTCAAGAGTTTTACCGACAGTAGGGGATTAAAATCTTTATTGAACATTAGACTTAAAATAGACTTTGAAAATATTTTGAAGCTTACTTTCTTTTTGAATTGACGACGAATCTATTGCCATTTACCGGGCACATTTCAAAACTCAGTGCTGTTACAAAAAAAATCCTAGAAGAATTACCATTTAACATGTTATTCGATTGGGGAATCATTTCCAATATCAATCAATTTATGCCGCAGGAAGAACGAGGCATTAACATGTTCTATAGATAAGTTGTAGACGAGGCCCATGCCCAGCAGTGGGACGTATATGGACTGATGATGATGATGATAGGTAAGATTCCGTAGTCACAAATTTCATCACAATATTTCATACCATAATAAACATAGCTTTTGTGCTTAAAAATACATCGATAAAATATCAAAATATTCATGACAAAAACGGTATCACGTGACAATTACAAAGATGTACGCGATATCCAGAACATTTAAAAATAACGAGGTCACAGTATGAACACAAAGAGACACGTATCAACATCGTTGTTAAGATAAAAAATATATTTTACAAATTACAAAGGCTTTGTGCAAAAACACTGTTATTGTATCTGTCACAACCTCACGTCGTGTGATTTATGGTTCACCGTATTAACATTTCACTAAAAACATTACACGCAGTTGAAAATAGACTCATTTATTTAGTACAAACATGTTGTTTTAATTTTTGCGTTAGTTTTTAAATTGAGCGAGTTAGTTTCGATATACCTCTCTATTTTATTTCTATATTTATAAACTGAGGCTCGTAATATATTTTAAAATTGAGAAGAAATCGTTGCTATCGCGGCACAAGTCTTCACAATGGGATCTAGAAGTCTTGGATTTGACTGGTTGGCCCTGTTTGGGTAAAGTATGTTACAATTAAATTTTCCATTAGGATAGTCTCAGTCGCAGGATGAAGTCTGAGAATATTTCCGAAAAATAACAGGCTCGCCAAATGTAAAAGGAAGAAATATACGTAGGTATGCCTACCCAATAAGGAATAGAAGCATTTGAAGGTATATAATTTTTATTTAATTACTGTTTCATTTTATAATTTTCGTTTTCATTTTTCGTAATCAAATATTATTTGGCTAATATAGTAAAACCAATATAACGTAAATTGGTTTGTGTGTGGATAACTATTATAGTGATTGAAAGGAATGCAATTATCGAACCATCTCGGAACAAAAGGATTGCGTCACATAAAATCGGTCGCTAAAACTCGTTCAGTAAGCGAGCGAGGGTGCGTGTTTCATGGAAAATGTATGATAATATTTCAGCAGGATTTTGCGATGCGATCCGTTGCACAGTGGCGCGCCCTGGCGTGAGTTAGTGCAGAAATTTCTATTCAGTTAAACATAAAGCTTATATACTACACTTCATTGCATATTTCATTAAATAACCAGAAGCAAGTGGTATTAATTGCCTCTAAACTTAAAAGTTTGATTTATCTTTAACCACCATCATCAGCCCATATACGAGTACGTCCCACTGCTGGGTGCGAGCCTCTTCTACAACTGAAAGGGTTTAGGCCTTAGTCCACCACGCTGGCCCAGTGCGGGTTGGCGGACTACACACCTAAGAACTTATAGGTGTGCAGATTTTCCTTCACCGTTAAAGTACGTGGTAATTCATTGTGAATACACACAATGTGTATCTTTCTTTTCTTTAAATTTAAGTTGTTTGGAGAAGGACGGTGGCTGCTAGATTTCCCGACAGTATTTGGATTTTTATTTAATAATATATGAAATACATGTTTACGAATTAATTATTGTTTTTAAGACTTCCTTTTTCGATAACAAGCGATTTGTTTTGGCTGTCGAACACAAAGATTGGTTTTCTGGAATTTTTGTTGTCTGAATCTAAAGTTTTGTAAGGTTTTTGTAAGATCTTTTTTTCCTCGTGGTGCATTTGGTTAGGCATTAGAATGCGAAACGAGAACTCGAAAGTTCAATCCACAAATATTTGCTTGGATCTGGGTCTCCGAAAGACTGGATTATTACAAAGTTTCTATACACATGAAAGGAATCTTTTATTTTAGTGTAGTACAGGAACAACGTATGTATGTGACTAGTAAGTGTAATAATTTCATTTATTTGTCTTCTAGAAAAAGACCTGCAGCTACCTGCTTTACATAAGCGATTACCTAAGCTATTCGTAAACGTCGACACGTCGATTCAATTCTGTCTCAATTCAAAAATTATTAAGCGTTTGAAACGTTACTTCTCATGTTTATTTCAATCCTTTGTCTATATTCTTAACTAGCTGTGCCCGCGACTTCGTCCGCGCAGAAAATTATTTTTTTATAAAAAAAAATATAAACTAAAAGTAGCCTAAGTTACTTACTCCTTATTACATCAGCTATCTGCCAGTGAAAGTCCCGTTAAAATTGGTCCACTCGTTTCACAGGAACAAACAGACAGACAGACAAAAATTGTAAAATACATTATTTTGGTATATGTACCGTGTATACATCCATATGCATTTATTAAAAAGTGGTTATTTCAATATCACAAACAGACACGCCAATTTTATTTATTTGTATGTATGTATAGATATATACATGTAGTAAAAAATGGTTATTTCAATATTACAAACAGACACTCCAATTTTATTTATTTGTATAGATAGCAAATCCTCGAACTACATCATTAGCAATAAAGCCATCAAACAGATTGTATACAATAATTCAATTATGCATAATTGCTTTCTATGACAACGTATGATTGATGTAACTCGTGATTTATGTAAGAGATGCGGTAATTATGCTTAGATAATGAAATTATTGCATAATATAATTTACTTTGCTTGGTGCATGAGAACCGTAGTCTCACTGATTTAAATTAAACAAAAATGTTTACAACTCTACTAATTAATTGCAATAGTCTAGCCATGCTCTCTATTGACCAAATAGAAACTTATTTTAGCACAGGATCGGCAAACAGGCAATCGGTTCGCATGACGGTAAGTGATTACCATTTCCCCACAAATATTTACAATTCTAATAATCAGTTGCAATACGTGGCCAGTTTTCGTAAATGTGAGAGAAAAAGCAGAGAAATATTAAGTGTATAGATTGTCAATTACTCTCATTGGTCGTATAAAATACAGTTATATTGGTGGTTAACGAAATATTTTGTATCAAAAGTAAAAAAGCGAACGTTGAATTGATGCATATACGCTTCATGCTGCAATTGTTAGTGCCAATTTATTGCCAGATTGGATTACGGACTTATATTTCATACCACTTTCTGAAAGCAAATCGACGTAAATCAGTTTGCGTTTCTTACAGTGAATAGGATGCTGCATATCGCTTGAGTTCCTTCTTCCATTATTTCTTCACCTCTTTTAACTCCTTGTGTTTTGAATGTAATAGTCGTTGGCTCTCAGAGAGGCTGCATACTTGGTTTCCGGAACTATGTATAATAAATTTAAATTAGATTTTACTAATTTACGTGCTGCTGCTGAGAATTTCCAAATAGGAAAACCTAACAACACTGCTGACTCGGGAATCAAAGCCAGGAACTCTTGATCTCACCCCACATACTTATGTCGTGGGACAAACGAGACATTATTTAATGAATAAATATACATGGAATGGAAAATAGTTATAGGTGGAATGATTAATGTTCTTATTTGGGAGAAACTTTACTATCGTTTGTTCATTGAAAAGTTCTAGCACTCTCCGCCATTAATAAGTAATACAGCTAATTATTGAGAGAACACGTTCTAAATTAGATTCGGAATATTTAGGTTACCTTTCCGTAGCGTACCGATATACATGTAAATTTAATTGCATCTGTATTCAAAACATCATTGTAACAAAAAAATGTTGAACATAGAAGCGATAGTGTTTATTAATCGTATAAAATTCTGCTCGTTTTCTCATCATATCAAGTCCTTCGTAACAAAATTCTAGGAAATTTCCAGCTTGGAAATCTAATAAGTAATAAGTAGTTTCATCAATAAGTAATTTCCAACTAATCTTAAATTATTTTATAGCTGTGTTGTAGGATACAATTCTTCGAATTAACACTGCACGTGTATACGTGCAATACTACCCGGTCTATTGTTGCAATAATACACGTATGTGTATTGTAGCAAGAATAGACCGGGAAACATTAAACCTTTGAATAGTAGTATTCGGAGATCCAACACGAAACTGAATTCAGAAACCTTGAAACAGATTCGGGAATTTACGTCCTATCTTAGAATCAATGGCGCATATGCGATAGTCCGTGAGTTACTGCCACCGCAACATCGGATATTAATTTATAAACAATAGTTTCTATTTGATACACAATAGCTGATGACCCGAAAGCGAATCTGGGTCGTGTCTCCAAGCCAGGAATTCCGGCACAATGCCGTTGGAATGTTAATGGGCCGACACATTCAGAGCAAAACTATCGCCCGAAAGAAACAATAGACTGTCGTTACTCAACAGTTTTTGATATCGTGATATTTTAAATGGAGTTCGTTGGCTGTGTACTACTTAAGTTAATATTACCAAATCATTCCCCTATTAAACCTAGAACATTAATTTTTCAGTGTTATTTTAAAAGTAGGTTTAATCTAGAACTTTTACAACGGTATCACAATACATTATATCGAAGAGAAGGTAAATGTACATCTATTTTAGATGTCCTACGTAGATGTGCCTAATTTAATCGCTAGTAATGTTGTGTAAATTTATAGTAGTTGTGTTAAATCCTCCTACATACAGGGTGTATTCAGACCGTGATCGGAAACTAAGGCAGGTAATAGCTAAGGTGATTACAAACCCCCTGGCGTTAAAGAAAATTCTGACAAAAAATTAAAAAATTGACGTTTTCCATACAACCATCGGTATTAAATGTACGCGGTTTGTATGGAAAACGTCAATTTTTTTTTTTTTGTGAGAATTTTCTTTAACACCCGGGGGTTTGTAATGACCTTAACTATTACCTGCCTCAGTTTCCGATCACGGTCTGAATACACCCTGTATAAATCATCGTATTCTGATTATCAATGACTGCTATTCAGTGAACAGTGATAACTAGTTACCTAAATATAACAGATACGCTGACCTAATATTGAAGTTTATAAACTTCAGAAGTTGGAAGCTGGAGATAATTTAAGTCTTATGTTTTATACGTAAGATTGCAGAGATTTGAAAATATTTTTTTTCACATCATCAAACAAATAACGTTTCATAGCTCTTTCCCCTACGATTAAAAATGATTTTTTCTTTTTTGAGTTTGATTTAAATAAGATTTAATTATAAAAATAAGACTTTAAATTCCATGAAAATGTAAATACATAAATGGTTCTCTCATATCTCAATCCTCCAAGTTATATGTACACAATCCACTGCCTAAAGTCCCTGAGCTTACTACGCTTTGCAAACAAAACGACAGAATATCCACAAAGCCTCATGTATAGATATAGCCTTAAAGCATTGACTTTCAGCGCTCCGGAGTCATTGATATGCAATCCCTAGTGTATTGTAGAAAATGTATGTGCATATAGGAGCTATAGTGGAGTTGCGTTCGGAATTTCCGTTATGGTAGATTCTATATAAATATTAAATGAATCATACCTTTTTTCCTATAACGAGTCTCTTAGGATTTTCGGAAGGAAAAATGGTTGTGACGTGATTCGTTCAAGAAAAATGATGGTACGATTGAAATACATACATAAATACACAACCCCACGCTTGTATTCCCGTAACGGGTAGGCAGAGGTGCATTTCTTCACCCACATTTCGCCAGGTTTGTTTGAGTCTCACGTAATAGGGGCGAGCCTATTGCCGTTTTAAATTGAATTATTTAAGAATATTTTTTTATTGGGTACATGTTACTGCGATCGTCCTGAGATCGATTTCCTGGTCGAGGTTTTGCCATTACGAAATTCTCAGTAGAAACGCGAATTCTGGTAATGTGGCTGAAAAGCAGCTATATACTTGCCCCCTATTACGTGGGACTGATACATATTTACCTAACAGAAAGAAGGTGGAGAAATGCACCTTTGCCTACCTCTCAGGGGAATACAGGCGTTAGTAAGTGTTTGAATGTATGCTTAGAAAAAAACAAATAATGATAAAGTATTAAGAAAAGCCAACCCGCACTAGGCCAGCGTGGTGGACTAAGGCCTAAACCCTCTCAGTTGCTGAGAAGGCCCGTACCCAGCAGTGGGATGTATATAGGCTGATGATGATGATGATGACGATGATAAAGCTGACGATAGTGAAAACGTTATCTGTAAATGGACTTAGCATCTTTGCGGCCTCGATCACAAAAGACTCTGTTATTGATCTACTAGTATAGTAATTCTAATATGAGACAGAGAGACAGTTTATATTTTCTGCGACTGTAACAAAAAATATCTTTGTCGAATATAATATAATTGCAGAGAGAGAAAATGCACTATAAATAACTCTAAAAAGTTATTCGCTATTTGTAATTACACACACACTCATAAATAATGCAGGAATGATCGGAACAATTGTGGACCAAAAAACGTGTCATGAATTCATGTCAATATTACAATCTCTGTTTTCCATTATAAAAGTTTCATTGCTCTCTTTTGCTGAAGAGTTTAATTCAGATATAATAACTTAATTACATCTGGCCGCGACATGAAATTAATTTTATAATTAAAGCTTTATATTTCGTTATATATTCATTCGTTTTGCAATATGTTTATGTCTGGTTTACGCAATTGCAGTGTTATTTGTATCTCTTACCAAGTTATATTTCACTACATAGAAACAAAAGTTAAACTTTATTTAATTAAATGAAACAAATGTTCATACATACATAGCCTCACGACCGTATTCCCCGAAGGCATAGGCAGAGGTGCATTTCTGCACCTAAATTTCGCCATTTATGTTTTTCCTTGGCCTACGTATCAGGAGGCGAGCTCATTTCCGTGTTTCGGGCACATTTCCTGACTCTGAACTGCTACTGAGAATTGCCTAATGGAAAAACTCTATAAGACTCTATAGAGGGTTATAACCCTCTTGCGTTTGAAAACAGGGCATCTAAATTGTGCTGATCCACTGCCTCGCGGTACAAGTATGTGCCGAGCGAAATATTTATTTACAGCCAATTTAACTTTAGAGTTGTACAGTTGCACAATGCGGGAAATGGTACTGTTAGAGCTATTATCACCAGTAGCTATATTATTACGGTAGTTCAGAATTTTGTAAAGTGTTACAATTAGTTCTAACCGTTACATAATACCCAGATTTAAGAGCATACGTTTGTTCATTTTGCAAAAACAGATCTCCGAGGATTATACAAATCACACAGTCATCATCTACTCTTATAGCCTATAGTATGGTATTCATTTACTTATTGTTTATTTATTCCTATTTGGACATAGACCTACCCTAAATATTTTCAGTTTTGTACCCGCCTTCAGGCATCTACGCAATAATATAATATTATTACATACAATAATTACGCAACACCAAAAATCATCCAACAGAAAGATCATTTACAAACAATTTAATTCAGATAAACAAATTAGCAACAAAACCATGCAATTGTTCAAAATGTTTCAATTAAATGATATCATATGTCGTCGGATAATATTGATAGTGATGACCGCATGCGATTCGGATATCTGCGGATTTTATCATGTGGCTTAACCGCAGTATTGTGAAGCGCGTTGGTATGCGGTGCAGCTATGGTGCTAGTCCATTCGAATGTGTAGAATTCTACAAATAGTTTTGAAAAACATTGAAGTATTTATACAGAGCCTAAAACCCAAAGCTAGTGTTGGGAACGGCAGGATTTGTTTTGGTTTTATATGCTCAATGCCTCACTATTCAATATGCATTCATGGATGCCTAAAAATAAAGAGGAAAGTGAGAATATATTGACATTTATTCTCTGTATGACTACAGCCTTGTTAGGGTCTTTGTTGAATTTAGGTTTACTCAATCTGAAATAGTTTCTTAAAAATCATAAAATAACAACAAAGTTCATGTATACGTATTGTTTCCTTTAAATTGGGTACTTCGAGCCTATTTACGGTCGCAGAACAAAAGTTTTTGTAATACATTACAAAAATAGACTAGATAAATAGACTCTGATACTGTACTTTCAAATACTCGGCACAAAATACACTAAATTTCTTCAATAAAACTCACCACCAATACAAAAGCGTAGTCCCTGCTTTTTAAATTTTCAGTTACTTTCACACAGACATAATTTAAACCTCCGAAAATAATGTGTGAAGTAACGCTTTCATAGGTCAAGTCAGCATGAACTCAATCCGGGGTTTTAGCAATTTTTCGTGTAATTAAAAGGGTTGAATCGCTTCTCGCGATTTAGGTCATAGATATGAGCCGCATGATAAACGGCCTGAGAATAGGAAATTATACTAATTTTATGCCTGTTTTCTCATCATACTTTCACCGCAAATTACGTTAACTTTATAATGTATACGAAACGAAAAATAAGGCACATTAAAAAAAAAAACAATTACTGTTCTACGTAGTTATAAAACGAAACAAAAATATATGTAATTTATGTAAAAGCATTCAGTGAGCTTTAAGAGGGGGTACAGAATAATTAGAATAAATTGTTCTCATTAGGAAGTTCGCGAGAGAACGGGCGGAACGCCGGTGAACATGTGCAAAACCATACATCAAACACATGAAGGTAATAAGTAATGCTAAAATATAAATGGAACATGAAAAATGTGACATGTCTTTATAGACGCAGACGCAAAACGCGGATAATATTTCACGCAGCGTTGTTCTGTATCACCTCCCTACCTCTTTATATCAATGAATATTCATTCATGCAACTGTTTACTATGAAGAAATAAACTCATTTTTTATACGGCAAAATGCTGACACTGGAAATGCTGTGCGTTCTTAATTTATTATCACAAAGTTTTAAATTTTCATAATAAGTTTATTTAAATGTGGAATACCACGATAATGATTATAACTTATTTAGTTCCTAATTACGTGAGACTTAAACAGCTGGCGAAACGTGGGTGTAGAAAACATCTCCGCCTACTCGGGTTATCATATCTCACAGGGAAGGTTGAATATATAATAATATTCATCTATTATTATATTTTCACCTTATTAAAGAAAAACATACACATACATACATAACCTCACGCCTGTATTCCCCGGAGAGGTAGGCACTAGGCAGAGGTTCATTTCTGCACCCACATTTCGCCATGTATGTCATCAGTCCCATGAAATAGGGGGCGAGCCTATTGCCGTTTTTCGAGCACATTTCCAGACTCCGTACTCCTATTGAGAATTTCCTAATGGAAAAACCCAATAACACTTTGCCGGGAATCGAACCCGGGACCTCCAGATCGCACGGCACATACTTGTGGCGCGAGACCACGAGGCAGTCAGTTAAAGGAAAAATTAAAAGTAAATTTTTAAACATCGTAAGTATGGCTTAAGCGGGTTTCTACACAGAATCACAGATTACAAATATTAAACAAAGATACCATCGATATATCTTTATCATAGATATATCTTTCTCTATTGCATGCTTTAAATTAATTCTTATAATATTTCTCAACCTTTAACTCCATTTTGGCTTTGCCTACAATAAATAAAAAAGTATCCATGTCAAAAAAAATCTTAACAACGAAAACAATATAAATTATATCTGCTCGACTGCCACATCCAAAGCAAACATACAATTGGATCAACACACTCAAAATCTCATTCGTCACTTAGTAATATTCGATACTTGGCAAAAAGTTCCTCGCTTGGGTGCGTAATGAACAAACTTAGCCCACTGAAAGGGTTAAAACCGTGAAAGTCAAGGCTTTATGAACGAAATTGGTAATTCATTGCTCAGATTTAGCTTACTTTGCGCAGTAACACTCGGGTATTGGAAGAAGTTTTTTCGCGCTAATAAAAACGTATGACAGTTTTAGCGTTGATAATGCGACTTTCGTTCTTGGTTTCGCTAACGTTTGTTGTTCTTTTTTGTTCGAAACGTTTGTATGGAAATTCTCTGTTTCATATATTCGAGATTTTGCTTGCTTAGTAATCGAGTACTTTAGGTAACAAGACTGCGCTATTCTATTTGACGGCCTGAACCAATACCAATTTGCGTAAACTACTTCCACTTCGGCTTTGACATGTACTTGTACACGAAAAACCATTTCCCTTTATTGGATGACAACCTTACGGTACACGAACAAGTAGATACTTGTTCGTATTAAATTTAACGTGAGATAATAACAATCATAATAAGGACCAGAGTTAAATGAATAGTACCAACTTCACCTAGAATAAATGTTAATTACGTCTACCATTAATTAAAAGTGATTTGTTCTATTATAAGCACTGTTTCGACAAACTTTGCTAGACCATGGTTTTACATTCTGTACTCAGTTTGCATATACTGCATAGTAGTTTAATTATTTCGGAATTGCACATCAAGAGCAGAACTTTGGCTTTTAGATGTTATTTGTGTAGTCTAAACTACGAGTCACGAACCTTATAAGTGTAGGTAGAACTCTGGAAAAACGTAGTTATATACATACATGTAATTTGGACTGCAGTAGGAATCTGGATCGCAAAAAAAACTATACGCCGTAATAAAACTATAGCATTTCATTCATTGAATTATATCCTGAAGGCTAATTTTCTGTTACTAGAATAATCGTGTTAACCCAGGTAACAACAACCGTGCATTAAGTGTAAAACGTGCCATGATGACTCACGCAAGTTCGTCGTATTTCACAATAAGCCTATGTTTATCTGGCATCAATCAGTCCTAGATTATTTTCCCTAGAGCGGTCGTCACTTACATGATTAAATTTTAAAATAGGCTATATTTTTTATGCTATTCGCAAACAATGCATATGTTGTATGTTTCTTTAACATTAGGCAAGTATCAAATAATAAAATAAAAATTTAAGTCTTTATGTATATTGTGAATTTTAATAGTAAAAAACAACTTTTGACATCGTCTCTAATGACAAAGCTAATAAAAAGCTAAATTTACGCAAATAAACCGAAACTTTAGTGCTAAATTTGCCGTCTTTGTTTGGAGTTAAAATTCTTAGTTCGTAAAAAGTTACAAGTGCCATAAAAACATCACCCAAAGATGGAATAAATAATTATTGACTTATACATATTTTTATTATTATTATAATACTTTTAAGTAAATAAAGAGACTTAGATTTTTTTGTACCTATACGAATTTAGTCTGATCATATAAGTAAATTATTTTTTACTTATAGGATCTCCACTCCACACCTCCTATGAAGACGGGATGATCTTTAGATAAATACTTAGCCCACCAAACATCACATTTATAGTTTAAGCCCAACACTTAAAATCAAATGAAGTGTCGTGAGGATTAGAAACAAAGAGACACCTCTCTATCTTATACACCCAAATCAAAAAGTATTTATTGCATTTTGAAACACACAGAAACCTGCTTCGGTGTAGGCATGGAATCGCCGTATCTAAGACTGTAGATGTGAATGCAAATGTTTTTTTTTTAATTAATTTTGCTGACTGGCGCAGTTGACTTATGTTTGTGTGAGACATAATATGTTTGAGTGATCCACAAATATATATTTTTGGTCTAGGTGTGTGAGACCGAAAGGTCTCTCGTAGTTTCTGATAGTACTCACGATACAAGTCTCGTATCTTATTATGAGGTCAAAACTATGTATGCGACTGTTGGGTGTATTTTTTTTTTTACTTTTATCCATACAATTTGTTTGAAGTCAATTTATTTCGAATTTACGAATGAAAAAGCAAAATTTAATTTAGCACGGCTACTTAAGCCGCAAATGTCGCACTACATGGACAGTAATAGCTTACTGGAGTTTTCTTATATTGCATTTTTTCAATTTCCGTACCTGCAAAGTTAAATAAAATGTTTCACCTTGGATTTGAAATGTCTTTTCGGTATCAAATAGCAATTCCAAGTTTCTAGAGATAGCCTCTATAATTATAATTAAAGTTCTAGAGTTATAAATGTTAATTAGGTTGGTTTTATGTCATATTATACTACTCATTTACTCTGTATTTTAGATGGAAATGGACTTGATACGGTTTTCGTCTTTTTGCAAAAACTGTCGATAACACGTGGGTGCAGGAATACCCCTCGACATACTGTTTCGGAGATCTCGATCTTCGTGAGCGAGCTCATTGGGCCGTTTCTTTAACTTCAAATTGTACCGTATTATTGACCTTAACAGAAAAATATTAACCTTTAAACCTTATTAAAATAGCTCATTTAATACTAAAATGTTTTTTAATGACAGAGTGACAAACAAGTAATTGAATTTCGGAATTTCTAACTTCACTTTAAGCACTTTACAGTTTGTGTCCCACATGACAAATGCATGTATATTTTATGTCATTACTTTATTGCTAACTTTGTCCGAAACAACTGTCCGCCATAAGAGTTGCTGTAACTCGAACTATTCGGTATAATAATGTATCACGACTTCACGGATTATAACAAAATTTTGTGTACATTTATCTCTGAAGCCATCTTATTTACTGCCATCGCTAAAATGTTCAATGCTTTTGAAGTGTAACTTATGTTAGGATCAAAAGTTCCTTTATATCTTAGAATGATTGAATAATAAATGTATCCAAATAATAGGTTAAGTATTTATCTGTATATCGAATTAAGAGCCAGTGTACATTAAATAGACCTAATTTAGAAAATAATTAAATGAAATATTTGAACAAAGTTGTGAATTGCTTAAATATTTTTCGTCTCACATTGTTTCCTTTCAGCCGTTTGTAAAAAATTACATGTAACCCCTAACCCAAACTTCGCGCAAACATTGTGTAACTTCTTTGTGACGTGTTAAAGGGTTATTTTTTCTAACACGACATTAAAAGATAAAGGCAACATTTCGGTGTAATCCATTTAAAATGCGATAAACCGTTGACCTAAGATTAACATAATGGATAAAGTTAAAAGGGACTTCTATCTGCGAACGTGAGGAATAAAGGATGCAAAGAGATTTCCTTTTTTGTGGACACGGGTTTAACTATTGTACTTTGAACAAAGAAGCTCAGTGACATAAATGTATTTCCATCTTTTTTCTTTTCAATATAAACTTATACACCGTTTACAAAGTAAAAGCTTAAATGTTTCGTCAATAGTGTCTTTTAAGTCTCAAGTAATAGAGGTGAGGCTAACGCCTTTTAATATAGCATTATATAGCAGTGATGGCCTCGAGGTTTAGGCGCGCGGTCGAGAAGGTCGCAGGTTCAAACCCCAGGCACACACCTCTGAGTTTTGGAAGTTATGTGTGTATTCACAATGAGTCCTCGAAACCGACGTGCATGCATGAAGCGGAGGAAGCGAAAGAGGTATGTTTGGACTGTGGCATTTGGCGCTCTATAGTCTCTGCCTACCCTAAAAAAAAATCAGCTTTATTTCTGAGAGTTTCTAAATGTAAATCTCTATCCGAGAGCCAAGACCTGCATAGCACACTATATTTCCCGGCACCCAGTTTTGCAACGAGTCCATGAGAAAGTGGGAAATAAGTATGAAATTATTATATATTGCTTTCTAAAATTAATAATGTTTTGTAAATTTATTATAAAAACTTCTTCAATAATATTTAATTCTGAAATTCTCAAATATATTATTATAAGGAAAATATGGAGGCCAATAAATAATTTCCTCACTTCTAATAAACTGATATTGTATAGAACGGTGATCGGCAGAAATTGGTTTCAATATAAATTATAACCTAAATTGATTTGCTCCAAAAAGTATTTTCGTAAAATAAGATTTTCTTCATTTCATTACTAATTTCGCAACGAGCTGTACGTAAAACGCGTAATAATTCAATGATTTTAATTATAGCTTGTTTGTAAATTGAATCAAACCTCTTGATGATTGGAATTTGGACTTAGGCCTTATTCAGTTAATCGTTGAAAAACGACCCAGTGGAAGATTTCTGATCAGATCTTATTAATATTACGTACATTTCTTAGAGTCGTGATAAAATCGAAAGTTGAATTTCATTTTAAAGTTTCTGCCGGCTTAGAATCGAAGGATCTTTAAACTTTGTTTTAAGCTACACTAGACACTGGCTTCCCTTTAATGTGCAAAGTTTTGGCTTTTTAAGTCAACAAGCAGTGTGGTCTCTAAAGAACTAGTTTTAGTAACAAAAAGATGCTTCATCCTTAGATTTCAGCGTCTTTAAGACAACGGTATTGTTTCCTAACGACCCTCTGATAGTGGTGTGAATAACTAACAAAATACAAGTTCAGTTTACTTTTGCCTTTGAAAACCTTCGGATAAACAAAGATAAAATGAAGTCTTCAATATTGGTGATTAAATGATCGCTTTTCACTTTTATAGTTACGGTACCCATCCTCTAAACGCAATCAATCTCAAATCAATAAAATATTATTGAAACCAGTTGTATGATACAGTTTCAACCTTATTTATATGTATGTATATCAACATGTCAATACTATAATATCGATGTCTATCTACATATTATTAAAAGGCTGTTTTCTGGACTCGTATAAAAAAATAATTAGAATGGTATAGAAATCGCAGATAGCATGTCCTGCTCATAAAAGGCTTTGAGACCGTAAAATTTACTCGAAAGTAATAACACATATATTATATCTAGATCCTGCCAACTTTTTAGGATATCAGTATATCAACAAAAAAATTATGGATGGATGATGCAGAAACAAAATCTGGCTTTTACCATTTTTAAGTAATTAACTCAATCTCAGATAAATCATACGGTAACAACTTACATCAGATCTGTGCAATTGAGCCGTGCGCATCAGTAACTCACTTCAGAATGTCTATAACAATATCGATAGCACCTATAACAAGCCTGCATCACGTCCTATGGTTTAGATGACGATTATACTGTCATCAGCGGCTTGTCGAAACCTCGTTCATTATTCAACAGGGTGCACGGAATGCTTTGCAGGTTTGTGTTACTCACCGCCAGCACCAACGGTGATATTCAAATCCACATGACAATTGTTTACAAATGCTTCAGTTACAACCAATCCTGTGAATTCTAGACCTTTATTGGGTGTTCGAAATTTCATTCTCTGTATGAATTTGTTGTGAATCTATTGAAAGACAAACAGCAAACCAATTCCATTTTATTGTTTGAGTTATTTATACGTAAAATTCGTATTCGTTTGAGTATCTTTTAAAATTCTACATATTCATATAAATATAGATATACATCCACAACACAATACCATTGATTTTTTTATTATTTTATGTAAGAGAGATATACCACTTCAATAATACTTAATATGTAATAGTCTCGCCCCTATTACGTGGGACTAATTACCTGGCAAAATGTGAATACAGAAATGTACCTTTGACAACCTCCCCCAAGAGGTTCATTCAGGTGTGAGGATATGTTTGTAAACATACTACTTCGATCAAGCTGGCCGATTTCACATTCCAATATAGCTAAAACTACTAAATCTAATCCAAGCCGAAACTATAATCTGAACTATGAAATGTTTGTATTCAATACATAGACATGATATATGTCACGGCGAAACGCAACCTGGTTCTGAAACACATTTTACGATTTGTTTGACACGAATGAATATTGACGTGAATTATTACCGTCCGTGCATTCGCTGGATGGTCCCGGTTTTTATGACGAGTGGAATGCGATATAATGTCGAGTACGAAAAAGCGTGATCCCTTTCATTGGAGATTTATTGAATTACGAACGATTCGTCTGATGGCAACATCGACTCTGGTGTTTTTTTTTTCTTTCGTTTGCTGTCGCGAATTCGTGTTATAAGGTTAAGGGTGTCACCATATATTAAATGATGAAGCAGATTGCATCCTCAACTCAAACTTTAAGTTATTATGTTATCTCAACCTCTTTATATTCATATAATTACACAATATAACACATAACTATTACACGTCACACAATATAATATATAAAATAACCCTATGGTACATAATCTAGGTTTGTTCAACCGAGGACTTGATACAGCAATGACTCCTGCTAGCACTGAACGTGCTTATATAGATACCGCCCCACTATAACGTGACAATAACATCTCAAACTACCGACGAACATTTTATCAATTACTATTTATCTAACCTTAAATAGTTAAGGCGACAACAATTACGAAAGAATGATAATGCAAGATGCTACATGTTTCACTAAGTCACGAAAAAATATTTTTGTAGCTTAAATGTACCGTGTAATAATGTATCGTAAAATAATAAAAAAAGACATTGTAAATATGAGAAACAGCTTTATGAACAAAACAAAATATAATATTTCTTTATTAAAAACAATATTTATGTATTAAACACCTCAAATAATAATCTCAAACATCGACTTAATAATTTATAATATTACCGTTCTTTGCAAATGCATAGGTACGCATATGGACAAAGGTATATATCGCAACCAATATTCATCATCAGCTCTTATACGTTCCACTGCTGGGCACGGGCCTCCTCTACAGCAGAGAGGGTTTAAGCATTAGTCTCCACTACGTTATCCTACAAACCAACATGTTTTTTTTTTTAAAGATTCAGGTTTATTATTTCTTATTTTATTCATTTCATTATGGTTTGCACGAAATTGGGGAACTTACATAATTCCCTTCTTTCTTCGTCTGTGCACCCATACTTTCTACCCAAAAACCTTTTTATAAATACTTGTACTCTCTTGAATGTACGTTAATGGTTGATCAGTAACCAAAAGGAGAGTATACCATAAATAACACTACGACTAGCACTTACCATTACTTGCAACTAAAAGGCCTTTGGTGATCTAAATAAATTCAGAAAAACATAATTTAAATAGAATAGGTGAAAAATTCTAAATTGTTGTGTTAAAACAAAATAAGCTAGCATTAAAATATATCCATCAATAGTTTATCAATCAACTGCCACTGTCCCTATAGAACACGACTATGCTATTATCAGCGCGCCAACAACATCGCATAATATGAAGATTGGCACAGTGAAGTACACGTCAATAGACGTATTAACGTCGACGTAGAATCATTCGAATCGACTGATGTCCTTAGGGAGACAGATCTTTATCTAGAAGCTGCAGAACCCGAATCAATGCCAAACATAGTAAGCGTTATCCACGATTCAAATTGTACTGCGAATTTAAGCCTTGGGATAGGCATTAGAATCTTCGGGATCGATATTGAAAATGTAGCTGCTGGGTTTTACTCGAATTAATCTGAAGTTAAGCTTGATCAATAGAAAATTTTAGATATATTTTATTTAATGACATGAGCGATTGCACTGACTTAGATATTTTTAGTAGAATAATTAAGTAACAAATCACTCTTGTAAGCAATCTTTAATTCATGTGTGCCTTTGAAACGCCTTTTTTGTTACACGAATTGAAATTAAACTTATCGTATTAATTTAAAACATTCACATTCATGCCTGAACCCCCAAAGGTGAATGAAGGTGCACACCTGCATCTACTTTTTGCTAATTATGTTTTAACTTCCACGGCGCGAGTCTATTACCATGTTTCGCACAAATTTTAAACTCCGTGCTGCTATTTAGAATATACTTATGGAATAGCGCTTTAACCCTGATCGAATCGATCGAATCGACGGTCGCAGGTTCAAACCCCAGGCACACTCCTCTGACTTGTCGAAGTTATGTGTGTATTCACAAGGAATTATCGCGTACTTCAACGGTGAAGGAAAACATCGTGATGAAACCTGCACACCCAAAAGTTCTTAGGAATTTCTTAGGTATGTAGTCCGCCAACCCCCACTAGGCCAGCGTGTTGGACTCTAAGGCCTAAACCCTCTCAGTAATAGAGGAGGCTCGTGCCCAGCAGTGGGACGTATATGGGCTGATGATGAATACAAAATAGGCCCTCCAAAAATTGGTCCAAACTAATAACATTCCGTCCTATTTTCTTAGCAAAGATAGTCATGTATGTAGACATTGTAGCAAAGTTGTTTTATCCGCAATAAGGTAGCCAAAGCTCATCCACTCAATTTGTACGAAGAAAACAACCCTTCAAGTAAAGAACTCGTGCGAAAATGTCAGATAAAAAAGCGTATTGGACAAGCAAAACATCATAGACCCTAACTAAAACAATTGCCCATAAAAAATGGTGCGTAACAAACAAATAAAATTACCATGAACATAGATAATATTGCGGATCTCGACGACAGCAATAAACTTAGTAATATTATGTTCATTCGCTTCCCTGGAATTTTGTTCATACGTATACAAATAAAACGAGATGTAATATGAACGAACGGAGAAACTCAGTTGAATGGAGGTCGTACTGCCATAACCACGGGTTCGATTTCAGAACATCTGTAATTTTTTTAAGTCACTTATGAGTTATGGTGAAGAATCTTCGCGAATCTTCGATATGGATAGGTATATGAAGTTCGGGTTCGTACCCGGACTAGTCGCGCGTGCTGGTCTAAGGACTATAGGTCTGAATAGTAAAAAAGGCCTATGTCCATAAATGCCAAGTAAATTTGCCGACAAATATGCAGACCATATAACTGCTAAGACAGCCATATCACTATAATAAATGTGTATGGCGTAAACATGTCCTGTATTGCTATACATAAACACTTTTCATACATTTATGCAATCACACGTACATATACCCCCATATAAGTTGCAGACAGAGATGTAAATGTACATCCACGTTTTGCAAGCAATAAAAATCATTTTTCGGAAATACAAGAGGATTCCTATAATTTCTTTTAGTGATGTGAATGTTCAGTCACGTATTTCACTGTTGTTAGGTTTGCTTTTTTACGATTAATTTAAAACCCGACTACGCTACCGAAAAGCTGTAATCACAACTTTAATAAAAAAAAAATGCATCACAAATAAATAAAACGTTGTAAAGCCAGCAAGAAATAAAATTAATTAACATACATTAAACAAGTTGCTGCTAAATACTTACTTGGTAAAATAATAATTCTGAATTCATAACAATATTCATAACAAGTATCTCCAAAGAATCCATTCCGCACCGCAACCTTGAATATGGAACTCGATCATTTAATGTCTATTTATTTTATTGAGTTCGTGTCACGAAAGCGAATCAGTAACCCATAATATCCTTGGCTTCACCCGCGGTAACCATAATCCCCGTATATGAGAGATACGGATCTGTCCCCGTCTTGTCTCACTAACCACTATTAGAAAAGAGACGAACGCGTACCTCCTTCATGAATTATTCATTGTACGGATTGCCGTTCGCGCAGTCTTGACGAATAGCGTCGGTGAATCAATAAAGGGTCGTAAGTACACCATCAGAGACTGTATCAGGCTTTTAGCTGCGAGTGGGGTGTTGTCGCAACTGTATTGACAAATCTGTCGTTGATGTGGAATATTTAAATTCATCTCCAATTCTCTTTATAGTACTTACACGAGCCTTTTGTTGTTTTTAGTTTACGTTCGTTTTTTTTTCCAGATTTATTATTTTTGCAACTTAATTCGTATGATGTTTAATAATGGTCGCAAAATCATAATCAAATAGCTCTTCCAAAAGGCACTACGTTCTTTCTCTAGTTTATTTTGTTAACAATTGTATTTTAGATTTGTAGTTTCCCGATAAAGATGAATGAATGTTTCGAAACATTTTGTCACATCCGACACAATTATACAAAGTAAATAAGGTGCTCAACAATTCTTAAAGGGATCACTCGGTGAAAACATTTCACTGAAGAGTACTTAAAACTTTGTAGACCCTTCCTCGCTGTTGCTCGAAGCCATTCTCCTTGTTTCTCGCATTGCGGACGAGGCGTTAACCACTTTCAAGATTTATGAAAGTGGCTTGTCTTTTTAAGGCACTCGAGGGCAAAGAGGAGTTATCAATGTTCACCGTCGCCGTAATTTTGTTTTCTTTTTTGGCGCGACCCGTTAATTTTGGAGGTTGTTGAGTCTGTGGAAATTTCATAAAAATAAATGCGGCTTATTTAGACCCACCCGCGATTAAATAGCAGCCCGAAACGTAGTGGCTTGCTACCGAAACATTTCAAATGTTCACGTTCCGAGTGGGGGTGAGGTCTGCCACTTTCAGTTGGTTTACCGCCTTTTGCCTCCTTGTTTATGATTTGGAATTGGAAAATCGTTTTTTACGCGCACTTTGTTTTATCGAATGTGGATCTGGGTAATCACTTTTATATTATAACCAATGTTACTTGTACCAATAAATTGACAAAGTGCAAAAGTAAAATTAATTTATTTTTAAATTAATATAGAAAGTTATTAGCGGAATTATTAAAGTGAAAACTTTACAGTTTTCATATCATAACTCAAAATTTACCATCAAGTAACTCTCTATTTATCATCAAGTAGCATAGCTTTATTAGTTACAAAACTATTAGATTCACTTATAAGTACGATATTGAAAATAGATTAGTATTATCTAGAATTAATTTAATCCGATTCCTATCGCATATCAACTAGTTCGACGCACATAGATGTAGTTTGTTGTGAGCGATAAGGACGCGTGACGTGATTCAATTGCGATAAAGGGCGGGAAACAGTTCATAGACTGCAGACAATATCGAAGTCAATTAGTGCGTCTAACGTACTATTTACATCGTTCCATATCAGTACACTTTTTTGTGACTAGCATACAAAATTAATTATTATTAAAACATTATATTATTTGCCTTTTCGATAGAGAGATCCTTGGTTTGATTCCTGGTATAGGCAAGTTTTTTTTTAGGTTTTGAGGGCCGAAATATGAGCGAAATCCTCAAAAAGCTCCCTCTAAAACATTGGATAAAACACAACTGGCGAGACATGGTTGCAAAAATGTATGTCTGTCTACAGGCATGAGTGAGTGTGTGTTTGTCCTCTGATAAGCGATTTAACATCTAGCGATTAACGTCAAACGGTCAACTAAAAGCCGATTGCAACGAATTTTAGTTGGTAACGCAAAGGTACCCAATTTCGATGGCTATTGGGCTGAAGTAAATTACCGGAACTGTGGACTGATGCCGTACGTGATATAATTGCGTCCTTTCAGCCGATCGTGATACTGCAAGAACTACATTATGGCGTTCAAAGGCAGATGCAATTATGACAAAGCTGTACGTACGTTTGAATTCGGAACTTCCGTGGAGTTAGAATTTGAAAAGAGAAGCCGTGATTTCTATTCAGGCATCAGGGTAAGCCTTTGTAGACATCTGTATACTCGATGGAAAGACTGGTATGTATTCCTATAGGTATCCACTTTTTGATTTGGTACGAAAAATCGATTATATTATTTTATCTGCTTCAAATATTCCAAATTGGAAGTCAACTAGAATGCTCTTGAGTGCCACAATTTAAAATCGGAATATATTAACGACTGAAAATATAGAAGAGGTTTATGTAGTCTACAATTTCACTTACAAAGAAAAAGTGATGAAAACATAGTTTCTTATCTTTTTACGTAGGACAAAACTTAAAATTAAAAAAACTTATTTTGTCTATTACGTTCGGTGTTCAGTTTATTATTGACGATTTTGTGTATAGATATTGATGGAATCAAGAAGGGTTTTTTATTACAACAATATCTGAAAAAAACTCATAATTAGAATTGCCATCACTTGAATGTATGTTCCACTAATAAATTCTGAAACTAGAGGTGTGAAGTATTCATTCAAGAAAAGTGGTCAAGTAAAGTACAGATTCCTTTTTATAGCGTTGCATCCGAGTCAAGCTGGGTCTGCCCATTATCAAATAGCAAATCGATTTCTTTAAATATATAGGTAATTGATTATACGAGGATCGTGTCCGTGTACAGTAAGGTGATTTAGTAACTACCACCTGGAACGATCTATTAGTGTACCAATTTGCGTGCTCTCGATAGATGTCCACACGTGTAAACGGTATTTACGTATGTCACCTACAAGCCACTGGAATAGAATTTTCAATTTGTCCAACACGACGTCTGCAACCTATCAGAGTCTATAACAATGCCGCCCAGTATCAGATCTCTAAATGCATGCAGCAAATATAATATAAAAAGGTGCTGTATAAATGGCTGGCTCTGCTCACGACTTCCTCTGCCTGCTTTCACAAAAGAAAAAAATATGCGAGTAATTACAAAATTTTATGTACCTATTAATGGCTTTCATATACATAAGTATGGCTTAAAAAGTGTGTAGAAAAACAGTGTTCTATATTTAAAATCTTTAAACGAATAAAAGTTAGCTTCATATTTATAATATTCATATCATGGTAATATTGAAATTACATATTGCGTGGAGTGTATGTGGTTTTCGAATTAAAAAGGCGCGGGGCGATTACCCACAAACCGATATTATTTGATACATCGATCGGGATTTCGCTCTTTTTGTGAAATACATATGTATTTCAAATTAAAAGTTTACATATATATGTGGGATAAGATTTAGTTATTTAGTAGTTTTAGTAATTTAGTAGTTTTAGTAATTTAGTAGTTTTGTTTAGTAGTTTTATTTGTTAGTAGATATTTTTTCATATAACTGGCAACCCCGTTGTCGGTTACGTTCGGATGAGTTGTCAAAAAGAATTTGAAGAGAAGACGTATGATTTTTTGTAAAGATTTTCTTATAAGATTTGCTGTTTAAAAATAAACAAGGTGATATCCAGAGTTCCACATCAAGCTATTTAATTATCCCACAAAATCTTGGGGGCTCGTCCGGGATCCACTATAGTTTGGAGTGGATCAAGAAGATTCAAAATGCAAGTCGAGTGCAAATTTCGCCGATCTTCCACTTGGTGCCGACATATTTGCTAGTTTGAAGTGGATCAAGAATCAAAAGGCAAGTTGAGTGCAAATTTCGCCAATCATCTACTTGTGCCGCCATCTTTGCTTTTAAATTACCTGAGTTTTAATGGCAGAAATTTGACATAAAATGTGACTAGGTAAACGATCAAAGTCAAAATCAAAATATAATACTTTTGAATCGTCAGTTTTAAGCTGCAGCCGCTTCGGAACGTGACATCACGGACTTTGGTCATCTTCGAACCATTGTAAACGAACAGTCTATAGTAAATAAAGCTTCGATATAGTCAAATGAATTAATATATTAAAAATAACACCTTTTTTATGAATCAATTTTAATCCCAAGCTTAAGATATTATTGCCATTGAATCGTATATATAATATAAATTCCCAATATAGCGATACGTATCTCCTTTACACAAGCCATTACGCTTATAACACCGCACCAGAGCAAAGATCAAACGCAATAAAAGAAAGTGTCCCTTCAACATGATAACTATCATCGCGAACGTGAAAGTATATTAGCATCAATCTTCTCTAAGCCCTCTCGCGCGAAGAATCGAACCCACAGATACGGGCGGATAAGGAAAAGGGGTCGACAAAACGCAATGTCCTTTGAAAAATTGGTTAGCATCAATCTGTCGTCCTCATGCGGGCTGAGATCCCTTCGAAAGTCAAGCAATTTTTTTGAAGGTGTTCAGTCATACGCCTCTCGCGTTTGCCGAACCACTTTTCTTTTAAGAGTGGCTACAAACTTATTCATTACTCATCTTGAAGAGTTTCTTTACATTTCAAATAATGTAGTTGTGTTATGATACCGACTTTGCCGAGTTTATGATTTATTTTTATAACCTTTCTTGTTTCTTGAGTGAAATGTTTAATGGATGGAAATGATAAGCGACGTTCCATCACTACGCATGATAGCGTTTGTGGAAGTATAAAAAATGATGTTTTATGTTTCAAAATACAAACAATAACTCGTAACATCACATCAATATTTTAATTCACTGTTTAGTGACTTTTTTAAAAAAAAAATGGACCGTTTACGCTTAAAACAGAAATAAAAGCATTCATGCTAATGCATAATAAATATACCCAATAGTCACATAGTTCTGAACCCACTCTAAGATACAAATCTTGTTTCGTTGGTATCAGAAACTTAGAGAGACTTTTTTGTTCAAAAACACCCAGATACGAAACAATTTTTTGCGGATCACAGAAACATTTGTTTCGGTGCAGGTATCAAACCAGCGGCCTCTCATTTCGCAAGTTGGTGTCTAGCCAACATAAAAAGAGTCATATACTTGAAGTCTCGTTAAATCATTAAAATTGGATTTTAATTTTAAAAACTCAATGAACATACTTTTATGTGAATAATCTAACTATTGACTCGGTTTCCAATAGGCGGAGACAAACCTTTTCTACTATTTCGTGTAAAACTTCTCAGTAGCATAAAACATTTGAACTATACTTTTAACAAGAACAAAATGTGCAGTGTAATATTTAATTTCGTATTGTAGTTAAATTCACTATAGTTGAAAGCCAAGCTGAAAGTCAGACAAGAGTTAAAATACACAGAGTAGGTTCTTGTGAAGCACTTTCATTCATTTTAATAAAAAGCTGAAATTTGACTTCCATTACTTGTTTTGGCGTCTTGCCAAATATATCACGCGGTCTAAGAGACCCTTTCTTTTAGGTCTCTGTCAATATTGTCACAAATCGGCGCTTTCGCCTCAGTTGTTGACTCTCAGACTGAACAGTTTTATTTTTCTTAATGTGTCTGAGTGGTGGACGTTCTTTGTGAAATACTCCTCAACTTTGAAGTCTAAATTTAGAGGACAATTCCCTTTATTAATTGATCTTGTCCGTATTTTTAGAATGAATTGGCTACAATTTGTAACGAGAATCTTAGAAAAAAATGTTCTGAAAGTTTCTCACGTTTTTTAGGTACAATTTCAAAGATTCTTTAATTTTAGCGACAATTTATAAACCGTTAGAATTTTTAGTTTCAATGGAAAATACTTTTACAGAAATATTTTAATTTCGTTATTTACTCAGGTAATAATTATTATAAGGTAGTCGTAGCGTAGAACGTCCAGCAGCATGATTGTCCGACGACTTAAGAATGGTGGCAGGTAGCGGATGGATGAGGGCTGATCAAGACCGGGATGGCTTGCGCCTAAGTAGGCATTAGGAGAGGCCATCGATCAGTAGTGGACGGTGATACTCTGAGAATATAATAATTATTACATACCGAATCGTTAGGTGAAATAAAAATACGAGAGAATAGGGAGGGAACATGATATTTATAAATAAGGCAGACAAGTTCTACCTTAAATTATTATGATTTTTTTGCAGCATATTAATTATGATAAATTTATATTTACGAAAAACGCCAATTTTATTTCGCATTCACTCGCAAATAATACTCTGATTGGCTTAAAATATTCCTTACTATTCCTCTGATAACATATGAGCAAAAACTCATGACGATCGTCAAAGTATTCATAATAGGTATTGGTAATCACCATTCAGTTATAAGAATAAACAAGTAAAGATCAAAAAGCAAAAAGTCGAATGTGATCAAAATGTTTAACATTCGTACTACAGACTAGTCCACAAAAATTATATTAAAAAGGCGAAGGTAATATTTATTCAATCAAGATTTATCAATAAAATTGAATCGGTGTAAATCAGCTAGCTGTTTCGTATTATCTCATTCTAAATATATCAACGATTAATGTTGATCCAACAACCCTGACCAATTATTGTGAGAACCTTGATACCGGCTGCAATATTCTTAAGTTTTTATTAATATCATTATCGGAAAGTATATAATAGTTAGCAGTGATGGCCTCAAGGCTTAGGCGCGCGGTCGAGAATTTCGGCGGTCGCAGGTTCAAACCCCAGGCACACACCTCTGACTTTTCGAAGTTATGTGTGTATTCACAATGAATTTCACTTGCTTTAACGGTGAAGGAAAACATCGTGATAAAACCTGCACACTTAAAAAGTTCTTAGGAATTTCTTAGATGTGTAGTCCGCCAACCCGCACTAGGCCAGCGGGGAGGACTAAGGCCTAAAACCCTCTTAGATGTAGAGGAGGCCCGTGCTCAGCAATGGGACGTATTTGGGCTGATGATGATATAATAAATTAATCGAAGTAATTATTATAAACGCGATGTATTGACATATTCGATTAACACACTATATAAAATGTCGTTATATAATGTGTGTTACCTATATATGTACGATTATAAACAGAGATCAAAATGATCTATATTATATTCTTTATTATATACTTTCGTCCACATGATGCTTCATTCATTTCTAAAATCGTTTTATTGTTGAAATGAAATAATAATATATAATAGGATATAAGGTGTTTTTAATGAAGTATTACTTGTTTTTCGTCATATCATAACCTTCATTGAGAACTAAATTGATTACGTAGTCCATTTAAATTTAATTAAACTCTCGTCTACCTATACCTATGCGATAAAAAAATTCATTCTTTTCCGGATTGCTCAATCCTCCGCGAAGCAACGTGGTAAATTATGCTGGAAACAATAGAAACGTGCTTCGTACGAACAACCCAGAAGCGTACATTTCCTGAAAGATATATGTAACAAAAGAATACTTAAGAACAGTATCCGAGTGTATGTCGATGTGTAGTGAGGATGAGATTTACGAACATTGCCTACATCTTTACATAACTAATAGGAAAATATGTAAGCAAGATTTAGGAATATCATTTCTATATTTTTCCTTGTAAATTCTTTAGGTTTTGTTGAAAAAATAATGAGAGAGATGTTTTCGCTTACTAATGTTTTAATTAAATTGAGTTAAAATATACCATAACTTACTGATCTCATACCCTACTTTTGACAGCCTCGTGGCGCAGTTGGCTAGACACTAGCTTGCGAACGAGACACCGCGGGTTCGATCCCCGCACCGAGACAAATGTTTGTGTGATCCACAAATATTTGATTCGGGTCTGGGTGTTTGTGAGACCGTAAAGTCGTAGTTTCTGATACCCACGACACAAGACTCGTATCTTAATGCCGGGTCAGAACTATGTAGGTATGTGGCTGTTGGGTGTATTTATGATTTTATTATTATTATACTTTTCTATAGTCGTCTCATCACAATATAAGCGGACGTGTAAACCTTAAAACACTATGAGAAGCTTTTTATTAATTTAATTATACTTCAAATGAATAGAGGTCGTCAAAAATAAGCCCACCTCTGGTCCACAAAACTTATCATTTTACTCACTATATAAAACTATCGCATTGGGAAAATCATTTGGTATACAGAACCCATAATGACGCTACACGCTACACGCTTTATACATTTTGGGAAATGTACCGAGATAAGCCTAGTTTTATGACCTAATTAGGGGTACGGTACGATATGAGACAACGTAGTTTACGATCTGATTTGCAGATTACGTTACGTGCCATCATCAATTGGATAATAGAAGGTAATCACTAGAATAAATTTGTATTCTACAACAGGAGACATTAAATTTGACAGTCCCGTGGCGTAGTTCGCCAACACCAACTTGTGAAACGGGAGGCAGTGGGTTAGATCCCCGCAGTAAAACAAATTTTTGTGTGATCCACAAATGTTTGATTCAGTTCTGAGTGTTTGTAAGACCAAAAAGATTCTCGTGGTTTTGATACCCACGACACAAGACTTTTATCTTCGTCTGTGGTCAAAACAGTGTATGTGGAAGTTACACACACATACATACATACATAGGCTCACGCCGGTGTTCCCCGAAGGAGTAGGCAGAGATGTATTTCTACACCCATATTTCGCCATTAGTGCTACGTAATATTGGGCGAGTCCGTAGCCAATTTTGGACATAAGTCCAGACTACATGCTGCTACTGAGAATTCCTAATAGAAAAATCTAATACAGCTTTGCCCGACCCGGTAATCGAACCTAGGACTTCTGGCATATACTTGTACCGTAAGATCACGAAGCAGTCAGTATGTGGCAGTTGGGTGTATTTATTTACTAAGATCAAACACTCGTGTGTTCATGACTAGTCAGCGTATTATAGTCCTATTCCATCTAACATTCTTACGAAGAGTAACCATATATTTTCTTTTAACAGTCTCAGACGGTATTGATTCATTGAAAATCTTATGTAAGATTTCGGTTGTATTTGATACTCCCGTATGTGCCATTTGCGAGACGTATTGGGGTCCTGAGTTCTATAGGTACACGCAAACGTATTGTCTATACCTTGCCTTATTGTCTCGCAAGGTCGTTGAACTATTGTTTAGATTGTATAGTGAACGATGTCTTGTTAATGTGGGTTGGAAATGTTAATTGGAACTTCCACTATCACGATGATGTGACGTTTGCTTTGGTGTTGACACGAGCAAATGAATATTCCGGTGACTAGATCTTTGACATCGAATTTGGCGGGCCAAATGTAATTATTATGTATATATTATGGTTCAAGGTATTTCTATTCTATTTCCGGAATCGTTTTAATGATATTACCTACATCTTGATAGTACGAGAAACTATAGTGGTTGTTTATCACCAGTCGTCACTGAGTCATTAGGCAGCAGTGACATAAGCCGCTTTGCCATACATCAGATAAAATAAAATAAATCTTTCACTTAAAACATAAACAAAACATCATCAGTGCAGACTTGGATCTAAATAGCACCTGGATATTACGTAAACTAAAAATCACAATGAAAAATCGTGAAATATTCTCCGTCAGCGCCATTTTAAAAGGAAAAGATAAGCTAAACTGTGGAGCGTCGCCGTACTGAATAACTCATAGTATGCTAAAACATTTATGACACATAAAACCAAACAGTGGTTTATTTTCCCACTTGCTTCCATTTTTATCTCACGGTTTAAACGGCTGGGGTTGTATATGTTATTCCGTCTATGCGTCTAGACGTTCGATACAAGTTTTATGAAAGCCGCTTTTAGTATAACTTCAGCAGTGTATAATAACTGGCTCCATAAAGCAACTTCTTAAGCTTACATATTGATGTCTGGGTATAGTACATACTTTGTATTACAAGTTGTCTTCTATTATCGACGAAAGTTAAAAGAAAATTATGAGTAAGAGGCGGCATTAGATTTTTCAATTTCTATTCTTTAATAAAACCCAAAACTGGTGCATTGAGTTGTTCGTGATAATATTCTAATACGATTTTATACGAAGCAGTGATGGCCTCGAGGTTAAGGTGCGCGGTCGAGAATTTCGGCGGTCGCAGGTTCAAACCCCACGCACACACCTCTGACTTTTCGAAGTTATGTGTGTATTCACAATGAATTATCACTTGCTTTAACGGTGAAGGAAACATCGTGATGAAACCTGCACACCTAAAAGTTCTTAGGAATTTCTTAGGTGTGTAGTCCGCCAATCCGCACTAGGCCAGCGTGGTGGACTAAGGCCTAAACCCTCTCAATGGTAGAGGAGGCCCGTGCCCAGCAGTGGGACGTATATGGGCTGATGATACTGATACTGATGATACGATTTTATGGTAAGTGTACCTAATTGTATAGGACTCCTCTCCACTTGGAATAGACAGAACATAATATTAGATTTTTTCTCGAGAAGTTTATCGCTGGGCAATCATACATACATTGATTTAATGAGTATTGCAAGTTGAACTGACGCTTTTCTGGTAGTCTTTAACAGGAAGCCTTGGAAGTCTTTTAAATGATACCAAACAGATAACATACCTACTGAGAACTGATATGAACAGCATTCGACAAGCAATCTTATTTACATTGACTGTTCGGGCGGTTAAGTTATCTTCCACCAGGTTGACAAATTACGTGACCAAAGCCTCGGTGTCAGACCGAAAGCGGTGAAGATGTATGGAAACAGACACTGTCTAGTATTAGTAGTTAAGTCGTTTATCGAGGAATGCTTCAGCCTTCTGCCAGTTATGTGGTGCATTCGCTCCATTAAAGAATTCCAGTATTAAGAAGCTTTGATGAAACATGATTGCAGTTATTACTAATGAAAAGTAATTGAATCTGCTCCATTGGTAGTAAAAAGTCCCAACAAAACAAAACTGTGAACAAAGAAAGAGGAGCCAATATTAAGAAAATTTTCACAGAAGAAAAAGCAAATGAATATGGGTAACACACTTCGTAGGTAGTCTTAAATTTTATCAGAAGACACATTCCAAAATAAATTTCATGTTTTTTGTACAATTGCTAGCTTCTTATTTAGAAATATAAATTTGATTTATATTAAATTACTCCGTCTTTAATTAATCTGTCAATATTCACCTTCAATTAACAAAATAAAAATATACAAAAATCATTTAAATCACACATGAGTAGTCCCAAAAACAAGTCAACTTGAATATATTAATGTATGCCAGCTAATTTCACGATTAATTAACACAATTAAGCGGGATTACCGATATTAGCTTCTTCTCTGGCAGCTATTGAATAGGGATCACCGGAAGGCTTTTACCGTCGTATTTACGTCGCGCCCTCTTCATGTGTAATGATTTCCGCGGCATAATATTTGTGTTAGAATAATTATGAAACACGTGATATTGCACCGTACTTGTACGATTAACTGGTTTTCATTTGCCGTGTTTGAAGAAGGGATAGACTGTCTTGCTATACCATATCTTATGACACATTGACACGTACGAGTAAATATCTTACTGGTACTTACAATATGTTTGCGGCTTTTCTCACGTTAATATAAATTTTCTCTATCAATGTCTATCTATTACTATAACGCACTTCATTTAAATGTCTACCTCGTGGTCTCGCAAATCTGTGCCGAACGATCTACAAGTCCCGGGTTCGATTCCCGGGTCGGGTAGTGTTATAGGATTTTTCCATTAGGAAATTCTCAGTAGCAGCACGGAGTATGGAAATGTGCCCGATAAACGGCTATGCCTCGCCCATAATTACGTGGGACAGATACATAACTGGTGAAATGTGGGTGCCTAAATGCACCTCTGCCTACCCCTTCGATATTTCGATATTCGATTATTTAAATCGTCATGAAAGGGTTACTTTGCGATATCTACCAAACACACATTCGAATTTAGAATTCTAGTCACAATAGATCATAATACTATACAGGATGTATTCAGACCGTGATCGGAAACCAAGGCAGGTAATAGCTTAGGTTATACAACCATCGGTATTAAATGTATGCGGTTTGTATGGAAAACGTCAAAATTTTTATTTTTTGTCAGAATTTTCTTTAACGCCAGGGGATTTGTAATCACCTTAGCTATTACCTGCCTTGGTTTCCGATCACGGTCTGAATACACCCTGTATTCACCATTTTTAACAATCTTGCTTTGTTTTATCTCTCCATCATTATCCTAAGACGTTGCAAAAATTGTCTCAAGACAAATTACCCCAAGTTATTTAAAGAAAAATGATGTCCATTTTAAACAAGCGACTTATAAGATTTACCTGAGTACTCGGTATAAGCTGCAGCGTTGTAGGGACGGAACCACTCGCCCTAAGAACCCTTGACCCAAAACCCACCCTTTGTTAGCTATGTCGTTACAACACTCTTGGACCTCAATTTGATGAGAGAAAAAATACCTGTTGTCATATTATTCTGTTTATTAAAGTATTTCTTACGTAAGTTACGTAGGTATATATTCAATTATTTATTTAAAAAAATGCTTGCTCTGGTGAAACAAAAGAGAATTAAAAAAGGAAGTAGAAAGTGTATATATTTTAAAAACAAAATCTAGATACATCATTTTAATAAAATTTCAGCATGATAGATGATACTGATATAATAGATAGTATGATTCGCCAAGAAGTATTTACTAATATTCGCAATGCTAGGAGTAGCAAATGCTTATGTTTTATAAATTATATTTGTCTTTGGGGTGAATATTATATAATATATAATATGGTAATAATATAAATAAATAGTAGACTTACATACAATATTGTTGTATTCAATTATGCAATTCAAAGCGTGCTATGGAGCGGGCAATGCTTGGAGTTTCTCTGGTGGATAGAATTCGTAATGAAGTCATCCGCCAGAGAACCGGAGTCATTGCCCGCAGGATTAGCACGCTAAAGTGGAAGTGGGCCGGCCATGTCTGCCGACGGATGGACGGCCGTTGGAGCAGACAAGTGTTGGAGTGGAGACCGCGCTTAGGCAGACGTAGTGTAGGACGTCCTGTAGCACGATGGTCCGACGACTTGAGAAAGGTGGCGGGTAGCGGATGGATAAGGGCTGCTCAAGACCGGGATGGTTGGCGCCTACTTGGGGAGGCCTTCGTTCAGCAGTGGTTGGCGATAGGCTGAGAGAGAGAGAGAGAAATTATGCAATAAACTACAATTAATTATTCCAAATTAGTTTTGTTTCAAGAAATGCGAAATTCAAACAAAAATATTCTATATCAACCCATACTTGAAAAAAAATATTTATTCATAATAAATAAAGCCAAGATTCAGTTTCGATTTTGGGAGCGCAAGCTTTACGTACAAACCTTAACACATAAGCCCGCCTGACGAGGTCGACGATCTAAGGGATTAGACAACGTCCTCGCAGAATTTAACGATAATGTTAGTTACCATATTCTAAACTAGCTCCTCTTGGGAATATAAACGCGCGGACCGAATTAAAATTGCATCCTAATATAAATAAAATAGGTATTTCTAATTAAACTTAATGGATATAACACTATTGTTTTAAAAACCTATAGAAAAAGAAAATTAAAAAAGAATACTTAAAAAGGGACCAGGAAGGAAATAAAAATATCTAAATTTACTTAAATTAATACCAAAAATAAGTATGACCAATTCTACAGAAAACTAAAGTAAGTTTCATGTAACGAACATGTGTTCACGTAGCTGCAAAGTGGAATAACTTACTTAAGTTTGGAAGTTTTTTTATTAATTACAAAATAATGTTTCACCATTAGACAATTTAGTTCAGACCAGCAAGATAATAAACTATCAGATAAATTAATAACTGAGCTGACCATGACAAACACTGTCAATAAGAAACAGCACAATGTCAACAGAAGACATAAAATTTATCTTAATCCCAAGTGACTCAGGTATTGCAAGTCTTTATAACACAATCCATTACAAGACAAGAATCAAGACAACCGCTGTATCGGAACAAATGACTCCCACGACACTATTTTGTCACTAATAATGCTACTTCGAGGGCTCTAAACACAATAGATAGGGTTGAGGTATAATGCGTTAAACCGGAATACATTATTTGAGAAAATCTTTAGAGAACTGCGAACATACATAAGGACTTTTAGGTCAAGATATAATATGTAAATATATTTTTTAACTAGTAAAGTCGACGTGTCAGGCTACGTACAAATATTTAAATTAATGCACCTCGGAATTGTTGTGTATTGATAATTATGATATCAAACTGCACTACGAGCCTGTCTCGCTGGCTAGCGGCTTAGCTAGTTTCGGATTTCGGGTGTTATTGTGGTTTTCTATTAAGAAATTCTCAGTGAAGGCCCGAAGTCTGAATTTATACCGAAAAACGACAATAGGCTCGTTCCCTATTACTTGGGATAAAAACACAATTGGCTGAAGAAAAGTGGCTGCAGAAATACACCTTTGCCTATCCTTTCGGGGAATAAAGACGTGAGTGCATACCCTCGTACAAAAAAAAATAAAAATGCCCTCGCAAAATCGGCCTCTTTTCTTAGAATTAATTAGAAAAGATGATATAGGTATAGGTAATGTAGGTACATTTTATTAAGATATTTTTTCTGTAATAGAATTATTTACAGGAGAAAATTGTTTCACCTTTCTCCCGCTTACTTAGTGCCGACTCTACTGATCGAATAATAAAAGTTGCATACAAAGAATGCCATTTTAAATTCATAACAATATTTTATCGCGAAATTCATAAAATTCTTATTCTTAATGCAAAAACGTCAGTCGACCCTCCCCGATTCAAAAGCTAAGATTTCGATCTAATATTAAACATTAATTTTCTTCACAAATACTTTGCTCGCAGCGGGGCTTTTGTTCGGTATGTTTACCGCCAGTAACGCCCCCGAATTTGAAATTATCTCAAAGTATAAATCTTTTTGTAGAGGTGCGAAATTGGCGGAAAATATCCTACGGGCCACATTTTTTTCTTTAAGCAAAGTTAACCGCTCCTGTTACGGTGGCGAGTCTCAAATATCAGTTTTGTAATTTTATTATATTAAATTATATATATACAATTCAACGCCTACTACTCGTATACCTATATTTATAATACGAGTAGTTTGGCAATCTATTTTAATGAAATATGTAATTTTACACTGATGTTACGAACATACTTTTTTTTAGAATAAAATACAACAACTACAACAACAATAACAACTGCTACTACATACTACAACTGCCTAAGTACAGTTAAATAAAAACATATCAAAAGCATTGTTTTGAGGGCTCTCCTGCATAATGTATTGGCGCGAGCAAGTGAATAGACTAGATTTTATCACATTTTTACCTAGCCTATTAAGAAAATAGGCGCGGGTGCATGTATATACGTAAGTATTAAATGGTCTGCCAATTTTGCGTTTTTTACACCACTATTCAATAAAAAATATTTTAAGAAATACATAGAAAAAATACTGCGATGCTTCGCAGACAACTTCCTAACCAGAGTCGGAATTTTCCACATGAAACTCAATATAATATCAATATGTTCCCGAACATTAAATTCAAATATTCCGTGCAGCATTTTTCATTTCCGTCTGGCAGAAACGAGTTCCTTGTCCAAATGTGCAGCGCTAGAAAAATTACAGGCGGACAGTAGATCCCCAGCCGCAATACTTTACATTATTCTAATACAGTTGTGCCGCATCGGCCGTGTTAAAAAGAATTTAACGTCAGTATAAATATTTTGACAGCCCCGTGGCGCAGTTGGCTAGAAACCAGCTTGCGAAACGAGAGGCCGCGGGTTCGATCCCCGCACCGAGACAAATGTTTGTGTGATCCACAAATATTTGTTTCGGGTCTGGGTGTTTGTGAGACCGAAAAGTCTCACGTAGTTTCTGATACCCACGACACAAGACTCGTATCTTAGTGTGGGGTCAGAACTATGTATGTGACTGTTGGGTGTATTTATTTATTTATTTGTTAGAAGCAGAAAAAAAAATACAGTCTTTAGTGTATTTTTATTGTTCTTTTTATGGATGTACCTAAATCACTTAAATTCAGCCAAACAACAAATTAGATACTTCATAACCTATTTTGGAAAACAGTTTTTATTGAAGGGCCAGAAATTTTGTTCTACTCGTATTGACAAACGGTTATCAAGGTAATGATAGACACTGTATAACAATGCAAGAATCAGAGCAGCTCGTTAATTTTCTAACAAAAATATAAGCGTGTTGTGTTTCTAACAAAAATATAGACCCGTTTTTCTGACTTGCTTAACACTTTTGGGGATCAGCCTTTACACATACATTATTACACATGCATTTACGCTGATAAATAATATTTTAAGCGTCTCCGACAGTCCATAGTCCAATCCAAATCCCACAACACTTACTATAAGTCATTTTATTCTACCCTCATATTAACTTATTTATAGTATATAGCTCTAAAATAAATAATCTAAATGGTAAATTTATTTAAAACTTATGGAAGCTTAAATCCATGCCGCGTTAACATTAAAATTATGCATGTAAATTGTGAAATTATGAGCTAATATTATGAGTGTCTTAACCGCTGGCTTTGCATATTCATAAAAGAGGATATGGACGCATTCTACAGACTGCAATGTTAATGAAGTCACATATTTTAGTAACTACATAAAAGTATTGAGAGTGTCGGGTGACTGTTACTAAAATTAGAATACTTTAAACTGTTGCAAAAGTACTTAGATAGTAGGCAAGATTAGAAATAGTATTTGAACAAATTCATTTCAAAATAGGTACTTCATCATCGTCATCAGCCTATATACATACATACATACGTCTCACTGCTGGGCACGGGCTTCCTCTACAACTGAGAGGGTTTCCGCTGAAGTCCACCACGGTGGCCTAGAAATATTTATATACAGACAATTAATACATATACAAATCGTGATGGCCTCGAGATTTAGTCAAAGCTCGGTGGTTGCGGTTTCAAACCCCGGAACACACCTCTGACTTTCCGAAGTTATAAGTGTATTCAAAATGAATTGTTTTAACGATAGAGGAAACATGAACAATCTAAAACAAATTCTTAGGAGTCTAGTCTAATTATACAAGTACGACTTTGTTTATAGAATATTATTTTAATTAATATTATAAATATTTATAAATATTACACCGGCACACAAAAAAAAAAAGTTGTCTGTGCGCCGGGCGCCACCTATCTACGGGCATGTTTTTCGACCCGCTGAACACGAATTTCAAGTCAGTTTAGGCCGTCCGGGCTTCAATTTCGAGTAAATTGCAAAAAACCCCAAAAAATAGCGAAAATTCGATATTTTGGCAAGATAAAAAATTTTGAGATCTAAAGCTACCATAATTTTCATGTATTTCGATTTGTTAAATACTAATTTCGATCGTACTTTAATCATAAACCGTTTTAAATCTAAATTTTTTTTAAAAAATCCTTAAAAATTGCAAAAATCGTGAAAAATTGGGATTATCTTGGTACAAAAAAATTTGTGGACTTGATCTGATTCTGCAATAAATTTGGCCCATAGTCCCCTCAAACATTCATAAAACTGCAAAAAAACGATAAAATAGCAGAAAATTGCTGCTGAAAATATTTTTTTTAACACAATTAAATAAATTTCTTGTATTTTTTATTTCTAAAATACAAGATTAAGATCCAAGAATGGACACAAATTGAATTTTTAACGGTTTTTCGAGGGTATTGTACTGTTTCATTCTCAAATGATCTACGATGTATACGATGGATACCTCTGTTTCCACCTTTTCCTTTATTTAGTAAAAATTTGTCATCGTGTTGGAATTTCAACTTCTTCGAAGTGCAGACTTCATTTCATTGCATGATCGCTTGCACTTGCAACCAGGGCACCTCCTCGGGGTGACGGTGGGCAACAGAACTATCTGGCAGAGTCCCTGGGTTAACGGCGTGTGCCGTCATGGCAAGTACAAGTGATGAGTAGGTACTTTACGATGCAGGGATTCGGAAACCCAGTATCGGCGGCTGGTCAGGGTGAGAAACCAGGCCCGCAGGCGTCGTCATCCAGCGATTGCAGCTCTTCAGTAGTGGAAAACTTGGCTACTGGAGAGTATACTATTACAAGAAGCAATTCCCATCAATGCAATAAGAGTCCTGATCAATTTTGTTACGTTTGTGGGGAGTTTCAGCCGGTAAAAATTTTCGCTATTTTTTTGGGTTTTTTTGCAATTTACTCGAAATTGAAGCCCGGACGGCCTAAACTGACTTGATATTCGTGTTCAGCGGGTCGAAAAACATGCCCGTAGATAGGTGGCGCCCGGCACACAGACAACTTTTTTTTTGTGTGCCGGTGTTATTAATTGTTTCTTAGGCATTTGTTAAAATGTTTACTGTTCAAATTTCGACTCTTGTATTGGAAAATAAATTTGCATCTGAGAATGTCTACGTCATTACTCCATGAGTGTTTTGTGATAAAGAGTAGATCAATGCCTGAAAATAAGTTATTTGTCACTTTATATACTTAAAACATGATTAATAGTCTGTTTTGCGTCATTTATAACATACATAAGATGTTGCATATTCGCATCTTTATCCAACCAGTCACTACGCGGGGCTCGAGTTTTTACCATAGACATCTATTCTATGTCCTTATATATGTAGGATGTCCTTGCCTTCTGAAACGCTCTTTTTTAATGAATTATCGAGCCATCCAAGCTTCCACTAATAAAATATACCCTAGGTTATTCATAGAAAATATGGCATCGGCCAATTCGGCTTCAGCTTCGGTTATATTTGCCTTGAGCCTATTTTTATAATTAACTGGATATACAATTTATTTACTTTATTTAAAGTTATGTGTGCATTCACAAAGAATTATCGCGTACTTTAACGGTGAAAGAAAACATCGTGATGAAACCTGCACACCTAAAAGTTCTTAGGAACTTCTTAGATGTGTAGTCCGCCAGCCCGCACTAGGCCAGCGTGGTGGACTCAGGCCTTAACCCTCTCAGTTGTAAAGGAGGCCCGTGCCCAGTAGTGGGACGTATATGGGCTGATGATGATGATGACTTTATTTAACCTGATATTATTAAAATATATATATATATATATATATATATATATATATATATATATATATATATATATATATATTGATGGAATTTAATTACTTCAAATTGAAATACATTGAACTTTTTCGAGCAACCTTTTACGTAATTTGATAAAAAGGCTAGTTTTCCATTAGACAATAAACTACACATTTAGTTTTCAAATTGTAATATAATTTACAAACATATGTATGTTTAATTAATAGCACAGATTTTTTACTGTATGATTTTTACAAGTCATACTACTCCCAGGTTTGTGGGCAAACTTAAAATCAATCTTCAATTTAAAGTGCACTGTGGAGTCTCATTGTTGTTGAACCTTAATTATTTCCACGGCTTGGTCGCTATATAAAATTTGAAGCTACAGAGTCGGACGAGTGTCGAGATCACAAATTTGTATTCCAGCCTCACAATAAAGTCCATTTAAATATAAATGCGACAAGACCTTTACCCAAGTAAACGCTGTTACTCCTATAAAGTTAGTCGTAATTTTTTATGACGATCCCGAAAATAACTTCAGACATTTAACAAGCTTTAGAAGCAAAATATAATGACGGCATTAAAATTTCAAATTTTTGAACAATTCCACCGAGCATGGTTTTAAGATCGCATTTGCTGAAACTTACTATTCGTGGAAGTTCAATTATTTTTAAATGAGTTTCAAGCGTACTGTAAGTTAATTTAGGCAGTTGTTTTAACATATTATATTCAGAGATATTTTCGTTTTAGAATAAATTATTTCTAAGATTAAATTTGATATGTTTGGGTTTTGCAAGACGTTTTCAAATTATACCGCAAGATAATATGGAACTTTGTATACTCCGAAAAATATGTTTGTTTTTTAAATTGTCATTTTCATTAAATGTATTCATGAATAAAGTTATAGTGACTTATCATCTGTTTTAAGCCGCGGCTTCGTGTGCGTTATATTGGAAACTAATGGCATACAAAAAAGGTCGTTGAGGAGCAAATCTCGTGCCAGTGCAGTTACTTTGGCTCGCTAGTAGGTACAAGAATAAAATTTTGGTGTAACTCGACATAATAAAATACAACACAACATAGCAATTACACAAACAAAATCTATGCTGAAGTTGGTCATAGGTTGAATGGCAAAATAAATAAATACTCCCATCAACCACAAACCAAGATTTTTTTTTCACATCAGAGTAATATAAATAGAATTGGTTCTCAAGAGCTGAAAGAGCCTTCGGTCTAACGAATACGGAGCAACAATTATTTGGGATTACGTATGCATTTGTTGTGAGAATCGAACCCACAGCATTTTGTTTCGCGGTCTAGTCTAAAATATATCACGTGTTGTATAGTTGAAAGAGTCAAGACTCTCAGGACGTATTATTGGAAGCATTTTTTCATCATCCACATATTTACATAATATATAAAGAGCTATAATTTATTTTAACAAAGTGATGATTTGTTTTTGGCAAGGCAAGCTTGCGTTGCTTGACCAAATAAAACTGCATAAAGAAATGACAATTTGGCATCAAATAATCGTATAAAAAGAACAACTGTGGCAGAACAAATCTCCAGTGGACCGTAAGTTTATCGAAGTCGCTTTATGTTATTCCGATATTTCGTTCACGATAAACAACGTACTATAAAATATTATTACCGACCACGAGGCGGTAAATCGCAGCGCTATTTAAAAATGTATACTGTTCCTAGGCGTACGTCAATTTTCTTATAAATTTCCCGGTTGCAGCTAACAGTTTACCGTCCGAGGTGTTTCCGAAACGTTTATTTACCTCCATGAATAAATTCCATTTCATACAATTTGTAGCTATTATGACGTAGTAAATATTTATCAAGCAGTATAACAGAGTGATATTTTGGAAATAAATTAAGTTAAATTGCCGTGTTTGCAATTTTACTAGATTTTCCCTACGGCTTTGTCCCCGTGTTGTGTATCCTTTCGAATTTCCATTTATATTTACTCTATTATTAACTGTTTTATGCGACGAAATTAGCGTTATTTATGTCCCCCGTATAGACGCACCGAAAGCCCGTGGTAATTATTATTGCAATTTCTTTAAATTTATTCCTATTCACTTTGCTAATAGCGCCAGTATTAAGTCAAGTGGCAGCAGGAAGAAAGTCTCATTTCGTGCCGTTAAGAAACTTGGAACGTTTAATCACCAGATCAATTAGCTTTAAAGCGATTATCTGTTTTTTAATCTATTTGATGATATTACGCAATGCCTCTAATTAATAAAAAAGTAAAAAAAAGTGATTAACCATTATCAACAGTACCACAGGACATATTGTCGTTTTCTCTCTTTCTCCAACTATATACATGTTTATTAGGTACTATGTTATGACTATAAATGAGTAGCGATAGCCCGAGCTTCACTCGTGCGCATTTTTAAAATAAATTATACGTAGTCTATATCCTTTTCAAACGCCTCATCTTTCGCCATAAGATTTCCAAATCATTCCTGGGATTTTGGCATAAAAGCTACCTATATAGACAAACAGAGTACTTTCAAATTTATAAATTATGCATTATCATTATCGTCTTTTAAAAAAAAAAAATTATTAGGATCCTATTTCGTATCTAAATTTTATTGGTTTCAATGACGTATTCATAGATTTTAATAGTCACGAGGGAATATTATCCCTTGCTACTCGAAATTTGATGGTTAAATTCTTAATATTTTGACTGTCACTTTGGTAGAAGATAAGGTGTTTAACCACAAGCCGCAAGTTCGTTTTATGAATCCAGATAAATGTTTGGAAGATCTATGAATATAATGGAGTCATGTTTGGGTGTTTGTGTTATTAAATTTGATACCCACGATGCCACATGCATGATGCAACTGACAATAAAAAAACAGCTCATCCCAAAAATAAGCAAAACCGCAATAATTTAATTAATTCAGTTTAGAAAATACAGCTAAAGCCGCAAGCCTGAATTATATAAGAGCACCCAAAACTATTCCAGCGCACAATTTTTTACTACAGCCAGTTTAAAACGGTGACATCCTCCAATTATTCACAATTCCAAATAAAGAAATTGGAAAGCAAAGCGCGCAAAATCGATCCAAAGTTAATTAGGTCCATCTATATTTGCGGTCACATGTCAAGGGTCACTGGAAGGCTTATTCTGAAACTCTTGTATTTATTACCAGTATGAACTATAAAAGACTTCACTAATACTTGTTTCATATTCGTTAATTTAACCGCTATGTTGTCATTTCTTTGGGATATAATCTTCGTTATTAAGCGAGGATTTTTTTTAACACGTAAGAGTTATTAAGTGTTGATAGTATGTCTCTGGCCTCAGACCTCCGTCCTGGCACGAATACAAATATTGCGTTCAAGGTAGGGAGACGCTCCACTAAAAATACCACCGTTATGCTGAATAAAACCGCCTGGTGGCCGTCTCGTGCATCGAGGGCTGTCTGGAATATTTCCGAGCTCTCACATGCCAGAAAAATTATCCGTACGATAAATCTATTTGGGATTCTGTCATAATCAATTTTCAAAATTTGTTCAGGTGCCCAATGTGGCTGTTACAAAAGGAGGTATATATCGTTTATAAGCCTTACTATCAATACTGAAATAGCTTTGGTAAAAGAATACCACTTTAGCTTTACGCCGAACGATCCCTTTTACACATCTCAAACGATTGGCAATGGATGGAATTGTTAAAGAAATTATAACTTGACCACTGGGAGAAGACTAATGAAGACTTTAAAATGCCTATAACTGAAATTGCACTAAACAAGTCTGCTCGTTTCTTGTCAATATCTCCTTCGTATTTCGGAATAAGTAACTAAATACACACCACACATTTGATCAAAAAAATTATTTATGTGCTTAATTTGTGGCCATCGGTTTTAGATTGATTTATTTTCAAAATATTTGTGTAACATTTCACCGAATATTTATAAACGATTGAAAATATTTTTATTGAAGTAGCTATGTCAATACTCATTGAAAATACATTCACTTTTCTCAAGATTTGAGTTTATTGATGCCTAATTTTTGTTGTAACACTTCAAATATTTATTTTATTATGATGGTCAATATTTTAAAATATATGGTATTCTTATTTGGCTCACTTGGAAGCTAAAAAGTATTCAAACAAAGAACAGCAACACAAATCGCACCCATGCCCAAGTCATCACTAAGCGATTCAATTTCGAATCAATTGAGGAGCATCATCAGTTTTGCAGTCGCTCAATTCTATTCTCATCACCGCTTCCCATTCCATTCAAAGATTACTTAAGTTCTAGAGACTTGTTTTCAGTAGTAATCAGTTACCATATTATCATTGGACGCTTGCCGGTTTGCCATATGCTAAAAAGTACCCATAAAAAAATAAAATAAAAACATGTTTTGAGAATAACATCCCGTGTTACGTATTCGGACATTTTCGCACTGAATTAACCCGATTTCGCGCTCTGCTGACGAGGGATCTGGTGCACCGGCATATCAAGATTTACGGATTTCTGTTTTTGTGTTGTTTAATGGTCGGCTTCATTTTAGAGGAGTGGTTAGCACAATTTCCTAATGGCTGATTGCGTTGAATGGAGTTCAGACCGAAAAAAATAAAGTGGCCTGTTTCATCGAATCTTGATGAAAAAAAATGACGGTGTCAATAGCACCAAGTTAAGTTAAGTCCAAACGGTGAAACAAGGCCGGTGGTTTGACCGCCATAAGTAATGAAACAAATATTTATATAATCCCCAAATATTTGGGGATTATGAAGTTGCAAAGTCAGTGTCAGTTGTGATTAAATTTTGAGTAAAACCATAGGGAGTATTCATTTTATTAAAATATTTGAATTACACACTTTGCAAGCCTAAGATTATTAACATTACCTTTGTGGTTTATGAAGAATGTAATGTATTGTAGAAAGTTTGGTAGGGTAAGGTTGCTTAAGTCGTAACCCCTAAGGAAATTCCACTGTAATATTCACTGCAATTGAAATAAAACAAAATCTTCGACATTTACTGGATCTTTATTTAATTGGCTTTTAAGTAACAATCATAGAAACTTGGATATTTTTAATTAAAATAGGTATTTTATCGTTTTTGAAAAACATATCTTCGGTACGACTAAGGCACCTAGTCGCCTAATTCGTACCACCTATAGCCTTAGTCGTACTTAGAAAACAAATGTTAGTAAACATATTAATTTTTTTAAAGAAAAATACTTAAATATTCAAAGATCACATGCACAACTAAAAACTACAAATAATTTAGTCCGAGATAAAAAAAATGGTTATTGGGTATAAAGTCGAAGCTAAAAAACAGAAAATAAAAATAGGTCAAATTATAAAATCTCTTCAAAAAAAGTAGGTAATGTTTAATTAGAACATTATTGAGATACACAGATATCACAAATATATTTTTTTATTTTGCTTTCAACGCCAGCACATAGGTCATAGCCAAGGTAATCAAGGCCAAAGCTCTGTTGCTTTAAAACCATTTAGCGCTATAGGTATCCATACGAACCGACCTATGGTACGCTTTTCTAAGCAGCTCTGCAACATTGGCTTGTTTTATGACACTACCAGGATTTGAGCGGAGCCACGAAGATGGGGCATCATTATAACCGCGTTTCAATGATTTGAAGAACGATCTGTCCAACGGTTGTAGGCGATCGGTCATGTGAGCAGGGAAAGATAGCATTATTATGCCATACTCGCGAGCCGATTGGCTCACTTTTAAATTTCTAGTAAAAGCAAATTTTGTTTTTGATCACTTTTTTCTAATCTTGTACATTTGATGAAATGTTGGATCCATTGAAAAAAAAGTTCTGATGTGATCCATCCATTTTTTGAGCAACCGAATGGTGTTCCACCAGAATTACCTGATAAACAATAACGTAAATTGTAAAACAATTTTCTTAATACCTAAGTCGTACCGGTACGAGTAAGGAATTTTGTACAGGTACGTCTTAAGCAGTGGGGACTTGCGAGTTTAAAACTAAAATATAGACATAACCTCATAAAGTTCGACCGTTGGAATACGCCTAAACGATCGCCAAATAAGTGATACAAATTGATGTAAATAAAGAAAAAAGATCGATATCACATTCCTGCCATAAAAAACTTACAAATGTATCATAAAATTTAATGACAACTGTATAAAAAACTTACTTTTTCAATATTTTTGCTTCACGGAGGCAGTCGGCGGTGTATTTGGTAACGTTTGCTTACTCGACTGAAATGTTCATTTTGACAATACTAGCTGACGCTACTTATAAGTATCAGACGAGATATTGCCGGGGTACGACTTAAGCCGTGGTACGTCTTAAGCAACCTTACCCTAAATACAGGAAGGGTAGACTAAAATTTATTAGAAGCAAAAAATATGTGTTTCTCGACCGTCAACAAGCGCTTCACAAGATTACCATGAAAAAAACTAGCTGACTATTGAGTATGAATTTTCAGTGCTAAGAAATTCTTGAAGTATGGGAAGGAGTGACAAGAATATTATTATATTCTATTGATACCTATAATGCAGAGTACACATGTAGAGCATAGTTATTGTGGTTCTGATATCAATTGCTATTGTTATATATTTTTTTTGTGTCATTAGTGACAAATTGTTTCTCTCATCATATTATTATAATTGTGTTTATTTTTAAGTTTACTTCTTCATTTCATATGTATGTGACTGTTGGGTGTATTTATTTTGGACCTTCCATTGAAAATCAGGGTTACAGTACAGATGTTCACGGGTTCCTGCAGCATGTAGCTGAATGGAAAGTACCTTGGCTGGTGCAATTTAATATGTTTTGTTGCTTTTTTTATGTTTTCTTTTTTTTATGTAATATTATATTTATAAATTTGGCTCGCAATAAATACTTCTTCCTTTCTATTTATTTATTTTATTTATTCGTCGTTCTACCTAGTATTAACAACACTTCTTAATGTTTTTTTATCCAACATCAACAACAATTCTTTTCAAATAGCAATAGGAAACAACTTTAATTATTGTACTTCTATAACGCGGGAAGCAAGCAAATAATAAACTACACCGCGTCACTAAAAAAGGAAAAACTAGTTTATTATTTCTTCAAGAGGTGAACTCTTCAGAGAACTGAGCAGATTCCGGTTTGTTGTGGATAAAATATTATTTATCCACTTAAGCATAACCCACTTCAGCACTCAGAGCTATAGTTGAAGATTCTTTAAGCTTAAGATTTTCTTGCCTTATTGGTCCCTTGGCATACTGCCGATAGTATGCCTACTATCCTGGGAAAAGTGACATTTAATTTCTCCCTCAGTCTGGAGATTACCCAAGCAATAGGATCTACCCCTATTATGTTGGAATTAGAAACTCTGTCGAAACAGAATCATAGAAAGACACGTTTGTCTACCTCTTCCGGGATAAGCGCGTTTCTGGATGTTTATAAATTTAAGTAAAATAAATTATTGGTTATTTGACTGCCTTGTGGTCTCGCGGCACATTCGGTTCCTGGGTTAGAAAAAGTTTTATCAGGTTTTTACGTTAGGAAATTCTCAGTAGCAACACGAAGTTTAGTAATGTGCCCGACATTAGGCAATAGGCTCGTCCTCTATTACGTGGAACTGACTGAATGAAGGTGATATTACAACAAAACGTTAATAAAATAATATTGAACGGGTATCAGTACACATATCAATAGCAAATGCGCTCCGTAAACATTCAACTAATAGCTAGTATGTATAACTACAAGTACATTCGTGGATTTGCGGTGTTGCTCCGTGACAAATCCCACACTGAATTAGAATTTCGTTCACGATTTCAGGAAGCAATGTATGGGGATAACAACGTCTCTGTAGATAGACATCAATTGTCGATCGAGGTTACTCTACTATACTTTGTCATTATTGTGTTTTAAGATTTCCTATAATTAAATTTCTATGAAAAGAATTCTCCACGGTGAATTTCTTAGGTGTATCTGCAAAATCGCACATAGCCATCGTGGTCAACTGAGCTCTTGGCACACACTTCTAGCTTTAAGTAGTTATATGTGAATAATTAATTATTAAGAAAAACTTATCGAGTCCAGTGGCGTGCCATAGAAGTGGCCTATGTCCAGCGGTGGACGTGAAAGAGGCTGGTGATGATGGTGATGAAGAAAAACTAGTACCTACTACAGAATTGACCGGAAGGAATTTATTAAAGAAAGAAAGAAAGAAAGAAAAAAGTTTATTTGTTTACAAACATACAGAAAAAATGTAAATAAAATAAAATAATATAGACGTAACCACTTAAAACTATGTTTGCAAACAAAAAGGCACCAACTCAGCAATATGCTGGCAATACAGCCAACGCTGGTCTTCCGTTGGGCCGTTGTTTGAAAAGGAATGATGTCACGGAAGACAAAAAATAATAATACTAATAATACATTTTATACAATTAAAATTTAGAAACTAGGTAAAAAATATAATATAAATACAATATTGATAAATAAATCTGCTTATAAAATTATGGAAAAAATGCCAGTAACTTTGAGACACTACAGAGGCCAGTTACAATTGGCAACACTTTAAAACACATCCGACACATTGGCGTCCGTCTAATGTCTATTGTTGTTTACTGATACTGTAATCTGTACTAAAACTAATAAAATGTGATATCCTATTTGTACTTAACAACTTAACTTAATATAATATATATAAACCAAATATTACTTCATATAGCACTAGTGTCGTGCTTAAGAGGTCCCTGAGATATTTGATGGTTAATTATAAAGTGTTTCAGCTTCAACTTAAAACCATTTATATTCTGTAGGTCCCTGATTGGCGGAGGGATATTATTCCAACATTTAGTGGCTGTGTACCGGAAACTACCTCTAAAAGCGGCAGACCTATGGCTATGAGTGTAAAGCTGTTTTGCACACTGCCGAGGCCCACGCGAGCTGTGACCTGTTGGCCAGGACAATTTGCTATGAAGATAGCCAGGTGTTTTATGTTTCAAGACTCCAAAAAGAAGACAAGCTAGATGAAGTTTACGTCTATGTCGCATTTTTAAAATTTTATGTGTGTTAAGATAAGGGGTGACGTGAGCCCTCAATGGAATCTTAAAACAGAAGCGGGCGCAAGCATTTTGCACACGTTGAATGAGTCTTTGAGTTCTGACCAGTAAACGAGGGCCAAAGACTGTGTCCATGTAATTCAATCTTGAAAGGACAAGTGATTCTACAAGCTGTAAGCGCAAACTTTCCTGCAGATATGGCCTCATTTTGTATAAAACCTTTAATTTATAAAAACAACTTCTTACTAAATTCGCAACATGCTTCTCAAAACGTAGCTCACTGTCCATATGCAAACCTAAATTGCGAGCTTCATATACTCGCTCAATAGGATTGCCCAAAAGTTGGAGGTTTATTGGTTGGCTTAGACTAAGAAGCTGGTGATTGTTACCAAAAACAATGAACTTAGTTTTGTCAGGGTTCAGTAGCAAACAATTTTGTTTAGACCAGTTTGCTATATTGGCCAGATCCTCATTAAGTTTAATCACTGCATTACTTATATCTGGTGGTTTAAAAGAAATGTACACTTGTATGTCATCTGCATAAATATGAAATTTGCAGTGTTTGATATGCATAACGACATCAGACAAGTATATGATAAACAAGATAGGTCCCAGGATGGAGCCCTGAGGTACTCCTCTAGTAACGGCCACTTTGTCTGATTCCAATGTAGATCCATTATCATAACTAAGCTTCACAACCTGGTAGCGGTTACTCAGATAACTATGGAACCATTTTAAGGATTTGGAGTCAAAACCATAGTAGGATAACTTAGACAGTAAAAGATTAATATTTATTTAATCAAAAGCCCTTGAGAAATCCAGCAATACTAGCAGTGTACACATACCTTCATCTTGAGAGCACAGTATGTTATCTGTCACATCTAGCATTGCTGTCACAGTGCTACGCCCTTTTCTAAAACCTGATTGTGTCTCAGGCAAAATATTATTAGCTTCAAGGTAATCTACTAATTGTTTACAAATAGCCTTCTCAATAACTTTAGACAAACATGGCAGAATACTTATAGGCCGCAGATCTTTCAGCTCTGAAGGGTTTGAATGCTTTGGTAATGGACGAACAATGGCATATTTCCAGACATCAGGAAATGTATTAGTCGCTATAGATGTATTTATGAGGTTCCTTATGATATCAATAGTGTAGGGAAATGTCATGATTAGCATGTCCAGTGTTATGCAATCACAGCCCTCAGCATTGGATTTTAGACTGTTAATAATTTTATTTACACATTCCAAACTAACTTCTTTCAACTGAAAGGTAGCAGCACTAAATTTGTGATATGCAAAAAAGGTTAGTTGTGAGAGGCTAACATCAGCGCTACCTGGAATATCTAAAAAGTGATTATTTATAATGTTTGGGTCATTGAAAAAATAAGGCAGCTCTGTATTATTATTTGGGAGTAAAGTAGTTTTAAGATTCTTCCATAATAGCTTGGGTTTATTGATATTACAATTGATGTAATATTTGAAATAGGAAGTTTTCTCATAAAAGAGTGCCTTGTTGACTACCGACTTCAGATTTTTATAGAATTCTTTCTTACTGTCACATTTATTTTTGTTATAGTCTCTTGAGGCCTCATCACGCAATCGCATCATAGTTTTAATGGTATCCGTTATCCATGGATAGGAACGATATTTGATGGTCTTGGTTTTTAAAGGGGCATGGAGGTCGAAGAGTACTGTAATGCTAGATGTTAAGGCGCTTACAATGTCATTCACATTATCTAGTGAAGAGATTAGGTCCCATCTAACAGCTTGTAAGTCCGCGTTGAAAGCACTAATGTCAATATTTTTTTTTGGCCTATATGTTATAATGCGCGGAATCGGTTTTACTCGTTTAATGAGAAATTCACAGCTTATAAGACAGTGACCATACAAGGAGCCCACATGCTCAACAATCAATTTTTTAGAGCATAAGTCCGAACAAATGACATCAATAAGGATGTGACTGGTCTCTGTATGGTGGGTGGGCTCAGTAACGAGTTGAGATAAACCAAGACAGGATAGAAATGTCATGAATTTTATTGTTTTTATGTCTGAATTACAAATATAATTAATGTTAAAATCACCTAGTAATATAATATTGTCATAATTAGAGAATGAGCTGATAGAGTCTGATATTGCGTCAAAAAATAGATCTGTATCTAACCAGGGAGGACGATATGCTGTGCCAATAACCAGCTTCTTTCCATTTAAGGTCAAAGAGAACCACATCTGCTCAACGGAAGTATGCGCAGGGGAAACAGGGTGTGGCAAGCTCCTTAAATTATAAACTCGCTTTAGGTAGAATCCAACACCTCCTCCTCGTGATCGTAGCTCGCGCGGTCTAGGAATGTGCCGCAAGCGGTACCCCGGCAGGGCTGGGGCACGGCTCTCCTCACCCACCCGTAGCCAGGTCTCGTTTATAGCCAAAATATCAATATCATTACGGGTTACCGCGGCGACAAAATTATCATGGTTAGTTCCAAGGGAGCCCGCATTAAACAAACCTATCTTCAAAAACTTAGACATTACTAATACCAGGAAGCTTAACAAATAAAACGAGACGGACAAAAAGTGCCTTAATGAGCGAAATGTTAAATAATAAAATTGAGTTGATGTAACAACATAGAGAATCTAAGTAAAATAATATTAAAAAAGTACAATTGGTTATAAAAAGAATCCAAAACCAAGAAAAATAATAATTATATATAGTTACTAATACCGTGTACAAATCATAATGTAATAAAGGTTTTATTTTCCCAGATTTAAACTTTATCTGAAGTATCGAAAATATGAGAAATGTCAGATTCGTGGCGGATACGGCAGACAGTGTCAGTAGGGCTACGCCGGGCAAGAATACGACCAAGATTCGTCCACACGTATTTCCAACCTTTTTGTTGTCCAGCATCTCGCGCAAGACGAAATAATATTCTATTGTGCTTCGTCAAACGCTCGTTGACAAAGAAGCGCTTCGTTGGCCCTGGTAGTTGGAGATCTGCAGTGTTGGCTCCTCGGCGGACTCGAGCACCTCGTAGTATTGAGTCACGAAGGTCTCTATACGCGAGACGAACCACAATAGGCCGCGAACGGACTTCGGTTGGCCCAGACGAGATTGTAGCGTCCAAATGTCGACCTCCCACTCGGCCGGCGCTAACGATGTCGCGATCCTCAATATTAACACCTAGTTTCTGAGCTACTAGTTTCACTAAATGTGTAACGTTTTCTCCATTTGACTCTGGTAGATTGGTGATTTCCAGGTCATTGGAAAGTAGCTCTTGATCTCGATCGTTGAGATCAGACTTAAGATGTTCCACTACCTCTTCCAAATTACTTCTTGCTGAAATCTCAGATTCTCTACATTTCTCCAAAGCATCCAATCTTTTTTCCATATTATCCACGCATGTACTAAGCAGTCTTAGCTCCGCCAGTTCTTCTCGAAATTCCTTCCTGATTGTACATAGTTCCTCTTTTATTCCCCGTAACTCCACAGTAAAGTCCATTTCCGTGATAACGCGCGTTGAAGCAATGTCAGTGGAATTCTTTGTTTCCTTAGTTTCCTTTTTCTTTTTCTTGCATTCAAGACAACGCCAGGAAGGCGAAATTAGACCGGACTGCGGCAGGGCAACGCATTGTCGATGGAATAGGCTACTACAATCTGCACACTTAGCGCCATCTGTAGGCGATAAGAATCGACTGCAGTTTCCGCACTTTACGCCTGGCATTGTGATCAAGCAACGATTTTTTAGTTTAGCAAATGGCTACTAGATGGCGTTGATGTATTGAACCAATTGCTAATTTAGTGAGTTGCTGTCAAGGTTAAGCTACTACTCAATAGATGGCGCTGATATTCAAGTGATGGAATTATGTCGTTTAAAACCCTATAAGCTATGGAGTTTAAGCACTATAAAACGACACACTTATTCACGCAGGATATTCGCACACACTGACACACGTAGTTATGTCCATATAATGTCTGATTGAAACGTCCGCCAATATTGGTTTGGTTTAGGGTAGAATATAAGAGTTCTGGATTAAAAAACTTTGTTTTAGTATTTTTCGCTTGTCTCTGCACAATGACACTGTATAACGATACAGAATGTTTAAAATACTGTTAAAAACACTTCAACAATAAACTATTTTGAATTAAAGCAAACTGGTATTATTTAAACCGAAACAAACACAGAGCACTTAGGTCCGACCTAGCATCCGTGACGTCACTCTATTAGGTACTCGTATGTGGAGTTCGGTGGACTAATCTCACCCAAAATTAGAAGAGACCGTGTCTAGCTGTGGTAAGTATTTAATCACGGTATGATAATGATAATTAGTTTGATTTAAATAATTTGTTTTATCGATATTGATAACCTATAAAAATATACTAAAAATCTACAGACAGGCTTTCGCAACTACAGGACAACTTTTTTAGAAACTGACTTTGTTTTAAGTAATAAGCCGGATATAAAAAGAGCAGCACCAAAGTTTCTTGTCTTTCTTTCTCATACGAAAACTTTTAAACCAAGTGATTATTGAATAAAAAAAATAGTATGAGTGTCGATAATTCGGGTTGCAATAAATTAATTTTTATTTTCATTTATACCTTAAACAATTTTAAATACATACTCCGAGTGGAAACGTCCAATTACTAAAACGCTAACATCTGCTTGCGTTGACGCGGCCGTAAATCGCAAAGTTTTTAATTTCATTACAAATGGTCGTACAAAAGGCAATTTCGCCCCGAACTAACAAATCTCGTTCGCAGTCTGAACATTTCCTATGCAAAAAACACTAAAACTCTCAGCCGGCCACAAGTAGGTCTATTCACATATATTTTACGTTCTGGGGACATAAATGGTGGCGTGCTGGCGCGTTTGGGCCACATTCCGGAAGCTCATTTTCATAAGTACTTACTGTCACAAATGCCGGACTTGGAGTTTTAGAGTGCTTAAGGGAACAATCGAGTTTGCGAAAGCAACGCAGTCTCCCACTTTTTGAATGGTTTGTACTGTAAAAATATTGTTTGAGGGGCTTCGGAAAAATTTTCTTTTAATTTTGTGCAGATATCTAATTTTGCTGCGACTCAATGACCTATGTACATATATACCAAACTTAATGCATTAGAAACATAAATCAAGCGACACATATTGAATTTAAGATTCCAGTATGAGAGGCGCTTGCGAAAAATTCATACATAACCTCACACCTGTATTCCCCGAAGGGGTAGGTAGAGGTGCATTTCTGCACCCACATATCGCCAGGTATGTATTAGTCCCACGTAATAGAGGGCGAGCCTATTGCCGTTTTTCAGGCACAATTCCAGACTCCGAGCTGCTACTTAGAATTTCCTAATGGAAAAGCCCAATAACACTTTGTCCGACCCGGGAAGCGAACCCGGAATATCTAGGTAGCACGGCACATACTTGTGCCGCAAGACCACGAAGCATTGCACGTACCAATTTAGATAAACGAATTTTGCATTCGATTCCTGGGTCGAATGATTGACCTCGGTGAATTGCAGTAGATTCACGTGGCATATAAACAAAGTTACGAAATGTTGGTGTTAGTATACACTTCTGCCTATTTTATCGGAGGCATAGTTCTATATTTCGCTTCGATATTTCGGAGACTTAACACTTTCTTCGGCCAAACTATTAAACGATTTAAGTAAGAGATGAAAATATTCAATGAAGATTCTATGAAAATCTTAACCAAAACTTAATAATAATATAGTAATACCTTTAATACACGCTGATAAAACCTTAAACGTATTCTAAAAAGCCTTTTGTTGGACTTTAATAAATTGTATTTGTGTTTTAGTTAGACAGCATTTTTAATAAGTAAAGTTTACTTAATCACTCCAAGTTCTTTGCTTTGATCAACTTCAAAGTCTATTCAAATTCTTAAAGCCTGTCACTATTCATTACTACAATGTGCGGAGTTATCAGTATAAAATCAGCTTAACAAAGTAAATAAACTCTTAGCTTTAAGTAAACGCATAAAAGTAGAACTTAAATTTTTTAAGACCTTAACATACAAAAAATTCTTGAAACGCAAATGAATTTAAAGTAAAGATAAAGTTAAAGATAAGTTACTTTGAAGAGCTACGTAGCATTCTTACCAACAGCAAAATTATTATTGATTATTTTTAACCTGTAAAACCGATGCTAATATATGGTTGTCCCTTGAGGTGCGTTTTTATATAATAATAAAAAAACTCAATCTTGAAGTACTTAAATATGTATTAATATTTCTAAAAAAAATACGTCCATTTTTTAATTTTAATTTTTTTATTTTTTAAATTATTAACACATACTTAAGTACTTCAAGATTGAGTTTTTTTTTAATTATTTTTTTATACTTTTTATAGGTACATACTTATTATAATGTAGATTTTGTTTAGTTGTAAATACATAGGTTCATTTGAAACCCCACTCGAGTATATTTGCAGAAATTTGGTTATTCTTCCCCACTTTCACCCTCCACAACTTTTAAACGGCTCAACCGATTATCATCAAACATGTCTAAGAACACTTGCACATAAGTTACCTTTAATACAAAAATACTACTAAATTGAAATCGCTTCATCCGTTCGGGAGTTATGATGTGTGGCACGGACAGACAGACACACACACACACACACCCAAACACCCGTCAAACTTAAAACACCCCTCTTTTTGCGTCGGGGATTAAAAATAGTTCTAATTTTAAGTATTTTAAAACACTAACATAATCTTTAAATATAGATACAAAAAATAATAGAATATACTTATACATTGATATATTTATAAATTTTTTCCTCCCCGAGGGGATTGGACATTCAAGTAACTTGTTATATAATATACATAATTACGTAATTACGTGCACAATTGATTGACGCTTGTAAGTGACGCGACGCATCGCGTAAACTCAAAGCTGGCAAATATTTTTATTTTCTGTACTGGCACGAAAAAAGGACAACATCGTACCGTGAAGGTGAGCACGATACTGTCTAAATAGAAGATCATGTTGCTAATATCTACCTAATCTATCTAATCTACCTAATACATTTCTTAATCAGTGAGCTATATACTCTTTAATTAACCTCTAAAATGTTGGAATAATGACGTGTGAAGATACAATAAAATTAACTCAGTATATCTAAATGCGATCGGGCGTAAAAAAGATATAAATGCGCAAAACTCATATAGTCCAATGGTTATTTCCATGAAACGTCACTTCATCTAAATGAAAATCTTTCTTATAGCCCATTTGGCAGATTATCTTTATGTTACCTCGTAAGCTGTTCTGGATTTATCAGGGCATTCATCAAATAACCATGAGAGAGGTGTCGGTGTAACTTAAACAGTTTGTTCGTAACTTCACGCTCGACCGAATTGAATGAAAAGTGAAATTTAAAGTTTATTTTAGAGCAGGAAATATTCTTGTTGAGTGTGGAAGCTAAGACCTACATTCGCAGTCCCTGAAATGTGGACTTCTAGCTTTTTTGTTTTGTTATTTTAATTAAGTTATCGAGTGGCAAATGTCAAAAGATCTTTTCGCGTTTACTGATTTTTCTACATAATTTTATATATAATGCTACGAGCACAGTTATTGAACGGTTCGATCGAAGGAGATAACCTTTATTAAAACAAACATTATTTGAAAATAAACTAATTTATGCTCTTATATTAGTTACAAACGTGCAATTTTACAGAAAGGATTTTTGAATATTTTTTTTTAAATTTAATTCATAAAAAATACTGATATTCTTTTTTTTAATTTTGGAAGATAACTTATAATTCTAATTAACAGCACTCATATTTTTTAACCCTCTAAGTTGTAGAGGAGGCCCGTGCCCAGCAGTGGGATGTATTTGGGCTGATGATGATGATGATATTTTTTAAATACCCCTTAATGCTTGCAATATATGCAGACAAAACTTGCGCTACACTGCTAACTACATAATATATTTACCTAGTATAACTAGATAATTACTTTAAGAGTTAAACATTTATAGTATTTTTTGAGAAATTTTCACACCAATTACGAAGTAACATGACACAATGCAGACGTCATTACTTTAATTCACGAAGCCAAAAACCACCGCGGTGTCCCTGCAAGTTATTATTTTCCTCTTAACAGCAGGCGTCAGAAAAAATCTTCCATGGTATAAATTTGACCAATTACCGAAGCGGGAAAAGCGGCCATTTGTCACAGGATAAAAAACACCAGCGGCCCACGACCCGTCACTCCATCTGTCCGTCGTGAACCTACATCAAAACGCGTTGACTGACACATCGCATTTATAACATCTAAAACTAGGGAAGAAACCATCACGTTCCTTAAACAATACACCCAGAACCTTCCAATTTCCACTAATAGTGAATAGATACAAGTTAAACAATGTTGGGCGAAGTTCGATTTGTTTAAAACCTATTGGAGCCAACGATGTGGCAAACTTCCAAGATAGCGCAAATAAAGAGTAATAATATTTTGTGCACATAATACAACTTTGAGAAATGTAACCAGTCTGTTGGGATTTAATAGTGCGATCGTTTAGTTTTGCTTTTAGTTCAATATAAATTATTAGTTGTCGATGTAAAACAAGAAAGTTGTGATAACTTCTCTCAATGCAGATTGGAATGAAGCGCAGAGTTGAATTGAAGCGCGACGGACATTTGTTGAGTAATTTTGTAATATATGTATATATTTTCACTATCAAATTACATTGTCTGAGTAATCCCTCACCATGAAATTAAATTAACGTGCTTAACTAAGTAATATATACTTTAATTAATAACCTATTTTGCCATAGAAGTAAAAACAGAAAAAATATATTTTGAAGGCATGAATTACCATACGTATAGGTATCTAGAAGACATCGGTGCTGCAACGTCTGAAAGTCCACGCGGTTTTATAGTATTATTATTGACATACTAAGCAGAGGTGGTGGTAGCTCGGCGGGGTGGGCAATAGAGCGAAAATCTTAAAAAAAAAATTAGTTATTTTTGACAAAATATCAGGCGGCTTTGCTCAAGATTTGTACATAATGTACATTGTTAGGAATACGTGGGTTAAACAATGTTATAAGTAAAATAGCTAAATGTATGCCAATGGGTTGCATGTTTTAGTTTTAAAGTATACTAATATAAGAAGGATAATAGTTAAAAATTATTTGCAAACATATTAAATTAAATTATAATCATGAACCTACAGTCATGATTATAACAGTCCTTTTATAAAAAAATAGACTGAAATATTTCCTTACGCCAACCGAGGTAGCTAAAAAAGTTAATAACTACATTACCCATTGTGTTTTTAATAATGTCCAACTTGATATATGGATTGTTAGGTCTTGTCACATTAATCTTCGTATGTCCTACATGTAGCAGATGTCCTTACAAATATTGGAAGTGGAACAACTATACATCATCCGTAAACGATTGTAACACTCATAACACAAGGCGTTTCTTCTCATTCAACCTTATTCTTGTTTCTGAAAGGTCATCAACACTACGACACCCAATATCGTATCTCGGGTGCAATCTACCACCAAGCTGTATGAGAAAATTGGACAGGGGATATTTTTATCGATACGTGTAATCTGTGGGTACGTTCGAAGGTATTCTTTATAGCTATCTGTGGTACCATCGACACCTTTCGGACTTTGCTGAATTTCATATTACCTTCCTCGAACCGCTCTCAATGCTATCAGAAAATCTGATTATGTTTGCAGTTCTATCGGCGGTGTCACATGAATCAAGCTCGTATCTTCTTCAATATCGATGAAATTTTTTACCTATGTGGATTATGCCTTATCTGGTATTGGTATTTCACCAATTCCTTTATAGGACCTGTACAAAGACTAAAGCATTTATCATCACATAATGATGTCTTAATATCGTCAAAATTTTTCACAGAATGTATTTCTGGATAAAAAATAATACAACAGTATTTACAATTACACAATATGTGAAGAATTATTTCGCAGCACTCAGCAACGTCGATAATTGTGCTCAGTCGGTTACTAAGCTTGTGAGCTAGCTTTATAAATTTCACCAGTGCGGGAATTCTCTCGAGTCACACAATTTGTCCAAAGAAACTGCAGAGGTTTTTCTTGTTTCACTAGTAAACTTAGCTACTCTGGAATTGTACTCGCGATTCACTCGTTTTTATCGTTTGGTTCTTACTGCAAAGTTATGTCCTTAGTGAGTGCCATAGACTTTTCAGGTATAAAATGTTTGTATATTTTTTTTATTTTCTTGGCTCCCACTTGTATCTCCTTCTAGGGCTATGAAAATGTCGGCTCATATTAATTCAAAATAAATTTTTGAATTAATATGAGCCGACATTTTCATAGAATTATTTCAAATATAATATTTATTGTATGTACATTTGTAAAACCAAGTCGCTTCATATCAATTTTTTTAGAAAATTACCTACGAAGTTCATGGCTTTTGGTGATCATACATAGTCATCCCGTTTTAGAGTTAAAAATTACTTGTGTACACCATTTTGACGACAGTTGTTATTATGATCTTTTGAAGTATGCACCTGAAAATAGATACCTATAGGTACTTGACGCCTGTATGTAAATGGTAGGCGGAGATGCATTCCCACCCCTCGCCAATTGCATTTTAAGTCCAACGTGAGACAGAGCGAGTCCATTGCCATTTTAACCCATTTCTGGACTCCGTGCTGCTACTGAGATTATGGGAAGACCGAAAATCCTTTCATTATCTGACCTTGAGTTAAGTTCATCTTATAAGCTTACATTCTTCTCAGTAGGTCAATAAAATTAACAATTTTTTACCTATGATAATAAAGTATATGCAAAATTATCTCTTGTCTGTTTATCACAGACAAGCTTAAATCTCTGAACTAATTCAGACGATTTTTGATAAGGAGGTAGATAGGGACGGTGGAGAAGAACACGTTATGCTATTTCGGTGCTCGTGAGTTCCCCTCAGCCGCTGGTCTTTTATAATTTTATGTATGTAATATATTTCATAAATGCTTATTAATAAAGTCATTATCGATTAATAATTTTGAGGCTAAAATAATGACCACAACGTCGTTTGTCACTCAATGTAAACAAATTGTTAATTAATAACTTATTAACATTAATCGGAGCTTACACTGCATGCGTTGGCGAGTTTTGTAATGAATATTTAATAGATTTAAAGTAATAATATATGATTATTATGCTAAAAGGGTAGCGATTTGGTGACGATAGTGGAAATTTTATAGTTTTAATTACAATAATGGCAGTCGAAGTGAGTTTTTTAAATAATGTTACCAAGCTCCAATTTACTAATGGCTCTATCAGCTCTTTTTATAAGTTATGACCAGATTAAATTTCGCCATGAATTCCATTATGATTACATAATCAGTTGCCTATTGCCGTTGAAAATGTCTCATTTTGCAGGTCGCAAGTCCCTACGCAATACTACCACAGAAGCTGTCAAAAATGAGCGATGTTATCTCGTATAACTCGACGCGATCAACGTGATTGTTGTCCTGATACTATTATAATGAATAAGACATAATATTCTATTCCCCAGATCTTAGGGTATGGGACCTGCAGACATGATCTATTAAAATTTAACATCATGAAATCAAAACCCAGGATTTCTTTATAGCCTAAGCAACCTTTTATAAAAACTAACTCATAATACCTACCTTTTTTCATAATACTCTTAACACGAGAGCAAACCAGATTAAGTAATAATCTTGTAATTTATTATCCTTATGGCAAAATCTATTAAAATTATTTTGTAATAAAAAGAATGGGTATACCGTTCCCTAATACCGGTGTTCCATTAAATGCCCAGAACATATTTTTCTTTACACATGAAGTATATCGTATTTAATCTTCGCAAATCGTCTGAATTCGACAGGTCTTTTAAGTACCTTATGAATATTAAATGCTAAAAATAACATTAAAGTGAAGTGAAGCTACGAGTAGTAGGTACTCTTTGAAAAACATGATTGACAGACATGTTATTTCTCGTAACTTCAAACATGTATTATACAATCTGGCATTTGGAAACGAAAAGCCCTGTCTCTACATTTCTTTCTAAATGATGATGTAACATAAATTGAATTGTATGTTATTAGATGTTAATTTTTTTAGCTAAATTTGAATAGGAATATTCCAGGCACACAATGTATTTAAATGTTTCATCGTATTATATATTAGTATATTATAAATTATGCACGTTATTCGGCTGATAATGATGATAAAGATTTTTTGAAATTTTTTACTCAATGGACCTACTACTTTCCATTCATTAGTTCAGTGAAAAAAACGTCAAACTCTATTCATCGCCTGACATGCTTTAAACTCTAACATAAATAAAAGTCATATACGAGTATTTTCTATATAATTTCTACCACCCGAACGTGGTATTGATCAATACAAATTTCCAAAGGTCCAACGTTAAAAAACATTCATATTTTAGTTCCAGCCAGTTCTAAATTTATATGAATGAATGTAATGGCTATGATCAATCATCTTCAATACTTACGTACGTTGGTACACGCTGGGATTGTTAATTGAGCACTCGTTCCATATTCCATCAAACGTAAAAATCCGCACATCGATCTCAATATTTTCACTCAACTAATTGTACGTATTTTTATTTATAACTTAAACTGGCTATTCATTTATTACTGAGGTATGTTTATTTATTTTAATGTCTGAAAAATGTTAATCTACGTTTCGTTGTCTGACCACGGAATAGCATACTTTCGGAAATTTATATAAAAATAAACAAATATCAAATTAAAGATTAAATAATTTATAAAGTAAACGGTATAATTTGAGCACAAATAATATTGGCTATTTTAAAATAACCATTAATATGTGGTCACGATTAAAATCAGTTACCTGGCACAATAGTGGTTTGATTTATTTGAAACAATAGCTAGAGTACACTACCTTTTAACCGACATCTGTAAAACAAATAAAGAATTATGAAAAGCATATTATATCAGCTATATTTTTAATCATATGTTATGAGGAAGGAGTTTTTAGATTAAAGCTGCCGTTAAAAATTTCAAAAAGATGACGACCAGCCAGACGTAGGCGTTAATTTTGTCCGTAGAACCAACGAGGTCGTCTTTTTCTAAAAAGAATGAAGGAACAACGTATTATGTTATCGCAATCTAATATACCTATTTCATTATTAAACAACAGACATATGTCGACATTTTTATATATGACAAAGAAATAATGATCTTAAGAACCATGGTCTTCAAAATACACTTAAACATAAATTGTTCCTTCCAATATAATTAGTCCCTAAAATAATATACGAATCCTTCTTGACACCGACCCGGCGGAGTCGATGCATTTTCTCGATACGATTGTTACTGACTAGACTTAACCGAAATAAAATTCAATAATATTATATTTCTTAGAGATTAGAATTATTTAATATAAAATATTGTACTTTTAAAACGTAAATTTATTTAAAGTTACAATGAACCTAAGCCGATACTTCCACTATTCAAATAAGGTAGCAATTAAATTACCACAACACAGTTATTTATGCTAAGTAAGATTTCGAAAGAATTATCCGCCCACCCGACCGCAACGCGAGCTGAAACTCAAACAAACATTTGCATTAACAATTTGCAGTAAAATATTGAATTTTTAAACAGAACGTGTATCCATTTTGTGTGTAAATCCGTTTTAATCCAACCGCTTCAATGGCTATTGATCCTGAGTTGAATATTCGGCGTGAGCTCAGACCAATATTTTTTACAGTCCAATTCGCATCCACCTTTCTTTTTCGTGACCGAAATCTCAAGAAGCCGCAATGTTTATACGCTCTCTTAGACATAATTTGTAAGCGACGAAGTCTGAATATTTTTTTAAGGATGTAAAACTCGTAAATACATTAGCCACGTAATTTCCCTGCATGCTGTGAGACTTGGTAATTTCTCTTGTTGGATAAAAAAAATAACGTTGATAAGATTACCTAAATCTGTGTACCAATGGTTTACTTTAAACTTAATTGAAAATAACCAGAAAAACTGGTTCGACGAGTAATGTAACGGCTTCGTTTGTATTTATAAATATTTGTGTACCTATATAAATAAATAAATATAAATAAATCATTTATTTCAGACCATAATTTAGTCCATATATAAAAATACAGTTTGAAAAAAAAAACAATTAGTCAAATAGTCGTATGGTCGGGCAAACGAGTTTTATTCTGTTGCCATATTTTCTGTTATCATTTTTAAATGTTAATTATCATTTAATAATATGCTTGCCTACAGGAAAAATTAATATCCACAAAATAGAATAAATATTTTTGGATCTTCACTTACTTGAAAGAATAATCCGAATTTTCAGTTTGATTTGGAATATTTAAAAAAAGACAGAGGCAAAAACCGTCTATATTTCCAAACTGTTACATTTGCAATAATTAACATCAACGTACCTTTTTGTTTCGTCCTCTGAAGTTTTAATTAATTTTAATAAACAGAATGCCAAGATCACATTTAGCCACCAAATTTATTAGACGTAATAAATTACAGGATACGGTCTAATTTATCTGCAGAAGGAACTACATCTCTGCTGATTATGCCTAGTAATATTTTACCGTTTTAATTTTAAGAATTACATTAAATACATTTCTTGCTTTCATAAAGCAATGTCGTAGTTGCTTTAACATCCATCATCACCACCATCATCAGCCCATATACGTCCCACTGCTAGGCACGGGCCTCCTTTACAACTGAGTTTAGGCCTTAGTCCACCAAGCTGGCCTAGTGCGGGTTGGCGGACTACACACCTAAGAAATTCCTAAGAACTTTTAGGTGTGCAGGTTTCATCACGATGTTTTCCACCACCGTTAATGTACGTGATAATTCTTTCTGAATACACAATATAACTTCGAAAAGTCAGAGGTGTGTGCCTATGGTTTGAACCCGCGACCGTCGAGATTCTCGACCGCATGACGAGAACCTCGAAGCTATGACGACTTTTTTAACATATTCTTTATAAATATTTATTTTGATATCCATTCCGTCTTCATTTTTTACTAATATTTTTTTCTTTCTTCAGCTACTGTTGTAAGGAAATTTGCTGTTTCGTATTTTTTGAGAAACTCTTTGCTATGTAAAGTAAATGTTAGTTACATCCCTTTGCTTTGTAAAGGCATTGTTATCTTGCCAAAATTTGTCTCAAGGTTTCATATTTATATTTATTAAGTGAGAAAAATCCAATTACGAGATAAGCGAACAAAGAGTAAGCGCAGCCTATTATAGTGTACACAAACTTCAGCAAAAAATAAACACAAGCCGACGAATGTCTTAAGATACGTGAGAGTCTCATTTAGAGGGCGATTCAATTTTAATAAGCTTCTGTAAGCGGCAACTTACATTATCAAGTGACATTGCGACGTTTTGCGCCACTGTTCATTGTGCGGTTCATCTCAAAAGAATACTTATTATGAGGGAAAATGACGTGAGAAAAATATTCCGGGATTTTTTGAGCATTGTCCCTTTGTGGACGCGCGGCGACCAATGCCTGCTTGACACTAAGTTGCACGTCTACTGTTTCCACTATTAATATTTCTTTATAAAGACACATGTCGCTTTCTTCCTGCTTTCTTTTTCTTTGTTTTGAGAAATAATGCTTAAGTCAACCTTTTTTTAATTGAATAAAATGCCAGATTGAGCAACACTCAGTTAAATTGTTGGAAACACACGCAATCCAAGAGGTTTGAAATTTATTTGTTTGCAAGAAAATCGTATTACCGTTGCGGAGTATAAATAGACGTTTTGAAACATAAAAACACGAATAAAATTTTACGTAATGTTGCTCATTTTGTTTCTTGGTCTGCCTTATAAAATGGCGGGTGAAATTACATTTCGTTTCCATTATATCGTGGAAACACCTCTAATATTTGGTCGAGTCACTTAGTTAAGAGAAAACAAGTAAACACGGAGGCTGCTCCGGTGCCAATGAGGAAATAACCCAATAGCAGTCTTGTGCAAAGACGAGATAAGTGAACGAAATAACAAGTAATAACCAGTTTATTGTGTATTATTTTATTCTTACATCTTGTAGGTTACGTTTCCGTCGTCGTCTACGTGGTCATCAGAATGGAGTCCAGAAACAAATGAGAAATGTGTGATTATACCTGTTTTGTTGTGTTTTGATAAACTATTAGTCTCTCTATCAACACATTTATTCAAATTCTCAAAATACAGTTAAGTCGCGAATAAATAACAAACAAAATAACCTATTTTCACATTTATAATATAATAATAATTTTGCAGGACGAATGGATTTTTTTTCCTTTACCTAATTATATCCAGTTAGTGACAGGATTCGCTTTTATGTTAAAGTTCTTCATGTTGGGCGTTTGTCAGCATTTTAAATTCCTTAATTAGTCTGTATCCGTCTATTGAGATTTTATATAAAAAATCAAAGTAAGTGAAGATTACTAAGCTTCATATTAGCATGGTAAAATAACGCTTTTGGTTTATGACTTCTACATATTAATAATAAGACAGACAAACGTATTCTAAATATTATCATTCCATGAGATATTTGCGGAGAGTTCCGTCCGAAAGCGTATCAAAATATACACTTATGCCAAGCCACTCGCAGAAATACGGCGAAATATTTTATGAAAGCCAAGTCTTGTAAATTATCTACAGGCTGTCTTCCAGTGTACGTCGTTTTCATAAGATCGCCTTCAAATATGTTGGTTAGTAAATGTATACGCATATGCATGCTTTAGCACGTACCATGGCTTTTCATCCTCCGCATGAATATATTTGAATAATCCGTAGGCTTGCTGCAAAGGCTTTTGTAAAACGTTTTTACAAGTGGATAATAGACTTGGCGAGGAAGAGTACCTTTTACTTCTTTGGTAAAGAAAGAATATGTACATAGAAGATGTAGTTTTAAAAAATATTGCACTCACCATTCTTCGCTTTTCTTTGATTATGAACGATGAGTCAGATGGCTTATTGGTCAGATTGAAATACTCCATATGTCGGTAGTCCAGGGTTCTAACTCCCGTTGAACACTATCTACTGGAGACTATTTTGGGTTACGAAACCTAGACTTTAAGGACTATATCTGGCTCATATTTCTTCACTTTAAACTCCTTCCACGGCTGGCAAGGATCTTAGGCCTCGTCGTGGTGGGATTTATATTTCTAATGGCCGAATACTGAAACGCTACTTAATCTGAGGGCGACTTATATTTATGTGGCTTTATAATTTAAGCGGTAGATATAGGTATACATAAAAAATGACATTTAAAAGAACTTTTTGTGGTAATGTTGCCTTTTATGGAAATTTAAGTGGGCATTAGTTAATCACAGTCTTAAAACCGATAAATGATGTTTCAGTATACCGCTTAAAGTATAACAGCCACTTAAATATAAGTCGCCCTCAGATTAAGTAGCGTTTCAGTATTCGGCCATAAATGTCTTAAAATATATAATTAAAAAGTAGTTGACTTTGACTGACTTTTCGAAGTTATGTGTGTATTCACAATGAATTATCACTTGCTTTAACGGTGAAGGAAAACATCGTGATAAAACCTGCACACCTAAAAGTTCTTAGGAATTTCTTAGGTGGGTAGTCCGCCAACCCGCACTAGACCAGCGTGGTGGACTAAGGCCTAAAACCCTCTCAGTTGTAGAGGAGGCCTGTGCTCAGCAGTAGGACGTATATGGGCTGATGATGATGATGATGAAAAAGTAGTTATAAAGTAATAAAATTTTAAAGTATTTATTACACGAGGGCCTTTTTTGAATTTGGATTGTCTTCCACCATAACAAGTCAAATACCATTATATTTTTCACAGTTCTCATAAATTATCCTCTTAACAAGCCTATTCGTGATTTTAAGTACAAAATAAAAGACATGAGTATTTCTTAGTGTCGGTTACTAACAACTATTTATTTGTTTGTTTACGCAACGCTGAAAGATGGAAGGGAATAAGTAACCCGAAAGCAGTATTACAACTTAAACTACGGCTTTCGAAAATACAAACTAAGATTTTCCATCCCACGTTTAGGCAAATGTCTACCTGTCTAAGTAATTGGAAATTTTACGGTAATTTTCACTTTATTTAGGCAGTCAGCGAGCTTGAAATAAAATCTTTGTAAAACTAATTTAACTTAGTCCTTAAAGAAAGGTATTTTTTTAAATAATTTTAATTGTACAATGTTAACGGGGAAATAGCGACTTCACTGTGTTACACACGTTCCATTAAAGTCTTAATACTCTTTAAGAATAAAGATTCTTAATACTTCAATTATATTATTTGGAGTCTATTTAATAATCGAATTTATATTCAAATATGAAAAAGGGGTTTTCTATATACATATGTATTTCTGTATATGTATTTCTATTTAAAAAGGTTTTATTTTACATACGTCGCTCAGCTGGACACGGGCTTCCTGTACAACTGAGATGATGATGTGAGCTTGCCTCTGTTATAAGAATGTAGAATCTGCTTGAAGTTACGTCACATGCTTTGATAGTTAGGAGTTATGTTAAAAATTATTAATTTTATAGAGAACACCGCTACTCATCTAAATTAATAAGAGTTTCACGACATTTTTAAAAAATAAACGCAATTCTACGCGGTGTAATGGACGACGACCCTCTGCCCTAAAATGAGAAAAATATGAAAATAAAAGTGAACACTTTTTACTTTCGCACATTTCCTAACAATTGCGCCACTCAGAACGTCAAGTAGCGTAATTTCGTCGCATTCATTGCATTCGTTGCGCGAAAATTCATAATTCCCTGCTATCTTTTACGAAGAGAAAAATGAATAGTGATTTTTGTTCTAAGTTCTCTGGGAAATTTCACGGACCCATTTGTAAGGCGTAAATGAATCGCCCAATTCGCGCGTCCCTCTTGCACCCGGTATAATCTCGTTTTGTGTTGACTCGTTAAGCGCACTACACTACGCCAAATTGCATCCTAAATTGCAAGGTTTTCCTTGAATAAAACATGTTGTCTCGTTTTTTCCCAGGATTAAGCTCTATGCTAGTTTGCGATAAGACATTTACGTTTTTTAAAGTTAAGTTAAATTAACGCGTTTTTTAATTACAACTTATGTTTACTTTGCTTTAGGTATATGTGCACTATATCTTTGTATTACTGCACACATACATACCTCCGTGAGGTTCTTCAATCATGGTGAAAGGATGACCGTGCCGGCATTTTTTGGCTGGTTTGTCGCGGTCGGTCCTTTGATCACCATGTGTCAATCATTGTGTCCCACAAATATTTGCCTCGGGTCCGGGTGTTTGTGAGACTGAAAAGTCTTTCGTAGTTTCTGATACCCACGACACAAGACTCGTATCTTAAATATTAGGTCAGAACTATGTATGTCACTGTTGTATTGGTGTATTTATTTATTTACATATTTTCTAAGAAACCAAACAAAATATGTTGAAATTTAGCCAAGTATTCTCGATTTCACCAATATGTAAATGATTTGCAAATGCTTTGATAAAGTTTGCAACGGGCTATTGGATGCAGGCGGCACAGAACCGCAAGTTGTGTAAATCTAAACCAGGGTCTTCCATCTTCCGATCTGTGACGTAATATTCTGTATTCCCATTTCGGACACTTGTCTAGGCCATGTCGTGGTAAAGCAGGTTTCAGATGCGTCCGTAGAAACACGTTAATGTACGCTGTACAACTAATATACGAGTATGTATGTCATAATTATATATAGTGATGAGTAGATGACAGGTTAGAAACAGAAAGGTGGTGGGTGAGGTAGATTTAGATGAACCAAGACTTTCTTTTCTTTCTAACTGCTCTTTGAAAATAAGTTTGTATATTCATAGTGTAAGTACCTATAGTAGTAAATTAAAATATCATGAAATATAATATTTTTTTTAAAATAATTTCATAGACATGTAATAAGACCCGGTTGGTAGATTAAAATTACCTCCAATAAAATAATTGGAATTAAAGGTGGTTTTTTTTGGAAACAGTTTTACTGGTGCATGTATTAATTGGTTCACGTAAACTCATCTCTGTTTCCCCAATAAAGAAATAAACAATGCAATTATCCCGAAAACGAAAATCATTTTCCCTTGTCCGGAAATCGTATCTACATCGAAAGACTCACAAACGTCCCGTGAGACCACAATGCAGTCGAGACAATATTTTACTTCAATTACGTGTTTTCTGAAAGCAAATGAATAATTTCTTTCAAAACCAACTCACGTCAGAGTTTCCACTTTTATTCTAGTCCTAATATCTTGAGTGCTCGCGCACACGACGGAGTACAACGCTTAAAGTATTCCACGAATCTAACAAATGCTGTTTATTCAACAAAACATATTGTCTGCAGTCTCAATTTTACTTTGCGGAGCAAATTTCTTAGTGATTCGGTGTAATAATGAATTCCTATCTTTTCTCTTATAATTCATTTGTTAATATCTTCTTGAATGCAATTTCAGTCTACAAAAAGTGCCCCGGTTTTATGCACACGACGGTTTTGCTTCATTGTGCCGTGGAGTGGTAGATGATGCTAATTATATTCTGAAAGCAGTAGTATTAATGCTGACGTTCTCAACAAAGGTATAACGTAGGTTTTATAACATCTATTCTAATGCTTTTCTATATAGCGAAGTTTTTGCGAACGCATTAAGTAATCAATATTTGAGATATTTTTAAATCTACACATCCATACTATACAAAACATACACATACACACTCACGCCTGTATTCCCCGAAGGGGTAGGCAGAGGTGCATTTCTGCACCCACATTTCGCCAGGTATGTATCAGTCCCACGTAATAGGGGGCGAGCCTATTGCCGCTTTTCGGGCACAATTCCAGACTCCGTGCTGCTACTGAAAATTTCCTAATGGAAAAACCCAATAACACTTTGCCCGACCCGGGAATCGAACCCAGGACCTCTAGATCGCTCGGCACATACTTGTACCGCGAGACCACGAGGCAGTCTATTTAGTTTTTATTTTTAAATCTATGTCATCACATTTCATTCATCCTTTTCATCTGATTATTAAAATAAAAAAATATGCAATACTAAATATCCTATCACCTCTACATCTAGAAACGGACAAATAAGGTGAATTAACGTAGATAAGTTTATACTTATCTACGTTAATTCACTACTACAACTTATGTTGTATCATATTTATTAGTAGATTGCTCTGCGAATTTGTCTACGTAAATTTCGGAATAAAATCTCGAAGTAAATTAAACACGAATACAATATTGGCGTTATAGTTTTAAAGCAAATTGAAAAAAATCCTACAGCCATGGCTTTAACCAGGATACAATGTATCGTACATATGTGCTAATGCAGGTCATAAACTATTGAGACGCGAAACCGGCCAAATCTGTTGTGCTGTTTTGCATATTTGAGCAACAAACATCAAAACTTTCATATTTATTATATTTACAATATATTTTAAACAGATTTGCTACATTCTGCAGTGTAAATATTAAACTTAACTACTTAAAAGTACGCCTAGGAATATACGTATTATATAATATAATGCATGTACATGGAAATGTACTAATGGAACTCTATAATTACGAGTATTTGCCTAACCCGGAAGTCGGACTCATAATTACAGATGTTAAATTATGCCGCGAGCTACATGAGAGTACCAAAAACAAAGAAGAAATAAACAAAATATTTACTTTAACCATGCGCTGACGCCCACAGAACTGGGGAACCAAACTTCGTAGACACACGTCAAGCGAGATTTAATATAATTGGAAGTTTGTAATCAAGCTGATATAATTTAATACGTGTTGAAATTGAGGTGCTCCTACCGAGTCGTAGGTCAACGAAGCCCGACCACCTATAACAGGGAGTAGATGCCACTCGACCTACATTGCATCAAATGAGTCATTAGCAAATCAAGTAACTCACTTAATCCTGAACTTCGCTTTTTAATTTGGAAGGCATAAAATTCCATTAACGGACATTGAGGATTCTATTAACTTTTTTCTTACTTAACTTGCTTCATAGCTTTCGTCGAAGCAATCAAATTATGTCCAAGGTAAGGGTAGACTTAATAAGAATTTCCGGAGTTTTTATTCTTAATTCGGAATGTTATGACGCTTAAAGTTATTTTTTATCACTTAAGTTTGCAGCCATGCACTTTAAAATTTCATTAAGTTATAATACTGCTAAAATAATATTATTTCAGAACGCCAAAAACAAATAGGATAAATTCAAGTTCCTTCCATTGTATTTCTAGGATCAACAGTGGCACGTCAGGAATGAAAACCGAGCACTTTAACTCAGTGAGTTGCGAAGCTACCTTAGTTTGTATGAACCAGCAGCAACAGAGATCAGCATAAAATAATTACAAAACGAAAGGATATCCTCAAAGCAGTGATGGTCTCGAAGTTTAGGCGCGCCGTCGTGAACCTAGACGGTCGCGGGTTCAAACCCCAGGCATACACCTCTGACTTTTCGAAGTTATGTGTGTATTCACAATGAATTATCACCTACTTTAACGGTGAAGGAAAACATCTTGAAGAAACCTGCACGCCTGATAGTTCTCAGGAAATTCTTAGATGTGTAGTCCACGTGGTCGACTGAGGCCTGAACCCTCTCAGTTGTAGAGGAGGCCCTTGCCCAGCAGTGGGACGTACATATATGGGCTGAGGATGATGATGATGATGATCTTCAAACATTTCAGAAAATTTCATTTTCGAACAGAAAATATAATATACTTTATTTCATGAAAGCTATAACATAATATTGAGAACCTATACAACCTCCATACCTACATAGATTTCGCTTGAAATCTCTACGAAAACATGTTTCGTATAAAAACAAAATTGGGAAATGATTTTACCCTTCAACATTTTGAATTATCCATATATTATTTTTATTTATTTTTTTATTTATTTTATTTTAAATGCTTTATTGAACACCACATAAACAGAATAAAATATAAAACAATGCTAAGCTATAAACTATTGTATATATTTTTAACGTTTGGAATAAATCATTTATTACCCTACGAATATTACGCACGACATTTCCAAGTAATAACGTTTTATATTTGAATGGTTTTCCTCGTATTCGGCTTTAGTAATTTTATGGATAATACAGAATGTATTTGTAAGTAATAAAACCAGGCAGATATTTACATAGTAAATACATATCTAATATGAATATCCACATAACGTAGGCACCAATGCCTTAAAGGAAGTTAATGTGAAACAGGAGTAGATCTTCTTAAATGTTAAGTTCGATGAGTGAGATCATATAATAGAGCAATCTGGTTCATGTAAATCCCCATACCCTATATTTCTTTCTTTGTTGTCAATTTTGAAAATTACGCCAGTAATGACTGACAAACCTAGAAGTAGGCTTGTTTTTGTCTATACCGCACCAACGGATTTAGAAGAACGCTGTCCCTATTTTATTCTTTGATGAAGCCTTTTCTATTCATTTATAACAGTTGGGATAAAGGCAGGAGAAACAAGTGAAGTATCGTAGATTATTTTAACTTGGCAATCACATTTTTCGACTTCCTTTTGATACTTAACATAGCTAGCGATCTCTGAGAAATTTATGAGTTAAAGTTCTTAATATGTATTTCTATTACCAGCGAATATTTAACAAATTTTATAAAATTTCAAGTGTTCATTCATCTTTAATGCTAGTGATAATATTCTTAAACATGCATAACTTAGAATAGTCAGAAAAAACTTTGAGTGTGATCACTACAAGCCACAATAAGTAACCATCTTAAAATAAGGTAATTAAATTAATTACATAGCTGAGTTTTGTCTTCTTTTGTTCCACTGAGTCTCTAACGTGCTAAAAGCTGTTTATCCAGAACAATATGCAACGTAGCAGTACGATATCAAGCAAGGTCGTTGTTTTCAAAAAACAATGGCTTTGTCAGGGTTGGCACAAGCAGGTGGTGCGCGCTTTCGGTGGCCTTGTAACTGAATTTTACAAGGCCGGTTGGGGGAAACAACCATTTATATGGAAGATTTATGAAAAAAATACAAGAAAATAAATAGACTAGTTTTGTCACTTGAAGTCTGCCTAAAATGATTGCTCCGAAACAGCTTATACAGTATATTAAAAAAAAAATGTATTTTATTCTAGTAATACATTGTTCTATCAAACCTGATGGAGAACACGATACTGTCTAAATAGGGCATAAAATATAGAGAGACTTTCATTTCTCATTCCTCTCCCTCGCATACATCGATAAATTAAACGAAAACGAAAATTAAAAACTGTAATATAACACTTTATTTTCCATTCTGGTTCAGTAGTGATGACGCTAGATAGGTTGCAAGGGCAGTTTCGTTTAAACAGTGTGTCTAATAAAGTAAGGTGTTTATCTCTCCCTTTGCACATAAGAACACCCACCTGCTTATTTCTTTGTCAAAACGTATCGCTTGAACGATCCCGGCTTCAGCAAGAAAGGAAACATCTGGAGAATAAACTATTCTACAACTTTATGGTGGTAGTTTTGCGTAGTTTACTTTTTTTGCCCTCGCGTCCATTTTTTGTACTAAGAAAAACTTTATAGCAAGAGTATCTCAGTATTTGTTAATTTTGAATCTGGTTTATTTCTTCTTATTATTTTTCAGTAATTATTTTTGTCAGTTGCAGCTCCAGCAAACCCCAATTTCATGATGGCTGAAAACTTAATTAGCTACAAATCCCAAGTAATTCAAACTTATTTGCTTAATTTAAAAATTAATGCATCTAATACTCATTTTATTGCACCCGCAGCATACATATATGTACATATATGTTTGTTGCTAAGAAGGAGACGACTAAAAAATAACACTTGTAAATGTATTTCGATGAGATTAAAATAGTACCCATGTGGAAATAAATAATCATTCATTATATTATTTTTCAACATTAAGGTAATAATCAAAAAATTTTAAATTTACATACAGCTGTATTCGAATATCTCCGCAAGTTGAGACCGTTTACATAATACTATGTTTAATTTACCAAGTTCGCTCCATTTATTTGACATAGCCAACCCTTAGTTCAGTTGAAAGTGTTTCAAATAAATTCACACACTGTCCCCTCGGTATAGCTCTTGAAGAGTCTCTTATCTCCTTTATTACATTTACAGAACATTACGCGATGTGGCAAAATGGTACTTACAACACGCGAGGCAATTTCCTTGATTGCGCTATGTCGTATTCTAATGATCATCTTGTAGGTGCGTAAGCTTTTTGTAAATTTAATCTGAATTATTTCTAACAATGGGAGTTAGTGTGGATATCCAAGTCTAAGTTTTGCGATTGTTGGTTGTGGATTGTGGAATATTGATTTAAGTTTTATTTTTTATATAAAATATTTGCAATTATTTTTCTTATTCATAACAGCTTGGGGAAAACACCTTCTACTCCCCGATATTGAATGTAGCTCAGTCTTAATAGAGACTTGCAGTTGAAAACTTTTGTGACAGCGTAACAAAAGTAAAAGCTTTCTTCACACTTAAAATCACAACTATATAAATTAATTGCACTACATAATTTAATTTTTATATTTTATTCAATATCAGCCAAAACATGTTCTCCGCTGGATTGAGGCTATACCTACATAATGTTCTAATATAAATTCGTTGAAACAATTTATACACAAACCTCCGCTGTCTGTATTTTTGAAACCATACCACGAACGGAAACCAAAAAAATTTAGCGCTCATCGACCAATGCTCAAAAGAGGCAGTTGGGCGTGACGTGTGGCAATTAACCTAATTACCACGCATGACGAACCAGTGTGCACGCAGATAGTCAGCTTAATACCAACTTCATGCAATCAACCCATCGCCCTGAGCCTGACGAGGTGGCAAGGCCCCAGTCCACGTATGTTACACGCACTTGTAACAGTTTCTGCTGAATTGACTGTTATAGTCATGGCATAGTCACGTCTTCTAGAATTACGCATATTTCTACATCCGCATATTCCTAGTTATGTTTACATTGACGTTCTATTTTAGCTCCCTGGGTGTAGTGAGAATTTCATAACGGAAAAACACAAATTTTACATGGGAATTCTCATTAATCTCTCTAACTAAAGTTAAAAGCTCATATACATCGAACCACTAGGCACCGGCCTATCATATGTTATCATACGTTCATTTGTATTGAACTGAAACGCGTATCAGAAAATATAATGTAATTTAGCAATTAATGTTGTATTACGTAAATTATTACCACTATAATAAATGGTTTCTTAGTAAACTTGCAAACTAAGAACAGAAAGCAATCCATTATCAGCAACAATATTATCCAAATTTACTATCTCCATGGTATACTCAACACAGCCCTTAAGCTTCTCGCTGCTCACTAAACTAATTTCCATTAACTACTGCCATAACAAAGACACTAACTATAATTATATCAGAGAATCACGACGAGAATCCTTCACAATACTCAGTACAGGGGAGTACAAAAGTTAATTAGCTAAGCAACTTGTGTATTCAAATAATGGCATAACTCAGCCGAATACTGCATCTAATTGGAATAACAAACGCAATTACAGCACAGTAAAGTGGGTAGACACAACGGATTTGTCTCCAGCCAGCTGTGTTAGTGTGTACTTTGGAGCATTCGCTAATTTGAATTGCGTGAATCCATCGTATACATTACACTAACGTTTCTTTTTGTATTAAATAAGTTTTGTTGGCTCGACGTTTTACTGAGACGTGCCAAAAAATTCAGGTCTCGACTACGTCTTGAGACATTTCCTTTTAGCGTCAAATAAGTTTTTATATTTGTTCAGAGCTCTTAATTCGGGTTAGAAAGAAGGCAAATACCCCACTTTGCCCGCTTTCAACAAGCTCAAAACGTACTAAAGAGAGCCTAATCACCTTCCTCTGTGTGTAACAGTCTTTATTCCGTATTGTTATTTGCCTTATTCCGTGGCATTGAAACAATGTGAAGACCGCCCAGATTACCTAAATGTCTAGTGTTACCAAAAAAGATAACATTTGTGAGAACATTTCATAGAATAACAAAATCTGAAATAATACACAGTTTAGCGACGCGGTTTTTCGTCGCCACATTATATTATAATAAAGCTGTGATTTTTATTCCATCTGCAATTTCCGGAGTGGTCAAACATAGGTTTTATGTTAATTAATTGTATTTGAATTTATTGCCAGCGGTTTTATGTAAATTTAATATGTATTACCACATTCTCACAATAAAGGGTGGCCAAAAATATTACGATACTAGAATTGTCTGTGTTCAGATAAACGCGAAAGGTATGTACATATTTATAGTCTGCCAAATATCTATATTCTACATGAAGTACATGCAGTGCCGTTTACGAAACATCTACCTACATCTAACATTACCTCATGCAAGTGAGTGAAAAAACAAATTCATATAAGGGCTTTTCAGTGCCACAAAAACAAGGTCAAATTTTTTCATCAAATTTGTAGCTTGCACAAATATTTGTGTCTTGTGGAAATGTAGTCTTTGGCCTTGGTTTCAAAACGTGCTTATGCTACCAAATCTGCTTTTGTTGACAATTTGTTACATCTGTACTAAGTATCTTAGAGGTAAACATTCGCTGGGAGGTATTATATGTAGGTATATCAGAAATACATATAATACGTTCTAGATGACGGAATCTCTTCGCACTAAGCCGGAAAACCGTTAGTCCCGACATCTACCTACCGCCTTACCCCAAGGGCTTTCTGGAAATATGACCATAATCCATATTCGCCTTGATATAAGAAAAAAAACTGACAGTTGATTTATATTTGGATTATAGTACCTGTACTATTACAATACAATACATAACAGTTTTAAAGTTTGAGTCTATAACGCTCACCCTTGCCACAAAAATACTTATTGGGAGTTATTCATTCCCGATTGTACATGTTATAATCAAAAGACGATGTTAGCTTTGAAGCCTCTCATAATAAACATAAAAACGGGTCCAATTATCATAACTTCTGAAAAATATATTCCCCGAAGCAACATATGAAAACATTATCTCGCAAAAAATGAATCTAACCCTTTGTAATTCACATCAGGAACATGACGAAAGCGCAGATAACATGTTTGGTATTACAAAGGTTTCTGATAAGTAGGTCACTGAATTAAATATGTTTTATATAATATTCTGATTACATCTAAAAATGAACAAAAACTTATGAATGAAATAACATAAATAATACACATTTTACCTTCAACAGTGAGTTACTAGAATTCAATTGTACCACCAATAAGTTATTTGTAGTGATACGATTGATCCCGCAACATCTGTGTGTGTGCGAACAAGGATTTACGAGTTGTGTTCTCGGGTCGGGCTAAGTTCTTGTTTTTTGTTTAATTAAGAATTTGTCTAACATTTTACATAAAATGTATCATGTATACGTATATTACCTCTGAAATAGCTGGTATATTAGCCATATATTGTTCCATAAAAAATTGCTCTAAGCTTGTATGAAAATATCTACAATATTAACTGAAACAATATAATGACGACGATGCAAATTCATTAGGTACAATGAATGATCACCCTCACTTCAAAACAGAGACATCGTTCTGTCATAAAAGACTGCTACCACATTGAGAATGATGGATGGGGAGCTAAAACATTAATTTAAAACTTACACGACCTGCGGTTCGAAATTTTGATAAGTAAACTCCATTGCAGAACGTTGTTACCAAGTGAATACGCATTCATTTGAAAGGTGACGCTTCATAAAAAAACGTTATGTATAAATTAATTATTATAAATTGTGTCACGCATGTACGAGTATTATATTATATCACGCAGACTAACTAAAAGCAAAACGAAAGTAGTCGTAGTCGCGGGTTTGACTTGTCCCCGGGGACAAACTTCTGACTCCTCAAAGTTATCTGTGTATTCATAAAATTATCACGTAGGTACTTTAATTGTGATGGACAACATAGTGAGTAAATCTGCACGCCAAAAAGTTCTTAGGAATTTCTTGTAGCCCATCAACCCGCACAAGACCAGCGTGTGGACTGTGGCCTAAACCATCTCAGCTGTTGAGGAGGCCCATGCTCAGCTGTAGCCCACGTATATGAGTTAAGGATGTGATGTGATATTTATACCTCTGCGTTTCGCCTGCTGTATTTTAAGTCCAATGTAAAACAAGGCGAACTATGCTAAAAAGTACATTTTCTATCGAGTTATTAAAAAATTCAAAATTGCAAATCGTACCAAAACTAACTGAAAAGGGATATCACTCCAAACCATAAAAGTCTTTGACGAATAAAACGTGAGTATCGCGCTCTACAACTGTATTAATGTTGCTCTCTCGTCCGGCGCGTATGGCTTCCAAGTTTTACATTCTACCGGAATATTTGGGCCGGATTCAAAGGCCGAGAAATTTCTCAAGTTACCGTATCTACACGTTGGAGCATGGCGTTACCCCAGTTTGTAAGGAACAAAGCCTTCACTTTGTGGTCGATACCTGTACCGATTTTTTTTAGGGTAAATATAAAGAGGACTCTGAAAGGTTCTATTGAGCTTCGGCGTCCGAGACAATATACATACAAAAAATGTAACTGGATATAAAATATAAGACCAAATTTATCTGAGTTAATAATCTTTTAATTTTGCTCAGTAATTCAATCATTATTTTATTGTTCCTTAATTGCATCTGGCCGGTTACAATTATGAATGTATTTAAATGTCAGCAAGTCCTATTTTTATTTTTGATACGAGTACCTTTCATCCTGACGAGTATTTAATGTATTTATCCGTCCACCAACCAGTTTTAAAAATTAAAAGCCAGTACCAATTTTATTATAAAATTATATTTAAATGCTAGGATACAATAATGACGCCCGATAGACATTGAGAATGAATGAGTGTTGAGAATGAATAAACTAATATGATCTTATTCCTATAATATTTTCATTTTGAACACAGATCAGTTTCAGATTCAGCCTGACCAAAATCGTCAGTTGCAAAAAGAAGCTTATCAAATATTTCACACAAAAAACTGAATACAAATATGTGCGATAACATTGCATAACATTATTAACCGGCCTTATAATTTACGAGTCAAACACGCCCCACTTAGCCATCACTAATCAACACTGCAATTAGTTGAGGGTATTCCACAAATGTTACCCGACGAAATCACAAAGCACAATTGCATTACGTCCATGAAAAGCAAACAAAGCTCCAATTAGAACTAAACGTTACATCACAACGGAAAACAAAACATAAACGTTGTCGTTAATCACAAAACTCATCTGAATATTCAAAGCAATTTAATTCGCGGCTGTGATGTGCGCGCGGAGGCGACACTTTAATTTTCTTCGTAATGCAATATACGAGGGCAGTCCGATAAGTACTTAGCCTACAAAAGAAAAACGAAAATTTTGGAAAAGTGGCGATTTATTTCTCATCACAGTCTTCTTTCAACTCGATTCACTTGACCCAGCGATGCTCCAACTTCTTTAAGCTGTCTGAAAAGAACGTTTTCTGGAGGTCTACAAAGTAGGCCTCCGTGGCGGCGATAACCTCCTCATTCGACTCAAATTTCTGTCCGGCGACGGACTTTTTCAAGTTTGGAAACAAAAAGAAGTCACACGGGGCCTAATCTGGAGAATACGGTAGATGGAGCAGCTGTTCGTAGCCTAATGTGACCAATTTGGCCGTTGCGACGGCGGAGGTGTGAGCCGGTGCGTTGTCATGGTGGAAGAGCACTTTTTTCTTCGCCAAATGGAGCCGTTTTTTCTACAATTCAGCGTTGAATCGGCCCAATAGTTCGGCATAGTAGAGCCCTGTGACCGTTTTGCCCTTCTCCAGGTAGTCGATGTAAATCACACCTTGTGAAACCTAGAAAACGGTGGCCATCACCTTTTCGGCCGATGGGACAGTGTTCGCCTTCTTCGGAGCACATTCGCCGGGTAAAGTCCACTGTTTCGACTGTTTATTGGTCTCTGGTGTGTACCAGTGAATCCATGTTTCGTCGACGGTCACGAAACGACGCAGAAACCCCTTCGGATTGCACCTAAACAGTGTCAAACACTGCTCTGAAGTTGTGTCACTGATGCGCTTGTCGTCCGAAGTGAGCAAACGCGGCAGCCATCGAGCCGACAGCTTTCTCATGCCCAATATTTCATGCAGGATATGACCCACGCGGTCTTTTAAGATGCCTACTGTCTCAGCTATCTCGCGCACCTTCAATCGGCGGTCTGCCAATACAAGATCGGGACTTTTCTCACGTTATCCTCCGTGGTAGCCGTTTTTGGGGCACCTGGGCGTGGCTCATCAAAAACTGACGTGCGACCACGTTGAAACTCGTTAAACCAATTTTTGACGGTCGCCATTGAAGGAGAAGAGTCACCGTAAACAGCATCCAAGCGCTTTTTGATATCGCTGCGCGATTTCCCTTCCAAAAACAAGAATCAAATCACCGGCCGATATTGCTCTTTTTCCATTTTTCGAAAATCCGCGGACACGTCCGCTTACACACGCGGTCAAAACAAAACTACAAATCCAATTCGGCTGAAATTTTGACAATAGCCGTCTACGAAGATGTGCTACATGATGGTAAATTTATCTTACGATAGTGGTGCCATCGGGCGGTGAGGCTAAGTACTTATCGGACTGCCCTCGTATGTACGGAGACTCCGAAGATTTTATGAAGTGGCAATTCGCTTTCGCCGACAACAACCGACGGAACAATTTGCATTTTACATTATCGGGGTATGTACGGTCAAGGACACGTCCCTTTATATTGTACGAGGGATTAGTGTGCCATCTTAGCGTTGGCTTTATTATGGACATGAATATATGTTTTTAATATATAAACTTTTCTATATGTTATTTCGATTATAACTAGAAATCCATTGGTCCAATTTGCTTCTGACTGAATACAAAAATATTCCCCGCTACTAAATTTTAAAGACATGAAGGTGACATGAAGGAACGCGTTTATATTGTGCGAACGGTGCGACTGAATTTTATATGATAGTAAAATCAATGAGCGAGCTAAATATATTAAATGACATATTATTTTTGAATGGCAAATCGTATTTATATGTAAGTGGAAATAACAGGACAGGCGGAAAGGGACAAACATTGATAATGTTTAGAGACAAGAATTCAGAAAAAAAATACAAGTGTTGACAACCCAAACCTTCCACTGGTTAAGTTTAAAAGAAAATAAAATTCAATTGTATACGTGAAATGATTTAAATTATTCAAAAAAAGTTTACTTATAAAACTGATGTAAATATATCTATTTGTTTGCTTACATAATATAATTATGTACTTACTTCTCTACATCCCCACCTCATCATAAAATTTACAGTAAACTGTCCCAGTCAATACCAGTCATGTTTTATTATTGTATAAGATTCAAATAAATGAAGTTAATATTATATTATGCTGTAGCACAGCATCAAGATTTTGCTTGAGACCTTATATCTAGGAACCGAACATGAACTCGAATACTAGCGATACGTGCTAACGTTATCTTCGGAGTCGCTCTCAATTTACATAATAAATTATAAATCAAATACATTCCCGGATCTGTGGAACATCTGCGGTAGATAGAACTAGTCTATCTGTTCTCAGTGCGAAAGTAGTTTGCATAGCTTATTTGCAACGGTTGGAAGATAAAATATAACCAACCGTTTGCCTACATTGCATTTTGTTTGTATTCACAGTATTGGCTGTGCCCATACCAGTTACTATAATTGAAGCAACATTCTTTACTTTTACTTGGGCATAGCAAAATAACAACAGTGGCGCCTTATTGTAAATACGGTGCAATTGGAATAGAAATATAGCGGAAAAAAATATATTACATCTTTCCCCAATAAGTCAGGCCTTGAAATTGCATGTGTCAAAATAAGGTAATCCTGGAACCCATTAGTTTTTATTCATCATCATTATCATTCATCATTCACAGCCTTTTTCAACCCACCGCTGGGCATAGGCCTCTCTTTTAGCATGCCATTCGTCTCTATCCTGGGCCAGTCGCATCGAAGATCAGCCACGTGGACCAGATCGTCCACATAGATCGTAGCTTTTATTACTATCGCAAATATAGCACAAACGTACAGACCCTTATGCTATTCATATTCCCAAATCCACTGTCCTATAATCAAGATTGTGATCAAATGTGAAACAAACTAAAAATTTCATTGACACAGCAGATATTTCTTCCATAAAATCAATCCACATTTTACCTACAAAAGCGAACACGAATAATAATGTATCTTAGTCTTTTCAATTTTACAACCCTAGCTTAAAGGTAAGCTATGAAACGTGATGAAGCGTCCATAGACAAATGTAGCATGTAAACACCCCCTACATGACGTATAGATTTTGAGTCATAGCAAATGGGCAACAACAAGATAGACGATAGAAAAAGGAAGATTAGTTCCGGGGTTTATCGCGTGTTAAATCGTCGCTCCGTCGCACGGCTGCCGATAGATTAATCCTGCTTGCATAAGAGGGAACTTTTTATCACACTCCCGATCACGAGTTTTACCCGATATCCGGATAAAGCAATGAGGAGAGAAAATAGTTTTATAAGGAACACTGAATAAATTTTGTTATTATCGGCTTTAGTCTTTTATTACAAGATGTTTCGAGTCAGCTCTTTACTGTTATAAATATTGGATGGGATCACGTGGGATTTTATTTTTGCTTTAAATATACATTTTACTTTAACGTCTATTGCAAGTGATATCGAGCACGTGCCTAGCCTAGATAACATTAAATGAATACTAGTTATATCAAATAAATAAATACATCCAACAGTCACATATGTACATATATACTCGTAGTTCTGACCCACACTAGGATACAAGTCCTGTGTCGTGAGTATCAGAAACTACGAGACACCCCTCGGTCTTACAAACACCCAGACACTAATCAAATATTTGTGGATCACACAAACTTTGTCTCGGTGCGAGGATCGAACCCGCGGCCTCTCGTATCGCAAGATGGTATCTAGCCCATTGCGCCACGGGTCTGTCAAGCCCCTGTATATTAAAGCAGTAGTGAAGTTTATTTCTATCTAAAGCTTTTATAACTACATACACCATTCAAACGATTTTTATGAATGTAAATAGGTAAATGTGACATTTGGTTTAAGGATTCTTTTATATTCTTGATAAACATTATTCTAATATTTTAAAATGGCATATACAGTAACATGATCTAAGTCACACTTCACACTCCTTTTACAATAATTTTGTAATTCAAAATGAAACAATTATCACAATTAACTTTCCATTACTATTTACAAAAATAATGAATAGTTTAGGTTCTTTATTAGTAAATTTGATGGAATTATGACTATTTATCAAACACTTTTAAATGTAACGGAAAATCATCCACAAATGCCACATTTTGATTTACAACACTAAGTATTGTAAAATTGGTGTGATATACAATAATGTGTTCAAAGTAGGGGGAAATCTTGCATATAAACATATATATCACATGTTTATTGCCCAGACCTTCCATAACGGCATCAGAGGCAGAAGAGCTTACCACAAACAGATATAAAATACCAATCATGGGAAATCCAAAACAAAGGCAACAATTAGTTTTTGTACAGCATAAACCACACTAATTTCGGGCAACATTTACGAAATTGAAAAATAACCGTAGATAAATCGCGCGAAGGGCGCACTCAAGTTACCTACGCAAAAGAACCTAATAAAGCCTGACCCTCGCATTTCAAATGTAAATCCAGTCTGTCGGCTTGCAGACGTTTAAACATTTATTTACTTACGCGATCCTCCATTGGGCGAAGTGTGGCCAACTTAAGTTCAATCTCAATTTTACAGCTAACCATCCAAATAAAAAGCGAAATGTTGTAGAGCTGGTTGAATACACGCCAAAAGTTTGGAACGCTTTCAGCCCCGTAGTTTTGTTACATTCCGCGATTTTGTGTTGCAAAAATCAAAACTTTTAAACTCGTTTTTGCTGTTGAGAATATTTCAAAAGCAGAAATATATCCGACAAAAAGGAGAGGAAGGATTCAAATGTTTATCAGAGTAAACAAACCGCAATAAACCGCAAATCTTTTAATTCATCCGGTAGTGCAGTGGTGCTTTTTAATGTATGCAATTGTATTAAAATTAAAAGCATTGTTAAATATCGGACTATATTGTAATTTTGTGTGTAAATTATGTAATTTGTGAAGATTCGGAGGTTTAGGGTCGGGGTCATCACAAATTACAGAAATCATCGTTATCGCGGGCTTAAACCCTATGCACAGTTTTCACACAAGAATTGCATGTGCAGGTTTCTAGTCTGCCAATGTCTGAAACTCAGTGGACCTGACCCATGCCCAGTAATGGGACATATGTGGGCTGATATATATAAATTAGACTTAAAGACCGTTCCTGTTGTTTCATGTCTCTACGCTTTAATGGTACACTGTCCACATAAATACATACATAAACTTACGCCTGTATTCCCTGATGGGATAGGCAAAGGTGCATTTTTACACCTACATTTCGCCAGGTATGTATCATTTCCACGTAATAGGGGGCGAGCTTATTGCCGTTTTTAGGGCACATGTTCTAATGGAAAATCCTAATAACACTGCTCGACCCGGGAATTGAACCCAGGATCGCACGGCACATACTTGTACCGCGAGACCACGAGGCAGTGATACACTGTCCTTGCAAGCAAATTGCTTAAACTTGCAGTTTGCATCGAACTAATGAGATCCATTATTATAAATAAGAAATAAAAAGCAATTGCAACTGCCATAAACGAAAAAAGTTTCTCCATAATGTATAATTTATTTTGTGGGCAAATTTATAAATCAATTTTTGTTAGTAAAGATATATTATGGGCATTACAGTGCTTTGTGTGCAAGATTGAGAGCAGCATTTCTTAATAAAACTTTGCTCTTAGTTTACTCTTAGTTTATTAATGTTTTCACAAAGTTTACCTAAGAAAATACTTATAATATATAATTTCTTATTTATTTATTGTAACAAAAACATTGTAAAAACAAGTCAGTTTCACGATGTCCAAATAATATTGCTTTCATGATAAGCGTCATTTATTTTCGATGGGAAAGTTGTTTATGATTTTTCCCAGTACTCCCGAGACTTGGACAAGACTCCCATGCCTTGTTTCGGTGTGAAATCACTTTGGACGCAATACCCACAGCACGTCCAGAAACCCCAAAAAAAAGTCACCGTTTTCTTCAGACTGGTAATACATAAAATTTCTACGACCACTTGTAAATTAAATGTTTTTTTTTCTACATACATATGTTTTCACGTCTGTATTCCCCGTAAGAGTAGGCAGAGATGCATTTCTTCACCCACATTTCGTCAATCATGGTTTTGTCCCACATAATATTGGTGGCGAGCTTATTGCCGTTTTTCGACTACGTTTACGGACTCCGTGGTGCTGCTGCGATTTTCCTAATGGAACAATAACACTGCCCGACCTGCGAACCGAACCGAGAACCTCTAGATCGCATGGCACATACTTGTTCGGCAAGACCACGAGGCAGTCCTATGTTCTCATAAAAAAATATTATAACTGATTTCCGAGGAAACGGTAATAAAACACAACTACAGCGTAGCAAACGATATCAAATTTAAATCCGTTGGTTAATTTCGTACAATTATCCCGCTATTACCGGATTAACTTTATCATTAAGAGCTGAAATTGACAATAAATCACATTGACAAATGTACTCGAGTTATAATTCCAGTATCTTGATCTCATTCCATTCTAAGTACGTACCAGATTGATATCACTGAGTATAAATTCTTGTAAAACGTTTTGAGGCGGCACGTACAGAATAGTTTCGGGCCATTTGTTAGCAGCAATCGTGGTAGAAAAAGAAAATAACCAAAAGAAAGCGTCACTCGTACAGCCCGCTTATTTGTCACGCAAAACCTACATTACCATAATACCTATAGTGGGTTCACTCCGGCTTAAAATGTGGACATTATTCGAAGTCACATTAGCTCCGGGCCAGTAGTGTCAGGGATATTAATCGACTTCGTTTTATATATTGTGTTGGGTAGAAATCCAGACAGAAAAGACTAAGCAAATGAAAAATTTCAAAAGCGAAAAAAATATGTTTTAAATAGTGATAACTAAGATTAAATTCGACAGTCGATCTCATTACGGTCGCAGGACCCCGAATGCGAATCTCTTAGAAAAGTTCGGTCTATATTTTTGCGAGTCCTATGAAGTTTAGTTCATGTTCTGTTGCTGGCTTCGTATATATTTATTTCATTTTAATGATAAATTAAACGCATGACCTTAACCACTTTAATACTTATAATCTTCCCTTAATTTATCTTATTAATAATGTTTTTGTTATGTAATAAGTTAAACAAATTGAATATTAACAAAGATGTCAAACACAAACATATTGAAACAAACCACTGAGCTACAACGTGCCGAAGCGAATAGTCATGACCCGAAGTCCGGTGCGAGAAGGTAGGTCATATCAATACAAAGGATGGCCGCAAGCCGGTCCACCCTTTCCGTGCTTGACTGTAGACATCGCATGGAAATCGACCTCCATTCCTCCGGCATCCCTCAAACACCTGCGGTAGTAGCCGTACCGTAATACATTTAGGAAAAATGCAAGCCACACAGTTTGTACTAAAATACGAGCACGCGTGTTCAATATTTCGGGGTCCGCATTCCGTTTATAGCTGACGCAGTAATTGGCCGGGCACACACTTTTATCCGCAAACACGATGGCGCCTCGACGCTTACGTGACCGCTGATGGAATCTGCCCTTTTGAAATTCTGCGACAAAAACTTCTCCCGTAAAATCGGATAATGAATGTCTTTCATTACGGAAGACGTTGCTTTCTTCCCGAGAACCTTATTAAAGAAACCTCTTTTGGCAAAGTATATGCCGATTATACCAGTAGTTGAAAGAATCTTATGTCTATAGGTGCTTCAGATGTATGTTAAGCGTGGACATAAGCTGATTACGCATACGTTAGGAGCCGCAGTCTAGTACGAACTCGAATAACACCGTAATAGTCTTGAGATGCTCATTTTTCAAGTAAATATATTAAACAAGGTTCAACGGCTTAAACATATTAAGAAAAGTATTTTATACAGATTGGAATGAACTAATCATATACATAAATTAGATCTGAACTGGCACTACTGGTGTCGCAGTTCATTTATTCTTAATAATTCTGTGAATGATTAGGTACTACGTCACAGTGAAGAAAAATGTCAATATTTTTGATTAGTATTAATATACCCGTTACTTTTGTAAGAGTACTTTGGTCTAAGTTTAATCTACAGATTTCTCTGGCGATTGGCCAGTCTGCCAAAGCCATAAGCTATTGGGTCTATGACATCCATTTTATTATTATACCCAACATGTTACTAACTGTGTTTACAAAAATGAATGTTACATGGGCATAAGGTAATTGATATTGAATTTTGCGCAGTATATATTTCCGATTATGTCAAAGACAGTCTTTGCGCCGACGTTTTCCTTAAACAAACAATAGCTTTTACAATTTGTTACACAAGTACCACGTCGAAAAGAAACACATAAGCATAAGATGTGAATTTTTACAGTTCTTCACAGTTCATGATTTTCGAGAGTGTTCTTATTGTTTCAGTACATTATTTAGTGGAGTTATAAAGTTCTTATATAGCTGACGGTCAACTGGATGGTGAATCGTAACTCCCGGTTTACATTGAAGGGTCTTCTGTACGTAATTTTTTTTCGATTAGTAATGTAATAAAATACATCTACAGCATCAGCGGCAGACTACTACGGAGTGACTCCGAGAGGGGACTTTCTTATGTCCTTTGCAAACCATCTTATCTCGGAGATTCCAATACAATTTTCACCTCGTAGGATCATCATTGGCGCATTTCGTTGTCGCCCTCTCTTGGAATAGGGGGAGGGGCTTTTATTCAGCATGTCAACGTAATGAAAGTGTTGACACAACTTCTTGCTTCCGTCCTCTCAAGGCTGATATCATACATACATGCATACATAACCTCACGCCTATAATCCCCGAAGGGGTAGACAGAGGTGCATTTCTGCACCCACATCGCCAGGTATGTATCAGTCCCACGTAATAGGGGGCGAGCCTATTGCCGTTTTTCGGGCACAATTCCAGACTCCGTGCTGTTACCGAGAATTTCCTAATAGAAAAACCCAATAACACTCTGCCCGACCCGGGAATCGAACCCAGGACCTCTAGATCGCACGGCACATACTTGTACCGCGAGACCACGAGGCAGTCAGGCTGATATCAAGAGAGCCATAATGAGCATTCTCCTTGACAAAAAGGAGTGTGGCCTTGAAATAGCTACAGACGTAATATATCAATAAGTAAGAAAATAAGTAGTAAATTACCTAATAATACGTAATGCCTTAAAAATAAATATTGTGAAGTTTTCCGTAATGATGGAATTACCGTTTCCATGACAACCTGTACATCAAGATTTATTATATCAAGCACATCCAATCTAACGGCTATTCAACGATACCTATATACATATAAATAAAATAAACTAAGCAGTAGCGATGAGCAACTCGTTCGGTCTAATGGAGCTATTCTCTGTTAACGACATTATTTCCTCATTTCTGCCGAATTCCTCTTCGTGTAGGCGATCAATCTTGTCGCGCCCCATTGTGTCATTATTGCCGAGTTATTTACACTGATTTTTGGAGTGGAATGTGTTTTCTCATACACCCGTGTCTGGGGTCGCGACCTAAGCATCAATTGGGTTTTTTTTGTCCCTAAGGATATTTCAGGTGTAAAATGTGTTCATGTTACAACCACAGTTTGTTTTTTTTCTTATCAACTATAAGTTTGTGCGTTCAGATCTCTTTTTGAATTGGACTGCGTGATGTAATGATTTACTACTTATAAAAACTTCTCGTTGTTAATGTTCATTTATTAAAATTGTCACATAAATAACAAGGACACTCATCAATTCGTAGGTTTGATTGCTTAAACTTTATGCAAAGTAGTTTTTGAGATACATGTAGTCCCTAAATTTTGCATTTTAAGGTCTAAACTCTCACAAACCGATCAAAGACCCTACGAGTACAATGGAATGTAACAAACACTATTGGGTTATAAAATGGCCAAAAGCGTATAGAAATATTCTATTTTGACGTGTAAAAAATACAACTCCTATAAAAGAAGCACAACGAAAATTCCCCAATCGAGTATTATTTTGTCACAATCCGGCAGTGAGATATCTGAGAAAATAATTGTCGGAATGCAGCCGGAGTAAAACAAACACACAAAAATCCCATTTTTGTTTCTTTGTTTCGCGAAACCAACGGACGCGGGACAATCACGGAAATAAAACTGGTTCTATCTGTCCGTTTGTAGTAAAAAAGTGAGTGTTATGTGAGAATAGAAAAGATTTTTTGGGTTTACAAATGAAGGGAGCCCTTGTTTAGTTCATAAATATAATTTTATTCATTTCGTACGTAACCAGAATACGTCCAGTTTGAAATACAACACGTGCCACACTACGTAAAGACAGATATGAGGCAATTAATAATTCTGAGAAAGTATACATTTTTTAAATCGAAATATTAATTTTGTAAAAAATATATTAAAATTCTTTTTTCTAAACTTAATCAATAATAACAATATCTATTTGTAATAAAAAAATGATGGTATATATTACAATGGATGGTATAAATCGCTTTGTGCGAATTATACCAGACCCCAATGAAAACTGTCGGACAATAAAATAAATTATTACATCAAGATCATACTATGTATTCTGTGTAGTTCAAATATTAACGCACTTGATTAAAAATAATGTATGAATGACTTGTTTATAACGTTGCTATTTAAATGTCAAAAGGTGAAAAGTTTTATGAACGCGCAGCACACAAAGGGAAATAAGCGCCCTAAAATATTTTTTTATCAAAGGCGGCAAAAAATGTTTCTAAGATCCAAGAATACCTTTATACAAAGTGTTTTCTCCTCTAAAACCCAAATAACTCTTAGTCACGGATAAAAGTACAAAGAAAGTTATGACGTCATTTCACTGATATGATGAATAACTGCTTTAAGGTAAATACAAAACCAATTAAGTAGCAATTCACGTAATGGTGGGTTATATTTAGATTTATATCTAATAGATTTACGCTGTTATTACTATGCTGAATAAAACATCAGGAACATATTATTTATTTATTTACACTGCATACAAAGTTTGTATAGGTGGACGTAATGCCTTAGGCATTCTCTAACAGTCGAACCTAATTAATGGTAAATTAATCAATATTAATGGTAAATGGTAAATATATTAATGGTAAATTTACGTACTTGTACTCGTATGTGTATGTAAATGTACCAGGAAATAAATAGTGTATATTTACAGCCTCTTTTTATTTGCTGTTTTGATAAACGTTACGTAAGAAGGGCTCAAAGCATTGACAATATTATGCCTTTCCCAAACTTTGTCTTGGTAGAAGAATAGGAGTCGTGATGCCCCCGAAGAATGCACGTCGTCAAAACATAATCTCGGTGGTCACGGGTCCAAATTCAGACACGCACTTTTAACTTTGCGTAGCTATGTGTTAATGTACAAAGATTAACATCTTGAGGAAACCTGCTCATCTATAATTTTTAACCGACTTCCAAAAAAGGAGGAGGTTATCAATTCGTCTGTATTTTTTCCACAAAAAAAAATCATAGATGTGTAGTCCGCCAACCCGTAATTAGAATTAAAATATGAGCTTAAATAAATATAGAATATACAATTCTATGCACTTTTTTTCTTCAATGTAATTTATCAGATTACTGTGTAAATGAATGCCGTCTTTAAGACGTATTACTTTAATTGGAACAGAAACAAAAGACCCCGGTTTATTTAGTATTCAGGAGCTGTAAATACGTTATTTGCGACCGCGGCTAATTTCGGATACAACGCTGTGACCATAATAATTAGACTCGTCAAAATAACCTCAATTCGATCGTTGCAACGGCCTCGCACACATTATTATGAATAATAAATGGTATTTAGATAATGGAAATTAGGGTAAAAGAAGTGGGAATGGATATTTATAATATAAATATTTTGAATTGGAATACGTGAGAATTTCTACGAACCCCCTTTGGCCTCGGGCATCTCATTATATCGCAGTCCAGATCGGGGCCAAATGGATAATTCAGTTTGATACGATTGCTTAATTATTGCGTATTAACGCATTAGTTTTATGAGTGGAAAAATGTTAGTATATAAAATAATATATACCACCAGAGATTACCGCGCTCTCGCGGTACAAGTAAGTGCCGTGTGATCGTGGGTTCGATTCCCGGGTCGGGCAAAGTATTATTGAGTTTTTCCAATAGTGATCTATATACAGTGTTTTTGTTCTCAAGACAATATCTTAATTCCATAAAAATATTCACATTTTTCTAAAAAGCTACCACTTTTTAATATTTAAAAAGAGTTTAAGTAGTTAATAGTACCTATTAATTTTACTGCTTCATGGTCTCGCGGTACAAGAGTTTGCCGTGCGATCTAGAGGTTCCGGGTTCGATTCTCAGATAAGGCAACGTGGTATCGGTTTTTCATTTGTAAATTCTCAGTAGCAGCACGGAGTCTGGAAATGTGCCCTAAAAACAGCAACAGGCTCACCCCCAATGTCGTGGGACAAAAAAAAAAACAATTGGCGAAATATGTTTGCAGAAATGCACCTCTGCCTACCCCTTCAAACAATACAGGCGTAAGTTATGTACGTATGTATGAAGATAAATGATTTGACCATGACCTTCAAAAATACTATTTGAATGAATGACATTATAACTTTGACTAAGAACACCACCTTTAAATTCTTTGTAAATTTTATTATGTTTTTATAATCCGACACGGTTGCAAGAGAACGAGTACTACAGTTATTAATTGACCACTTTTTGTAGTCTTCCGCGAGTAAAGCCTCAAGAAGCACCCTCATTAAATCGCGATTTTTCTCACTTACACGTGGGCGTAACAAAGGCGTGGCTAATGAGATTCTACTCCACCCTAATGTACGAGCAAAAGAACTGCGAAAAATATTCGCCATACGATACATTAAACTTATTCAAATATATTTTTATTACTTCCTTTACTCAAAACTAATTTCACTTTCTACTTTTGTATTTGTTATAGTTATTTGATTATGCAAGTACTATATGTACTAGTATGCAGTGGCGATTCTTCCATAGAAGCCCAAAAGCGTTACACATTAATTGTGTGATGTCTAGTTTATAAATGTTAATTGTGGGCTCAGGGTATTTTCATTTATAGGTATGTCAAATTGCTTTTGTTAAATTAAGATTTAGAGCTTAAAGATTATTACTCGGAATTTGGCAAGACAACCTGTGCTTTTGGGCTTCTATAGAAGTACAGCCACTGCTAGTATGGTACATCATTATCATATAGGTAGGTAGTTAGTCGTAGTATGGTTGTGCCATTAATTTATTAATGAATGGCAGTGGCTCCATTAGGTGTAATGTAACAAAACAGGATAAAAGGCTAAATGAAATGAAATGAAATGAAAACAAAACAGTAGACTATAATTAATTTAAGGTCCATCTACTATTATACTCGAGTTTATAAAATGACTTAAGCAATTTAAGCTGAAACTTAACTTTCCGTAAATTTAAAAAAGATTATGATAAAGCGGCAGTTAGCTTCACTGCAACATTGATAGATCCATAAATTCATGACTTAAATATTTAACCTGATGTTGACTATTTACTATTTATGTTATTTACTATTTCGGATTCTACGAGCACATGAAAGCGACTTGGTAACATTATGATTCATTTGCAGAACCAAAATTCAATTGACTCTCTCAATAAAGTATTTATTTAAATAATTGTATACGTATTTTGTAACTTAAAATAAGTTTTATACCAAATGCTGCATCTATGGATTTTTAAAAATTGTACTTTATCATGTTTTTATATACTTCCATCCGCTTTTCCAGTTACTATTGTGTAGCTTTTACCGAAAAGACCAAAGCAATAAAAAGTAAATATATATTATATAAAAATAAGGAACTCAAGGTACTTTTTAGTCAAATTATACTGGTGTAGAATTGGATTGGCTCGACCAGAGTACCATTGTCCGAACGAAAACTTGAAGCAGCCCAATTTGCTTTCTTCCAATAAGTGAGTTTGCCGCAGATTATATTTTCTGGTAGTAGAATGTTCGGATCCAGACGAATGGTGATATAATGCATAAGGTTTATAACTTCCAATAGTGAACGTTAATTGATTGTGAACCTATAACCATGTGTGCGATCGGCATAATTGCTCACCGGTGATTGATAATCCCAATCGCTTATATTATGTTAGTTGCAAACATCACTATGTTGTAGGTCCGTTTTCCGTACGATATTGTACTAATTCAGTCATGACTGCAAAGTATTCACAATGTTACCGATACTACTAAGGCCTATTTACTACTACCACTACAAGAAGTAATAGTTACATGTTGTAGAGTACAAAAACTAGGCCACTCTTTACTTCATTGTATGCATTTTATATTAAGACAATAATTTTAACAATAACACCACACTGACAACGGAATTTGTGACCCGTGTAAGCAAAGTCAGATTCTGAGTTGATTGAATCGTAAATATACACGGCAAAATAAACATTGTGTCTTCAAAAATACCGTTATTTCACGAAACAGCGATGTCTGCACGAACGTTCGACTACTTGTTTTTACTCCATCTCGATTCTATGCAAATTCACGAGAGTTCGATACTTTTGAATATGTATGCCGCGTCGAAACTCTGTTTTTGTTAGTTTCCTATAAAACTGGCTCCAGTTTGGAGAGCTTCGTTTCGTCGGTCTTTTCGGGTTTTGTAACCGATAGTTGGCGATACGGTTTTGTTTATAGCGATACAATGTTGTGCCTTTATCGAAAATGGGCTTTGTTGCACTCCAAACATGGCGAACAATATGACATGAGCTCAATCGTGGCAACTGTTGTGCATACAGCCGAACGTAAGCTGAAGCTGAAAAGCAATTTGGCTGGTTTTATACATATAATTTTTGTATTTTGTAAACGCATGTACATAATTCAGATTTATGCCTCGTTAGTTCTGCGGCATAAGTGTTTGTCGTGCGATCAAGAATCGTCAGGTTTGATCTCCACTTCCAGACAGTCGTGGTTAAATTAGGTTTCTAATGGAAAATTCTCGAAAATCCGATTGAGTTTCACACTCTATTACTTTTATTTAAAAACATACAAATACACTTTTCACTACATAGTCGTCCACAATATATGCATATATTTTAAAATGCCGCTATATGCGGGTAGTAAAGCATTATTGACAGCACTAAGACAGATTGTGGAAGCCTTTCCCGACGCTCTAAAGCATAAAACTCGATACATTGTACATTTTGATAAAGTAGAAAGTTTAAGACAATCAAGCAAATAGTGAAAAGGGATCGTGATTTGAACACCTACAAAATACAAAGATATAGGTCTAATCTTTGTTAGAATAAGGCGCCCCCCCCCCCCCTCTAAAATCTAAACGGCTAGTTCGAAACATCTAACAAATTCATCATACCCATGTGATGAACTTTGAAGGAAAACTATAACGGCTTAGATAACCTTATTAGTTCATGAGTTATTAAAGCCTATTTGTTGAATGCACTTAACAAAGAAATAATAAGTAAAAATAAAAAATAAATAAAAAAAATCATAGCAATTGGACACGATTTTATTTAAATTTAAATTCTCTAAAGAGGTTAAACAAAATTTGGGTTCTTAAACAAAGTTTACAATTATGTTCTGTAGATGGCGTTGCGCATTCATTTTCAAAGTTCTAAATCAATGATGCAAAGTAAGAAATAGATTTAAAGACGTTGTTTATTTCTCTAAGAAATGAAACACGTTATTTCATTCTGTAGTAACTTCGTTCTTCAATTAATAGTGTTTTAGTTGTCATTGTTCAAACTTAGTTCTACCAAAGACTTTGACAAGATGTAACACCGAAATGTTATTGAGACAAACATCTGTTTTCTAAAAGTGACAGACGGATAACTTTGTTAGTCAACTTAAATAAACTAAGTGCATAAGTTCATAGACGTATCTATTAAGTTGTCATTTGTTTTGGTGGGGTAACTGAACTGAAATTCTTAGAATTGTTGTAGATGCAAATAACATATGGCAATGTTGATGTTTAAACCCTGTCAGTTGTAGGGGAGGCTCGTGCCCAGCAGTGGGACGTGTATGGATGATGATGATGATGACGTTTTATATTTGCAATATTTCAGTCTTTATTTTATCAAATCGTAGTTAAATCTTGGAAACGTTGTCACTCTTAATTAAGCGAACTAAGGCTTAGACTATAAATAAAGGAAGCCAGTGACCTAGACTGGGACGTATGTATATTGGCTGCTATTATTCGCGTCTAATTATTGGCAAATCTCGTCGTCACCACGTAATCATTTATCATCATCATCAGCCCATATACGTACTGGTCACTGGTCACGGCCCCCCTCTACAACTGAGAGGGTTTAGACCTTAGTCCCAGTAGTTAGTACCTTAAAACTTAGTAGTTAGGCCATCAGGGTGGCCTAGTGTGTGTTGGCGGACCACGCACATACAAATTCCTAAGAACATTTTTAAGTGTGCAAGTTTCCTCACGATGTATTCCTTCACCGCTTAAGTAATTACGAATACACACATAACTTCGAAAAGTCAGAGGTGTATGCCTGGGGTTTGAACCCACGACCGCCGAAATTCTCGACTGCGCGCCTAAAACTCGAGGCCATCACTACTTAATCATTATCAATGGAATATTATTTTTTACCTTATACCATATTGTACCGTTAGGCTAAAATACTTAGTTCCTATCAATCGGAAAAAGTTGATACCAGTAGGTATTTAAATATAAGAAAATATTTATTAAAATATATTTAACACATGATACAATATACCTACATCAATCCTTTCATTTCCAAACGCTGACCCATCTCACATTTCAAGCATTGTTTACAGTAATTAACAGGCAGGCTTTGTACATGCGAAACATAATCATAGGCAAATTAGTCATGATATCCTGTAATAGATACTAAATTAATATCACAGATAACTTGTTTGACCTACTGTAATTATCAGTAGTAAATATCAATTTCTAATTAAATGTGTATTTAGTGGATATTAGGTCATTAGTTAAACAGTTAGCTATTAATGCTATTTAGACACTAAATATTTTGCTCTGTTTTGTTTATTTTCATTTAAATTTTCAACAAAGGTAGCTCAGCCCATAAGAGGCTATCACAGCGGATTACATGGTAATATAGAAAAAATATATATATGAGAAAAGTGTAATGAAGAAGCAAAATATCAAAAGGCCTTCTTTCAATTCCTTTGACGAAGTTATCCAAATCAGCGCGGCTGTTGTTTCACTTCAATCTAGTAAGTAAGACTCACAAATGGCTATTTGAAAACCCTGCAATACATTTCCTTCTAAATTCAATTGACGTAATTTACGCCTTAAATTTGTTAATATGAACATGTAGTAACATGAATGTATTTGAAGTAAAATCTAAACTACATATTAATGATGGAATATAACCATTAGCAGTCACCAAAAATAATTTGAATGAAATATCAAGAAAACATTTACATAACATAAACTCACGCCTGTATTCCCCGAAGGGGTAGGCAGAGGTGCACTTCTGCACCCACATTTCGCCCGGTATGTATCAGTCCCACGTAATAGGGGGCGAGCCTATTGCCGCTTTTCGGGCACACTTCCAGACTCCGTGCTGTTACTGAGAATTTCCTAATGGAAAAACCCAATAATACTTTGCCCGACCCGGGAATCGAACCCAGGACCCCTAGATCGCACGGCACATACTTGTACCGCGAGACCACGAGGCAGAAAACATTTAATGTAACGTTTTAACTATCTCGATAAATCGCTATAGATAAACAACGAAATAATCCAGTATTGCTTCGCTGCTTTTGTCAAAGTACATAACTCGCTTGATCTCAACCACAACCGAAGCCTGTATTAAATCATAAAGTAGAACTTAGCGATCATTATCTCCTTTGGAACTAATTTTGGCCGCCCGGCAACTTTCGATGCCCAATGTCCTTTATAGAGATAACAGAAACTGTGAAACTGTTCGGGGATTAACCAACTCGTCAAGTGACCTCTACGTTGTTTCAAAGTATCTGTTGAATCAAATCCGATTATGATTCATTCATGAAATGTCAGCTTTGAGAGTTGATGGGTGAATAGGTACTAGGTACAAGACAAAAAGCGGGAACAATTCGCAAGGATAAGCCGCAAAATTTTCATTAAGGTGTTTGTGAAGTTAGGGCGTGTAAGTACAGTTAGAAGCATAGTTCTACATGCAATCTGATAACTTTTGACAGTGCAAGCATGGTTTCGTCTTGGCAAAATTTTAATAAAAATGTTTTGGTGGGAGAAATGTTACTTCCTTGCGTTGTTAATGTTAGAGTTCGGAACGATGGATGTGTGAATAGATTTTTGGCACTCAACGGATGAACGGATGAAATTTGGCACATATTTATATAGCTTATAAACTTGGATTTATTAACCCTGAAAATAAGATGGTTTAATAACTGTTAACTATACAAAATCTACTGTTATAATATTATTTAAAAAATGCCAACAAAACCACAGATCACGTTTTAAATAATTGTGAAAGAACAAAAGAAAAAGATTATTAGTATTCACCCTGGCTTCCAGCATAAACGAAAACACCGTATGAAACGACTTAATACTGCTCTGTCGCATGAACACGTTTTTTTATTGTACTCATAATCGCTTTAATAATTATTTCTTAAAAATTGTTTAGTAGATGAATACAACCAGCTACATAGATTATTAAAGGCTTAAATAAAATAGGTTATAGAAGACTATAAAGTAAACCTGAGTGATTACAAGTATAGGGGAAAGTGGGGGAATTGGGAACACTTAACTTCAAACGCTCAAAAGTAATAGAAACACGTCACAGATATAGTCAACTTTTATTACAACATAAACTATGCTTATCTAACTACTTATTAATGACAAAATATTCTGAAAAATCAACACTATACCAAAGATATAAACAAAAACAAAAAACATTGTCGTTCCTTTTTACCCGATACCCTATGGGGTAATTGAGATCAGCCCGCGGGGGAAATGGGTACGGTATGGGGTAATTAGGAACGACATATTCAAATCTTTATAATAAACTACCATTTTACTGGTTGGCAGATATCATACACGTAACCTCTAGTAGTCTCGCCGGCGTCTGGTGCAGGCGTACTTGTGTGACAGGTACGTCGTGTATCCGGGCGCCGACGGGTGGCACCGTCGGGCGGTGTCGTGCGGTGTTCCACAGGGCTCGGTTCTCGGGCCGCTCCTGTGGAACATCGGTTACGACTGGGTGCTTCGTGGTGCCAACCTTCGGGGCGTCGTTGTCGTCTGCTATGCGGACGACACGTTGGTGACAGCGACGGCCAGGACCCCACAGCGGGCCGCCCTGCTCGCCGGGTTCGGGACCGAACTCGTGGTGGGCAGGATTCGGCGACTTGGCCTCCAGGTGGCCCTGCACAAGACCGAGGCTCTGTGTTTTCACGGACCTCGGTCTAGGCCACCGCCGGAGGCGCACCTGACGGTGGAGGGCGTGCGGATTTCCATCGGCTCCCAGATGAAGTACTTAGGTCTGATTCTGGACAGTCGGTGGAAATTCCGCGCGCACTTTGAGATGTTGTCGCCGAAGTTGGTCCGGGCAGCGGGTGCTCTCAGTCGCCTGCTGCCCAACATTGAGGGTCCTGGCTTCCCTTGCCGTAGCCTTTATGCTGGAGTCGTGCGGTCCATGGCCCTGTACGGGTGTCCCGTGTGGGCCAATTCCCTCGGCGCTCGCTGCGTCCGCTTGCTGCATCGTCCGCAACGTATGGTGGCGCAGCGAATCGTTAGAGGGTACCGCACGATTTCGCACGAGGCGGCCTGCGTGTTGGCGGGTACTCTGCCCTGGGAGCTGGACGCCAAGTCCCTCTCGTCAGTGTTCTTCTGGCGGGAGGAGGCGTACCGGCGAACCGGACAGAGACCGGCCCCAAGAGAGGTCGAGGCCATGTTGGCCTCCCTCCGCAGCGCCGCCGTGGAGGAGTGGCGTTCCAGGCTGGAGAGTCCAAGTGCTGGCGTGGCGACCGTCGCGGCAGTGCGTCCTGTCCTCCAGCAGTGGATGGACAGGCGCCACGGTGCGCCGACCTTCCGGCTGACACAGGTGCTCACCGGGCACGGCAGCTTCGGTGCGTACCTGTGTCGCATCGTCGGAGTGGAGGAGACCGCCGTGTGCCACCATTGTGGCAACTGCCGTGAGGACACGGCCCAGCACACGCTTGAGGAGTGCCCAGCCTGGGACGAGGAGCGCAGCGCTCTCGTAGCGGTCGTGGGGAGAGACCTCTCGCTGCCGACTGTGGTCGCCGCCATGGTCGGCAGCCGGAGGTCGTGGAAAGCTATGCTCTCCTTCTGCGAACGTGTCATTTCGCAGAAGGAGAGCGCGGAGCGGGATCGGGAGCAGACCGATCCCGCTCGTCGCAACAGGCGACGTAGGAGGCGCCGGGTCAACACGTAGCCCGGCGCCCAGAGGCCACACGGGGCCGCCGTCCCTACCTTGGCGGCCCCCCAGGTGTAAATAATATCTGCTTGGTGTGCCTCTTGGCACCGCGCAGAGGCGGTCCCGGTGCAATCCATAGCTCTGGCTTCAGGGTATTCCGGGGCCGCCTCGTTGAATGCGCTGATGGTGGCCGTCGCGGGGTTTTTAGTCGGTATGACGGCGCATTGATTTTGGTAGGGACCCGGCCCAGCGGCCGCCCGAGCACATCACGGGCGGTAACATCCATGCTGGGTCGGAAGGCGCCGGTGAGTCCGACACACCCTCGCCCCTCCGGGGCGGGATGGTCCGTAAATGGATTTTCCCCGCGTGAAAAAAAAAAAAAAAAAAAAAAAAAAAAAAAAAAAAAAAAAGTAGTCTCGCCGGCAGTACATTTTTCGTGTGCCCAGAGCTTACAAATGGCGAACATGATCCAATCCTCTGTCGGTGGGGATTCTTACTTTTCATTGCACATTAATAAACAAAACTCCTCTTCATTTTCTTTGTAAAGCTTTTTTAAAATTTCTTACTCGTTTACCCTTGACTTGTGGCTTCTTTTGTATTGTTTTAATGGGTGTTTCGTTTTTTTTTTTTAACGTTTGTATTTTTTTTTAGCTTTTCTCTCAATTTATCTCTTCTGTTCGTCCTCTAGCGCTGGATAAAATCTGAGAATGCCTCTTATTCTGTCGCAGTAGGAGTGACAGACTCGAGACATAAAGTCATAGCACCAATCTTTGCCTGCCAGCTGGGTTTCCCTGTTAAAATTGTGTTGCAGTTTATTAGCTTCAGCAAATCCATAAGCAATACTTCGTAGTAAACTTTGTGTTATACCCTAAAGAGTCTTGCAGCAATCAAGTATGTATTTTGCTAGCTGGTTTTCTTGTTCTTTCTTAAATACACTAAACCGACCTTTTTTGGTATTATGAATTCGTTTTGTTTCAATTGTTTGAATAATGTTGTTTTTGGTATTGAGTATGTAGTAGCAGCTTTGCCTAATGTGAACTTTTTACTTTTTATATCTTCGATTGCACGATCTTCAATTTTATATTTTGGATTAGTCTTTCGAATGTAATTTCAAGGCATCTAAAACAATTTGTAATATTAAAACATTTTCTAACAATCAACCAGCAGTACTAGAGTAATTAAGAAAGAATACAAGGAGTATTTGGGAACGTTCCCAATTACCCGCCTGACGTCGTTCCCAATTGCCCGAAGTAGTTAATAAATGAATAAAATGGCCGCCATCTTTAATAGTATTTTTTTAAACTTCAAATCACGTAGGGTTTGAAAACAGATAGTATATGGATGATAGTAACAAAATATGGTGGCTTCGAACTGAAAAATATGATAGTTACATCTATTATAATACACGACAAAATTATAACGAAAATGCAAAAAACATTGTTCGACTCACTGTGACAGCACGTTTGCGGCTTTTTACTTTCACTTTTGCACACGTACTGAGGGGTGCTGAATGCATCCTTCGAATAAGCGTGAGACGGTGTGGTGCTGGTGGAAGTACTACTTACCTAGCAGTTCCGATTTACCCGCCGTTCTCAATTACCCCACTCTCCCCTACATACGGCTTTTACAATTTTAAGCCTTTTCGGCAAAACTAGTATCGGCTAATTGCATATTCGGCACAAACACATTGGCCTGTATCATTTACCCGATAAAACTATTTAAATATGCATTGGCAACAAATTCATTGTAAAATATGCAAAGACATTTGAAATAGACGATATGTGAAAACACGAATTAGCATATAATCCTATTAGTATCCCTTTCAATTAGTTGGTTACATAGACGAATACGAAAAAAACGCTGTTTATCTGTTACGCTTTCATAATTAAAGACATTTACATGATACATACATGTATAACCTCATCATCATCATCATCATCATCATCAGTATATACCATACCCATATACGTCCCACTACTGGGCACAGGCCTCATCTACAACTGAGAGGGTTTAGGCCTTAGTCCACCACGCTGGCCTAGTGCGGGTTGGCGGACTACACACCTAAGAAATTCCTAAGAACTTTTAGGTGTGCAGGTTTTATCACGATGTTTTCTTTCACCGTTAAAGCAAGTGATGATTCATTGTAAATACACACATAACTTCGAAAAGTCAGAGGTGTGTCCCTGGGGTTTGAACCTGCGACCGCCGAAATTCTCGATCGCGCGCCTAAACCTCGAGGCCATCACCGCTTGTATAACCTCACGCTTGTATTTCCCGAAGGGGTACGTTGAGGTGCATTTCTGCACCCTCATTTCGCCAGACATATTATATCAGTCCCCAGGAGGCGAGTCTATTGCTGTTTTTCGTACCCAATTCCAGACACCATGCTGCTACTGTGAATTCCTAAATGGAAAAACCAATATCACTTTGCTTGACCCGAGAATCGAACCCGAGACGTTCAGATCGAACGGCAAACACTTGTACCCCGAAACCATGAGGCAGTCAAACTACTACTAAGTACTACTAACTACTTAGACTCTTTTTAAATGTTAATAAGTCCCAGATTTTGTAGAAAAATGTAGATTTTTTTTATGGACTTAAGATATTGCCTTGAGAATAGAACCACTATAGCAACATCACTAAAGCTGAGACAGCTGCATATTACATAAACAACGCTGTAAAAAGTTAATATATTTCTTCATGAAATATGTAGTTACAGACTTTGTCAAGGAGATATCATTATAGAAGAAATGAGAGACTATAAAACAAAGTATATTATTCATCAAGATATATTCTTTGTTATTCATATTATTTCGTATTGTAGTTTCTACATAAATGCTCGTGATACTTGAAGTATAAGTTATTAGCTTTAACTTAACTTAGGTCCGTGTAAAGACTATATCTACATAAAAAAAATATGTCAAGCTATAATTCTTCATCACCATCAACCCATAAATGACCCGATGCGGCGCACAGGCCCCCTTTTTAACTGAGAATGGTACTTATAATTCTTAGCTACATTATATTGTCTCAGCGCAGTTTTGGGCGGTGACTTATTTATTATTTTATTACTTTTTTCTTAAATATTTAACTGTAAGTATTCTGTAGTTCTTAGGAATTTCTTTCGTGTGTAGTCTAAATGGTGGAGGAGGCCCGTCCCTAGCAGTGTAACGTATATGGGCTGAACCATGGGGCTGTTTTAAGATCCAGCACAAGACATCATGTGTCAAAAAGAGATTGAAGGAGATTAGAAGAGAATTAAAAGGAGAAGTAATAATTAATAAGTAGGTACTTAGACCCACGCTTAGATTACTATATACGCTCTGATTTATCAGATAATTTTTATTTTGTGTTATTCCTACCAGATTAATAATGTTAGGTACTGTTAAGTGTAATGAAATTGCAAGAAGAATTGAAATGCTTCAAATATTGTAGGTACTCGTATATTATTTAAACTTACGGTATTTAAAACAAAAATTTAAGTCGGACAAATATCTAAATGTAGTCTGCGCGAGGATCTAAAATGAGATCGAATAACATATTATAACTTTTAAAATTTGTACATTTAGTACAAAATTTAATACACTATTAGAATCTTCAGAAAAAGAATAAAGTAAATAAAAGAAACTAAAGATATAAGATGTCATAAGAAAACGCGCTTTGTTTCTCCCAAACAATTTTCATTTTTTGTTTTTCCTTTCCCATTATAGGAATTTGTCTTCAATGTGGGAAAAAATCCACTCAAATTCTGATTGCTTTACTTCCTTCTCTCCAAAAATGGCTTTCGTTAAGTTGAGCTGCTTCTGTTATGTGATTTTGTGTAATTCAATGAATTCCCCGAGAAGAATAAAATTATTATCAATATAAAGATTCTTTCAGACCATCAATGAGCGGTAATTTATTAGGAATACTTCTTTTTTTTTTATTTTCTTCTTAATTTCTTTTTGTAACATGATTTTGGCAGCATGTGTCTCTTAAGCAACATTCACTCATCGGTTTTACATTAACACATTTTTTTTAATTCCGCACAAGAACTGGGTAGTAGTCTTACTCCTCTCAGTTATAGAGAAGGCTTGTATATGTATATATGCTGATATAGATAGATCTCTGCGTCCTCTTGTTACACCTACATATGTACATATCAGTGGCGGTACTTCCATAGAGGCCCAAAAGCCCAGTTTGTCTTACAATAGTCCGAATAATAATCTTTAAGCTTAAAATCTTTATTTCTTAAAAGCAATATGACATACAAATGAAAATATCCTGACTCCACAATAAACAATTATAAACTAGACATTACATAATTAACGTGTAACAATTTTGGGCTTCTATGGAAGTACCGCCAATGGTACATATGTGTACATATACGAGTATGTATATATGTCACACGTCAGTTTCAGTAATATACTCGTACTAGCAATTTTCCAAATAGTATTATTAAATATCTTTAAAATCTTCGTTAATTCATCACCTTACTTCATTTTTAAGCTCGTAAAAATTCATATCTTTTTTTTAATGTCTTGTGTTTGAAATTTGAATACAACCTGGTCAGTCCGTTCGACTTCAAAATTTAGTATGATTATCTTGCATCAACATATTATTAATCCAAAACAATACAAATATACAATAAATGTATCCTCTCGAAAATTACCATTAATTTGCAAAACTTACACGTTTTTACGTTAATACCATCGTAAATTCAACGGTAAGTAAATTTCGTTCATTTTTTTTAACAACACATGACATAAAAAACTGCTAACAATTATAATTACCGCGGAGCTTACGTTTTCCTCATAATTAACACCGAACGAAAATTGCGAGGTGTTGAAAAAGTATAAAATTTTCCCAACTGAGCTATTCGCTAACTAGATAGTGGGTGTTCCGTTACTGGTTCTGAAAATTTGTTAAAATTCCGTTTGATTTATAAAATTTACTTGATTCGCTCCAATTTGTTTCAGGTTATTTTACAGCTGATTTAATATGGTGCATATTATGTTTGACTTTTAATTTTTACTGATCAAAAACAGAATTTGAACGTTATGCGAGATGTTATTGCAGATAATAATTAAAATATTGAATGAATTGACCAAAATTTTTTGTTATTAAAATGAAATAATCGCAGGCAAGTTGCGTGTAATGAAATATAAAACGAATACAGCTGGAAATAAAATTAAGATTTTAAACTGATTGCAAACATTAAAAAATGTAAATTGTTATACTATCAATGTTAGAAATAAACATGTAATCAGATTCTAGTCTATATTGTAGGATACCATGAGAAAATTATCGGTCTCAAACGAACGTTTGAGAAGTATGAAGTAGGTACTCGAAGTAAATATGTAAATACTAAGATGTGTAGTTTGATACGTAGTGATGGCGTTGAGGTTTAGGCGCGCGGTCGAGAATCTCGGCGGTCGCGGGTTCAAACCCCAGGCACACACCTCTGACTTTTCTGAGTTATGTGTGTATTCACAATGAATATTATCACTTGCTTTAACGGTGAAGAAAAACTTCGTGATGAAACCTGCACACCTAAAAGTTCTTAGGAATTTCTTAGGTGTGTAGTCCGCCAACCCGCACTAGGCCAGCTTGGTGGACTAAGGCCTAAACCCTCTCAGTTGTCGAGGAGGCCCGTGCCTAGCAGAGGGACCCATATGGGCTGATGATGATGATAAAGATGTGTAGTTTACACAATCATTTATTATAATACTGCATCGATCAAATGTTATAATTTTACCTCAGTGTCAAATGGAAAGTTGAGATAATATTGGAAATAAAATTTACGTCTTAATGTAATTTCCTTCATTATGATTATCAACCATATAACTGAGGGACAGAAACCTGCCTAGAAGCTTCTCAAGTGGCGTGTCTAAAGAAACCTACACACTTCAACATCTTTTAAGTTTTACTCTTAAATAAGATGTTATAATGGTAATTTTGCACGAGAAAATGTGACTGACAAACAGCAATTAGCTCGACCTCTATATGTGGGACTTAAAAACGAAAAAACTTTTCTGCGGATACTTGAGCGGCGAAATGCGTCCTAAACCTTTGGGGATACATAAATAACTGTGTGTGTTAATGTAAAATAGACTGTATTCCAGAAACATTCAAATAGCTTTAAAAATAATATCAGTACACCAACGTTGATGCGACATGAAAACACGTACACATTGTTCTCAGCATAAATAATTCAGCCACGTATAAAAAACACACTGAAATACCGCGAAAAACACGAACACAAGTAACTTGTACACAATTTGCATAATTATGTTTTTATCTCGCTCACCACGTCTGTGGGAAGGCCTCTGTAGGCTGAATTGCACAATAACGCCGCCTTACAGCGCGCGATGCTGCTTAACCGTGCCGGATTATCTTGACCTTGGTTTATTTAGCCACTTTTCGCTTACAAAGTAAAATGTATTTGAGTAATCTTTATTTTGTTCGAGAAACTGTGTTAATGGTTGGATATAAAGAATTTGTTTAAAGGTCTTTGTCTTTTAAAAGGAGACGTTAAATTATTTTTGGCTACATAAGTATGGTAGTCCTAAATGGAACGTTTAAATATTTATAAAACAGGATATATGAAACATTAGGCAAATCTGTATGTTTTGTAAAAACTGTTTTTCCTGTGAAGCAGCCAAGTTCAGAAAAAAACGCATGCCTGTAAGTTTACACATATCATCCCGAGCTACTTTTGACCCCTTCACAATTCAAAAGCCATCTGATCTACAAACTAGAAATTTAGCACATTTAATAACGCTTGTTAGCTTACCTAGAATCTAAATTTTCATAAAAGTAGGTCAAACAGTTATCGAAATATGAACGTTCAAAAACCAGCATTTATCTCATTGAGTGACTTTTGGATTAAAAACCTAACCCACTTCCAGATGACCTAGAAACTTGATATTTGGCATTTAGGTAGATATACAAAGAAAAAATTGGAAAACTGAAAATAGCTCTGTTATATTAAGGACCATCGTCCCGTATAAATTTTTACGATAAACTTGTTCGCTGTTGATGACACTGAGCATAAGGCCGCGCGCACATTGGACACGAATTCGTGTCGTACGGTATGCGTACGATCGTGGTCGGACGAATTGAGTGCGCACACTGTATACGTTTTTATAAGTCAAATGAGCAGTGTCAGGTTAATTAATTTTTCTACGTCCATTTCTTATGTCAAAACGTACGAATGTTTTGTAAAATCCCAACGAGTTCGGATTGTTTTCGGACGTCTGAACTACACGTACGTATACGCACGGCTTACTCGCACCCAGTCTGCGCGCTCCCATAGTACTTGGAATGTCGGGATCGTTCGTACGTGTTCGTACGTGTGCGCACGAGTAAAATTCGTACGAAAACGTGTCCAAAGTGCGCGCGGCCTAAGGATTGGTAAATTCATTAATTTGAATCAGCTTACACCAATTAATTACATTGAATATTATTAGAGACTTTATTACAGAGCTTAAAACCGTCAGGATTCCCGATGTTAGGGCAGCTAACTTTAATGCAGACAAAGGGGGCTAATAAATAATAATAATAATAAATACACCCAACAGTCACATACATAGTTCTGCACCCACACTAGGATACAAGTCCTGTGTCGTGGGTATCAGAAACTACGAGAGACTTTTCGGTCTCACAAACACCCAGACCCGAAACAAATATTTGTGGATCACATTTTGAATAATATGTCACATAAATTAGATTTACCGTATACAGTTGTTGTTGAATTATATATTATATATATTTCAACTTCCCTAGCCCACCTTATTAAAATCGTCTTTTGAAATTTTCTAATCTAATATGCAAACTTATATTAATTTATATCACAACTCGTCCATGTTACCTCGTAAATAAAGTTATAGGAGGACGGCGCAAGACGAACTTTAATTAGTAGAACCTGAGAGATGTCACTCTGTTCCACTTTGACAGATTTTTCATCCAATTTTAATACAGATTAAAATTAAAATCTGGTGCGTTTGAGAAAAGTGAGGCAGACTCGAAAAACTTCAACAAGATTGCTTGATATGAAATCTTACAAAATCCAAAAAATAATTTTAAATTAAAAAAAAATTGTAACATTTGACAATCAAATTTTTTATATGTATACATCAAAAAAATTCAATCACATATGCAATTTCTTGACTTAAGTAACAAATATAAAACGTTAAAACAAATAATTTTACTTAAAATTTAACCTCTGTTATTCTCACAACAACTCCAACTATAAAACTGCCAAAAATTAAACGAATTATGCAAACGAACGGGATTTCCGAAAAAGTTTATAATACGTAGAAATACGCGTACGTATATTTTTAACGAACGCTAACCCACCTCCGACAAAAAGTTATTGTTTGCAAAGCGAAAGCGAATGCGGGCTGTTTTGCGAAGCTTTATGTTTCAACCTATATTTTATGGTTGTACCGAAAAATAGGAAAAATATTGATGGTGAATAGTGCGTCACACCGGCGATTTATTTCACTGTACCGGGTTTTATTGATACTGGCAGTAACACGTGTGAGTACACGTGGCTAATGGGTGCGAACCCTGGGCGGGTGGGTCAACGGACGCAGCCTTTTTACAAATCTGATGAATTGAGCACCCATTTCCACAATGTGCTTCGTCATATCAATTTGATGTGAGGGCTGTAAGTTTTTCTGTGCTGTTACAAATTCATATCGCGCCGATATATGTAACTTGATTTTTAAAAAGATACACGCAGATATTTTTCTTCATGATTGTTACTAGGAAAATATTAAATTCATTGTCAACAATAAATATAAGTTTGTTATATTATGTTTTCATTGCTCAATTATCATATAATTTTAGTGAAGTTTGGCATAAAGGGTGAAAGACGGGTACATAATATTTAAAACTTTTCTTTACGTTACGTCTGGTCGACACAGGGTCGTGCCATTAGATATAATATTCTTGCCTCTGATCTATTTTCAGAAAGTTTAACAATGTCTAGTTTGCCCTTTGTAAATAAATAATAAATATAACTACCTGGAAATAAAAGGAATAACTTAATTGCGTTTTCTTTTATTAGAGATAATAGGTACATTTGACAGGATTTGTTCGATACTTCGATAATTAAGACTACATTTTTTTTAACAGAGAAAAGTTTATACAAAAGTAAACACGCCGGCAATATCTGTAGAATTCAATGTATATGGCGGGATAACTCCTTCTTGTGTAACCTTCGCTCCTTGTAAAGCCAAAAATCTCCGTACAAGTTGGCATTCAATCCCAGCTATTTTACTTTACATTGGAAATGGATTGTAAAGCTTTATCCATACTTGAATTCTGATTATTTTTTTATATTTTTGGTCTAAACTTTAGATAATCTTTGTATGTGTCTATGAACTACGCGACAATCATAAATAGGACTTATTGCCTTCGACCATCAATATCTATCTTCACTAATATATAAAGCTGAGTAGTAAATATGGTTGAACACAGAAATCTCTCAATTTTATTTTTCTGTCGAATAGTTTATTATTGACGAAGGCTATAAGCTATATATCATTGCGCTACTACCAATAGAAGCGGAGCAGCATTCAAAAATATTTCAGAAAGGTGGACAAATTTTCCCTTCTACAGTCTAAAAGTTTCGTATACCTACGAAGTTTCGAGAAACAGCTAGAATGCCTCGTGGTCTCGCGGTACAAATATGTGCCATGCGACGTAGATGGTCGAGCAAAGTATTATAGAGTTTTTTCACTAGGAAATTATCAGTAGCAGCTCGGAGCCTGAAAATGTGCCTGAAAACAATAGGCTATTGCATTGACGCAACAATATCGCATCGTGGGACAAAAATACAATTAGCGAAGTGTGGGTGCAGAAATGCAACCTCTGCCTACCCGCTCGGGGAATGCAGCCATATGGTTATGTTATGGTATGTATGTATATTATATAAGTTGGTTAGAAGCTAGATTGTAAAACGAGACTACTCGAGTTTAATGCCCAATGTGATGTAAACGATTTTTTTTATGATACCGACAAGTCTTTCATAGTTACCAAGTCCGACGTCACGTATTTCTGAACGCATGCTTAATTAGTGGTACCGTTCCGATCGAGAAGGGCCATCCATGCCGGAGTCTAAGCTGACTATGACATAGCTCTACACCTAGATAATGCCGTCTCACGGTCTCTAATTGCAGCATAACTATGAACAGCACGTATTTCATCGATTCCAATAAACCAATTTCGCAAATCTTTTTACATCAGAAACTCGTGATTTCATTTCCGTCGCGTAAAGGAGGTAATCCAATCAATTTGGAATTTTCTTTCAGTAATAATTTGTAACTGTATTTTTTATTAAAATTTTGAGCTTATATAAACGTTTTATATACATTTGTTTACCATCTCCTTTACATCAGAAGTATTTTAATTTTTTCTAGATTTCCAGTATGAAGTAAGAACGAATGAACTGGCCTCGAAGTTTTCTATAGTTAAAAGGTTCTTAGTTCGATCCCCAAGTGGCTGGTTCAAGTGAAATGTATTTTATTGTTAAACAAAACACAATAAATATGTAGATGGGTGACTTCACAGGTAGTGAGTGTTTAGGGCATTTTTTTATGTTTATTTTAACCGTTTCAAATTATGTTTCCGTACTGATAAAACAATTATAAAGAAGGATTATCCTATTAATAGGTCATAGAATGTTTTACGTTATTTCGGTTATCTCATGTATTATACATATCCAAATTTCGAGTTGCTACAGATAAATTCTTAACGAAAAATCTATTAAATGAAATACGCCTAACAGTCACATACATAGTTCTAACCCCACACTAAAATGAAAGTCTTGCGTTGTAAGAATTAGATACGAGAGCCTTTACGGTCTCACAAACACCCAGACCTAAAAAATTATAAAATATGTAAAAAAAAAAACAATCGAATCGCATGATCATTTATTTTGGTGCTGAAATCGAAACACTTTCGTTTCCCAGGCAATTAATCAAATCAAATTCAAACCAATTCAACAAATACAAGACCCGGGAATCGAACCCCGACTTTGACGTCTCAATCGTACGCCGCTCACTCATGCCGAGAGACTGACGAGGCACTCAATTCAGTCCTTCAGTTAGTTCATCATTACATATACAAGTTGACTTTAAATAATAATTAGGTATACATCTTGCAATAAAACAAGCATACGCTATGACATAGCGTTGAGTTCCCTACAAATTTCATTACAGACTAAATAAGTAATCAAGTTGAACGTGAACTGGCTTATGCCGTATAATCTTGGCGGGGGCAAATTAAATTTAACGCCTCTGAGACTACCTATGTAATCTTTAATCAGAGACAGCCGTTAAGTCTCAGACACACCTCGCGAGACTCTCATCGCTTATTCAGACGAACCATTCTTATAATGAAATTTCCCGTTTAATAGTCCACGGAATTGAGACTGGGTGAGACAGCGGAATCTACGCTAATGGTGCGTAACCACGTACCTTAATGCCGTGGGATATGCGTTCGTCCGTATCGTACGCAAAACTTGGTTTAATATCCCGTAAAATGTCCACGAATTATGCCCGTTCTGATACAAGATAAAACCTTTGGATGCGAGTGAAATAAAATTGGGTGACTTAGTGGAAATGGCGGGCCTTTTTAAGTTGAGTGAGATTATATATTCATTATTTAGGAATCGTTTTTAATTTCACTTAAATATTTTTTTAAAGAATTGATGACAATTTTTGTTTGTCTAATTAACAAAAGCTATCCTGCTCACCTGTTTGATGCTTATTATTATGTTTTCAATAATCTACAGCCTCTTGGCGCATTTGGCCAGACACCAGCTTGCGAAACGAGAGGCCACGGATTCGATCCCCGCACCGAGATAAAGTTTGTGTGATCCACAAATATTTGTTTCGGGTCTAAGTGTTTGTAAGACCGAAAAGTCTCTCGTACTTTCTGATACCCACGACACACGACTTAAACCCTAGTGTGGGGTCAGAACTATGTATGTGACTGTTGGGTGTATTTATTTATTTAAACTTTATATACATGTGTGTATAAAGGCGGACTTAATGCCATAGGCATTCTCTGCCAGTCTACCTTTGGGGGGTGCAGAGATTAATCCTGGTAGGTGTATACTACAGATGTTTTATATAAATAAATGCAACACACATAATATTAATACATACAAATACATAAATATAAATACAATACATATATACATACCAATATAAAACTCAGCGAGATGACTCTGCTAGTTTCTTAAGAAACTGTTCACGAACTCTAATTTTAAACGCTTCACGTGTCGTTGACGCCCTTATTTTGAGTGGGAGCGCATTCCATAGAAGAATAGATTGAATAGTGAAGGGATAATGTATAAAGTCAGAACTATGTGGAGGACAGCGAAGAAGAAAATGTGAGATGAACGAATATTTCGGCTGTGGTCAGACCCTAAGTATTGAAAGGAAGGAGTTAAATAAGAAGGTCGATTTGGGGAGTGCAACAAAGAGTAGAGAATATTGAGAGCACGCAAGCTACGGCGTTGTCGAATGGGGAGCCATTTGAGTTGGGAGCGATGAGAAGATACGTGATCATATTTACGAAGATTATAAATAAATCGAATGCAGTTATTGAGAAGCCGGTCAACCCACCGGCCGAACCCGGCCCAGCGGCCGCCCGACACATCCACGGACGGTAACATCCATGCTGGGTCGGAAGGCGCCGGTGAGTCCGACACACCGTCCGTAAATAGGATTTTCCCCGCGGAAAAAAGAAAAGAAAAAAGAAGTTCAGTGTCGAAGTCTCCCATGATAATGTGGTGTGCGTAATCCGGCCCTAAAGATTCCAGAATTGAGTCAAGACTGGAGAAGTAATCTACAGAGGGAGGACAATATACCACACCGAGTAAGGTTTTGGCTCCCTTGACCCAAACCTCAAGGAAAAGGTATTCCGCGGAATCGGAACACAAGGTGGGAGAAGAGGCTATAACTTTATAGGAAAAGAAAGTTTGGAGAAGGACGGCGTGCACGTTAGCGTCGGTGAAAGTTACAGCTAGTTCGTTATAGTGACTAGCTATACTTTGCGCGTTAATGTGACAAACATTAAAAGTAAGGCGATTTTGAGGATTAAGTTTTTCACGTATCAGTTCTCTAGTAGTCGCAATTGTGGAGCAGAAGCTGTCATCACTGTGTGTGGGGGAAGCAGATTCATTAGCAGAGTAATAAGAGTCATCGTCAGAGTTCATAATAAATTAATATAAATATCTAAATATATGTACAGTAATAAAAGTAAATTTAAATATATATACAGGGTTTTTTTTTTTTTTTTTTTTTTATTCTAAGTTTATTTAGGGACTTATGACCAACAGTGGTATGTCAGTCCCATCGTATCCTAAACATTATCTAGCCTAGGAAAAAAGGTGGAGACAAAATAAAATTAATTAATAACATTAATGCATAAACACATCAAACAACATTCCAGCCTCTTCAGAAGTTGGTTGAGACAAAATTTGAGTAAAAGTGCCAACATCATATACATTAAGTTGTAATTTTTGAATGAGTTGGTCTATATACAGGGTTACAGGTAAAGTCGTCCTATATCCGTTAAAGGCGTGTAGTTTACATCGTTTCTGACTGATTTGACTATGAGACACCCTATCCTTAATCTAACCGTTTTCGAGATATTTGAATTTAATAGTTTTTTCCAAAAAACTCCCGATTTTCGGCTATCAGCTTAGATATTTTGAAATGTGTAAGTCTTATTGTTACTATTATTTGATTTTTACATGTAAAATAAGATGTTTTATGACTTCAATAACCAAAAATGTACATAAAATGAATAAATAAGTCGCAGTAGACGATTAAAACTTAAAAACTTAAACAAACATTTAGAAAGTTTATTTTTCTCGAAAGGATATTAAAAAATATTATTATGGCACCTGCTTTGCAGTAGTCCCTAAAAATATCTACGTTTCATAAGCTATCCAATGAGGTACAGTACAGTACGGTAACGAGGTAGGTACTCTGAATTTTTAAAGTTGGACTTCTATGAAAGTACCGCCACTGCTTTTATCGTTATCATCATCATCAGCCCATATACATACAACCCAATGCTGGGCGCGTGCCTCCTCTACAACTCAGATGTAACTGTATTCACAATAAATTATCACATGCTTTAACGGTGAAGGAAAACATCGTGATGAAACCTACACATCTAAAAGCTCTAAGAAATTTCTTAGGTGTGTAGTCCGCCAACCTGCACTAGGCCAGCGTGGTGGACTAAGGCCTTAACCCTCTCAATAGTAGAGGAGGCCTGTGCCCAGCAGTGGGATGTATAAGGGGTGATGATGATTATGATGATGATGATGTCTGCGTCTGTTTTGCACAAATCTTCGCAATCTGTTACGAAGTCCACTTTTTACGACAGCAGTAGTCATTCCTTCTCATTTTACTTATCGCCGCATTAATTATGCTGTCTCTAAATACAACTTCAACTTTGCCTCCCCTATAGCCTATGAAACTAAGATTTTCCTACAAACTATTAATCAAACCCTGGATTGTTGCACCTCGTTGGATAGCTTAGAAAACGTAGATATTTTTATGCACATCTGCAAACCAGATGCCATAATAATATTTTTGATATACTTTCTAGAAAAATAAACTTTCAAAATGTTTGTTAATGTTTTTATGTTTTAATCGTCTACAGCGACTTATTTAATAATTTTATGTACAATTTTGGTTATTGAGGTCATAAAGCATCTTATTTTACATGTAAAAATCAAATAGTAGTAATAATAGGACTTACACATTTCAAAATATCTACGCTGATAGCCGAAAATCGGGAGTCTTTTGGAAAAAACTATTATATTCAAATATCTCGAAAACGATTAGATTTAGGATAGGGTGTCTCATAGTCAAATCAGTTAGAAACGATGTAAACTACACGCCCTTAACGGATATAGGACGACTTTACCTGTAACCCTGTATATGTATATTAATATGGCACAAAGAAAAATAAAAGTACACCACTATAGCGCGATCAGTCATACACTACGCCATCCGCCAGCTAACACTATTAAATATAAAAAGCAAATTTTACATAAAAAGAAAACAAAATTACATCTTATCTAATGACATGAGAAAAAAAAACAAATTATTGTAAAAAGGAACGTAATATTTACATCACTTAAATGTCAAAAATGACATAAGAAAGAGAGAGAGGGAAATAACAAATAAATAAAAATACAATGAAAATGTGGGTAGAACAGAAAAACATAGGCAAACCATAACAATTATAAATAGACATAATTATGTTAGTTGATTTCTTACAACATCACGGCTTACGCGTTTTTAATTCCGAGCGCGATGATTCCGCCGCCGCGTGATTACTTACGGCCGTCGAAGATAACTCCGCTGTCTTCGGAAACTTAACCATTAAAGAGTTCAGTTCCTCAACGGTGGTGACTTTAATTCGGCTTCCATCCGGAACCTTGATGACAATAATGCCGTCTTGTGCCCACCAAGAACGCATACCGAAGTGCTGCCGACTTTTGCTACACACAATTTGTCGTGGTTTTGTCAGAAACTCTTTAATGGACGCGGACGAGCTTTTTAACTTGGACTTGGCACGCCAAACAGCTGACCTGTGACTTACATTAGTGAACCTAACGAGTATAGGCCGATGGTGCTCTTTGTTCGACGTTCCAATGCGATGGCAAACTGTGATGGAAGACACACACAGAGATATCCTTAAGCGATAAGGCACCGTTCACCAACGACAACACGGCCTCAGTGCAATTTTCTTTAAAACTGTCGTCCAGATTTTTCTGTGCACCTTGGATGTCCGCGAGTGTTGACATTGCGAATTTCGTGTGCCTCAGGGATTTCTCCTCAAGCAAGTGGTTAGTGGTATGTGTTAGTGCTGGCAGATGGTGCAGAGCAGGATCACATATAGTGGCACTAGTGTAAGTACATCGAATGAACTGTCTGTACTATTAAATACACTACATTAACTAGCAAATTTCCAATTTTAAAACAGTAATTTTAAATCGTAACAGAAAACACGTCTACTCGATACACCGACCGCAGAAAAGAGTTATTTATAACATTAATTTCCATACAAGGCAAATGAGTACTCTACATTCCTGCATCTAATCATTCGCGTGCTTCTCACAAACATGATATGTTAGCGTACATTCGTCAATTACGGGAAGCAATAACATCAGATGTACCGAATGTAATTGTCTATCGCTAATTAGTACACAATTGTAACTATCAGTCATCTCATAAACCAACAAAGCTAATCACGCTAAATGTATAGGTACAGATGTTATTGTGTATCAATTCTAATACCTTTGAATGTAGACGAGCAATATAATTACTTTCTATTAAATTCAATTATAGAATTGTCAATAAAGCTGCCTGCTTTGTTGTCAGCAAACCTTGTATATTAGATTGTTTGTCATTAATTTGGTACTTTAAGTCGACTACCCAACAAGAGGTCACGGCTTTACTTATGGAAGTGGGATATGTAATTGTTTTATGAACAATTCGCGGAATGCAGGTCATACATAAACAGACCGGGATAGAAAACTAATGGCCGAATACTGAAACGCTACTTTATCTGAGGGTGACTTATATTTAAGTGGCTGTTATAATTTAAGCGGTATACTGAAACATCATTTATCGGTTTCAAGACTGTGATTAACTAATGCCCACTTAAATTTCCATAAATGGCAACATTACCACAAAAAGTTCTTTTACATGACATTTTTTAAGTATATACCGCTTAAATTATAACAGCCACTTAAATATAAGTCGCCCTCAGATTAAGTAGCGTTTCAGTATTCGGCCATTAGACAAGTAATAGTTGCAGTGATTACAAAGACATTGACGTTAAAATATCTCAAAAAAAAATACGACATTGACGTTTTCTTAATCACGATAACTATTACCTGTGTTAGTTTTCGATCACGGCCTCTTTACTTTATTTATAACAAATATTATAAAATAATATTAATGAAAAATATCTTAGATGAAAATAAAGGAAATTACTTTCGTATTTAGTCGAAGACCAAAATATTCCGTAGGATTTATTTTTGGTTCACTTGAAAGGTAAAGAAAAACCCCACAACCAAAGTTAAAGAATGTGAAGGATTGAACAACAAATCTATATAGTTTTTATGATATTAAATTAACTGATATTTTAATTATTTAAAAAGTAATTCTTCCCACTGGGAAGTCTCTTCTTCTTTACGTAAAGTTCTTTTTTACGTAAACAATAAATTAAATAGAAAACCTTAGACAATAGAGACTTAAATCAAGATCTTACAAAACATTCGCTATTCTGTCAATGAATACGACCAAGAATGAATGAATGATAAAAAATGTTTCCTTTCATGCTCTTCTGAGTATTAACCCCAATCCATTTTCTATATTTATAAAATACCGATAGAGAGAAATACTCGGAAGCCAATTTACCGTGGAAAGGAAATTGGTATCGTTGCGGCTTGCCGAGGCAAATCAGACGCGACGTGCGGCCACTGCGCGCGGTACCGTCGCCATAAAAACAAACTTAAATATGTTCTACCTCGTTATTTCGGGGCACAAGTATGTGCCATGCGATCTAAGGTGCGAGTCTCAAGTCGGGCAAAGTAATTCAGAATTTTTTCCTAGCTCTATTACATGAGAACTAGATGTAATTGGCAAATAAGGTTGCAGATATACACTACTGCCTATCGCTTTGGGAATACGGGCGTGAGTATGCATGTGTATATGTATTTCGTTCTAAGGCACATTATTACGTCTTTTCGTTATTATCATGCATTGAAACATAAATTACCCACAAAGTGTGTCTTCGATAACAACGTCCACTGCTGAACGTAGGCCTCCCCAAGTAGACACCAACCATCCCGGCCTTGAGCAGCCCTACCCGCCACCTTTCTCAATCTCTATATTACTGAGGTTGATTGGTAGAAAATGTTCGAAGAAAATTAAGTAGTATTGGCGTTAAGTCTGTCCGATTAAATTAAAAAAGTATGTATACTAAATTTAAAAAGTTGATAAAAAATATATCGTATCTACAACATGACGATAAAAAAAGTCTTCGTCACAGCCATACTAGCACATGCAATTACGAGCAGTCGGTACGTAATTGAAGCAAGTTTAATAAAAGTGTTAACATTTTTCGCCGCGCGTATACCACGCTGCTCACTGGCACGCTGATTACACAGACACCCAGAGAAGTCATATAATCCAACGAAATTACAACGCTTGCACTTTGTATTCCTCGTCTATTCGACCAGCTTTTAAAATTAAACGGGGCAACCGTTTTGCGTCAACTCAATAATACCCTTATTGATACTTAGCCACAAGAATAGTATCTTTATCCATACCATATACACATACTTAATCTCACACCTGTAATCCCCAAAGGTGCATTTCTATACTCACATTTCACAAAGTATGTTTAAGTCCTACATAATAGGGCACGTTTCCAAGCTCCGTGTTTCTACTGAGAATTTCCAAATGGAAAAACCCAATAACACTGCCTGACCCTGGAATCGAACCTGGGACCTCTAGATCGCATGGCACATACTTGTGTCCCAAGACAACGAGGCAGGTAGTATCTTTATTTTTTGGTATTTGTCCCAGTAAGATATGGATATAAAATTGGAAACCAATTTGGGCGTCGATCCGAGTGTTTTATATATTGTAACAATTCAAATGTATATCATCAAAATATAGACCATCAATAATGCAGTAATATTATGTTTATAGTCAGAATATACTAATATTTATTACTTATTGGTTATTATTTACTTATCGGTATAACTATTAATTGAATGACTTAATCAACAAATTGTTCACATTTAAATATAAAATAAAGTGCTTTATGCACATACAATATAAATATTGAATATCAAGCAAATTGCTCACTACAAAATCTGCTTATATTCAAATTGCATGCAAATGAAAAGAAATTGCTCGATTTAAAAATATAAATAATAGAACTTGTAAATATTTTATCACGACTATGTCGGTTCACAAATATTGAAGTGCTTTGGATGTTTTAAGTATTTTTTTCAAATGTTTTAATTAGCTCTGGTAGCAATATGTTTATTGTTATTGTATTTATTACTTGCCTAATGATCAGTATTGAAGTAATATATTATTAATATCTTACTTTTTTGCTAATATTCATACCCAAAAGGGAAAACGGAGATGTACTCTCTAGCTGTGTTTCCAATATGCGTTTTGGAAGACAAGCCTCTTGCCGTTTTATGTAGGCAATTCATTCCAAAGGACATATAGCTTCAAATAATTTTAGAACTGACAGGTAGATTTCCTTGGGGTATAGAGGTTTTTGAATATTTTGCTTCAAAAAATATTCATCATCATCATCATCAGCCCACGTCCCACAGCTGGGCAACGGGCCTCCTCTACAACTGAGAGGGTTTAGGCCTTAGTCCACCACGCTGGCCTAGTGCAATTTGGCGTACTACACACCTAAGAAATTCCTAATTCTTTTAGGCGTGCAGGTTCCTCACGATGTTTTCCTTCACCGTTAAAGTACGTGATAATACATTGTGAATACACACATATTATATAACTTCGAATAGTCAGAGGTGTGTGCCTGGAGTTTGATTTCGCGATCGCCGATATTCTCGATCACGTGCGTAAACCTCGAGCCCATCACTACTTAAAAATATTAAACATACCCAATTATTTTCTATTTATCACTTTTGGTATGTCGTTTGTTAAAAAGGGTTTTGTAAATGCTGCTAAGCGCTCCTTAATAGCTACATGATAAGTTATACAACTCCTTTAATTGTAATTTCTTCATATACCGCAGCAAAGAAACGAAATTATCATTCCGAATAGACTGTGTGAAGTATATCTGTTCGATACTTTAAAAATAAAAGGAAATGCACAATAAAAATTGATGAGAGCCAAGTGTTTATTGCCTCTGAATAAGGCACCAACAAAGCATTAAAGAACAATGAAGTGTTTCAAATTGCTCCAAAATGAACTGTAAGTAACCGTACTGCGAGCTTCCGCTACGTTATAAACCAGTAATTTTGCCGGCATTTAATGTTAAATTACTGAATCAAAACTTTTACATCCTACCATTTCATTAGCTTCGGAAAATATATAATCATTTAATATAATATTTTACTACGACCTAAAACTAAGTAACTGGATTAAGACCTAACCTTGTCAGTTATAGTGGAGGCCCGTGCCCAGCAGTGGGATGTACACGGGCTGATGATGATGACGAACTAAAACGTTTGTCTATACTTTTTGAAAAATGACTTCCATGTGTTGACACATAGTAGTCATTTTTATGGGTGGGTCTTTAAAACATATCAAATTAGATGTTTGAATTATTTTTCTATGCGTCACAGTCAAAACTACTAAACAGTCAAAAGTAGGTGCTAACTAGAAAAAATAATCAAAACTACTTTTGAAAGATCGAGTATTGTATAACGTGATTGCACGAGTTGATCAATAAAAAAAATAACATTTATTATTTTTATATTTTAATATCTTTCATAATTTAGGGGCTGTTAAATGAGCGCTAGCCTCCAGTCAGATCTGCATTTCTATACGAGGATATTATGGAAGAGTTATCTGACAATTTTTCAGAATATCTGAAATACCTACCCAAAATCTCTTGCAGCTCTCGGGCTATACATGTGGGCGGCATGTCGAAGAGTTTACGGCCTTCATGGTCACGAGTATTATAATAATATACCTTAATACTACCTTTATTTTAAGGTATAGAATTTGAATTTGAATGAAAACTTAGTTGTTGAGGGTTCAATGTTCGCAAATGAAAGCTCACTGTTTGTAGAACTCTAGCAGTTGGCCTTTGATTTCCGATTAAATTAAATGTATTATTGGATTCCAGGTCTTTTCACGCTTTCAATTTCTCTATTGAAATTAGGATGTTTTTTTTTATATTTAAATATTTATGATCCTCATTTTTACAAGGCATTATCGATAATCCATTGAATTAATTAATAAAAGCTATATAGGTTACCATTAAGATTCAAAATAAGGTAATTAAAAAAATGAAATTAAATATTGTGATGCGAGGGTCAGAAGATATAATATGGAAAACGATCCCTTATATCTCAAAAGACTAAGACACTCATATGTTCCTAACTTTACAGTACCCATTGAAACTGGAAGTAAATTCATAGTTTGAATCTCCAATAACAATAGTCATTGTGAAATGACTAAAGACAATCGGCAAATACACCGTAGAGAATAATTAAAATTGGCTTAACAATAGCCCAGTAATTAATAGATAGGTCTTGATTATACTTCTTGTTTAACAAGGATCTTATAGATGCGAGATAACAAAGCTCTTGGGACCGAAAACAGTCAATAAGGAGAACATTATTGAGAGAAAACGATTGAGTGGGACGACGTTGAGTAATATTACGTCTATTTATAGAAGCTTTCATTTGTAATCTTGGAAAGTAACAGATTAGTTTCAATCAAAAGGTCATCCATTAATGAAATTACTCACGAATATCATTCATCAATTTGCAGTACCAGTTGTAGTGCGACCTGCATCCAGTCACCTCGTGCCGAATTTGTAGGGTTGACTGTACTCGTACCTACACTTGTCGATTGAGCTTTTACGAGATCTTCACTCGAGTACTTTATCGAGACTACATCAAATTCTGCTCAAAGATTTTGTTATTTTTTTGAATCTGGCGAGTTAAAAAGGCCGCTTTTTTCCGGAAATAAAAGTAGAAATGGATCTTACAGGAGATAATAGTGAGAAGCTGGGTTAAGCCACTAGTTCTTAGTAATTAAAGTTAACACTGACTGCCTCGTGGTCTCGCGGTACAAGTATGTGCCGTGCGATGTAGAGGTCCTGGGTTCGATTCCCGGGTCGGGCAAAGTGTTATTGGGTTTTTCCATTAGGAATTTCTCGGTAACAGCACGGAGTCTGGAAATGTGCCCGAAAAACGGCAATAGGCTCGCCCCCTATTACGTGGGACTGATACATACCTGGCGAAATGTGGGTGCAGAAATGCACCTCTGCCTACCCCTTCGGGGAATACAGGCGTGAGTTTATGTATGTATGTAAAGTTAACACGTCCGACATATGAGCAAGTAGAAAATGTATTTAATCAGTTACAGGAGACGGCTTGAACACATTCAGTAAATATTAAGTAGTAGAATCTAGGTACCGTCAATTTAATATTTACTAAAATAAAAGCAGCCTTCTGAATATTGTTTATATTGTGCACATTTTCCTTCGTAGGGTAGAATTTTTAAATTTGATATTTTCATTTGCTGAAGTGGTGGGTAGTTTCCGAGTATATCCCGTTCCGTTTCGTTGTGAAAGAAAGTGCTCCTGTCTCCGTGTGATCTTAGCCGTTGTTGTTAGGATTATAGTTTCAATTTGATTTCTCTTTATTCTGGACCTTTGCCATTTGTGAATAAAAAGATGAAAGTGTTATTTAACGGGTTTTAATGAAAGTTGAAGGCGATACACGATTTACCAAGCAAAGAGCTTCTAGTACAGGTAAATGCATACTAACTTGTCAACTGCATCAGTGGGCAAGATGTATAACATAAAACAAATAGCAAGGACTGTTCAAGTGGCTTCATATTTTCACGCTTAATTTCGGTAAACTTCGTAGATCTTATAACAATGAACGATACCAGACAAGTAGGTCAACGAAAATAGTTGACGTCCGCCGTGATTACGTCGGCTTATATGACCAAGTATTACATGCTCCCGTGGGTTTACGACTGGCTCCTATTAATCTTGCTTTGTGGTCGGTTTGGCTGTTCGTTCCCGGCAAATATTCGGAAGTAACTGACGTCAGGCGGGGATTTTTCTTTCACGCTTAATACGTTCAGGGCTGCAGGTGCTCGGTTTGTGAAAGTCATTCACAGGGTTGTCGGTGAGGAGATCCTCCATTGTAAGCCATTGAACCATGCTTAAGGAGGTCACAACGCATGGTGTTACACAATATATTTTTATTCATTTTTGATTCAACACTAAAACTAACATTCCCAATCTTATATTGAAACACAAATCCTCGACGTAAGTATTATATTAAAAACAACATCAGTCATTTTCATAAAATACATTACATTTCTTTAACACAGCAGGCTTCTTACTAATTGCGCCATGAAAGCATAATATGATTTTAGATAATTGAAATAAAAAACGAGTACCTACCTACATGATATGTCAATTACTTTATTAATATATTTTTAAATATAACGGGCGTAACTGTATGTTTTATTTTTTATATACAATATAAATACATAATTTTTCAAGGAATTTTAAAGACTCTTCTTATCACTTCCTTCCTCCAGTCCTTGCCGATTATAATGTCCCTTTAATAATATAATTAAAGAGATGTGAGTACTTAAAAGTTATGATCTGAAATTACGAATACAGATACAAATGTATTCCATGAATGATGATGATACATTGCATCTTAAAAATCTTTCTTAACTATCTATTAATATTAATCTTGACTATATATTAATCTTAACCCTTCAAAATTTGCGCATAAGGCGTTATTTTCTTCAAGAAGATCACTTTCAAACACTTATAAGATTCCCTGTACTAAGTAGGCACTCAAGCGAGCCAGACCGCAAGGTTCGCGACAAGTACCACCATTTCATCTTCAAGCCCGCCTACTTAACGCTTTGCTAACTTCATCAATGTTATGAAGATGCAGTTGACACGAGACGTCTTTGCTTTGTAATTGCATTTTTTTTTATTTTATTGTATCAGATAGATAATTACTATTACTAATTACTATACATCTCACGGTAAACATTGCCTTTTGAGTTAATATTGCACCTTTGCATATTATGTGTTCATACATTGCGTTACTTATAATTATTTGGCAGCATGGACAGGACCTCTTTAAGTTAAGGCGCGTGATAAACACAAATCTCAGCAGTCGCAAGTTCAAACCCCAGGCATACAAAGACTATTCAAATTATGTGCTATGTACTCACAATGGATCAAATTGTTGGTATCGTTTATTTTAAGGAAATAATTTTAAGAGATTTGTGGCTCGGCTTAGTCAAAACTGTTATTTGTGATTGTGTCTCTGATATTTCCAGCGACTATCAAAAGGTCATCCTGACTAGTTTAACCAACTGCGCCGAAATAATATAAAGCAAATGAAACCCAATAGATTTTACCGTCTCATAGAACCGTCAGATGTCCAGACCTATCTCAATAAATTAAGACCCTTTCCGGTAATCGACTACGCCCTAAGTCGTTTCATCCATTAATTATTAAACCAATGGCCAGTTTGAAATATTCAAATCATGAAGTACCTAGCGTTTAAAATTAAATGCAAAATAACTACACAATTTGGCATGCTGCTTTGTAAAAGTAGTCACATGCGAGTCGTGTTTTATTTTTTGAATCTATGATACTGCATAATTACATAATAGTACAAAAGCCTGTTATTAGAGTGATTTAATAAAATTAACCTAAGTATCAGACTTAATGTTCCGATCCCACAACAAGAGTATAGAATATCTTGTGTGACATTCACATACGGAATAAACCTTTTTTAATAAACATTAAACCATTTTTTCACAATGAATTATCACGCACTTTAACGGCGAAGGAACACATCGTTAGGAAACATGCATACTTATTTTTTTTAGAAATTTCTTAGGCGTGTAGTCCGCCAACCCGCACTTGGCCAGCGTGGTAGACTACCAAGCCCTCTCAGTTGTAGAAGGGGCCCGTGTCCAGCAGTGGGATGAATATGGACTGATGATGATGTCTAATAAAACATATTTTCATTTTTGTGGAGGATTTTACTGTTATTGTACAAATTAATTACCGTATTTCCCATTCTAACTTACTTAGACAAGAATAATATCAAGCAAAGCGATCTTTCATGCTATATAACTATGCCAATCCCTATTTTACAAACGAGACTGCAACATGATTGTCCTGGTTAAGTGCAGTGCGATCCAAATAGAAAGTCACGTGATCAAAAACCATTACGACTGTCTCTCACTATTTAACACATTTAATAGCTGTTTGTTATCCAAATGTCAAAACGTGATAGACTTGCGTAGTTCACTGGGGCGTTTTTTGCTGAATGTATGATGGTAACCATCGGTAAATAGCTTAATATACCAACATTTATATATAGCGTTAGAATCCCATCACATCTGGTCGCCCCCTTGGTACGGAGATGGCCACCGTGGGGTTTTGATCGGTATACCGGTGTAGGTTAATTTTGGTTAGGGACCCAGCCCGGCACTAACATCTGCGCGGACGTGACCTCACCACGCACCGGGCTGGAAGGCCGGTGACCTTGACATACGCTTCTAGCCCCCCTCCCCCAGGGCTGGCGGGAAGTGGAGCCATAATCAGTTTTCCCCTCGACAAAACAAAAAAAGGTCTGTCGAAAGTGGGGTTTCATATTTCAAATATCAATGTTCCAAGCTAATAAAAGAGGTTTCAGTAGTTTAGAAGCATATGGGGTACTCAAATGCTGCAACTAGAACTTCAGTCCATATATTTCAACCCGGAACGCGGTTGAATCAACTGCAGAAAATGTTTATAGTCCTCAGAGTGGCGTTAGTGCGTACGCTATGAAAAGTTTCACTGCTATTGTATTTCATTGCACCCGGCGGGAGTCAAGTTATTGCTAAGTGCTGTCGGTTTTTTGTTAAAAAAACTTGAATAATTTTTTGGTGGTTTTTAGCACTAAAACTACTAACGTGTTATGTTATATCTCATAGACACTCAAATTCTAAATCACTAAATAACTTTTTCGGTTAAAAGACACATAGCCCATTGATTTAATATTATTTTTTTAATTTAAATTTACATAAGTGTATCAGTGAAAAATGCATTATGGTCTGCGATCACTTAAACGGTAAAGGTAAACATTGCGAAAAATCCTATATACCTAAGAAGTCTCACAACAGTCTTACCGATTTAAAGTCCGTACCCACTCAAAAGCAAACAAGGACTGTGCCCAGCCGTGGGACATATGCACATATGTATATATTAAAGACAAAGTTCAATTATAGATAATTTTTATTATAACAGGACCTTAAATCCGCAATAATCACATCACGACCCCATGCTGCTAAACGTACTACGCACATACATAAAATTCAAAGATATTCAAAACCAGGGAAGTAATTTGCCAATATCCCAATATATAGTATGTAAGTGGCCAATTCACTAAAGTTGTAAAGGTTTTCTAAGTGTTTGTTATATTCGTGGAGGCTGCGCTTCTAACCGATGAGGACAATAAATTTCAAGCTGTGTTCGACTCACCGGCGGAGATTTAAGGTAGTCGATAAGCGAATGTTTTGTCGGATGTGGGTCCGCGTTGAATGTTCGAGGCATCCTTGGATTTATGCGCTGCGACAACGTCTTGTGTGTCGTCTGGAAACTCGGTTTACCAATATACAAAAATAAAATTTGTCGTTCGGGATTGTTGTAACTGCCATAAATTATAATCATTATAAAAAGTTTTTTTTCTTTATTATTGAAATATATTTCGCACAAAACAGAAAAAAAGATACTTGACTAATGTAATTTCATCTAAATTTCATTCGTCTATTACGTATTCTACCGTATCGCATGAATCTAGGATGACCAAGGGCCAACTATCTCACCTTCAAAGTTCCTATGAGAACCGTTGCTCTTAATATAATATTTTATTAAACTACAATTAGTAGGACAAGCCAGCTATGAACAAAGAAACAGATACAAAAAATTAACAACCTTTTTTTTTAACGAGAAGAGTAGTCATGGCCTCGAGGTCGAGAATCTCGGCAGACGCGGGCACCTCTGACTTTTCGAAGTTATGTGTGTATTCACAAATTAATTATCACTTACTTTAACGGTGAAGGAAAAAATCGTGAAGAAACCTGCACACCTCAAGGTTGATGAGAGGAAATCGCTTTAAGCTACCCGTTTGGTACCTCGGGGGAGGTCGAAAAGGGTATATCGGGGTCTCTATCCTTCCAACTCAGCGAGCGGAACTATTGTTCGCTTGGTTGAGTTGGATCCCTAACCAAAAACCCTACGCCGGCATACCAACTAAAACCTCTCAATGGCCATCTTGCACATTTTTAGGGGTATCATAAATAAAGAGTGATAGGCGCCCTTAATTATTTCCTGCTGCCACCCGACGCTCTGTAAACATGTGGATTCCTCTGCGATAGATGGACTCTCATTTGGTGTGAGCGTCCGCGACATTCACGAGGCCATGCGCTCTGCCGCACATCTCGGGATCGTACATCTTCTGTAAGGGCGCACCTCCCTCTAGCACGCTCGACAATCCCCATAGCCCCTATTAGTCGCCTCGTAACGACAGGCAAGAGGTGCCTTGGCTGAATTCGTACGCCTCCAATCCACACGGCAAGTTATGATTAACAACTGCTTGTTTCCAATTTGGGTTTATTCTGACTGACATCTTAGTTCCCTAATATTTGGTTCTTGATTTATGTTATAAACATATCGAAAGTCAGTATTTTTGTAAATGGAGTGCTTATTTTATACATCGTAATAAAGCCTGTGGTTGGAACACCTACCAACGATTCCTTTGTTGGCCAAGTGCCCTTTATTAGGAGGCCTCGCTCCCCAGACCTTTTGTTATAATCCTCTTGAGTTAGCCCCGATCTTCTTAAAGCCAGTTTCTTTCGTTTATTTTCCTCGCGGTTGGTGTACGCATATTCGTATTTATAAGGCCAGTAAATACAATTCGTTTATATTTTTAGCCCTTGATGTAATAATTGTATTAAAAAAAAAAAAAAACTTGAATAACAGGAGCTGTCTAGCGTCTAGGCTCATTTAACCCATTCAAACAGACCTTTAAGATGCATAAATTCTGTGATTCATAAGGACTTGTTTCCAGTTTAAAATTTTATACTGAAAAGAATCTAGCAGTTTTTAATACTCATCACATTTTTTTTGCCATTGTTTGGAGTCATAACGGTGTGTGAGATTGTTGCCTGTATTTATTTATACTAAATAGTTGGCTACTGGCAATAAAGCATTCTAAATTCAATAAATTGGTTTATTATATTATATTGAATTAAAATACGTTTTCTTCAGTATTTCTTTAGCTCAATTTATTTTAATAAAGAGTCAGCTGTTTTCACTTTGAAGCGGGTACTTATATAGGTAGTTTGACGCACAAAGGGTGCATCAATGCGTTAAATGCACATTATATGGCGTGTGAAGCGAGGTCGGGTAAGGAGTGCTATTTATAGAATTTAGAAGCATCTATGATGTTAGAAAAACTATTCATGTATGCATGCGGGTATGCTTGGTCAAGGTTTTACAATATGAGCATTAAGACTGCTTAATTCGAGAATGTTATTGATATGGATTTAGTTTAAGAATTTAATATATACCTACATTAATCTATGACATACCTACATAAAGACATAACCTGGGATGGCTGAACTGTACTGAGGATTGGCGGACTACACACCTAAGAAATTCCTAATAAGTTTCAGATGTGCAGATTTTATCAAGATGTTTTCCTTCGCCGTTAAGGTACGTGATAATTCTTTGTGATTACACACAACTTAAAAAAAGGCAGAGGTGTGTGCCTAGGGTTTGAATCCGCAACCGCCGAGAATTTCAACCGCGCGCCTAAACCTCGAGGCCACCACTTCTTTTCCAAACAAATATATACATACGAACAGAATTATTATAGAACTACGACAATCTCACCCAACCAAAAAAAAAAGCGAACCAATGTTTTTTCACGTGAAAAATTTACTTCCTTACCACATTTGAAGTGCGAAGCCTAAATTGAGTGACCCTAAAACAATACAACTCAATCCATCCCATGAGGCTCTGAGGACATAAAAACACGCGTTATACACGCTGGCTTTAACTCCCCCTTCGACACTACCTTCGGCTTTGTCACGTAAAAATACACATCGTCAAGATATCCAACATTTTATCGTTTCCCCATTCTCACGTGCGCGAAGCCATAAAAGGACCTATTCACATCATTGACAAAATTAAACATACTGAAAACAAGCCAAACAGCAGTCGTTCTCGTGATTATTATGTCTATAAAATATTTGATGTTTTCCTTACCACCTCTTGGTATGACCTGTCTCAGTTTCCGATCACGGCCTGTTTACATGGGTATAAAGGCCTAAAGAATAAGTTTATATAATTTATATAATTATACAGAAATATGATTAGGAAAACGTATTTTTATTTTTTTATTTTTAACATCAACGTGTTTGTCATCACCGTAACTATTACCTGTTTTCGATCACGGTCTGTTTACATCTGTATAACTGGCAATAGTCATGAAGTAGTAGCCAAAAAAAACCCACGTAAGATCTCTGCGACATCTCAAACACCCCACTCAAACCGAACTATGAATCATTCGTCCTGCAAAGCCAACTTGTTTTTTCTTTTGCAACATCAGCTCATAAGTCTTGCCAATAACAGCCACGTAATAACTCTACGAAGTACACTGGCGTAAGCGTAACCACATAAAAAAACAGGTGAAAAATACTTATATTCCGCTCTGGAAGTTGTTCACATAAGTTTATTAGCGAGAGAAGCCCTCGTGAATGCAACCGCAGATTTTAATTTCGCCGCTTGTGCTCTTAATTTAGTGTGTGCTACTTCCAGAGTCCCTGCGCTGACTTCACACTCTTGTGTTATTTAAACATAACATCTGGTAACGTTTCACTTGTCCTACTTTTAATTAATGTGCTTTGGGAAGGTTAATCAGAAGACATTTTTCGTACACATACAATGAGTAGTTATTTTACTAAGTTTTTTGTTTACTGGCACGATTATGGGACGGTATATTCTCTAGATTGAATGTTGTTCGCCGATAGCGATATTCTTGCGATAATTTTTTAGTAGGTTTTAAACCTTATGTAAGTTGCTAAGGGTGGATAGGAATATTCTACCGCTAGTTCTATACCTATACATATAAGCAGGATCAATATTTGTTGCAAAATGAGGCGACAGTCAATGGAAACGACTTGCTGTGTTTTTCTCTGACACGCTATAGCTATTACGTTTCAATCTTAGTAATTTTTGTATAAGATTGTAGTTTTTTATCCTAAAAAAATAATCTATCATAATATCTATATCCTATCCATCATCCTCTATTACATTGTTTAACTCGTTTATTTTTCTTCGCTCCTATCATTTTTTTTCTTAATTGGCAAGTGACCCACGATTCAGGTTGTGTGTGGGCTATGGAATCAAATAAAGACTCCTTACTCGCCTGTCAAACCTATGCAAAAATGATTTAAATTCAAGTACTTTTTGGCAAACAAGAACTGTAGTTCAAACGAAACGTTACCAAACCCATTAATTTATTCATCGTTCAATTAAAAATCGATCAAAACAGAAAGTGTTCGATCACAAAACGCTCAAATGGTCCAATTAATTATATCAGTTAGTTTTCCAATAATTGCTCCGCTCCTTGCAGGCTTTCAACTTAGCGCAAACCTATAGGGTTCACTCCGACTATTTAGCAACGAGAAGTTTTGTTTTTATTTAATGGAGATTTCTTTTTGTAACAAGTACCTTAATCAAACACGAGATTCTATTTTAGTTTGTTATGACTTCGTCTCGTATTATGACAATTTAAAATGATTACCTACGTAGTCAAGTTTAAAGTGACGGCTCTGAGGACAAAAAACATCAGAAACTTTTATATTTTACCAGAAGTTTACTGAATACATCCTAAATGATAATATAATCTACCAATTGAATGATGGACCAGTTCCTGTTAATGTAAACGTACTTAGTTTTGTAATAATCGACAAGACATCCTGATATTTTACATCGTGTATCAAATTATTTCATGTTACATATTTGCAAATATTATCTTCCTGTTTCACGAAATTAATGAGCCAATTCTGATAGGACGATTTGAAAAGCAATACGCACCGTTTCATGTAATTATTTCCGTTTATTTACCACTCCTCTTCAAAAAGATTTTAACATTAATATCGATATGTATACAAACAGGAAGTGAGGAGACTGACGAGGGTATTATTCACATTTTTGTGTAAAGACCTTTGTAATTACTCCTTAATACCATTTTGATTGAGAAGATTTCTCTGACTCAAGAATGCTATTGCCTTGTTATATTTAAAGTGTTTTTCCAGTGGAGCTGTCTTGGACAGAAAATATTATATATACCAATTTAAAACACGAAATCATACCTTTACTTCAGTTAGCAGTGGCCTTTAATAAACCATTGTAAGTTCACATTGACTGCTTTCAGTAGAAAAGGTTTTTTCTATTTCTTTGCTAAAGGTATAATAACATATATGTATGTATGTATATATGTATGTGTATTATATGTGTGTAATTTGTCAATCGTATTGTCTTGACAATTTACACACCTGCCTCATCTCATCTCTGCATCACCCTAGGTTCGACTGTTAGAGAATGCCTTAGGCATTAAGTCCACCTATACAAACTTTGTATGAAGTATAAATAAATAAATAACAACTACATAGGTACATATATGAGTTAATGGTGTCAAGCTGAAATGAGAATTATATCGAGAGAATAAAAATAATAGATTTAAAATAAACACTCTTTTCTTATATATTTACCCAGAGTTCTTTTATAATAATATGTATCTGAGATGAAGACAGCTAGCCATTATCATATCCATCTACGAAATGTAATGAGACTGTACCTTAAATATTTTGTTTTCCATTTCTTTAAAAATATTCCAATCAGTACGGAAACAAAGAGGTTTAATATTTTACGTCCTAGAAAACAAAGTTACAAATGTACTGTTGACCGGTTTTCCACGAAGCGAAATATTCGAAAGGAAATATCGGATGTCAGAGCAAACAAAACAATTGAAGATATTATTTACCACCTTTTCAAATAAATGCAAGTCGGCAACACAATTTATTATTTTCAATGTTCTGGTAAAATGTGTCTGATAGCTTATACCTACGGTGTAGAGATTTGTTTATGAGTATTTCTATTACACAGGTCTTTCATTTAACAAGAGAAAACCGTATTAGCCACCCTTTTTAAGGTCTCGGAAAGTGAGAGTGTAGAGATTACACAGGTCTTTCATTTAACAAGAGAAAACCGTATTAGCCACCCTTTTTAAGGTCTCGGAAAGTATCTCGTAAAGAATATAGTAAGTCATCGGAGGCCCTAAAATAGAATCCAAGATATCTCAGAACGAGGATAGTCCTGAATTTCTCTCCGCCTTCATCCGATTAACTGCTTGGTAAAAGGGGGTTTGTAATAACCGGTAAAGTATATTGTGTAAGTAACACTAAGCTCCATTAGACTAACTTGGCGGACTATAACCGAATCGCTGCGAATTTGAAGGTATAACATATGCACATATTTTTGCGATAAGATAAAATATTCATGTTACAGCCTAGATTTGAATAGTGGAAAATTTATTTTAAATTTTCAAATACATATTTATAAATGAATGAGTTCTTTACAATTTATTGAAATTGAGAGAAAAATTGTTTCTAAAGTGCTCATTACAGAAAATAGTGGAGCGCACTTCACTTGTAAAGTTATTTAATCAGTGCGAAATAATTCAGTCTTATTAAAATCGACTACAACTTTTAAATTAGTTCAGAAATTAAAATCAAATGTATTTGTTGTACAGTATTTTAATTAATTCTTATTCAATATAAAGTTGTACGTATCTCTATCATTTAGCTGAAGGATAATTTGTCAGACTTTTTTTCTCTATATTCTCCTTTTTTGACAGCCCCGTGGCGAAGTAGGTTAGTCACCCGCTCAAGAAACTAGAAGCCGTGGGTTCGAGTCCCACCGGCCGAGAGAAATATTTTTTGTGATCCACAAATATTTGATTCGTTTCTGGGTGTTTGTGGGACCGAGGGGTGTCTCGTAGTTTCTGATACCTATGACACAAGAATTGTTAGTGTGGGGTCAAAACTGTGTATGTGACTGTTGGGGGTATTTATATTATATTAATTAATACGTACGGAGAAAGAGTTTTTATATTGAAGCTACATAGGTATCTTCGTAGACGTGGTAGCTTGAGCAATTTCAAATAGGTACAAATGGTTTAGGTTCACGAGTCATACAGTGACTTTGGAGGCGGGCATGTACCTACCCAATAGTAGGACAACATTAGCTGACATAAATAGATCATGAAATGGTTGTAATGATGAGTCTACAATAATGAAATGTCAAAACCAATACTGTAACTAGGCCGCGGACTCAGCACTCACTGTAGGAAATTTAAAAATATATTGAATGCGACCGATGCGGTGAAATGCCTTTTTCAATTCCCCGCCGGTATCGGATGCGTGAAATAAAATTCACGTCTCTGGGACGTGTGCTTTGTGCCACAGATGCCTTGAGATGTGACTCGGTTCTCGAGTTACCCACGTGCATGTTTGAAAATGCAACTTTATAAAGAAATTTACGTTGAATCGGCTTTGCTATTGTCAGGAGATATTTTTTGAATTTGACAGTATTTCGCATTGATTTTCCTTTGTTAGCAAACGTTGTGTTGGTTTAACTTCGATTCAGATTAAAGACTGAATATATTTGTTTAAGCAGCGGATTATCGATTTTTATGATTATTACCGTCATCAGCCCGTGTAGACGTTCCACTGTTGGGCAGGAGTAACTTATAAAGTTATTTGATCACACTGGTCAAGTGTATATTATTTAACTATATTTCAAATTTCTTGTTGGAATTGGGCATATATATTTCCTCATGAAGCTTTCCTTCATATTTTACATTTTAATTAATAAATCATATCGAAGAAAACTTAAGAAGGTCGTAGATGTGTGCCTAAATGTGTTGTCATGAGACAACCGATATAATGTATCCGTTTCTGCATATACTGGTAAATCTATAAATAAAAAAAAATCATATAAAAGGAACGTAATAAAATATACAAGAAGCATTTTTTTTTTGTATTGTTTTTGAGTATAAGAATTTATTTATCGCTATCGCAAACGTAATAAGTAATAAAATGTTCGTATCTTTTCAACTCACTGTAAGACGATGTCTTTAAACCAAGATTTTTGGGCAATATGAAGATGAAAAATTTTGACAACGTTAACTTTTAATACAGAAATTTTTCGCGACTTGCACATATTATTGTTAATATTTTTTTGTATTATTTCTAAAAAATACATCAGCAGTCACGTAAATACTTCTGACTCCACACTAAGATACAAGTCTTGTGCTGTAGGTATCCGAGACTAAGAGAGACTTTTGGTTTCAGAAATAAATATTTGTGGATTACACAAATTTTATTTCAGGGATCTTATCCATGGCCTCTCGTTTTACAAGCTAATATCCGAGTCATTTCATACTACCATAAAATGGCTACGTCACAAAAGATAAATCGTGCAGTCATGACATTCGACGACACACAAAATGCATGTTGCAGTGCAGCTGTTTTTACACAAAGTGGAGGAATAAAGAGTAGTGCTGCTGTTTCTCGTACCTGCATTAGGGTTATCGCCTCTACTTATTCAGCAAGTGCTTGTATAACATCGCGGAGTCGCACTTAATTTTCTCTCATAACTTTGCCCGTAGTAACAGCTTGTTAGGACGAGTTGTAAGACGACAAAAATATGTGGATGAAAAGCACGATTCGTATGAAATGTGAGATGTGTGTTTTGTTTTTAATCAAGACTACGTATACAAACCTGTATTAACATCCACTCCTGAAACCGATTGAATAAAAATATACTCATTCTACACTTATATACATAAACTCATGCCTGTATTCTCCGAAGATATTTCTGCATTCATATTTCGCCAGCTGTGTATCAGTTCCACGTTATAAGTTGCGAGCCTATTGCAGTTTTCGGGCACATTTTCAGACTCCATACTACTGAAAATTTCATAGTGGAAGAACACAACAACGCAGCCTGACCTGGGAACCGAACCTGGGGCCCCTAGATCGAACGGCACATACTTGAGCCGCAAGTTCAAATGGCAGTCATTCTATTTCTTTATTATTATTTTTTGTTATAAATTCGACAGTATAGCTCAGAATGAAATCGTTAATGCCTCGTGCGTATTATTGACTGGTGTCTTTAGCCAATTTACACAAAGAAATTACGTAACGCTCTTCATAGAAAATGTAAAAAAAAGTTTTTTTTATAAATTTAATTAACATTTGTTTATTTAATGTGGATTGCTAATCAACTGCAAAATAAATAACTATTCGTTGGAAACTTTTGCTTCTAAAGTAGTAATGCTGTAGGCAGATACAAACTATCATACGAATAGACGGGCTTGATCAGTATGATAAAAGCGTTTTTAGTGATAGCTTGGCGTAGCCGTCTAGTATAATATAGTAATAAAGTAGTGATGGCCTCGAGGTTTAGGCGGGCGGTCGAGAATCTCGGCGGTCGCGGGTTCAAACCCCAGGCACACACCTCTGACTTTTCGAAGTTATGTGTGTATTCACAATGAATTATCACGTACTTTAACGGTGAAGGAAAACATCATGATGAAACCGGCACACCTTAAAAATTCTTGGGAATTTCTTAGGTGTGTAGTCCGCCAACCCGCACTAGGCCAGCGTGGTGGACTAAGGCCTTAACCCTCTTAATGGTAGAGGAGGCCCGTGCCCAGCATTGGGACGTATATGAACTGATAATGAATGAATGATGAATTATATTGTAATATTGTCTAGAAGAGCTCGTAATAATTTATTCGAAATAATTCATTATAAAATTTATTCTCTTGAAAATTCCTGATTGCGTCCGCGAGAATTCCGTTATAACATTTCTCATTTCAGTGAATAAATGTGTGTTAATTTTTAATATAAAACAGGCTTACTGGAATTAATTTTATTAATAAATGAGACATTTATTTTATTAATTAATAAGGGTTCAGACTTCAATCTTGTGAATTAAAATATTAAGAATTAAATTTAAATTGCAACAAAAGTAGAATATCAATGGGTCCAAAAAATATGATGTATTTTAAATACACCACCTAACATAAGCCTTGTGTAGTGTATAATATGTAACGTGATGCAGTATACATAATTTATTTTATATTTTCTTCGTAGGAATGTAACAGCACCAATATTTAAAGCTAATAGAGTGGTGGCTAGCACTTATATTTCTTACCGACACCTTCATTCTTCAAGAGATTTAAATAGGCCAATCTGAGAACGCAATGGACTTTGCACGAAACGTACGATAGTGATCATGGTTGGATATAATAAGTTAATACCAGCAATACAGGACTTAAGCAATCCACTCACCGAAAAAAATTGAATAGTGTTCTTACTCGTCACTGACCCACCCCATTAGTTCCGAAGCTCGATGCGACGTCACAGTGACTCTAAAACTAATGATATTGCAGAGTCTTCACAACTGTAACTTTCTTTTTAAATTTGTATATTATATGTACCTATGTTATTTATATTTATATATATTTAAAAAAATGTGTATTATATGTATGTAGTTTGTTCATAGGGTTGTGATAACATTTACACACCTGTCACATCTCATATCTGCATCACCCAAAAGTAAGTGAATGCCTTAGGCATTAAGTCCATACATGGTTGTATCAAATGTAAATAAATAAATAAATATTGTACAACAGTGAAGGAAAACAGCATAAACATTCAGATTTCCCTATAATAAATGTCTTTTGTCCGAGGTCATGGTCATGTGGGGCGTATGTTTCTAACAGATATGTGATTCAGTACAGGCGATTAATGCACACGCTTTAATTTTCCTATGTAAATGCGATTACGCCGCAACTCACGCTGAAAGACTAAGTAAGCCCCATAAACAACATGTGATAAAGCCGAGCAGACACTAGAGACAATCCCGAAGCAATATTGCGCAACACGGAATGTGCATAATGTGAAAAATGTCACGAGACAATCCGATATGACTCATAAATTACGATCGATTTAGCGCACCGCATTGTTCGTTTATAAAATGTTTTCAATCCAATTTGGAAATCTCTCGACGTGTTCCAAAGGCACGCACTTTTGTGAGTGTTACTAAAATTTGAATATAGAATTTCGTTGTCTCTGCTTTTAGTCTTATTTCACAGACGAATAAATATATCGTTCTATCGAGTATTTTACAAATATTTTCCATTTATATAGTTTTTTTATCGTTATAAATTGGTGTAAAATTTTCTATCTTGCGTCTCGAGCCTTATTTGAATATTTGGAAAAGAAGAAGCTTGTATTTAATGTTGTATTTTCCACTGATATTAATTTTATACTCCACAATAAATAAATAAATTGCCCCAACATCGACAAAGATTACGAGTTTCGTATTTGTGATTGGTAGATTGAGTTCGATTTATTTTTCAATATCCACTCATATTGGCTTCGAATTCAATATTAAAAACCGCAAATAAAATTGTATGAAAACCGGGCCGTTGTCATGGCAACGGTTGGATCTGATAAAATTGATGTCACAGCTAGCAATGGTGGCACTGAACAACCACCAACTACTATCGAGTGTGTTGTGACAAATCCCCGTCGCCATCGGCCCCGTCCCTCTTGGAAAACACTTCCTGTCAATGTCACTACTTTGAGACGATATTTGTTTTGGTACAGCGCGGATGTAAAAATGTGTGTTGTTCGTTAGACACATGTGCTCTTTGCGTGTTCGACTTGAGTTTCATTGTGAATGATGTAAAGAATAGGATACATAACTAATTCTATCTAAGCATGCATGCATATTGATTGTCTTGCTGCTCAAGTAGGTATATGTCGGGCGATCTAGTGGTCCCGGGTTGGGCAAAGTGTTATTTGTTATTCCAATAGAAAAGTACTCAGTAGCCGCACGGTGTCTGGAAATGTGCCAGAAAAACGGCAATAGGCTCGCCATCTATACGTGGGACAAACTCATGGGCAAAATGTGGGTGCAAAAATTCACCTCTGTTTACTCTTTCGGGGAATACAGGCGTGAAATTATGTTTGTATGTTTACATACATATTATTTACTCTGACCTAGACTCACCTCATGGACTTACGAAATAAATTCCTTCAGTGAACTTAAAGATATGCCAGTTTTCACACAATGATTTCCTTAACCGCTACAATCCGTGGTATTTCTATGAAAACTATACTTCAGTTAAATTTTTATTTTATGAAGCTTAACGCTCTAGACCCAGATTCCTGCTAAAGCGGGATAAAGAAGATGGATAGCGGTAGATAATGTCGTTAATCTGAATTTACTGAGGATGTCGGGTGGAATTCTCCATTACACATATTTTTTATTCATGCAAATTTCTTTTGGAGATAATCTCTTGTAGATCCTAGAATATTCGAGTGAACTTATTTAAATTATAAATGAATACAATATATAGACAGCCCCGTGGCGTAGTTGGCTAGATACCAGCTTCAATCAGCTAGATACAAGACTTGTATCTTAATGTGGGGTCAGAACTATGTATGTGACTATTGGGTGTATTTATTTATTATTTAATACAATTTCGCCTCATCCTATCAGTAAGTTTCTACCCATAAGACCGTACTTTACGCCAAACTGATCTGTAACCAATTGTTTTTTTAAACCTTTTTACCTTTTCCCCCTAATACATTGTAAATTAACCTGCATGCTGGTAAAAGTTTCCTTACCACGATTTGTGCACTGTTAAAGTACGACATTATTGACGGTGAATACACTTACACCTTCGAAAAGCCAGAGTTGACAGTCCTCTGCTCTAATTGCTTTAAGCTTCACCCCGCGATGCCTATGATTGCGTCTCGGCAGTTCGCAATTTACTAGCTTTACTACAACATTTTTTTATTATTAAAACATACTTTATATCGTAAATTTATCTTCGAAAATATTCAAGTATTCCACCGAGAAAACGCCTACAAATATAAAAAGCACGTTACAGGTAAAAACGATTCATGAATACATAATGCTAGCTGTTTCCTACAACTTTGCGTGGAAGACACAATCCCGCGGGACCATAGCTCACTATAATACGGTAATAGATAGTTTAATAAATCAGTTCTTCATGCGCCGAGGAAAACTCTTATTATTAAAACTTATATAAATAGTATTGTTTGTAACTTCGTATCCCATGATTTCGTGAATTATTCAACAAATGAAAAATAAATTTATACTTGGCTTATCACTACCTGGGGAAAGATATCTGATTTAGTACCTCTAATCTGCAGCAATTTGAATACTTTCGCAGAACCGAGAGCATATCAACAACGGTAATAAACGTTCATAAAATTTTCTGTACATACTAGCACTGCATTGTGACCTAGTAATAATGGCAATTAGTCGAGAACAGGCAGAGTCGAATAGAACTTATCTGGAGCTACTGTAAAGTTACATGGTTTTCTATAGCAGATTTGATGACTTACTAATGGACACTAAGCCCTATCTAATCGAATATGAATAATCTGTAATAGGTTATTGCCATCCAACACCTTATAATGGTCCAATGACGAAAATCGGGAGTGCCTCGCAACTTTAACATTTTGAATTTAGTTTTGATGAAACACAGTCATTATGAAATTTATATAAAATACAAATTATGTCAGATAACTAGACATGTTACTTCTTCAAGTGATTTTACCGGAATCAACAAATATGACACAATTCAATCTAAACAAATAAAACTGACATTCTAAATTTAAACTAATTCAAACATAATACATAAACCAACCAAATCAGAATTGACATCAAAAGAGTATGTATAATCTGAGATTACAAATCAACACTTACCACGGTGTTACTATGTCGGGTTGTACGTCAAAAAGTAGGCCATAAATCTGACCAGGGGATCGAGTAAAACCAAAACATATAACAAGAGTAAAGAATAAGCACAGTTACCTTTCACTTGTTATTTATCCTAATTTGATGAAGATACGCGACGACACGAAGGCTGAATCGCTCCCTCGGCCTCGAAGTATTGTTTACCTTTGAAATTGGATAAAACAAGAACATTTTCACAGGGATACTTCCAGTGAAAATTTAATTATTCCAGCTTGTTTCACGCACACCTGGCGTTTATGAGCAGACATATTTCTAATGGTCTCTCCTTCTTTATTTGTTATTCTGTGACCTCGAGTATTTATCACGCGACGTTTTATCTTGAAATGCCGAGTAATGCAATATTTCTTTCTATTCTGAAAAGTGTGTACCTATTTTTAAAAATTTCATTTATTCTTCTCTAAAGAGACGAGAGAATAGATAGTGGACTTGTACATTAAAAACATAACACCTAATCCCTCTCAATTGTTGGTGAGGCCAGTGCTCGGCTCGGTGTATATAGACCAAACCTCTTATATTCCTATAAAAGAAGTCAACAATAAATCTTCAAAACCTCTCTTGCCAGGTAGGCCAAGCATTCTTACAGATTCAATTTACAAGCAAGATTCGCATTGCCCACATGGTTTCATGCTATGGCAGTTTGTTGTGACCTCAGTGCGGCTATCAAGAACAACGGGATGCGGTCCCGCAGCACTTAGACTAGATAAGTTTAGGTTACACAAACATTTGTCCCAACGCGCAGCTAGGAATGCTATTTCTCATATCAGACTTGACTTCTAAGTAGTTTGCTTCTGTGAGTTCGCTGAAATCACTTGGGCGATTATCTTTGAATTTGTGTTGTATAATGAGATAAATTATACATGTATGATGCATACGTACTTGAGCCTTTATCACTGAAGCAATTTTGAACCCACATCTCGCCAATTATGTTTTAAATAGCGCGTAATTTTGCCAAACCCGGGAAATGATCCTGAGATAACACACGTGCAGTAAAACCATGATCACAAGACGGTAATTAATAATGCTAAAGGAATTTGTATTAGAAACAATATTTGCAATAATATTCTTATTTATTCAGTTTCTTTATTTGGCACCCTCCTGGGCGCTACTAACTAGAAGCTAGCCTTAAACCGAGAAGCCTCGGGATTAACCCACGCCTCGAGACAAATGTCCGATCCACAAATATTTGTTTCGTCTGCTTGTTGATGGTCGAAGTCTCTTGAAGTTTCTGATATTAACTTTGTAAAATCCATAAATATGATTTATGGAGTCAGAATTAAAAACTTGATTCCTTCATCATTATTGCGTTCATTGTAGGTTCATTATAGTTATTTTTTCTCCTTACACTCAAAAGCAGCCTTGAGTCCCTCAGTAAATGTCATATTCTCTTATGGACTTTAAGCTGATCAATACCTATACATATCTAAATGAATATACCGGATTAATAAATATATCACCTAATTGCAACTCACTTCTGACCCAACAAGATACAAGTCTCGTGTCATGATTACGAGAAACTGTTAATGACTTTACATTACTTACATTTATCACTAGGGAATACTTAATTTGGACCGCATTGCGCTGATGTAACTTCACTATACTACACAGAAAAATATAAAAATGAAAAAAAAAAAAAGACCTTTTATTGTTATAAATTAAAATTTAATTTCATATGCTTATGAATAAATGGAAAACCATCTTTTTACTAAACGACCATACCGACTTTCGAAGTTATAATAATGTCTCTCCACTTATTAAATATGCTATACCTGTTGGCATTTTCCTCTGAAAATAGCTACTATTATAATGAATAACATTTTGAAATCATTATAGAATAAATGGACTAATTAATTATCCATTAACTGAGGCCACGCGATGCACTGCCAATGTCCCCAAGTGCTCTTATGTCTTGATTTACGCCTACAGTGTTGTGGTATAAAGTGAACTAAATTATGGAGCTAATTTTAATTACATAGAGCTAAATCTAATGAAATATTAGCTTTAGATAATATTAATATTACCAAGCTATTATTTACGCGACGAGATTTTTTATTTATCATTTTAATATAATAAGCGTCATCGTAAATTAATGATATTGTATGGTATCATTAGACCTTTGTTTAGCAATATCAATACGTGTATTCTAAAATTAGTTTGTGCTGTTAAAGTGAAACAATTGGTATGGAACATTCTAACGTAGTCGGCATTTGAACTAGGCATACAGGATGTCCCAGAAGTCGACGATAACCCGGAAACGGGGAATAGCCCAAGTCGTAATAGTTATCACAAAAATATTAAAAAAAATATAAGTTAGGTATTTAGAAAAATACAGGGATTTCAAAAAAAATTAAGTTACTTGTCTAACTCGCGTAGTACTTTTTTTTTTCAGGACAGTCAGTTAAATTTGGGCGTATGATTAATTTTAAATATGCGGTTTGGTAAACAATGTCATTTTCTTCCGAGGTATAGCAAGGTGGCTTTAGAGCCACATCCAACATTTAGATGTTGGATAACAGTTTGCAGAGGCATTATTCAGGATTACATAACAAAAAGAATAATTTTAAAAAGTAGAGATTTGCAGCAACAGTAGTGAAAAAACCGTTACAGGGTGTAGATTTTCTAGATTTATTTTAAATCCCTATATTTTTCTAAATACATAAGTTATATTTTTTTAATATTTTTCTGATAACTATTACGACTTGGGCTATTCCCCGTTTCCGGGTTATCGTCGACTTCTGGGACATCCTGTATATCATATTTGTGTATTGAAAGGATTTATTATCAGACTTTGTACATACATACTTAGTCTAGTCATAAATCCTTTTGTACATATATCCCACTGCTAGGCATGAGTTCTTAGTAAAGTTTATAGAAATATAAGGGCTTGGTCAACCGCACTGACCTAGTATAAAGGTCTTGGCTATCACGCGTTAATAACGTCCTTAATATTTAGCTTATTCCTCTCCTTGCAAATTTGTCGGGAAGAGATTGCTCAAAGCGATAACACCGCCAATTTATGTCATTATAGATTTTATTCGATGCGCCATGTACGTATGAATAAAGCAAACAAATATTTTCTTGAAGTAAGTTCCAGAATCACATCGGGTGTAGAAATAACAACGGTAACCCTCAAAAGTCATTATACATTCTTCACCTAGGTAGGTAAATATTTACAATATACATATTATATGGAATATGGATGTAATCAGGCCCATATTCTCAACGTGATTCTTAAGAAGTGTGTTTCGATCCGTACACACCTCTAACTTTTCAAACTTATGTGTGTATTCACATGAATTATCACGTACTTTAACGGTGAAGGAAAACATCGTGAGGAAACCTGCACACCTAAAACTTTGTAGGAATTTCTTAGGTACTAGGCCACCGTGGTGGACTAAGGCCTACACCCTCTCAATTGTAGAGGAGGCCCGTGCGCAGCAGTGGGACGTATACGGCCTGATGATAATTGAATGAATAGTTAGCTAATGAATTTCCTTATTAAAAAACCTAGTTACACTTTGATTTCCCTAAAAACCGAACTCTGGACTTCGAGGACTACTTTCTTCACTAACACGTCACTAATACTTTAAAAGTCTAACGTATTATAAAGTCGCGTGTACACCATAAATCTGCGAGAAAAACTTTAAACTACATTAGACAGCCCCGTGGCGCAGTTGGCTAGACACCAGCTTGCGAAACGAGAGGCCGCGGGTTCGATCCCCGCACCGAGACAAATGTTTGTGTGATCGACAAATATTTGTTTCGGGTCTGGGTGTTTGTGAGACCGAAAAGTCTCTCGTAGTTTCTGATATCCACGACACAGGACTTGTATCCTAGTGTGGGGTCAGAACTATGTATGTGACTGTTGGGTGTATTTATTTATTATTTATTTATATAAAAGTCTACACCCTTAGTTATGTGTTGGATGTTAGAGCCCGGACGCGAACGCTTTTATGGTACGTGTTTATGGCCACTACGTCATGCCGAGTCATAACTTTGTAGTAACATAAACTTGCCAATGCATTCAGGATGGCGGAGTACCTGTAATCTGAGCTATCGACGACAATGTATACTATTGGCTGATGACTTTACAATGTGTTTCATGTTATGTGCTCGAAATGATACTAGGATAAAACTATTGTTAGTCATCATCACTGCTTGACATAGGCCTCTCCTAATTATTTCTACAGGGACCTGTTGGAAGCAGCCTGCAACCAGCGACGTCCCGCAACCATTACTAGGTCGGACGACCATCTTGTCGGAGGACGTCCCACGCTGCGCTTTCTGGTACGTGGCCTCCACTCGAGAACTTTTTGGCACCATCGGCCATCAGTTCTCCGCGCTATGTGCCCAGCCCATTGCCACTTCAACTTGCTAATCCGCTGGGCTATGTCGGTTACTTTAGTTCTCCTACGGATCTCCTCATTTCTGATTCGAAAACAACAAGCTGTTGGGGCGTGCCTGGGTTATGAAACCCGCGTCCGCCGAGATTCTTGACCGCGTGCCTGAACCTCGAGGCCATCACGACGTCTTAAGCAACCTATTACGAGGAGCTAAAATACAGACAGAAATGCTCCAATATCTACCTTTTTACATGAGTATGTGTATGACAAGTAAAGTAAAAGAACTTTTATAAATTAACTTTTAGTAGATTGTTCGGGATAATTTGACTACAAGTCTCGGGGTTGCGCGTCCTAAAACAATTCAAAGTTATTTAAAAGTGTATTCAACGCGTGATTTTGTATCACAAGCAGGGCTGCCTTCGGGTTTTGGCAAAAGTTTCAACTCGATAAAACAAGTTAGCCAGCCGCTATAGCAGCTATTACCATTACATTTTACTCGGCCGTAGTTTTGTTGTGCTAAATTCCATTTAACCTCATTTTTGTTACAATATTTACGGCATAAATTAATTCTGGTTATTTATAAAACAAAGATAGGAAAATTTTAGTGTAATTAATAACGCTGCCGAGGAAAGACTTATTGATTCATTATGACTGAGGATATAATAATTACATTTTGAATTCACGAATGTACTATTAAATAAAAAAGCTTTTTGTTTTATTTAATAATAATAATTATTATAATAATAAATACACCCAACAGTCACATACATAGTTCTGACCCCACATTAAGATACGAGTCTTATGTCGTGGGTATCAGAAATACGAGAGACTTTTCGTGGATCACACAATTATTTTTTAATAATTATAATTATTGTTCATTTATTTGCGCAATAACATAAAATACAATATTATTTCACAATACATAATGGGTTGTACAATCACAACGTGCCAGAGTTTGACTCACTAACACCCAAGCTATGGAATAACCTGTAACTCGGGGTCATTGATTCGCCTGCTTAAAATTCTTTCAAAATAACCTATTTATCTTACAAAGACATTTATATCGGCACAACAGTGATAACTTGATGCTTCAAATAATATTCATATCACCTCTGCCAACTACTTGGGACACAGGCGGGAGAGAGTACATAAGTGTGATACCATTAAAAAATAATATACTAAGAATTCAAATTAACATTCATACTCGCTGACGGCCTTTACAGCGTCGCCGGACGAAAGTGTCGCAACCTACTTTCCGTGTGCTACAATACAAACAACACATAAATGGACACATTTGTACGGACACACCAGCTCCCTCTTAAGTGTTCTTACTTAACTAAATGCGTTGTCGTCGTTCCATTGTTCGGAACTAAGGTTAATGAAATTGTAATCGAATTACTTTGGGTAATTTCCGCAGGTGTTGTGTCTCGATTTGTTTTTAGACATGAATTACGTACATACATAGCTTATAATATATAAGTATAATGCATATAAATTGTTTTTTTTTTGTATATCCCCGTAAGATATGTCGTATGCTCTTTAATTAATTAATGCTTCCATTAAATGTGATGTCCATTCTTAATTTTACTCTATAAATTGTTCAGGTAAGTACTATTATCAACTAATTTTTGTTGTAATCAATTAAGTTAATGAATTTGAGTGTTATAGTCAAACATTTTTGACAGTTTAATTCTGAATGCTGTGATTTGCTCTGATGTAATATATTCTTTGCTAAAGATCATAAATTACAAATAAACCAAACAAAATTTTCATATACTTGATAACCTTCTGTACTCACAAAACAAACCACAATAACGTATAATAAAAGACTTAATATTAAATGTTTTTTGCATGAAATAATCAAAAGAAAATTTATTTTATCATTTCCTTTCCATCGCGGTAATGAAATTCGGAGACTAATAGCAAACTTATTGATGCGGAGAGGATCAAGGGGAATAAATTCTACCGGACGAAGTAAATAAACATTTATTTATTATTTACATTACGACGGGAAAAACAGAACGAATTTCATGTGCACCAACTTACTGTTCGCAGTTTATTATTGTGAATTCCCTTCAATTGCGTACAATCGTTTGATTCCCGTATTTCTGTTATTTATTGGGGAACTAGGAATTTTTGGAATAAATAAGGACGTAAAAAGCACAACGGCTCATTGGTTTTCGTATTGTTTTTATCTGTATATTTCGAAAGGTCTTTCTTTGAAGTCTTGATACAAATATTTGTCCAAAAATAAATAATTCGATAGGCCCGTCCCATTATGAGACCCTTATGAAGTTAGAAGACCTTTTAAAAGTATGCGTTTGACGGTCAGTAACATTCCTCTCTGGTGAACATTAAATTCAAATGTACATATATATGTAATTTATTTTACACATTCTAGTCGCAATCTCAATATGTACCAATCTGTCAGCTATTTTATCAATTGTGAGGTCGTCTCTCGCACTCAGAAAAATGATTGTGTGATTCACAATTATTTCGTTCGGCTTTAGGTGTTCTGAGGGAAAGTTTCTACTACCAGTTACATATACTCTCCTACGAATGTACATCCAAAAAGAGTAGTCTAAGGTATAATGCTACAGCTTTGTATCATTCCTTATTACGTCCCACATATACGTTCACTTTTCGCCAAATACCGACTAAATGCGTATGAATTGAATTCACATAACGTCAATAGAAAACATTGTGAGAAAATGTTTTATTGTGTTCCCCTAAGCTGAAAGTAAAAATTTTGAAGTTTGTAACGAGATTTTTATATATATACTAGTGGACCCGACAGACGTTGTCCTGTGCACAATTTTAAATTCAAAAATATATTTTTTTCGATCTAAACCATTCTCAAATCAACCTGAAGACACACAAAAAATTCATCTGCCTTCTTTTAAACAGAGAAAATGAATTGTTTAAGATTTTGGAGTTATGTTCTGATATGCGAAAAATTAAAATCCCAGAACTCGATCACAGCGCCACCTTCCGGGTCCAATTGAAAATCTAAAGCATTCTCGAATCCACTTGAAATACACAGAAAGTTTCATTAAAATCGGGCCAGCCGTTAAAAATAAAAACCCCAGCACTCGATCACAGCGCCACCTATCGCTACCTATATTTCAAATCTAGGTTTAAGAAATCAATTAAATACAAGCTTTACAAAAAAAGCATACTATATAATCTCAGATTTTATTGAAGATAATAAGCCCTGGGAGTAAGTAAATTGATCGGAGGTTTGTTTTGTTGCTACAGTTTGTATCGTTATGACATGTATAATGTAAAATTTAAATATTTTTTTTAGAAAAAGAAAATGACATGTGTTGCTGAGGGAGTTTCTTACCGTTTCTTATCCACAGCTATAACACGTTTCGAAGCGGAAATAGTTTAAAAAAAAATTAAAGATGTGTAAAATTGACGATTCAAAATAACTTGTAAAAGTCTATTTGAATAAAGATAATTTGAATTTGAAAAACCATTCTCGAATCTACCTGAAGACACACAGAAAATTTCATTAAAATCGGTCCAGCCGTTAAAAATTAAAATCCCAGAACTCGATCACAGCGCCACCTATCTGGTCCAATTACAAATCTAAACCATTTACGAATCCACTTGAATACATAGAAAATTTCATTAAAATCGGTCCAGCCATTCAAAATTAAAATCACAGGCATATCCGTTTGGATCATCGACCTAACTATAAAATGAGAAACTTAAAACCTTACAATGAGAACCAAACCAACTCATCTTTAAGTTTTCCTTGGATCTAATCATTGCGTGAATCACATTACTCAACAGTTTTCTTAAAATAAGCCGCATTTCATTGCATAGTTTAGGGTGTTTTAGATTTCGAACAATGATGACTACCGAGCCCACCCTCAGTTGTAAATTGTAAACCAGACACAACCAAGAAGTTTAAAAATTCAGTTGGATAATGAGGCTTGATATATTTTCCTTAGTTACGCAAAATAAATTTCTGAACGCACGCATAACTATTTGACAACTAATAAATATGTCAATCTCTTTTCATTCTATTCTACATTTTAAAAATCTAAAATACGCAATTATTCGAATGTTGTGGATATATGTTGTCGATTCGAAACCCTTATTTAAATACGTTCTTTAATTTGAGGGGGCCTTTAACCGTATCGACGGGATAAACATTACATATTTGACAGGAAATTTGCTAGAACAGTTTATATGGGAAAATAAAATTGCTGTTTTTACTATCTTCCTTGCAATTTTGCAATAATTGCTCACCGTCTAAAACCTTCCCTGGACTACGACAAACATTTCAAAACCAAAATCAGCTAAATCGGTCCAGCCGTTCTCGAGTTTTAGTGAGACTAACAAACGGCGATTCATTTTTATATATATAGAAGATATGTAGTACGTTCACGATAAAGCATAGATTACTCGTATAATTGATGAGTATAGAAAGAAACACACGTTTCACAATTTCGACAGTTCACAATCTCGCGAGATAGATTATAATCTAACGATATTTACAATTTTACGGTGACATAGTATATACCAAAGTATTACTTTAATTTTGACGTAGATCGTGAAATAAATATAAACATACAACTACTGTACGAAGTTTTAATTAGAAAATCTGATATCTTATCAACGTAAAACTAACATAGAACTTAAAAACGTACTGTAACTTAGTCACTTAAAAGTTTTAATTAATAGTATGGTGTTACTATAATAGAGTGTCGCAGAAGGTGACTAATATGAATTATTTAGCCCCGCTGATAACACGAGTTCGCTAAACTGTTTACTTACGGTTAAGAATGACGAATGCCTTGTGTACAAATGAAATATGATGCCACTCAAAACTGAGCGCTTGATATATTCAGCTTATTAACTCGACAGGGATTTCGATTATTTTGTTTTCTTAAAGTTATTTTTAAAAGTAAATTTATTGTGCCTGTATTTAACTTTGGGTTGAATAGGATTTATTTAATACTAGATTATTTCGGATGGGTGAACTTAACAGGCATATGGCAAACACAAATGCAATTACGCACGATTTCCAAGTAATGATCCACGTAATAGGGGCGATCCCGTTACACTTGCATACATAATATGATATGTCCGGCTGGATTATTTTGCCTATTGAATTTCAATTTTAGCCTAATATGGATATATTTTCTCTTCTGATGTATTAATAACAATCAACTACGCATACGAAAGTCTTTTCGGAATTATGTTTAGAATTTATAATTAATTTACTGCCTCGTGGTCTCGCGGTACAAGTATGTGCCGTGCGATCTAGAGGTCCTGTGTTCGATTCCCGGGTCGGGCAGAGTGTTATTGGGTTTTTCTATAAGAAATTTCTCGGTAACAGCACGGAGTCTGGAATTGTGCCCGAAAAACGGCAATAGGCTCGCCCATCGGCATATTACGTGGGACTGATTGGCGAAATGTGGGTGCAGAAATGCACCTCTGCCTACCCCTTCGGGGATTATAGGCCTGAGGTTATGTATGTATGTAATTAATTTAGCAGTTGGCTAGACACCAGCTTGCGAAACGAGAGGCTGCGGGTTCGATCCCCGCACCGAGACAAATGTTTGTGTGATCCACAAATATTTGTTTCGGGTCTGGGTGTTTGTGAGACCGAAAAGTCTCTCGTAGTTTCTGATACCCACGACACAGGACTTGTATCCTAGTGTGGGGTCAGAACTATGTATGTGACTGTTGGGTGTATTTATTTATTTATTTATCTTTAAAAATATTACAATATAAATATTCATATTGCTGAAACAAATTATTGAATGACCAACAATTTCATACTGAATTTTAAAAGAAATGATCGCTCGAATACACAAGAGCTATTAAAAACACGTCCATGATTAAGGAAACATTTCTTTCATATTTTAGGGACATTAGCAAAATCAAGATATGGAAATTCAATTCAGTCACTTGTACATGAGGGCTCAATTTATCCTGCATCGAAACGCTGTCTTGAGTGACTTTGCAATTTGACTTTCTTCAACCTTCGATATTAGGATAATGTCGCAGGGCGAGCTAAAAGTTTCCGTCGCTTTAGATATTTTTTTCATTATACTGTGAAATCGAGCTGTAAGGTACAGGCCTCCCTTTTTTTTTAAATCGAGGAAGCTGATCATGGCCTTTCTTCACACCAAAAACCTGGGCGAGGGGGTAGGAAGTACATGTCGGGGTCACCAAAGACATACATGTTCGCTATTAGTTACTTTGCGCTACGTTCATTTTACACGTATATCTCCTATGTAACGAATACAATTACTTTAGTTTCTCTATTTTGTTCTCTATTTTCATAGGTATAAATAAGATAATTACAACAAAGAATTTGACCGAGTTGGCTTATAGCGGTCGCTTTAACCTTCAATTCTATGCATTATTTTCGTTTGAGACGAGTGGATGATTCTTTTATTATACAAAATACCGTTGATTCAAATGGCCTCTTCCAGGCCTCTTGTCACAAAAGATCGAGACATTCGAAGAGCAAATAAAACGTGCTTCTTTTTCAACATTTCTTATTTACATAATGTGTTTTATTCAGATATTCATGTTGAAATAACGCGTTACAGATTATAAATTGTGCTTATTGACATTTAAGATTGTGTGTCAATGTGTCTGCCTCAGGACTGTTTTATATTGCCTTGAATTACATTATTTTCTTATCAAATAACTTTACGTAAGTCGTGAATTATTATATTATTTTGATGTGTCTAATAATGATAAAAAATATTATAAGTTGATAATTTGTAGACCTTACAAGGAATCGCATTGCTTAGTCGAGATTAGACGAGTATTATTACATGGTTTATAGCACCTAAAAAGTACTTAGGCCCAAAGTACTAGGCCCAAAACCGTGGAACAACAATTGTGGAGGCGGACCGTTCCCAGCAATGGGGCATACATACATAGGCTGATGATGATGTTAATATAAAACAATGTTATTTCTATATTGATGATTTTTTTATGAGAAAACCATAATTGGTGTTGACGGAGCAGTTGAAATATAACAAACCTATTGATATAAAATTCACGCTAGCATATATAAAATTGTAGGTACGTATAAATTGTTTGTCCTTTACACGAGCCACAATGTGCAATTGTTAACGGTTGACTAAGTACCTCGGAATCTTGTACAATAGCCAATAAATTTAACGCTTTACCACCGTTTATATTTAAGCTGTGACATTTTATTGTATTTAACGTAAGCTCAGATAAATCCTTATTGTATTTTCAAACCCATTGTAAGATAAATTGCCCGTTCAGGTGACTAGGAGTACATAGGAGTAACTTAGACTACTCATTTGTAAAACGAAAACCGCCTATTATCCCTCGAAGTCTATTATTTCAACCCACTCGTATAACAATAAGCATTATAAAGATTCATTGAATACACGCACTGTAATGTGACTATATTATTCAAACAGGTTAAATACTCACGAATATTTTATTTTCTCTCGGGACCTTTAGAAAATGATTGGACTATTTAAAAATGAAAAATGTACATGATTCAATGTAATTATTTTAATCATTTTTTTATGTTATTGAAATTAATTAACCACCGTTAATAAGCGGAAGTTAAAAATATGTTTTTAGTAATGTCTAAAAAATTCAAATGTTTGCAACTTAAGACGTTTTCAAATCACAATGTAATTAGAACTACCACGGACATTAATTTATCATACAACGTCTTCTAATTACTCGACTTCAAAATGTCTGTAGCGACACATGATACCATCACACAGTATACGTATAATTATAAACCTATTGAGATTAATGAACAGTTAATCTGATCATATGGATATGAAGGGTTATTAGTCTGCATTCGATAAATTTAATTAAATTTAAATTAATGAAAATTCATATGAATACAATATGCCAATAGAATTTATTAAAGCAGCAGTGCGTATACAGATACACAAGAATTCGTTCATATTCGAACAATACTAGAACATAAAAGAAAAAAGTACGTGTTCCTAGTAAAGAGAACTAATCTTAAGGATAAACACACAATACAAGTCTTTTATAGAGCTAGGATGTGGATATTAATAAAAACTTATGCTGCATTTTCATTAATCTCCTATGCTAAGATACGTTCATTGTTCGTTGAGGCCCAAAGCCGCGCATGTATTACGGAACCGTGAGCCGGGCGCGAGCGACGGAACTCCGCCTCACTCGAACATTCATCAACGTCAACCAGCTAAACAGATAACTAACAAAGTGATGTATGGAGTGAATTCACTGTGAAACGAGGCCGGACAGACACCGGTGCGAGCGCTCCAGCAAAACATTTAAATTATTTTTTTAAACCAAAACCACGAGGTGCATGATAGTTTTATAATAATTTAGGTCACCAAATTTAAATAACCAATTTTAAAGATATCATCAAACGGAATGGTTAAGCGGACGTTGATGAAGATATATCATAAAAGGAGAAAGATAAAGCTTAGATAGAATAAATATTCAGATTTAGATATATGCTGAAAGTAAGGCGACAAAGGCTTCATTCCACACTTTCTAAAAGATTTCACAAATGTATCGATTTTTACAACGGACTTTTTTCGCATCAAGGTGTGAGATTGGGTTGATGCAATTCTTCAAGCCAATGAATAGGAAGGCGGTTACTGAGATAGAATTTCAAGCAAAAAAAGAAAAGTTTAAATTGAAGGGGAAACTAACGAACGAAAAGAAGATGCTTTTACATTGACTTTAATTTTATTTCACTCATAGTCTTATATTTTTGCCTCTATTTCACATAACGAATATTACGGATATTATACAGATGCATCTATAAAAAAATCAAACCTTTTTTCTGGAAATTAAATATTTGAATTTAAATAGTTTATAAATAAATGGCCACAAACCAGCGGACACCGTTTTAATCTGTTCATCAAAAGACAATTACAAGTCAAACACTTTGAATAAAGTTTAATCCATTGAAACGGTTCTATTACACTCAAGTTGCTTAAGATCGAGCCACTTATTTTGAATTAAGACGACAGTTAAAGGAATTTCCACTAGCAATAGAAGTATCGCATTAGCACCACTGATTGAACGTTGCTTAGAATTAGCAAGGACTTAAATTAAAACCATCTTATTTAGTCAACAGACGTTCCTTCTGAGCTAAATGTGATCCGTGAAATTAAATACATCGATACAATTTGTAATTACGAATTTGTACGATTCTTATCTTGGGGACCTTTTCTGAATTTTGTGAAAAAATATGTTTTTTTGTATTTTAGTTATTCTGTCCAAAATCGATCGCGGTATTACAACAAAAACGGTACCAAGTAGGGAAATCTAAAATTTCTTATTAGTCATAATTTTTGCATCTCTAAATTTCGAAGTCAGCAGACAAAAACACTAATAAAATAAACGTCTTGGGAGTGATGACGAATGCAAACGTAAGTGGACTTTACCTGTGTTTCATTGTCACACAAACAATGTGTACAATGCTAACATAATCCGGAACTAGGGGGTTAATAATAGCACGTGTTTATTAGCCCTTACAAGCAGGGTACCTTCGACCCCTGTCATGGGGTATTTGCCATGCGCGTAACAAGGGTTCTCTTCATAGTCGGAATTAGTACAAATGACTACTACCCTTTGCCTAGTCTTGCATTGAAATTTAAACTGCGTTCAAGTATGAGAACGTGTTAAAGAAATGCAAGTCAACCTTTAGTAGTTTTAATTTGGCAATTTTCGGCACGAGTTACGATATCCGTACTTATGACTTATATATATTTTTTACGTTCAAATATTTGTTACGAGTTTGGATCTTTAATGCGTTTTCATTTTTAGTAAAAGCTGTTTTTTACTAAAAATGAAAACGCATTAAAGATAACACAAATTTAATTTCTCATTGCACTTGAACATATTAGGGTTTATTGCGGTCACTTTGCCTAGCCAGTAAATAAAGTCCAAATGTCAACATTCAGAAATATACTAGAAAGCGCTTTCACGTGTAAAGTGTTAAATCGTCTAACACAAAATATACGCCGTTGGCATTTAGTCTTTACAATTTATTTGTGACATACAAGAGCGTCACGAGAATTGACTTGAATAATGGAATTATTTTGAAGGGGGGGAGTGGGAGAAGAAGCGTTGCTGATGGCTAATGTTTTGTCGGAAATTATTCACGCTCAAAGCATTGGCGATTGTGCCATCTGTTGCCATTCTAAATTTGAATTGGAGTCATTTATTAAAAGTCTTTGTTCTTTTACATTCACATCAATGTGAAAGATCAGGCTTTGTCAAAATTAGATTTGTTCCATCAAGGCTGCCGAGATTCATGGCTTAAGGAAAACTCATGATATGTCTTTCCTTGACATTTTTAAACAGGGATAAACAAGGAGTAAATAAAAATAAATCCTTTTGCTGTCGTACTTATATGTTACAATATAAATAAGATTCTGTTGAACTATATACTATACTACTATATGGAATTCGTTGCATAAATGTAATCTATTTAGAATAAAATACATACATACATACATAAACTCACGCCTGTATTCCCCGAAGGGGTAGGCAAAGGTGCTTTTCTGCACCCACATTTCAACAAGTATGTATCAGTCCCACGTAATAGGGGGCGAGCCTATTGCCGTTTTCGGGCACATTTCCAAACTCCGGGCTGTTACCGAGAAATTTCTAATGGAAAAACCCAATAACACTTTGTCCGACCCGGGAAACGAACCCAGGACCCCTAGATCGCACGGCACATACTTGTACCGCGAGACCACGAGACAATCACGAGGCAATAGAATAAAATCTATTTTACATAAAATCTATTTTTAGCAAAAATTAGAAGACCACTTAGTACTGATATAAAAATTCACACTGACATCTGTATCTCTGAAGTGGTAAGCATATTTTTGTACTTACGCTAGATCAGTTTTATTTTACTTTACTTTATTTTAAGTTACTGAGAAAACCCTTATGGACAAACCCGCCACTTTCCCCAACCTAGAAACCAAACTCACACTTTTTCCGCGGGACCATGGAATATAATAAATTTAAATTAATAAATTGTATTCAAATTTATTATTCATAAAACCTATGTTATATTAATTTTACATTAAACAGCGGACTGTAAAAACCACCGAAACAGTTTTTGTCAGCTAAAGTGTACATTGTTATGCACGTGACACTACTGTGTGCATTTTACATCACATGACTCCAGCAGTGAATTTAATTTATGTTACATTTGAAGAATATTTTTAATATGTGTGTATTTCATTTGGCCATGCTGCAATTATAGTACCTTGAATATATGGCTATATTTTAGGACAATATTTCTTAAATTTGTAAATGAATCATAGGTAAATAAAACTACCATAGCTTGCATATTATACACGTACATATCTTAAAAGTATTACTACGGGGCTTCCTTATAAGTCTTCTGTAAAGTCCCTCAGCAATCGTCACGTATGTAGACTCGATCTCATAATACTAAACGTGTTCCATCTAAAGAGTTTTACAAATTGCAATATTAAAACAAAATCCTTGAAGCAAGTCGAAACAAATGTAGTAAATTAAACAATTTCCAAAAAAATTGTTAAGGATATTATACAGATGAACATTTTGAGAAATAAAACAATACTACAGTAGAAAACTTATCACATCCGAATACATAACAAGCAAAAATAACTTCAACTTCAGCACAATGCAGAACAAACGCAAGAAAAAATAACAGAATATATTGTAATAAAAAATATATGTATATTCAATAAGTGACTACAATACATGTGATTGATATCAATTTGTAAAGACTGGTTTGTGGTCTCACGACATAAACATGTGCCGTACGATTTAAAGGTCTTGGAATCGATTCCCGGATCGAGCAAAGCTAATGGGTTCCTTCAAAAAGAAACTCCCAGTAGCAGCACGGGGTTTGGTAATGTGCCTGAAAATCGACAATAGGCTCGCCCACTATTACATGGGACAAAACCTATGCCAACTTATTCTTTCTTCTTATTATGAAATAATATCAATCAAAACTATTAAAATATTTCAACCGAGGCTAGAGGTTATTCAGTATGTGTCCGGCGTGTCGTCGCAGGAAGATGACTGGTGAGCGTCTAAACCCCAGCTACAGCGATTTCCTACCGCAATTGCTCCGTCTAAACCTTCCGGAACGCTTTTGGATGTCACGTACAGCTTAATTACTGGTCGGGTCAGCAGCCGGATACTGAAGGCGTGGACGCTCTTACTGACATTTCGAGTGCAGTGCGAGCGCCTAAAATCACTTGTGACGAAGACAGACCAATGGCTTCAAATGAAGTCGAAAATTCAGTGGCTGAAAGTTATTGTGTTTTTATCACAATATTATTTTGAATGCAGAACTAGCAAAGTCATACAGTTGCCATATTTCGTAATAAGAAAGATGAACAGAAATATAATGACTAATGTACCGGAATTTCAAAGTTGAAGGTATATACTGTGGTTCAAGCCCATTATTTTATATTTTTAAAACCCATTCTGCACAATGATGGGCATTAAGAGGAAAAACATAAAATAAAATACGGCAAATAAATTTGAAAGCTATCAATTAAAATATATACATTTTTACCTCCTGGTATTCTCTTACATAGGGGAGAAGCAAAATATTTTGTAAGCATAAGGTGTAAGTTTCACATCCCCGTGGCGCAGCTGGTTGCAAAACCAGGGTTCTATCTACGCACAAAGACAAATGTTTGTGTAATCCACAAATATTTGTTTCGGGTCTGGGTATTTGTGAGACCGAAAAATCACTCGTAGTTTTTTAGAGTCAAAACTATGTACCTATGTATGTATGTGACTGTTGGGTACATTCATTAAGAACAACCAATCTGTCACGCATTAACCCTTTGATGAAAATTTGAGTTCTAAATATATAATAATTCTTCGAATTGATGGTAAAACCTCAATAATATCCCTTATATTATGATATTTGAAAGAAAATCATAGATATTATATTATTACCTTATTTAAATATAAAGTGTTCAAAACAGCGATTGTTCTCTGAGAGCTATATTCGCGATTCTGTTAAATTGCTTCTGGATATATTCTGGATATGCCTTTAAATGCAAGTCGAACCTACAAAATGCAAGTAAGAAATTTAAATTTAATGTCATTTTCTGCGTAGTTGGCCTAGTTATTTGATCTAAGAACAAATGTTTTCAGAAAGAAATAAATAGAGTCCATCAACATGAAAATCTTTGTGTCTGTGTATCTGACATGAAAGAAACTAAGAAAACGTTTTTTCGCAGACTTAAAGTTGAAAGAAGTATTTTAACAATAATGAAGCGACCTAAAAACACAATATCTTAGTTGCCACCCACTTGTAGTGATTACACGAGAGAATAAAAAATACTTATTTCCAATAAGAAAGCTGGTTTATTATGGCGCCTCAGTTATCGAGTGATTAACTTGATTGTCTCGATTCTGTAGGGACGTTAACAGTATCTAAGAAGGAACGCATTTTTCGAAATCCATCGTTCCTTACTTAATATTATAAATGTGATACTGTCTGTGCGTCTGTTTGTTATGCTTTCACGCCTAAGCCAATGAGCCCATTTAAATGATTTTTGGTATGAAGATAAATAGGACTTTAGGAATTGACATAGAGTACTTTTTTCCCGGGAAAATGCAGTATTCTCGTGGAATAAGCATGGACTTTAAAATTGCGCCCAGGTGGTGCCGGTCCTCACAGTATACTTATATACATATGTAGAGTAACAAGTAACGAGAAACGTTCACCTTTAGTTCACTTATCTCACCTTCTGAAATTTTTCTGAGAGCCTTCTCCACGCTACTTTTAAGCATACAGAATATTAGAATTGAATGAGCACACCACACACCCCATATGAGAAACAAACTATTTCACAACGTGATAGCATAAAAGAGATGCACGCCGGCGAAGCTTTATGGTCAGAGAGGAAGAGTGAAGTTCGCAGATTTTCATGATGATTGTCAGAGTGATCTATTAATGATAAGCTTATAAATAACTAGCTTTTGCTCGCTACTCCATCCACGTAGACCATAGGATTGGGTACAGGGTTGGCCTACGTCAAAGTAGCTTTATACATGCAAAGTCTCAGCCCGATCGGTTTAAATTTGACAAAGTTTCATACAAACTTTCATCCCCTATTTTATCCCCTTGGGGGTAGAATTAATCAAAAATCAAAATCCTTTCTTAGGGGATGCCTACGTCATAACATCTACCTGCATGCCAAATTTCAGCCCGATCCGTCCAGTGTTTTGATCTGTGCGTTGATAGATCACTATGTCAGTCAGTCACCTTTGAGTTATTTATATTTAGATTTGACCAATCGCTTTACACTACTTATTTGCATTCAGTCAGGAACTCACAGAAACTAAATCTTTAAAAATGGGTGTAATACTTTATTTAGAGGTCAACACGAAAAAGCAGCCAGCCATTCATTTGTACAAATTTATTGCTAGAACATTTACACAAGCCGGTCTCCCGCGGTGCTCCTGCTGCTTTTTACTTTCACCATAAAGCATTCTTGAGCTGCGTTATTGTAACGGTTTTTCCTGAACCGTAATAAAACGTTTCACATGTCGGCGGCAGACCCGTTGACCGCGTGCGGTCGGCGTGAAGCTAAATTGATGGGTCTCTCCATCGGCAATGTAATGGTCCTTCAAAACGAACGACCCCTGGCCAGTAAGTGAAATTCACGTTTGATTAACTTTTACTTGAGGGCTGTGTTTTAACGAAAGTGCTAGCTCTCTTGGTCATAATTCTCAGAGCGTGTGGCCGGTGCTTTTGTATTTTTTACACGGCTGACGAAAGTTGGTAACTGAAAAAGACTAAAGTTACGGGACATTTTAACAGCCCCGTGGCGCAGTTGGCTAGAAACCAGCTTGCGAAACAAGTGGCCGCAGGTTCGATCCCCACACCGAGACAAATGTTTGTTTGATACCAAAGTACCTATTTGTTTCGGGTCTGGGTGTTTGTGAGACCGAAACCGTCTCTCGTAGTTTCTGATACGCACGACACAAACCTCGTATCTTAATGTGAGGCAGAACTATGTATGTGACTGTTGGGTGTATTTATTTATTTATAGGAGGTTGGATATTTTAAGGAGTTTGTGGAATAGTGATAAAAGTAGTTGTAAATTTTATGAACAATATTATCAGCTGTACATGGTACATAAATACTTAATTCAATACGAATTATTTCCACTAGAGCTACAATATTAAACCAAATTACAATAACATTTTCTCTACTGCGGTTTCATTCATTCAATAATTGTTATTCCAACCACTATGGGTTCAAAGGCCATTATTTGTGGTTTAAATTTTCCATGTCTTGTAATACTGTAAGTAAAAAAAAACATAAATATTAACAGTGATATAATAATAAGAATATTTATTACGATCACCCATATCAATATCCCCTTAGGACACCTAATATTATCTCTTTCAGAAAAATAATTTTCCTCCACAATTTTCAAGTGCATATGAAAAGATTAATGAACTGAATGGGATACGTAATAGACAACTTAACCGCTTTATTCTATCTGTGTTTATTGTAGAACGTATATGCTATTGTTATTACCACATAATATCCATTAAAAACTTTTTACACCAAAGTAATATAACACATACATACATACATACATAAACTCACGCCTGTATTCCCGGAAGGGGTAGGCAGAGGTGCATTTCTGCACCCACATTTCGCCAGGTATGTATCAGTCCCACGTAATAGGGGGCGAGCCTATTGCCGTTTTTCGGGCACATTTCCAGACTCCGGGCTGTTACTGAAAATTTCCTAATGGAAAAACCCAATAACACTTTGCCCGACCCGGGAATCGAACCCAGGACCTCTAGATCGCACGGCACATACTTGTACCGCGAGACCACGAGGCAGTCTATATAACAGATATAAACAATACTAGGAACACTGGCCTCTAATAGTGACCACTAAATACCCACATCATATGAGCACAATCTGCTTTTGGTACATGGAAAACGTGATGAGACTACAAGGATAAATATTATCAAAGATTAAACGTATAGATAAAGGAAAAAAAAGAATGTGGCATTGATTAATAGCTCTCTTAACGTCGCTTACTGCGTAAAGGTTATATATTCGATCGCATTCAACATAATATGAATTGTAGACCAATTTTCGAAATGTCAAAGTCATATAGCGGCTTTAGTTATATTTAACAGTAAAAATAAAGCTATGTTAAAATATTTAAAATCTTATATACACTGAGGTGCTTACACCGAATTTCTACATTTCTATAATGTGAAATTTCTCCTCAACATATAACATTAAAAACAAAAATAAACCAAGGTTGGAAAGTCGCGAGAGCCGCCTCGTAATCAGCAAGCACAGGCTCGATGAGATTTTCAAATTTATGCACAAACATTTATCCGTAGCGTTTCGGCAAAGGAAAACATCAAGTAGCGCGCTCCTACGTACCTTGGGAGTAATTTTCACTCTGTAGAAGGTGTTATGTCGCCACCGATAAGAGATTCGTAGCTGCTACGGCGTAGCATTTTGCCCGACGTTTCTTGTAACAGGAACCTACGCAACTGCTTGGCATTGTATCTGTGTGTGTTTTGATTTTTCTTTATTTATGCTTCTTATACATTTAAATATAAAGTCGAACTTAATTCTTAAGGCATAATCTAACAGTCAACCTGTGGGTGATGCAAGGGTAAAAAGTTAGGTGCATAAACAGCGAAAAGATTAAAACAAAATACAAAAATAATAATAAATAGAACAACTAACAAGCAACAACTAATATAATTATTGAGGTGTAAACACGAGATTTTTTATCTGCTACGCCGCAGCAGATTGCTCGACGCTTCTTGTGACAGGAATCTACGGGAGTGCTCGTCACTTTATCTTTTTGCGTTTTGTATTTAGGTTGTTAGAATGACAGGTATACTTTCTATTTTATCAAAATTATAATTAAGCTTCTACGAATATTATATCTCATGCTTGTCCATCCCTCAACTTTAATATTCATCACCTTTTTACCTACATATGATTCATCCCTTCTCATAATGCCCATACCACGACAGACGGTTTCCTTTCAGCTTATCTACCACAGGAGCTTGTAATGTCTAGTGTATTATTGTTTATTGTGGGGTCAGGATATTCTCATTTATATGTCAAATTGTTTTAGTTAAATAAAGATTTAAAGCTTAAAGATCATTATTCAGAATTTTGTAAGGCAATATGTGCTTTTGGGCTTCTAAGGAAGTACCACCCCTGTCATACTCGTATACCTACCTGACGTGCGTTGGTTTCGAGCCGTATATAATGTGGTAAGAAACTATCTGTATACTAAAAAATAATAAAGCTAGTATGTCAGTTATGATTTCAAAGAATTAGTTTAGTGGGAAAATGTGAACACCATACATATGTACATACATACTTATGCCTAAATTCCTTGAAGGGGTAGTCAGAGGTGCATTTCGGCAACCACATTTTACCATTTGTATTTTCGTCCCACTTAATAGGGCATGAACACGAATATAATACACCTTAACTAAAATATATAGAGAAACAATTACATTTCCACTGAAATAAATCCAACTTCAAAATAAAAGAATAAAAAAACATGAAAACCAGAAGCCTCGTATGAATATCCAAAGCAACCAACTCAGCAGTCACCATCCGATATTTTTATATTTCCGACCTATTTTATACCTGACATCATTATATTTATAACAAAAGCCTTTGATTATAATATTTTTCGGTCACATACGACATCAAAAGCGAGTCTCATGTTGATACAAAACAAGAGTTCAGATCCACAGAACCGAAATTACGCAATTACCTTTTCGGAAGGGATCAAATTCCGGCTATTGCTATATTTCCCCAATAACATGTCCGTAATTTGTTATTGATAAGGTTCCACGACTCTTAATATTGAATGAGATAAAATAATATCCGACGAAAAAATAATAAAAAGAAAAGTCAGAAAGGTAATAATTATTTCAATGAAGTCTTTCGATATTCAAAGAAGGATCTATAATTATTTTTTTCGGTGGAAGTGAAATAATGACTGAAATAACATTCTCATTTCATTGTATAAGTAGAAATTCGAAGGATCGTAGATTTTAAGGCTTTGTTAAACGTTTCATAAAATTATAATTATTTTTGTGTAAACTTGCGCGACTTGGGTTGTAAAGGTGAATTACCAGTAACTAAAATAGATAACGTTCAGAGACGGAGTTACAATTTCGTATTTAGCAATTGTGTTCTAATGCGAGCAGTTTTTATGTAGACATGAGCACGGTAACTTAAATGCTCTGAATGTGATGAAAGCACATCATATCCTTTGGGAGTGCAATCTTTGGTCGGATGAGCGTAACAATATGCTCAATAATATGCACGTAACGTCTGGTGTTGTGTACTATAAAGACCTCGTTGAATCTAGTAAAAATTTCCGTGCTTTTCAGCGTTTTTGTCACACCTATTATTGGAAGCTAACATAACAGCTCGCGCATTAGGTCCCATTTATTTATTCATTAAATATCATACAGTTATTTACCCGTGGTGCGTTAATTGCTTCTTGTTTTTGCTTATTGTAATTGTCTTTTTTATGTGAGGGTGAAACCTCATAGTTCATGAAATTGTATAATACAATAATATTATTTTATAACATAATTTTCTGTATAAGAACTGACAGAATAAAAGTTAATGGACGAAAAAAAATGGGTACTAGTGTCAATTTTCTTGTCTTATAAAATGTTACACGTGAAATCTCAAATGATAAATTCAAAAATACGCATGTATATCTTGAAAGGATCTTTCGAGAACGTCGATACATGTATAAATGGATAATTTTGTTTCAAAGATTGACGTGAAGGACGTGTGGAAGTTCAGTACTAAGAATTTAATGTACATACTATATGTAAGTTTCTTGTAGTTCAATTTTTTTTTAATGTTTAGCATAGATATACTCACATATGATTTTTATAGATTTTTTTAATAAGAGAAACATAGACGTTAACATTAAATATGTGAGCCTGTCATCTTGTGTCAGATACACCTTTAAACCAAGTCAAGCCCTTAGAGAGAACACGCTTTATCCAGTAACTAACAGACTCGCACAATTCACTCAGAAATATCCGTAATCGTTTCTTGTAAGTCGACGCTGTTAGAAGTACACTGCACTTACCATGACCCACCACTGCCACATTATGGTATCAATATAAAAATACGGAATATGGGGAATGACAGTACTTCAGTAAGAGCTTCGCAGTACAGTTAGAGTGGTCATGCTTTTATAGAGCACTTACGATCTGCGATCACTTTTGTGTGATAAAGAAAATATATGTATGTATGCAATAACAGATGGATCTTATCATGGTCTCGCGGTAGAAGCATGTGCAGTGCGATCTAGGTCATGGGTTCGATTCCCAGGTGGGACAAAGCGATATTGAGTTTTTCATTAGGAAATTCTCAGTAGCAGCAAGGAGTCTGGAAATGTGACTATAATAAGTATGAACTGATAAATACCAAGGCGAAATATGGGCACAGAAATTCACTTCTGCCTACCCCTTCGGGGAATACAGGCGTGAGGTTACGTATAATTATAATATATGTAATAAATAGATAGAGTGATTGCAATTAACTATTTCTTAACTAAGTTTATTATTAACTACGGTTTCACCATACGACCGCCATTTATGACATAGCCTTACGAGTATTTTAATGTTACCTATTTTGTTCATTTTATTTAGTGTACAATAAAACGTAAATGAATAAAAAAGGTTTTTTTTTGTAAAAATAAATACACGGTAATATTTTGTGATATCTTTTGCCTTATTTTTTACCATGCCATTTCAAATTCGTCCCTGGTGTTAGTAGAGACAAAAGCAGTATAATAAGTACATTACACCGGCCCGACGAACCCATCGCTGCTTTATCGGTCAATAACAATGGTAGTAGAAATTTATAAAAGTCATTACATCGAAATGTTCAAGTTTACGAACTGTGAATTCTTCCGTTTCTCATTTTTATTTTTCTTATGTTCGCGTATTTTCCCTTTGTATTTTTATTGTTAGTATTGATAACTATTTTAGGGGAATATTTGTATGCGAATATTATTCATGTTGCTAATTTCGAGATCAGTCTGTGTATATCCTGTTTGGAAATGCCAACATTCTTTTTTCTAATGAGTATGGTAATCGTAGTGGTTTCTCGATAAATCGATACTATATTCAAATCGATCTGTACTTACCATTATCCACGTTAGTCGTAGCTAAATTGATATAAAAATAGATACGAATTTAATTCATTGTTAAGGTTACGTTTTGTTGTGTTGTTTCTCGATTCTCGCCAGTCGCCGTTGTATTTAGACTGCCTCGCATTTAGCAACAAATGCTAGTGCGAACGCTTTTCAGTGCCAGTTAAAAAAAGGAACGTTGGGTGCACCTATTTAAATGCACACTACTAAGTATTATTTTAATCTTTCTATTGAGTAATGAATTTACGCATTGACACAAATATCGAATTTGACTGATTGACTGCCTCGTGGTCTCGCGGTACAAGTATGTGCCGTGCGATCTAGAGGTCCTGGGTTCGATTCCCGGGCCGGGCAAAGTGTTATTGGGTTTTTCCATTAGGAAATTCTCAGTAACAGCACGGAGTTTGGAAATGTGCCCGAAACACGGCAATGGGCTCGCCCCCTATTACGTGGGACTGATACATACCTGGCGAAATGTGGGTGCAGAAATGCACCTCTGCCTACCGGCGTGAGTTTATGTATGTACAAATATCGAAATATAATCCTTCGAAGAGGCTTCGGCGTCGACACCGAAGTAAAAATGCGACCAATTAAAACGGTCTCTCGTATTTTCTGATACCCATGACATTGTTAGTGTGTATTAAGAAATCTGTATGTATGTGATTAAAAAAAAACTTATAGTGCTGCTAGATTTAGCTGCTTCTGACAGATCGTTGTAAACGATTTAATGTGTCTGAATATGACGATGATCTGAAAATAAAACCTAAAATCGAAGACACAAATAAAAATTTCCGACAACTACGTGTTAATGCTTGAACACATTTCTTCACAAATCCCAGACATTTTATGTAAAACCGTTCTAACATTCGCTAATACCGTAAGTCTGAATGGCTTAAAAAAGATTCCGTCAGGTTTGATGTTCCTAAAAGATATTCTGATTTATGAAAGTAGACTCCAATCAAGCAAGCATATCGGTAAAAATGGTGGAAATTATCTTATATATTCCGTACTTTTCCCTTTTGCTGAGTCAGCGAAGGCGGTGGATTTAGCCGAGTTCACTTGCCGTAACAGATTAGAGATGCCGATAGTGTCGGCGCACGATGCGAACACGAAACTAATAAGTTTCCCTTTAGATTTTGTGACTTGTAAAGCTCGGTGCAGATGTGGAAAAATTGTAACAGGACTGCACGGTTAGTTGTATACAAAAGAGATCAATCTCTCACTTCCAATGGGATTTAAATTTACTTTTATACGCATTTTGCGGGAATCTAACGGAATGCGTTTATGTGTCATTGCGCTAGAAGCGTAGGGTAGGGAGAGGACCAGAGGAGAGTAATCAAGTATGCATTGCCTCTAAGCTACGGTTTAAAAACCAGTGATTCATCGGCTTTGTTAAGTTAATACCATATCCAAGTAGTGTAAATATAAACGTTACTGCACGCATAAGTATAATTTTTGGGCGTTTCGTGTCGGTTAGCAGGAATTACAGTGACTGTTACAAGACAGTTTAATTTATATCTTCAAAAAAATGAGAAATAAGGAAAAAAAGTTAGATTGAAACAAAAAAGTTATTTTTAGCTTATATGTGTGCTTGACGATCTAAAGCTACTGGTTTCGATTCTCGGTTCAGGCAAAGTGCTATAGAATTTTGCGGTCGAAAATATGTCCAAAAACCGGAAATACACTTGCCTCCTATTATTTAAGATTCAAAACACAATTGGCAATGTGTGAGTGAAAAAACGGACCACCGCCCACCCTATTAATGCGTATTGCGTATGTACATACATAAATATATACATATATGTATAAGCGACAAACATATACATCAAGAGCACTGGCTCTTGTTACGATGTAGTACATTGTTAGTATGTAAGGCACATCGAATATCTCGGGATTATATCGGCATAGTGGCCATTAGATTTATTATCGGCACGCATGACTGATTTCCGCCGCCGTTATTCTCAGGGGCTCATTTTGTAACCGGCTGAACAATACTGATATTCGCAATGTAGACAGTAATCTAATTTTACTCAGAGGTATGTTAGGCCATGTGAATTGCAGGTTGCGTGAATTTTGGTAAATTGTATGTGAAATTTTTGATACATGCCAACAGAATAATTTTGGCTGACGTATAGGTACTTATCATAAGACGGAGATTCAAAACTTTGGAAAATAAATGCATGCAAAACCAGACTATATTTCCAAGGTTCGACTGAGTTGTGTTTTACATTACGAAACCATTTTTATTTTAAGTTCATGTAAAAATGGGCCTTATGCCATTTTTACATACATTCATACACTGGTACGTAGACTCCGTGCTGCAATTGAAATTTAGTAATAAAAAACCCACACTTTGCCTGATTCGGAAATCGGTGGGATGTTATTCCTATGTAATCTAAAAAAGGCATCGAACGTTTATTATTATTAAACTAATTACAATATACAAGAGCCCCATACCCTGAAATCATATCACTAGTTGGCAATTTGGTATCATCAAGACCATTTTTTTTACTTCCCATGTGAAATAAATAAATACATCCAACAGTCACATACATTTGCATTGTAAATCACATACATATAATTACATACACAATAAATTTGTAAATTAAAATGAAAACTTCAAAGTCAAATATAGACACGAAAAACCTTCCTCTACATTCACAGTAATGTGTTACTTAATAACGCGCCGGAATGAAATAAAAAGCGGGTACAGTTGCAACAAAAAGCACGGCACGCTCGTTGAAAAAAATTGTTAAACAGTTTAATAAAGATACAGCTCCGTTGTAATGAAATTGTTAGGAAAGGCACGCGTTCAGCATCGCATTGTTCTACTCGCCCGTTTCAATTGTCTGCTTTGTTGTTTACTATGCACTTTGTTCTCTATAAGCATTATATAAAAGTTTAAAGCGGGGCATTTTTACATCACGATTTCTTGACCTCGTATTTTTATGCATGTGTTTGTTTTCACGTGGTGTTGTTGGTAGTGCTTATTGTTGCAGCATTCTGCATGTGCTTGTTTTTGTTGGTATTGGTTTATGAGAATTACTGTCCTTTTTCCTATATACGTTCCTTCTATGCTATTGTGAGATATCGCCCCTTAGCCCCCGGTTATATGGATTACACACCCAAGAGATACTTTTTACTCATCATCATCATTAGCCCACATACATACATCCAACTCTTAGGCATAGGCCTCATCTACAACTGAGAGGGTTTAGGCCTTAGTCCACCACACTGGCGTAGTGGGGGTTGGCGGACTACACACCTAAGAAATTCCTGAGACCTTTTAGTTATTAAGGTTTCCTCACGATGTTTTCCTTCGCTATTAAAGTACGTGCTAATTTATTACGAAAAGGCACATAACTCTGAAAAGTCGGAGCTTTGTGCCTGTGATTTGAACCCAAGACCGTCGAAATTTACATTCGATATAACGAACACCCAAACCTGAAACAAATAATTGTGGAACACAAAAACATTTTTAATCGTACTCCCATCTTTGCGTTTTACAGCCCGGTATCTAACCGTCTGCATCACGGAGGTCATCAAAACAACTAACTATCACCTATCTAAATATCAGATTTAAAAGTTACATACATACACAAATACATAAACTTACGCCTGTATTCCCCGAAGGGGTAGGCAGAGGTGCATTTTGGCACCGATATTTCGCCAAGTAGATATGTATGAGTCCCACGTAATAGGGGGTGAGCCATTGCCGTTTTTGCACATTTCCAGACTCCGTGCTGTTACTGAGAATTTCCTGATGGAAAAACCCAATAACACTTAGCCCGATCCGAGAATCGAACCAAGGACCTCTAGATCGCACGGCACATACTTGTACCGTAAGACAACGAGGCAGTTATTTAAAAGTTATACGCAAAAATTAGCCTCACCCTACAAATGAAACAATAAAGGACAAACAAACAATATTGGGGATAAGAACTTTCCACTCATGATTATTATTCATAACGACTGTTGTATTTTTAAAACAATAATTCGTGTTTTCAAAATATCGTTTCAAAGTAGTTAAATGTACCCAGGATAACTGCTATAATAATCCTTATCATCACGATTTTACTCACAAACTACAAGTTTATTGCCTTTTCGTAACCGCTACTGGACTGGCTTTAGGGTCACTCTGCCCGTAATAATTCCAAGGGGAAATTGTGCCTATAATTCTGCGCACTAAAACAAGTATTTTTTAGGTTGTAGTCGCGTACATTTACCGCAATGTAGGTCACGTATATAAATGTTTTTTATACGATGTCAATTTTTATACTTAAATAAATCTGAAAAGCGCGTGCTTTATTTTTATTATATTAATTGTAATAAAACCGGATTTATTTATATTAGGTTGTAATAGATGGATAAATATTATTATTGAATAAGTAAACAAAAAACATTTTACATTATGACGTCGTAAAAGTTAAATACATTAACATATTCCCTCTTAAACTTCAACTACATTAAAATACAGTACTGCATTTTACTGCGCAAATATTTTTCCATTAAGATCATCACGTCTTGCACTTTGTGCACTATTTTAATAACGTTCAATATTTATAAAGCATTTCAGAAGCTCGTCCGAGCGTGAGATTTCCATTGACGAAGCGTTTTCAAAATTCACTCTTTATTTTTATTACAAAATGGATAACTGCGTGTATATTTTTCATACAGAAAAGTATTCACGACAGCACCAGCAGTAGCAAATGCAGTGTAGATCGCATTATAATATTGATTGGAGACAAACCCCTATAATTATCCTACATGAGTCGACGCAGTAGGGTATTTGACTCATATACAAAATATCACGTTGTGTCAACTGTAAAATAGAATTAAGTTTTTTATTAAAGTTACAAATGTATCAAAACAGGTGCCAGGAATAATTCCTAAGTGACTAGAGAATGATGCGCAATATAAAAATTGACGTCATCGCCTTTACGGTACGTGAGTTGCCACTTCTATATTTATAAATATTAAAATTATTATGGCTTCTTTGAACCATGAACCAATGATAATGTTTTCTTCTCACCTATTCATTAACAAATACACAACTCCGTCCTGGAACTCGACATACATGGCGGGCTTAGGAGACATTTCGTGTTACTGTGGAAGTTTCTTGCGTCACTTCAATGATGACATGTTCCGAAGCGGTAGTACGTTAATAAATTATCGATTCGAATGTGCTTTTAAAACTCTATTGAAATAAAGATTATTTTGACATTGATTTACACTATACTACTTGGTGCACTTTGTCCTTTCGGATACGAATATTCTGCTAGAATTTATTAATATTGAATTCAAATAGACGCAAACAAGTAGAGCGGGAAGACACGGCCTGATAATCCTCAGTTTCAGTATAAATATTTGCATTGGAATTGAGGAGCAAATACGATCGCGTCGGCGCTGACAAGTATCTACTCCGGCCATCGATTTTAATATTTACATTCGACATTTCCCTCCCATATTTTAAAGTTAACACTTCATAAATGTGATCGTATTGTTTGCGCTAGAATTTATTGCACTTTACTCAATTTGGTTGCTCTGCACTGTTGATTCCACGGTGTTAAAAATGTTATTGGTTTCTTCAAGCTCACCCTTTTTGGTATTGTGTATCTGCAGTATACAGGTTTATGTGAAAGCGTGTATGTATTTTTAGTAGTGTAGTACTTTTTAAAAGAATATTTGGCTTTTGATTATTTTTTTTTAGTTTTCCTTTAGGTATATAATGATATGATATATGAACTGCAACTATCTATATCAATAAAATCTAACAATGATATTGTTTTAACAAGCCAAAAACATATGTAATGAAATAGTAATAAAAAGAAAAATTATAATAAAAAAGGAACTGATTCATATTTTGCAATAAGTATTTGTGCGATATTATTGGATCAAAAATTGCGTAAATATTGAATATAGCTATAATATATTATATCGAATTTATCATTCTGTTGTTCGACTTTATTTATAATTATTTTTCTTTGCTTAACTTTCGCCAATTCAATTCAAATTTTTTTACAGCCTGCATATTTTGGTTAAAATCATAATCATCACCACGACTTCCGCTGCCTAACATTTATTTCCAATAGAAAGCCAGCTGATCAACCTTCGAATCTTTTTTCAACCATAAGTGACCTTCTAGGATGACCTTTTTGAAGTGGTATAAAATAAGTGAGTATTTATTTTCCGAGGAATGTACATCCATCTTGTTGATGCATGTTCAAATAAACATATTTTCAATGTACAATATTATACTTTTATGATTGATCATTCAATTACGTTATTCATTTAAGTTTTATTTACCTTCCATTTGTAATATTATTAGAAATATTAATCACCGACCAGATACATCATTTTTAATTACCTTTTTGTTTTCTAATCCATGACGAGTTTGAAATTGAATATTCGCTTGACTTTACTGTTTTTATTGGTGTCATAAATCATTAGATTTTGCGTATTTCGTGATAAATGGGGGTCGTGCATTTCGATACGGTATGATGTTAGGATATATAATATAACATCTTAACAGCATACCGCAAAAAACATAATTATATCTTCTTACTTTTAATTTTATTGAGATATCGACACTGATCTTGCTAGTATTTAAAAATAATAAAATATAATCCTAACGGTACCCCAGGATCATCATCATCATCAGCCCATATAAGTCCCACTGCTGGGCACGGGCCTACTCTACCATTGAGAGGGTTCAGGCCTTAGTCCACCATGCTGGCCTAGTGCGGTTACGACTACACACCTCAAAAATTACTAAGAACTTTTAGGTGTGCAGGTTTCCCCACGATGCTTTCCTTCGCCGTAAAGTAAGTGATGTATTGATGATTCATTGTGAATACACACATCACTTCGAAAAGTCAGAGGTGTGTGCCTGGGGTTTGAACCCGCGACCGCCGAGATTCTCGGCCGCGGTTAAACCTCGAGGCCATCACTACTTACTAACCCAGGATCACCTGGACTTATATTCTTATAAACGGCGAAGGTAAAAATAATTTTTCAAATTCATAATTATAAAATTCATCCCATTTCAATACATTTTTGCGATCTACATACGTTATACTAATATTGTTCAAAAGTGTTTTAATAGTTAGGCATGAAAAATATTACGCTAATGGAATTTATTTTCACATATTTTGTATCACTGGTTTGATAAATAACTGACTAAATAATTACACAGGAAAGTGACAGTTCCGCTCAACTTGGCTCGGATGCAAAAACATAAAAAATAGCCTACATCATACAAAGTCTAATAGCTATGTATATTTTCACCAAAATCAAACAAGTTTATTCACATACTTAGGCGTAATGTAAAAGCGTCAAATAAATAGATATAGATATTTAATCACTTAAACAAATGACTGTAATAACTGATACAACCAAAGTAAAGATGTCTCGAATTACGCTTAATATATTTTCCTCGTAAATGAGCTGCATTTTAACTCGTGCAAGGGAGATATTTGCATCAATATCTCCCCGTCGGAATGGAATCCCGCAGATTACACCACTATATTACCTGGCCACATGAAATTACGCGCTGCCGGTGACCGCATTACATCGCAAATCATATTCTAAGCAGTAGCAGACACCGTGTGCCTCTCGTGTAGGGGATTGTTGGTAAGCTGTTTACACTGGTCATTTATCGACGTGGCTTATCTGCTATTATTTGTCCTCGCCCGCCAAATTCAATTTCCTAGCACGACCCATATGCAGGGTGGCTGTGAATACGTTTTTGGATATCGTTTTCCTTTTAGTGGCTGTAAAAATGTAAGCACTAACCAGAATAGGTGCGGGTGCGTATAAAAATATGATTGGTTTCTTTACTATTTTGTTCGGAGTACAATCATACTGTCCGTTGTGTAGTTTTTATATAGAAGCCAGTATTGTATTCTATAGATAGATTGAATTTTTTTTAAAGTTCATTACGAGGACGTAAGAATTCTGCCACGGCACTCTGCGACTTCATGAGTTTATCGGGATCACTAGGCATGCATGCTGGGGTAGGTACGTAATCACTAAAAAAAATAAAAAAATATGGGCTAAGGGCCTGACCTCGTTTATGCCGTAAACGTTCATCCAGACTGAGCGTCCAAACAGGCTGGTTGCATCTCAAATCGAAAGTTTGAAGCTTTCAATTATTGATAATGCGCTGGGTGGCAGTGAGAACGAGTTCAGGGCGCTTTAAATAAGCATAACAGCCACCTAGAAATTTTAATTGGTGTACTATATAATACAACAGAGGAGATAATTGCTGCGTGCGCTACGCTGGAAGGCCGGAGACCCTGAGCTATCACTTTAGGCCTCTCCCGACGTACCAAACAGAGAGCTTAAAGAGTTTTCCTCTCGAAAAAAAGACAGCATGCAATTCGGTCTAGATTCTAGTGAAAAAAGGGCCTGCTAGATCGAAGTACCACTATCTCACAAAACAAAGAAACAATTTCGCCATCACATTTCATTCTGTAAGAGAAATGGCAGGAAGTCTAACTATGCTAATAACCGCATTTTTTGCTTTAATGTTTTAAAAACCTGACAACACATCAATTTAAGACTTTTTTTGCTCTATAATCTTATTTACTTGCGGGAATCTCGCAAAACTATTGAAATTGTTACTTTTTTTCAATAGTTTTATAAGACCATTATATTCAACAAAAAATTCAAAGTGGCAAAAAATAATATTTGAATAATGTATGTACTACATACCAGATACCTATATATGTATATCCAAGAAGCAGTCTTGAATACAATTATTCACATACTACCTAAAACATTGTTTTGTGTCAACTAGACTCAATAACAGTAAGCCTCTTTTGGCCACATAATTAAATTTATATAATAACAAACAAAAATCTTAATGCCATTATCATATATCAATTAATTGTTGAAATTGATAGTAATATGAATACTTATGGGCCAATTATCTCATAAAAACATTGTGATTAGCGACATATGTCACGCTTACAAACGCACCATTTATTTTATAAGTAACATGCAATTACAGGCGGTCACAATAAATTATCGTACGTAAATAAATTGACGAATAAACGACCATTAATACACGTTGGTGTATTTGTGAGTCGACCGCAGCTTAACGGCTGATTGGATTTCTCCCTAATTAAACACGTATCATTACGTATCGATGTGCCTCAATAGTTCCCATCGTGAAACACGACAGTCTGCATATATCTTGATGAATATTTAGACAACTTTTTTTAACTAAACATCATCGTCTTACGATTGTCCTCTACTCGACAGCCCCGTGGCGCAGTTGGCTAGACACCAGCTTGCGAAACGAGAGGCCGCGGGTTCGATCCCCGCACCGAGACAAATGTTTGTGTGATCCACAAATATTTGTTCCTGGTCTGGGTGTTTATGACACCGAAAAGTCTCTCGTAGTTTCTGATACTCACGACACAGGACTTGTATCCTGGTGTGGGGTCAGAACTATGTATGTGACTGTTGGGTGTATTTATTTATTATTTATTTATAAATATACTTTTAATAATATATATAGTCTTCTATATGCGCTATGTAATGATAAATGTTACAAGCTCTGAATTTAGAAAATAATACATAAAGCAATTTTTGAAAAGCCGATTAATTAGTTAAAACACTTTTGTGCTTGCGTTTTTAAATCCTAAACTCTGTTCTACAAGAAACCCACTCCAACAGATTGGTTTCTACTTTTCTTTTACTTTTATCTAGTTTTCATGTAATTTTTACATTTATGTGTGTCTCGAGATATAATAGATCTACTATTAAAATCAGAATCCAGCAAGTTAAGTGATTTATGATAATAATAGATGGATAGATTGAGATCTATGATCCTGGATCCTTTAAGCGAAGCGTGAAGAAGCATTTGTGCGGGCCGGCATGATTGGGTCGACCAGCGGGTGACCATCGTTTCTCGCTGGTCGGTATTATTTTTCTGGACTCCACTGTGCTTACCATCAGGTACAGTGGAGTCACTTTGCCGTGCCAGATTAAAAAGAAAGAAAAAAAGAACTCTTTATTATAAAAATATATATAGAAAATATCTTATAAACTTAAGTGGTCACAAGGCGGCTCTATCGCTAAAAGCAATCTCTTCTAGACAACCAAGAATGATATAATATAATTTATAATTTTTAACTACATTTTATTTCTAAACATACCCATTTCCCCATGTGTATATTGCACGGGTATATTTTAAAAATCAATGAGTAATGGGGGTCAGGTTGCGATATGAACTCAAATAAAAATTGATGAGGGCGGAATAAATAATATCCGGGAAACTCAAGGCGGTCCTCCCGAGATTAGTGGGGAGATCCCGTCCTAAATAACTTAGGTAATATCGTGACTCCAGACCACTTTTGTTTGGGTAACTTTTAATAGGTATAAATTCTTTATTCGTTCTCTTTATAGGCCCATTTTCAGATCGTAATGGGATCTCACTTAGACGTTAATGTTTCCTTTTCAAGTTACCTCATCTTACTTCAATGCAGTTTTTAATTACTATTTTTCCTTTCATGATGATTGAAATGAGACATTAATAAATAGATTATATTTTATATAGCATTGCTTAATCTCAATAATAATATACATACACGTCATGATTTCTAAATAGTCTTACCCATGACTCCTTAAAGTAATATTATAGTACGTGTTTAATCTGCGGCCACATTTTAACAAAAAAAAAATTAACTCTATATTGTACACATTTTGAATCGTACAAAATATATACATACATACAACTTAGAGGAAGCTACAAATGGCGGCCTTATCGCACGTGGCGATCTTTTCAACACCACCAACCATAAGATGGATATTTGTTATGTAACAAAATTATTACGCACTTTTTACCTAGTTAATATTTTTGGGAATTCTGTATAAATTGTATTATACAGATAACTTTGAGCTCTCAAGGAGAATTATAAATTTATTTATTGTTACCAACAGGAGTGTCGTTTACGCGTGTATAAGTCGAAAAAATCAAAACTTGTCGCCATAGAAAAAACTTATACGAAAATATTATGTTTTTCTCAGAGCCAAATTCTAGAAATGAGCGACAGAGGTATCCATTGTTTAGCCGGCATCTGAATATACTTAAGAGATAAACTAAATCCATTCGAGGAAATATATTGTAACTGGCTAAAACCAATACGCCAAATAATAACAAAGTTTGTTACGTAGAAAAATAAAATTTATATGAATTTTATTAATATTTTATTATTTATTTATTACAATAGAACGGTATTTCACTATTCATCACACTAAGTTACATTTATAAATATTATGTTATTTACCTTCATACGTCACATTCGCAAAATATCAGGCGTTCCAACATAAATGATGGCCTGTCAGTCATAAACATGTCACATTCAGGTTTCAAGTTCAGGAATCTGTATAATAGTTTGAGTGTATGAGGCCCTGGATATATATGTAGATCTAGCAACAGTCTACCTACTTAGATCTAAAGAAAACATATTACATATATCTAATTTTATGTTCCATAGGAAATTTTCAATATAAAGCTATTTTATTTTCTAGAAACTTCGAGAAAATATATATTAAGACTACTTGTGCGTATATACGCACGATAATTCATATAGCAGCAATAACCCACATGTTCTTAACGCTGTTATCCCACAAACAAATCTAATTACGTCACGTTGGAAGAAACGGAGGGATATTAGCCATTAGGGTGATGCGTTGCCCCATAAATTCCAGTCAAACAGTGATTCAAAACCTACACTGCATGCATTATAAATCAGGTAACCCTGCACTTCGAACAAGAACTCAATCGCGATATATTCATAAGAAGTCCTTACTAGAAATCTAATTTCTCCTTCTAAATGAGAAGTCATTCTGACCATTTGCGCTGCAAGTCTTTGCCATTAAAGTAGACATAATTTTATTTCTATTTAAGTCATTCTTTTTTTTCGAACCCGTAATGCAATCATTTTTCATTTATTTTTATAGGATTAGTATCCATGTAGTTTGTAGGCCATCCACAATATTGAAGAAGGTCGTCGAATTTCAATGCCAGTCCAACAAGCAAAGTAATCTTTAAGTACGGCATTAATCACCATTCCACGTTTGTCCGCATCAAACAGCTTAATAATCCAATATAAATTTCGTGGAAAATTTCGCCACAATCATCCTCCGGGGACAATTGATTACGTAGCCTAACATCCGTTCATCAATTGTAGAGAGATAAACGTCAAGCCGAGTTTGCAAATGACAAATGTTTGCTAATGACTCGCCCGGTGAAAACCGAATTTCGTCGAATACTTTAAAGGGCGCCCATTGTGCCCAATGGTGGCAACAATTATGATTGTCATAGTTTCCATTTGAGTCATTAGTGCGATTTTAATACGTTTGATGTTTTCGCGTCTTCTATTTTTATGTTATTGGCAATGTGATTAATTGCAGTAGTTTTCCCAGAAGAAGTCTAATCCATGCGGTGGTAACATTCGTGGTAATCATTATTATCATCAGCCCACTGCTGGGCACGGGCCTCCTCTACCACTGAGATGGTTTTAGGCCTTAGTCCACCACGCTGGCCTAGTGCGGGTTGGCGGACTACACACCTAAGAAGTTCCTAAGAACATTTAGGTGTGCAGGTTTCCTCACGATGTTTTCCTTCACCGTTAAAGTACGTGATAATTCATTATGAATACACACATAACTTCGAAAAGTTACAGGTATGTGCTGGGCATTTGAACCCGCGACTGTCGAGATTCTCGACCGCCGCGCGTCAAACCTCGAGCCCATCACTACTTGATGGTAATGTTAAATTAATTATTAAAAGCAAAATAAATAAGTAATATTTTTTCTGCCATATTTAGTTGTCATTTCTTTAATCATTTCCTTCGATCAAATATACACTAGATTGAGGATCGCGAACAAAATCACTTGTCTTAAGTGGCCGAGGTTGCTTATACTTACACATTTGTGTTTCGAACTACGATATGTACAAAAAAGTATTAAAATATAAACAACTCCAGGAAACAATAAACCTTATTTCTTTACAATAAGATTTAACAAAGCTTATAATATATTTATATTTAAGACGTTATGTCATTGAAAACTAGGAAATAAAAATGCCATTTTAAAAGAAAGTCTTTAATAAATGAGTACAAATATTCTAAAATAAAACGACACTGTTAGGCAATAAGATTGAAAATAATTTGTTGACATTCGGCGCTCACGCTGTTTTAGAACTAAATAGTTTTTGAAGCGTCCACTTCGAACAGAGTCATTATAGAAAGACATAGAGTGGCTGTTTTTTGTTATGTTTAGGCTTACTTCGTAAGTGTATTATATTCGGTTATATTTGGTAGCAAAAGTAGAAATCGTTGTTGATCACGCCACAGGTTTTGGTATCGAGAAATAATAATTAAAATTAAAACTGCAATTAAAAAACTTAAAAGATTTCTTTTTAATACACCCAACAGTCACATACATAGTTCTGATCCCACACTAAGATACAAGTCTATTGTCGTGGGTATCAGAAACTACGAGAGACTTTTCGGTCTCACATACACCCAGACCAGAAACAAATATTTGTGGGTCACACAAACATTTGTCTCGGTGCGGGGATCGAACCCGCGGCCTCTCGTTTCGCAAGCTGGTGTCTAGCCAACTGCGCCACGGGGCTGTCAAATATTATAATTGAAATCATTATGCTCAGACATTTAGGTACGCACACACACTAAGTTATCCTTTTAATTACCATGAAATAAATTAAAGTAAAATAAATTTCTAAGACGCTTATTCACTTTTTATTAATTATGTTTTTTTTCGAATTCCCCGAGTATAATTTTTCGGCACGTTGTCAATTGTTGTTTTACGAATTCTTTTCTTGGTGTGTCACATAAAGATGTCACATCTGATACAAAAGCTTCAAGAGTTTTGAAAGAAACTACATCATTCTGAGGAATACCGCGTATTCCTGCAGAGTCCACATAAGTAGTTTTTGTGGGTGTGGCCTGTAAAAACGAACTAGTTATGGGAAGGTTGATAAACTTAATAAAAAAAATAATACATAACAATAATAATTTTATATTACCTGATTTGATAATTCATTTGTCAGGTTGGAACAATCAGGTAAGTACTTGCACTTTATTTGCAAACTCATGAACCTACTGTACCTACCTATGAAATAATTTATTTATTTACCCTTCATACAATACATGTAAAGGTGGACTTAATGCCTGACATTCTCTGACAGTCGAACCTTAGGTGGTGCAGAGATGATAGGCGATAATAATATAAAACCAATATAGAAGACATAAACGTTGCATAGTATTTTAAATACTTTGTTGTATTTACCTGCAATTTAGGCATCGCTGTTTTTAGTAACCTACGCCTTTGCGTACATACATACATACATAACCTCACGCCTGTATTCCCCAAAGGAGTAGGCAGAGGTGCATTTCTGCACCCACATTTCGCCTAGAGCCTATTGCCGTTTTTCGGGCAGAATTTCCTAATGGAAAAACCCAATAACACTTTGCCCGACCCGGGAATCTAACCCAGGACCCCTAGATCGCACGGCACATACATGTGCCGCGAGACCACGAGGCAGTCGCGCCTTTGCGTATTGCCCGTTATATCCATTTTATCAAAATGCAAAGAGCATATTGTTGATTTTTTACAAGGCTTGTAAAATTCTTCTCCTCGTTCTCTTGCAACTATTGATACCCATTCTGCAGAGCGAAATGGATTGCTAGGGAAATTAAAAAAAAGGCTAGTTCTACTCAACTCCATTCTTGTTCTACTATAACCAATTTTGGACATAGGTTGGCGCATTGTACCAAACATTGGTGAAACAATAATATTATTTGTTAATTTGCTCATAATTATGTCTAATTCTCTATTTATATTTTAAAAATAAATATTTATTGACATAAACTTGCCGAAAAAAAGATATTCCCTCCGATTTTTTTGTATTTCGATGATTATTTTCACAACTTTTAAACGCGCACTGCGGCATGTTGACGTGTTAGCGTTGGCGACGATTGGACCATACTGATTTGAAATAAGACCACATTTTTTGTTGTGCTCTTATTTTTCGGGCCGTTTTTGAAGCGCTCATCGGAAATCTAGTATATATTTGATCGAAGATCATTTCTAAAAAATATAACATTCTAAAACATAAACACCAAATATTCAAAGCATCAAGCATAAAAATGTTTCTTAAAAGTATATTTTATATATGAGTAAACAGTAATAAAACAATAAAAAATAATACAGTAGAAATTGAGTCATCAAAAAGAGGCGATATGAAACCCGATCGGGTATTGAATTCAAATTGGCAACGAATCGAAACGAATTGATTTGGGGTTTCATTACTCCGAAATTAAAACTTAGGCCGAATGACAAAAAGTGAGTCACAGTTTTTCATAATTACATACATACATAATCTCACGCCTGTTTTCCCCTTAGGGGTAGGCAGAGGTGCATTATTGCACCCACATTTCGCCAAGTATGTATCAGTCCCGCGTAATAGGAGGCGAGTCTATTGCCGGCCTTTTTCGGGCACATTTCCAAACTCCGTGCTCGTGACCCCATTGCACCTGACGGTAAGCGCAATGGAGTCCAGAAAAAGTGCCGACCAGCGAGAGATGATGGTCTCCCGTTGGTCGACACAATCATGCCGGCCGAATACCTCTTCACCTTATTGTGAAGAAGTTTTGGGGACTAATACCATGGTGATCAAAGGACCGACCGCGACAAACCGGCCAAAAAATGCCGGCACGGTCATCCTTTCACCATGATTGAAGCCCCCCCGAAAACCGGATATACACTGGCTGATCCCGGAACGCGGCACACTTGCATGTGCCACTATGGCGGCACTAAATCAAGATACTACCGACCTTACTATTGGCACCGAGATCCGATTCCACCACAACATAATTAGGATTAGCAGAGCTGCATAAATTAGCTTAGCGGATGACAGGAATACGCTCAGTAATATTTCGTGTGTACCATAATGTTTGATATGTTCCGTGTCGGTAATGTACTAGTTCGTAGTAATTGGATTAGGAGACGCTCGGACTCGATTCCCACAGTACCGCAAATGTTTACAATCGCAAATATTAGTGTTCAGACTAGATCTTGAGGGACTGTTCTGCGCAATTTCAGTTTGAGCTCCGCTTTGTTTGCTGTTAATCAGAGTATTATTGGATACAGTTTGTAGGTTGACCACGTGCATTGCAAGTAAGTGTTATTTTTTTTAATACGCTTTATTGGTCAACACAAGAACAGAAATAAAATAACACATACATAACCTCACGCCTGTATTCCCCGAAGGGGTAGACAGAGGTGCATTTCTGCACCCACATTTCGCCAGGTTTTGTATCAGTCCCACGTAATAGGGGCCTATTGCCGTTTTTCGGGCACAATTCCAGACTCCGTGCTGCTACTAAAAATTTCCTAATGGAAAAACCCAATAACACTTTGCCTGACCCGGGAATCGAACCCTGGACCTCTAGGTCGCACGACACATACCTGTGCCGCGAGACCACGACGCATAAATAAAACTAAATTCAATAAATATACTGTGTGCCACAAAGAGCGGTCGTATCGCTTTTAGCGATCACTTCCAGACGACCCAGGAAATAGTAGTTAATAAAAAAAATGGCTGGTCATGGTGTTGTTGATGAAATTGGATCATTTACCCATATAACCCATATAACATTTACCCATATAAGGTAATTGTTTAATTTTTATTGTAACATGTTCTAAAGAGCTACGCTGTTATTACTTTTATTGATATGGAAGAGCGAGGTCTGGCACAAGTATTTCATACTTATTAGAAGGTCTCAACCATGATTTCATATATTGTACCTATTTGTTGAATAAAGATTTTTATTATTTTATTATTTTTAAAAAACGCGTAAATGGTTTATACTTTAAAGCAGTCTCCACGCCTGAAATTATGTCACGACGTATGTCATCCACAGAAACCATCAAGAATTAAAACATTAGTAAAATAGGTACATAGGTACACCTATGTTAATGCTTCCAGGGATACACACGTGTTTGTATCCTATTCGATTTAAAATTATTACGTCAGCAGTAACAAAACAATATTTTTATTCTATTTCTATACTGACTTCCAGCTTAACTTTGTCTATAAAACACAACAAAGGAAATGTAATGAAATGCGACTTATAGTATAAAGTTATCAAAGACTTCTGGATTCAATCTCGGGAGCGATGTCACACAATGACACAAGTAGTCACCCATAACGATGGCATTAAAAGGGTGCTTAACACTCAACGGATCGCGCTGTGAATAATGGAGAAAGAATAGCTGGGGCCACCATTTTTAACGTCGGCTGAAAAGAATCGTAACTCGGTAGTCATTCAGAGCAGTAATGTAAGTTACGTGAGGTCGTGTCGTGCACGTACCGTGTCGGTTCACTTTACGTCAGTCGGGGGCGGCAATTCGTCCCGTTTCGGTAACGCATGCGTTTTATTGTATGTGAAATTTCATATCTGCGTTGAAGAGCTCTCCGTGATTTACAATTGTTTTTCCGCACGCCTTTTTCATATGGTTTTATTGGTTATTCGTGACAGTGCTTTTTGTATTTGATAACCCCCATTACCTTATTGTTTGTGTATTTTATCACTCCTAATAAGTACAATTATACACATTTTTAAGAAGAATAATCCAACAATTCCAAAAAGAGGCAATTATCTTTAAATAATGAATTATCGTAAACTAACTGTAGCCGTAATTTCTTCAGTACGAAAAATAACTGTATCTAACTGATTCATACCATAAGAGACATCTTTAATTGAATCTTTCATTTTTCATATAGATACAGCGAGTGATAACACTGCACATTAAGCAACACAAGCATTGTGCTGTTCAAACAGAGCATCATCATTCATTATTTCATTCATCATTAGCCCATATACGTCCCACTGCTGGGCTTCCTCTACTACTGAGAGGGTTTATGCCTTAGTCTTAGTAAGAAATTCCTAAGAAATTTTAGGTGTGGAGGTTTCATCACGATGTTTTCCTTTACCGTTAAAGTACGTGCTAATTTTTTGTGAATACACACGTCGAAAAGTCAGAGGTGTGTGCCTGGGGTTTGAACCCGCAACCGTCGAGATTCTCGACCGCGTGCTCAAACATCGAGGCCATCACGACTTAGCATCTCTCCTGCTAGTTTGAAGAGATACTTCTTCAGACGACGTTTATATGACCCAAGATCATGGGAAGGTAGGAATCAATTCCACAACTTTATTTGATTTCACAACTTCGTTTGAGCTGGTAATGTCAATTTCCTATATTGTCCTACATTTGTCCTTTATTCCACCCATTAGTTAAACTAGAGTAAATTTCGGTATCTAACCGCATGTCTTTCTTTAGTGCCTAAGCGCAGTCACCACTGCACGCTCCTCGTAAAAGTTTAAGTAACATTTCTTGTTCAATCTAAAATGGACGTTTAATTTCGTCATTTACTTTTATTATTCTTAAGATTTATTGTGCAGAATCCTTTTTCGGAATACTTTCGCAAATGGAGACCCAGAAGTAGGATAAATATCTATATTTTTATGTACATAAATTTCATCAGAACCTAGCTATTCCTATATTTTTGATCAGAAAAAATATTATAAAATATGAATAAATCATTAAAAAATTAATATCATCGGCGTCATTTTATAAATGTCTTTAAAAGATCAAACATGACGTCATCGAACATTTTGGAAACGCTTAACAATATTATTCTCTACACGCGCACTAATAATTTAGAATGCTCTCTGACATTTTTATAGAAAATATTTTCTGCGAAAAGCTTTGTCATAGGAACGTTGACCAATGAGTACTGGTCAAGTATTCGAATACATATTCCACTCACGTAGATTTTGAGGGAAAATGCACTCGGTCCCTTGACATCTATTCTACGTAAGCTATTCGGATATTAAATCAATTATTATGACGAATCACTTGTGGAATACGAGTAAGTATATCATTGAAGCTGTCATATATGCGTTACGGTGTTATTTTTCTGTCAGACAAAAGTCAAACGGGCGAGCGGCTCATCAGATGCTGAGCAATCAACGCCGCCCATTAACACTCACAAACGCAGAAGAGTCAAGTTAAACTGATACTTTAATATCAAATAAGCGAATGGACTATTATTATTATTAGTTTTTGACACGGTAGGTATACCTTAACACAATTTTATTCAATATCTACCACTTGTTTACTTTAATTAAGAGCCCCAGACTTTTAGTATCCGCCGTCCCTACCTTGGCGGCCCCCGAGGGCCAACATCCTGTTGGCGTGCCTTTTGGCACGGCGCAGAGGCGGTCCCGGTTCAATCCATAGCTCTGGCTTCAGGGTATTCCGGGGCCGTCTCGCTGAATGCGCTGATGGTGGCCGTCGCGGGGTTTTTAGTCGGTATTACGGCGCATTTATTTTTGGTAGGGACCCGGTCCAGCGGCCGCCCGCGACAACCACGGGCGGTAACATCTATGCTGGGTCGGAAGGCGCCGGTGAGTCCGACACACCCTCGCCCCTCCGGGGGTGGGATGGTCCGTAAATAGGATATTCCACGCGGAAAAAAAAAAAAAAAAAAACTTTTAGTATGACAGCTTGAAAAATACTTACCTATGTAGCACAGTGTATGTAAGCGACTTACTTCACTAAATTACCTTTGGGGGTAGTAAATTTGTAAGGAATTTATATTACATCATTGATAACTAACTTATAAGACCATGAAAAAACATTGATTGAATTCCTTCAGCTTCCTATCATCAATAGCAAAACATGACACGAACAAAACCTATCAATACTTCAACGTACTAGAAACGAGACAGCAAGATATACTGAGAGAGCACTTAACACTCCTGTCATAAAATGATCGTAGACTTTGCGAGATGGCAAATTTTCCTCACTTAAATGGGGGCTTCCGATATAAGACATACAACTACTAGCGATTCAGAACACGTCCCACTATAGAGCCATACACAGCGACGATGCTCTTGCGTAGACAAGAAATTGCCCCTTTACGGCTTCATGGCGAAGATTTTATGCCCTCCACTTACGAACATTGACTTCCGAGGAGGACAATTTCCGTATTCTAAACGTGTTACGTCTCACACCGAGAGTGCCGGCTGCTCTTGATTTGGCAACAATATTGAAACAAAGTCACTGAACAGCCACTTGGGCAGAGTTATCGTAAGTTGATTTCCAAACGGAAGTGTGTCAAGGGTGCTCGATATTATGCATGATGTCTCTATTTGTCTTCGTCTAAATTGAATGCTATTCCAAAACGCGAAATGTAGAATCTTGCTTAGTAGAATCTCAATATGGTGGACTTACTTTGCTATCACTGTACGTTCGGTAAGTGTGGCCTAGCTCTACGTTGAAATATGTACTTATATGTGTGTATTAACCGTTTAATCGATCCCTGAACCTATTTTAAAAGCACTATAAGTAGATTGTTAATCGCAAAACAATGCGTCACAAGTTAAATGAGAGACCGCGGGTGCGATACCCCCACCAAGACAAATGTTTATGTGATCCACAAATATTTGTTTCTGGTCTGGGTGTCTTCAAACAAGTCTCTCGTAGTTTCTGATACCCACAACACAGGACTTGCATCTTAATGTGGGGTCAGTATGCGACGGTTGAGTGTATTTATTTATTTTATTCTCCAGAGCAGACTGAGCACACGTCATACTTATCAAGTAACACAAACTTCAGAAACTCACACTCGGCTCTTAAATCTATATAATGATCAAACTACGATAATAAAGCTTTACCCAACTTCGAAAGGCCGTAAATAAGATTGCCCTAAAATGGCGTAATGTAATTAACTGCATAATAATTGCTTATGTCCTTAGCGTTGCTTCTAATTAGCATTTCCGTTTACAGTAGCTTAATGTTTACGTAACTTTATAATGCTGTAATTTATGAAAGGGCTTATTGTCCGGAATCGCATTAAACTCAAAATAAAGGAGTTATTTACATGAACATAGTATTTTGTTTGCATATTATTATTTATTTATGCAATACAATAAATTAGATGCTATTTAAATTTAACAAAAACAGATTTTGAAAAATAACGACGAATAAGCCGGCATTATTATTTGGGATGTTAAGAGACAATCATCAGGTGTTCACCATGCCGTTTTATTTTTAACATTTCAAAATATTTATATAGATTTGCGGTCAGTTTTGAGCATAATATTATAATGATCAAGAAAAGTCGCAGGCTACGTACTTATATTATAAAAAAAAATATGGCGTGTAACCGAAAATCATGACGATTTCTTTACATTGCTATAAAATTTCTCTCATACGTTGATAAAGAAGTTTAACTTCAAAAATTCAATTATTACAAAATTATAGTAGCTATGTTAATTGTGAAAAAGCATTCGAAAAAGTAAAACGTGGGTGGTCTCCGGCCTTCCAACTCAGCGCGTGGAACTGTTGTTCTCTGGCTAAGTTTTGTTTCTAACCAAAAATCCTACGCCGGTATACCGACTAAAACCTCTCGATGGCCGTTTTGCGCATTTTGGGCGGTACGAGATATACAGAGTGATAGATGCCCTTAATTGTTCCCCGCTACCGCCCGGCGCTTTGTCCAAAAGTGGACTCCACTGCGATAGAAGAGCTCAAGTGACAGGCCCACTTGGACCTATTTTGGACGCACATTTGTTGTGAGCGTCCGCGACATGCACGAGGCCATGCGCCCTGCTGCACATCTCGGGATCATACATCTACTGCAAGGGCGCACCTTCCCCGTAGCACGCCCGACTATTCCGATAACCCCCTTAGTCGCCTCTTACGATAGGCAGGCGGCGCCGTGGCGGAATTCTTACGTCCCCAAACCACAGGTTCGGACGGACGAAAAGCAATACTACCTATAACACAGCTTTACTTGATTAAACTGGTCGAATTTCCAAATACGCTCTGTTTTTTCTAAAACCAACATTTTTAATGCGTTTCCAATGTCGCAGACATTTACCGGATAAACGAAATACGAAAAGATGATATTTGGTTTTAAAAACCACCGTATCGGCTGTTCTGCCCGAAGCTGTATTTAATCACACTCGTAATTTTTCCCATAATGGCCTCTATCAATAATCTTCCGAGTATCGGACTGTTACCAATAAACGGAACAAACAATCGTTGGACAGTCTCCAATAGAATATCTGTTTCGAGCCAAAATGAGGGAATGGAAGCATTTTGTTAATAAATTACAAATGTTTCTGATGGGGCTATTACTTTCGCTGAAGTGTGACGACTATCTGTCTAATCATTATTTGGTGGCACTTTCATCAGTATTTATTAGCCTGTAAAGAGTATTACAAAAATTAATCTGTCAAAGTGAAGTCTGAGAAAATTAGCCACATCCTCTAAAGCGATCTAAGCGATCGTAGGTTCTAATACTAGGCAAACACCTTTAACTATTAAAAGTGATGTTTGTATTCTTAATCAAACTTTTATACGAGGATCAGAGAGGTATTACTCAAAAATTTGGAAATACATTATGTGAAGTGCACCAATCCGCATTACTAAGGTATTTTCGTATCCGAAGAGAAGGCCCGTTACATAGGACGTACATCGGATAATGATGATGATTATGAGAGAAAAAAATGGATTTTTTTAAGTTCTATTTGCCAAAACTGAAAATAAAAATGCAGTCGGAATCTGTGCATCCCTGCCAAACGCTTTGTAGATAAAAAAGAAGGACGAATGAATACAGTACTCATATACCTACTTATATTTTTCGCCTAATAATGTATTCCCTAGTGGCCTAGTCGCACTTGATCATTCCCCTATATGTAATCCAGTTATAAAAATATTATAGAAAAGTCAAGTAGTAGTAGTAGTAAGTAGCGGTGTGTGTTTGATTAATTTTGTTTCCAAGAAACTTCGTTGTTATAAGAAGAAAAGTGCTGGGAATCCCGACATTATTTTATTAGACGTTTGATTAAGGCTTTTTGCTTCCTTTCTAGTTCTTATCAACTTACAGTGTTATAAAGTGAAGTTTTTCTCGAACAAGAGCGATTGTTCCATTTACTCTATTTTTAGAACTGTAGAATTCTTGAAAAATCATTCCATTTGTTCGTGGAAGCGCACATCCTTGGTTAATAAGGTTATTTCTCCACGTGTCAGAAATGTTTCGTTGTAGAAACAGTTTTATACACTCTATTATCTATTTTTATTCTTGTTTTAAAATGTTTTATGATGTGACTTAAACTAAACGCGAATGCATAGACAAGTTCTGAAGAGACAATAGGACTACAACATGCATTGATAGTCTGACAGCCCCGTGGCGCAGTTGGCTAGATACCAGCTCGCGAAACGAGAGACCGCGGATTCGATCCCCGCACCGAGACAAATGTTTGTGTGATCCACAAATATTTGTTTCGGGTCTGGGTGTTTGTGAGGCCGAAAAGTCTCTCGTAGTTCCTGATACCCACGACACAGGACTTGTATCCTAGTGTGGAGATCTTGGAGATACTGATAGTCACAGATTTAATAAATCAGCTTAGTGAAGAGCTTCTATTTACATTGTCTGAATCTTGCCTGATCATAAAACTGATGCCACCATAAGTCAAAAGGTAATTTTGCTAAACAAACTCATTTCAACCTCTTCAATAGCTCCCTTGATATCGTATTCTTATACGAGTATAAGTAACTGATTACATCTTTTAAATATTTGCACGAAGTGAGAATTCAACAATTTGTATTCACGGGTTGTATGACGGCAAATAATGAATGTTCAACGTATCTTCCCTCGGAGTCGCTCCCGACGAACCATAACTAGAATTTAATTGCTGTTTTATACAAATGTAAAAACTTCAGTAGACGTTAAAATATCGTAATACGTAGTTACGTAAGTGAGAAATTGCAAAACCATATTTTTTATTCAACACACACTTTAATGAAAAACTTCGACTTTGTATTTTAATTTCAAAGCGTAAAGAGAGTCCTTTAAATATGCATTACATAGGTGTTTTGGTTTTAAATGCAGTTCACGGAGTGTAGTTTTTCACAACCTGCCTTTGAGGAAAGTAGATAACGTTGACGTCAAATGCTTTGCATTTTCGTAAACACAGACGAAGTATAAAACATTTCCGAATTTCGTGCTAAACTCAAGTGGCTCTCTATACGTTCTCGCCGTAATACTCGCATCCTATCTCTCCTTTATTGTATCTTGTTCCATCCCACTGCTCCCCATTACCTCAAAAAACGCTTTAATTTTCTTTGTAACACACATGAAAGATATCTTAGGTCATCAGAGAACTTGGTACTAGAAATCCCCAAGCACGGCACTTCATTCCTGAGCAGGTCTTTTACCATTCATGCTGCACGCCTATGGAATGACTTGCCAGTCACGATAAGAGAAGCCAAATCACTTTTTATTTTCAAAAAACTCATCAAGGAACATTTTTTATCACTCACTATATAAAGTATATTATTCTTCTTTCTTCCGTTCATATATTTATTTACTTATTTCCTACTTATTGATTAATATATTATATACACATATCATATTATATTATATGTATATCTCATAGTATGTATGTTTATATTTACTGAATTAGTATGTAGTACTTACTAATTCATATATTTGTATTTATTATTTTTATTTTGTATATTTTTAAACATTTTGCGTACATCATATTATTATTATTATTTTATTTTTATTATTTCAAGTATTTACGTAAGTTGTGACCACCCACTCTATGCTTCCAATCTCTCCAGTCCATCTAACGGTTGCCTGGAAGAAATCGCCGACAGCGATAAGGCCGCCATTTGTAACACTACCTTATTTAGAGTTGCTTATACATATGTTGTTTTCTTATTATATGGTGTACAATAAAGAATAAATAAATAAATAAAAATAAATAAATATAAAATGAGCGCGGCTTCGCGTCAGCTCAAAGGCACTACAGGTCCAATTCTAGGTAGCTTCGATATGTATGCCGAATGCTAACTGGGCTCCTCTTACCAACTCGATAAATTTAAATGAATGTATCATGCATCGCAGGGGTATTGTTCAGTTCTGAGTTCAATTATGGTATCGATTATTATGGCGCAGACGAAATTAATCGCTAAAAATTATCCATGCCCGTATGAGAATTTCCTAATGCCTTGGAACTCTTATTCGCATGCTATACGAGAATTTTCAACGTCACTAACACATAGAGATCATTGGCGATACTTCCATAGAAGCCTAAAAGTCCTGCTTGCCTTACAAAATTCCGAATAATGATCTAAAGATCAGCTTCAAATCTTTATTTAAAAAAGGAATTTAAACATATTTAATAAATGAGAATATCCTGACCCCACAATAAATAAGTATAAACTAAACATTACACAATTAACAAAGTTACAGGCTTTTAGGCTTCTATGTAAGTACCGCCACTGGTGGAGATAGATAGTATTTGAATCACATAAAAACCTTTCGCCTTTCATTGCTAAAGCTGGTGTCCAACTGCGCCACGGAGGCTGTTCATTAATCAATTACCTCTTCATAAAATATATTTAAATTACCGTTTTAAATATCAAATTATACGATGCTCGAAAAAATATCTCCCGTGTTTAAGAATTTATACACCGTCCCAAGTTAAAAACGGGCAGGAGTGTGTGCGCTGTTTTGTCTCTTTGAACTCACCAAATGGAATTCGAACTTTACATTGACAAACTTTGTTTTTGCCTTGGTTTCAGATTTTGTACCCGAATTTGCTTTATCACGAAAAAGCGGCAAACTTTTGAGTGAGATCCTTTGTACCTAAGTTTAGTGGCTAAGATATTTTCAATATTTTACTTATTTTTTTGGATACTTTGAAGTTCGATTATTATTATTGTTCTTCAGCCATATTATTGTAATATTGGAAAATAATATTATCTTTTCACGTGTACATAGTAGTAGAAAATATATGTATGTAGTTCTCTAATGTTAATAAAATTATCTGTAATTAGTTTTTTTGCTCTCAGGCCCGTTAGAAGTTTCACACATGTTCCCATAAATACATTCAATTTCTCCAAGATTCCATCTATCCGTAACATAATTCATCAAAATTCTTATTTTACCGAAGGGACCCATGAATGCGCCTGATGTATCTGTATTCTCCTAATTTTTTGTAATACTCCCTTGGAAACCCCGCTGGGGAAACGTATTTGTTTAAATACTCATTTACTAACTTTTTCAAGGATTCGGACATTATGCATACACATTTATTATCATAATAACAATATTTTATTCGATAAAAACAATGACATCACGGCTTTAAATATTTCACGAGTATAATAAAATCCTTTAAACAAAAACTTAGGATAAAAATCTTATGTTAACCTGCCATTATTTTTCGCTAACCAAGAAGGCATGTCCAAAAGAAGAGTGAGTGAATATCTCTTACATTAAGTGGCACCTTTGCTTGAATGTCGAACTAATAAAAGAAGAAAATTCAAACATAGAACGACTTCTATTTTTATTTTTATTAAGCAGGCAGCTGAAGTAAAACAATGCATGTGAAACATAAAATTCATTTATTAGGAGCTCTGGCCGTTTATTAAAGTTACAGCAAAGAAGGTCGCTTGGGCCTTGTTTACATTTTTATGCATACTTAAAAATGAAATATGCGGCCACGCTGTGTCGCCTAACATTATTAATAGCATCCTACTCATTGTGTTAAATGTAACATCTCGGTCAACCCGACATTTTTACGACGCCCTGGAATGGAGTAATCGTCGGCTCTTTATGGTATTCTTTGAACTTTTGGCGTGCTAATTGTACCGGAAAATAAAAAAAAAAGTCTATTTTTTCGTAAATGGAACAAAATAGCAATTTGATAGCAATAGCCACAGCAGTCGTATTGTTTTAAGTATTGTAAAAAACTAACAAGTAATATTTGATGCAAAATGTATTCTTATTTATGTAATAATAAAAATGAAGAAATCATTCACTACCTCCTAGAATTTCAGTAAGCTCTTTATTCTAAATTTATAACAGTCCATCCCACGGTAGTCTGGAAGAAATCGCATTTAAAGTGACCGCCATTTGTTGCACCCTATTTTTATTTTGTACTAGCTGAACCGGCGAACTTCGTTCCGCCTAACAGTCGATTCTTGATTTAATTATTTTTTTTGCCTAAGTTACTCCTTATTACATCAGCTATCTGCCAGTGAAAGTCCAGTTAAAATTTCACCCGTTTCAGAGATTAGCCGGAACAAACAGACAGACAGACAAAAATTGTAAAAAACGTTATTTTGGTATATGTACTGTGTATACATCCATATGCATTTATTAAAAAGCGGTTATTTCAATGTTACAAACAGACACTCCAATTTTATTTATTTGTATGTATAAATGTTTTTTTTGTGTTGTACAATAAAGTCTGATAAATAAATAAAAAATCACATAACTAAGCTAGCTAACATAAATAAATGTAATAAAGGTTATGTAGGCAAGGTAAACGTATGGGGTGGCTAGGTAAAGTGCGTCCGAAATATGTTATTATTGACTTTGACTTTGTTACAAACATACAAAAATAGAAAATTTTATAATATTAATATACATAACGTGCACATCGTCCATTCATAAGAGCCTGTTAAGATATGAATACATTTGAATTTCTGTTTACATTTAGCATACGATTTCGTGTAGACAATGAAAGCATAATTATGTGTCAACAAATTATGCGTTGTTTAGAACTATAAATAGCAGTAATTTCATTCACAAAGGGAAACTTAAGTAGCATACTCGAGTGAAATTTGTATTTTGTATCACACACCCCTGAAGGGTAAAACGTTTACAGACATTCTTAAATTAATTCTTTTTTCTCGTCTGCATCAACAGTTCTAACTACTCGGATATTAGAAAGTTTCGTGATTCTTTGTGTGTGGCGAATGTCCACGGGACGAAGCAACACATTGCAGTATGTAGAAAAAAGTTTCGTATGGCTAAAGAAAATATTTTGTGTTATTACTCTCCGACGCGACGGCTAGTACTACGAGTATAATTACATAACATTTATAGACATAAAACTATGACTTGTCAGTTAAAATAATTTGAACTGAAACTGATTACTATCATATGATAGTAGTAATGTATATACATAAACAGATGTTACGTGATGCTACATGTTCTTCAGTTGATTGTTATATATGATTTTTCCCATAGATTTGTGGCTTACTAATGCGGTATCTTTTTGGCGTTTCTATTGCATTCGTATAAAAAATATAATATTAAAATCTAACTTAAACTTAACTACAAGTTTTTGCTTAAAATTATTTTCACAGTAATTAGTTTATTATTTTCAAATTTTGTGAATTCACTTTATGCGCTCTTTAAGTGGTGTAAGGTGGATAAGAGGAAGTAATGTGTTACTAAAGATAAAAGGCTGAGAACATTAAACAATACCGCTGAGAGTGCTAAAACAAATTGCAATCAAAACGCCAACATTAAAATTCTTTATAGGCGCTTCTGGAAATGTTATAAAGGTTCTCAGGGAAAAGTCGAAGTAAACTTTGTCATTCTATTTAATCCGGCGATGCTGTATAATTCCAACCACTTAAAACAAAGGAATAAACCTTCATTTCGAAATGGCTCTGCCGTATCATGCGGCTAAACAAAATTGGCCAATTTCGAGCAGTTATCAACAAAAAAGATGTACTCATCGACCTTTGTGGGATATTCATAACAATTTGCCGGCCACAAGGACGATGAACTTAATTCCTTTTATTACGTAAATGTCACAAAACAACGTTCATAAAAATACACACACACAACACAAGCTTGTTAACGAAGCGCCTTCGTATCGTAAAAATACTTACAGCGCAAAAAGCGTCGCGCTTAAAGCGAACTAATGTGATTACTTTAATGAATTAATGCGTGTAAAGATATCTTTTTAACTAAATTTTCAGCGTGAAAGCGCAATGGGTACCGATATTGGTATGTTTATCCAAAGTTTAAATGCTGGCATTAAATCAAGCTCTCCAAACCATGCTATTGCAAACATATATTTTATTTGACAGCCCCGTGGCGCAGATGGTTAGACACCAGCTTGCGAAACGAGAGGCCGCGGGTTCGATCCCCGCACCGAGACAAATGTTTGTGTGATCCAAAAATATTTGTTTCGGGTCTGGGTGTTTGTGAGACCGAAAAGTCTCTCGTAGTCTCTGATACCCACGACACAGGACTTGTATCCTGGTGTGGGGTCAGAACTATGTATGTGACTGTTGGGTGTAAAAAAAAAAAGTTTCGGTTACAGATATTAGATTAAAGTAAAATATATAACTATTTATATATGTAACTTTACAAAGGTCTGCCCCGCCGTCTCGTAGCACAATTGTGTGCGGTGCAATCTACAGGTCCTGGACTCGATTTCTAGGTTGGGGAAACGTTATTGCGTCTTCCATTAAGAAACTCCCAAGAACAGCAATGACTCTAAAGATGTACCTAAAATACAACAATAGGCAAAACGAAAAATGACAGTGTCCGTGGCGCAGTTGACTAAACACGAGCTGGTGAAACCAGAAGCCGCGGGTTCGAACCCCGCACCGACTAAAGTTTGTGTGAACCACAAATGTTTCTTTCGAGTCTGGCCCTCTCAGTTGTAGGAGAAACCCGTGCCCAGCAGTGGGACGTATATGGGCTGATGATGATAACAGTATACAGTGTGAGTTCAGAACTATGTATGTGACTGTTGGAAGTATATAGGCTCGTCGCCTACAATATTGAACTAAAAAATACAATGTCGAAACGTTGGCTCAAAAATGCACCTCTGCCTGCCTCTTCGGGGATGCAGTCGTGACTGTTTCTATATATACAATGGCTCCATTAAGTACAGAGCAAACACACACAAAACTTTTGAGCGCATTACGTTCATTAACTTGCACGTATTTTTGCTGTTAAAAGGTGTTAATTCAGCAGAATGGTGCGGAGTCGTGTTCCAAATGTTTCGCTTGTTTAGACCAACATCCATCAAAGTCAGAGGAATAGATAACTAAAAGCTGATGTATAGAGGTTTGAGGCGGCGCCCTCGAGATTCTTGCATACTTGTAAATAATGCTGTTTCATTATGTTTGTTGGTACTTTTATATTCGGTACGTTGTTTTTCTAGTTCTAAAATAAGAAAAGATTTTGTTTTTGTCATATTATTTTGACTATCAATAGTACTAGTATATGAAAATTATTTTTATTAGTAAATCTTAACGTACAAGATTTCATCAACAATAAAAATCTTAAAAATTTGGACCCGCATCAATATTTGTTTGATACACAAATATTAAGCTGTGGAAATGAAACCTACAACACTATTAGTAAAGTAAACAAACTTCAAAGCCTTATAACATTGTAAAAAAAATAAGTCTGTAAAGGCGACACTATTTTAGACCATCTATTTAAGCCTATTGTCGAGGCATAGAACTTTATTACTCCAGCGGCCATTATAGAAAAAGAATGTTCAATCACGGAAGTCGAGAGTCGGCTTAACGGTTGTTACAATTTGGCAACAACCTGGAGCAGTGGCTCAGCTTTGTCTATAAGATTAATTTGCCGTCTCTTTCAACCCACTTTACTCCAAATTAGTTGCACAAATATATTTTTTAATCGGGGCCAGGCCACAATTAAGCCTCTTTTTTACTGCCTGAGGGACCAGACCGCGTCATTGTCTCCAGTATTGTCTCGTGCGATGTAAAGGTCACGGGTTCGATTCAAGAGTCAGGAAATAAATTATAATTGGAATTTTTCATTAGAAAAAATCTCTTTTGGTGCAGAAATGCTTCTTTGCATGCTCCGTTCCATCTGGAATGTATACTACCTTCGCTTACAAACATAGATTCAGTGTTTTTATAAGTAATGTGTTTTTTCCTGAACTACCTAGTTAAGTTAGTAAATGAGCCAGATAATTCGTAAATTGACAAGTTATTGGAATGGAGCTATTGATTGCACACTAGAAAATGACACAAAATCTTAAAAGTCCGAGGTGCTCTTTAATCCATTTTGTTAAACTCATTTATAAAGTAAGGTGGTTATTGTTGTTTCGTGTTCTATCTATGACACCGCGCTATTACTTACAAAAGCATTGTTACTAAGTTTCCTCGGATTGGCGCACAAAGCACTCATTGTTTGAGCTATACACAAAAATTATCCACAACAAAAGAATATGTCGATTTGCCAGTGCTTACCAATTTGTCTCTCCATTGTTCGCGTGTGTCGGCTTATTTGTGGCCCGGTTCAATTGTAGATATGTATATTATCGCGGGGTCGAATGCTGCTTGCCGTATTTGTTCAATCATTCGCTTCGTACTATGATATGTTTGTCAACTGTTTTAATTTTAATAGGGATGGAGACACATGTTGATTGAGTACATGTGAAATAGGGGAAATAGAAGCCATTGTAATATTATTATCACCATCATTAAGATATAGGTATAAATTAATGAAGGTTGATTAATTTAATGAAAACTAGATATAAAATTATGTAGATTGATCACTGATGAGAAGCTTCCTATAAAATGTGGCATTTTAATTTATATATAAAAAAACTTACGTTTTTTGTTACTTGTGTTATGTATTAAAAAAACTTATGTTGTCTTTATAGACACAGAGGTTAAAGGATTTATTATATCATCCAAAGACTTTGAAAAAATGTTCCCGATTTTAAATTCTATATTTAAAATTAAGAATAAGCTAGCATCCGTTTAATAAGGTAACAACAAAACCTATTTAATTCTATATTTTTTATTTAAGCAAAAAAAATATCTGTTTCTGTTACGTCGTGAGAAGACGTGAACATTAGACAATAACTGTTTTAAACCGCGTTGTCGGGACCGATGCTTTTGTCTGGTATTTTTTGCATGGCGTATTGCCAGTTGTTAGATTGATATTATTTGTCTTAGACGATATAAAATAGAATAACCTTCTTCTTCCATTAATCATCCAAGGTCTCTTGAGAGGACTTGTCGGCGCCGAAACTGGAAAGTGCTTCGGCACTCATATTATACAATATATAAAAAATTAAACACTTGATGTAAAAAAAAAAATTAAGTACATCCAATAGGCGGTCGATAACAGCGATTTGTTGGATATGATGTTATGAGGACCAAAGACATGAAAATAATATTTAAAAAAAACTAAAAAAACACGCTTTTATAGAATATACAAAAAGCGTATTTTTTAATTTAAGTGAAACTTCTTTATCGACGTATGAGAGAAATTGGTCTTGACGCAGACACTCCGGGTCTCAGGTAAACAAAAAATCACTAATCCTGATTATCCTAGTAAGGATAATGGGTCAAAATATTTAAAATATTGAATTTTCATCGGTCTTTAATAAGTGTGCCAAATTTCGAGTTAATCCGATGTTTTGAAGGGGGTCAAAATCGTGTTCAAAGATTCTGTTACATCCTAACATACGTATGAAGCTAATATAAAGCGTATAAAAATGGAACAACACATTTGTCTATTTGGCAGACTATTAATATTAAAAATTGAAAGAGTTTGTACGGATACTTGTTACTCCATCACGCAAAAACAATTAACGGATTTGGATGATAAACGCCTATTACATAGACTGACACTATGTAATTTTATTTAGGTAATATTTATGCGAAAATAAATGTAGTAAAGAATATTTTCTTCTTACTTTATTTCATATTACCATTCAAATAACTGCTTCTATAAGTATAAAAATTATTTAAAAGTAAAACACAAAAGAATGCCAGATATATTTATAAACACGTTGTTTACCGCTCAGGTAATTTATTTTTACAAATGACCCAAACATTTTCCAGATAAAAACTTTAGATGTTGCTTATACGAAAAAATTCGGGCGGCCGGCGAAACTTCTTAATAAGATAAGACGTTATAAAATTTCGCTCACTCCAGACTTAACTCAGATCAGGAATTCTGTCAGATCCTGATTACTTAATGGATTTCGTAAACTGCTTATGCAAGTTCATCAAAGACCACTAACGTTGAAACTTTTGCTTATTAAGGACACATTTTCCGGCCAAAGGTAAATTAGAAGTTGAAAGATAAAAGATTAATTTCCAAGATTAGTTCGGGAGGGTCATGAAACCAGGGGATAACAATTGAAGTAAGCCTTTTTTTACTAAATAGATTAGGGTTACCTTTCCAACTAATGGTAAAAGTTGTACAGTCTAAATGAAGAATAGAACACTAAAAAACCGTTAGTTACCTTGTGTCTTTAATCACTATGCTGCTGTTCACCTTAGGTGAAGTGATCGCGTCATTTAATACATTGAATACTTTTTATTCCAAAAAAAAGTGAAATTCGTAGGTAACCTCTGACTTTATTATCCATTTTATTTTTGACACACTTGTTTTTTATTTTTCTTTGGTATCAATTCAGAAATATAGTTGAAGTGAGCTAAATCTAGTATCTATATAAGCAAAGAATTATAAATGAGATAATTCACTGTCCAATTTTTCAACGAGAAAATAAAACGGACAAATGACGGCTGTTGGGTCTCTGAGATTAATATAGGTGCCTTCTTAATAAAAAGAAACACACGTTCCGTAACGGCGATAGCTTAAAACTGACGATACCTGTAAAAGTCAAATTGAACAAAAATATCTTGACTTTGAAAAATATATTTAGACATAATCAGTAGGTATAATGATTTTACAACTTGACTAAAGTAAAACATAATAGACGCCTCCAAAACCAATATTTTAGAAATGATTATTTGTTACTCAGAAATTAGATGATAAATTCATATTATATACCTACTTCTTTAAATCCACAAACTTTATACAATCTTCAAAAGCGTCTGTAAACATTTCGTGATTTTATATTTCTCGTACCAACAAGATATGTAAAATGGATACATCCTTATGCATATTCACGCAGTTACCAGCAGAATTTCTAAGCTCGGTAACGGCCTGAAAGTATACGCCGTGCTCCGACTGCTGACTGTACGACACCCGACTGAAGACACGTAGATTGTGCAAATATTTATTCTAAACCAGCAGCTCAAACAAATATGTTTGTCACAATTTATGTATAAACCCCATTTCCATGTCCCAAGATTTTTATTCTGTAGAATGTTTTTTTATTGTTATTTTCATAGAAGCGTATTTCTGTATCCTTGTTTCGCCTATTGCATTTTATGACCATCGTAATAAGGTAGCGAGTCTGTTTACCGTTAAAGTGGGAAAAGTCACAGGTATTTTGCCGGGATTCAAACGCATGACCGACGAAATGGCGTATCGAAAAAGCCTGCACTTAATCCAATAAATCTACACTGTTACATAATATAAGCATGTGTAGGTGTTCACTTAATGTATTCTTAAATTGTGGTTAGTGGCGAGACTATAAAAGTCACAGCGACGTAAAGATGAATAAGCAGTTGCATTTCTTGTTATAACAAAACATTGTGCTGAAGTTTATAACTCGCACAATTCCTGTGCAAGTTGTACGAGTAATGTACACCGCAAGTATCGGATTTTATAATGAAGACTTTTAATGGAAAATGTTACGTGTATGAAAAGCGAAACTTTGCTTGTCGTAGAAACTAAATCATATTAAGTTTCTTAATGAATACGGCTTGGCTATTTTATAAAAGACAATAATTATGAATGGCTAAAGGATATTATATCCGTTTGGATAACGACCACCGTACATACAGTGTTAAACTCAATGTAAATACAATGCTGTCTAAATAGGGAATAATATAGTCATAAAAGCATGTCTTTCATCTATGTCACTTGACATAATGATGTCAGTCAAATCTATTATCTAGGTTTTAAAATTTGCCGTTATAAAAAACAAAACTTTAAACATGCTCAGGTTATTAAAATTTATAAATATTGGCACCGGATTAGTAACAAAGTATAAGGAACAAGCGAAATCAGTTTGCATGTCACAGAACGGATTTATATTGTTTTAACAAAAACCCGAACGTGTGTACACTTGGTACCGAGATGGATGACTGTCTCAAACAAGATAAAATCTAATTAACACCGCAGTCATTTGTTACAAATAAAAGGTAAATCCGTTACTGTCACCGAGAGAAACAACAAAATCTATGTTGAAAGTTTCACTCCGTAGGAGAATATAGTATAACATTAATGTAGAATTTAAATTACAAAAGGTACCATAATAAAGAAAATAAACCATCATTAAAATATATTTTACGGTTTATTAATTTCATTTTATCTTTTACAAACCAATCTTTTATTTATTTCCCGCTTTCATTTTTTACACATACATACATACATACATAAACTCACGCCTGTATTCCCCGAAGGGGTAGGCAGAGGTGCATTTCTGCACCCACATTTCGCCAGGTATGTATCAGTCCCACGTAATAGGGGGCGAGCCTATTGCCGTTTTTCGGGCACATTTCCAGACTCCGTGCTGTTACTGAGATTTCCCTAATGGGAAAACCCAATAACACTTTGCCCGACCCGGGAATCGAACCCAGGACCTCTAGATTGCACGGCACATACTTGTACCGCGAAACCACGAGGCAGAAACCATTTTTTCTATGAAAAATAATATAATAAAAAAGTGAGAGGTGTGGTCTTTTACGAGACTTAGTTCTTATTGCTCGAAAGATCTTTATATATAGCGGAAAGTAAATGATATATATTAAACAACCACTTTCGCATTAATAACATGAGTAGATAAGGATTAATGATTGGGTTTGCCCCAGCCCCCAAATCATACTCACGGATTATGCGTTATTTCCGTTGGATGTTTATTAACTGGGAAATAAGATTATCTTCAATGACCCAATGCATTATTTATTGAATATCCGTTGTCCGTGTGGATATTACATTCATTTTTATTTCTCGTATTCAGTGTTTGGTTTGAAGTTCAATTGTGTGTTGTGTTGTTTTCGAATTATATTGGGAATAATATTTGTAGTAGTACGGGATGGAGAATGGATGCTTTCAAATTCAAAAATACGCAAAGTATTGCCATATAACTTTTTCATAATAATTTAGTTTTATTAGATGTTAAGAAAATGAAAGAAGACGCAGTATTTTCATCATAAACCCATACAGTTTACTTATTTAAAAGAAGAAAAAAATGTCATTACTCTACATCTTATTTTATAATAAAGTTAACTGATGAAAAAAATTAAATTTTCAAAGCTTTTAACTTACAGTGAGAAATTGATGAGATTACAGTCCTAGGCACCGGTCTGACATATTTTAATTTGCCTAACAAACTAAAAAACTTTCCAATAAATTCATAACAAGTTTGACGACTTTATATAAAAAAAGAAGATTTATTGAATTCAACAGACAGATAACTAGCGTAAAAAATTGTGCTAGGCAAAACTTATCTAGATTATTTATAGCCTTCGCTCATAGACGTCGTTAATCTTATATGAGAAATTGGATGTGTTGAACACGTGTAATCAAAATATGGGTAACCGTTTTTAGAAGTATATAATATGTTTTTAATCAATTTAATAATAAGAAAATAAAATTTTCAGTAAAGTTTATCGACTGCCTCGTTAGTCGTACTATGTTAAAGCCCCAGGCCGAAAAATGTTATTAGGGTTTTTCCATTAGTGAATTATCAGTAGCCAGAATTCTAGAATAACGTGGAAAATAAAAATAAAATCTATGAATCTTTGGTACAGAAACTAATGTACTCGTATACGTATCCCTACGGGATTACAACCGTGAGCGTGTGTCAATACAATACTGAGTATGTGAAGCAATACCGGTATACTAAGCAAGAAAATAGTAAATTATTATTATTATCGTTAAAGTATTATTGCATACTGCTGTTAACATTTTGAAGTGGTAACTAAATCTGCATCCTTAGAAAATAAAACTCAAAGTACTAGTTTTTATGCATATTCTCGCTCAGTGACGGTACTTCCATAGAAGCCCAAAAGCATTACACGTTAATTGTATAAAGTCTAGTTTATAATCGTTTATTGTGGGGTCAGAATATTCTCATTTAATTATGTCAAATTGCTTTTCTTAAATTAAGATTTAAAGCTTAAAGATTATTATTCGAAGTTTTGTAAGGCAATCTGGGCTTTGGGGCTTTTATGGAAGTACTGCCACTGCTCTCGAGGTAATTATAAATAAAAAATATAAAAGATATCATTCTGGTGTTCATTTCTCAAAAAGACTCAGCCAGTCATACACTATCAACAGGTTGCATCTTTTTTTTTTCGGAGAATGTTGATTGACATTGACACATTGTTGGCCGTCATCCCTAAAGAGTTTGATCGATGTGTAACGAGAGGACGGACATTTTGTCCAACAGAAATAAGTCGTGATACCTTAATGGACAAAAATAATGAACCAAAATTTGTTTAGACTATGATAAATAGGTCTGCTTCACTCTTAGACTTCTTACTACTTATTGATAAGCAACACGCATTTTTGGAAATTATTTTTTAAACATTCGATTACACTTACCTTTAAGAATCCTTTCCTTATTTCATTAAAAAGACTACAACTAAAGTAAGAAAAAATCTTAAGCGAGCCGCTTACTCGTTCGCCGCTGCTATGCAAAAAAGTGTTTAGCCAATCGACTTCTCTTAAAACTGAACTTAACACTGAGCTTACCTGATAAAGTTAGCTGGCACAAACCAAAAAAAATAATTAACGAGAGTGATCTATTAAAAGTTGCAGATAAAGTATCTACATCACGATGAGACACGGATAAAGAAAGTTAACAGCATGTTTAGGTTGATATTAATACATCACGGTGGGGGACATCAATTTATCAGGCGGACAGGGGATACAGATACTGTCTCTGGCTGAAATTACTTGTAACCTCAAGATCTTCATCCATCTTGGTGCCATTTATCAATCGTTTGTTAATAACGAGTCTTTTGCCAGCAGCGCTTTATCAGAATTATTGGTTCATCGTTCATTTTTAGACCAGTAACATAAAATTAAAGTTGGGACTAATTAATTGAATTAAATACCATTGCACGTATACCGAGAGTAAATTGAACGAAACAAACAATATGAAGATTATATAACTTTTTAACCGACTTCAAAAAAAGGAGGAGGTTATCAAGTCGTCTGTATTTTTTTTTTTTATGTTTGTTACCTCAGAACTTGACTGTGTGGACCGATTTTGATGATTCTTTTTTTAAGTGAAAGCTGGTGCTTCCAGTTTGGTCCCATTTGAATTTGGTCTAGTTGTGACAATAGCTTCCATTAGAAAACCACAAAAATCTTAAATTTTCACCAATGTGCGTGACAAATCGACGAATAACTTAATATCATGCCAACCGATTTTGATGAATCCTTTTTTTTAATTGGTTAGGATGTACTTCTAGGGTAATGGCATGAGAGTTTGATTAGGTTATAATTATAGGATCCATAACAAAGTAACGGAACTCTTCAATTCTTAGGAGAAAACTAACGATACTCGGCCGAATCTTTATAGGCTACCCGGATATTTGAGTCACATAACGTCTTTATGGTCAAGTATTTGTCGTAGTCAAATATAATGTCAATGGAACACGTTAACGGCGTACAGTAAGGATGCGATCTGTGGCAGAATTTCTAACTGTCTTGAATCAAATTGCAATGCGCTTTCGTTTGTTGCTACGAAGCAACATGAAGCATGCGATCTAATTGCATTACTTAAGGTGTATTAAATATGTGAAGCGGTGGTAGCCGAGTGGGTGGTAGAAACATTTGCGTATGGTTGATGAGTTTTATAACCATATAATAGACTGGTGGTAGCGGTGTGGCAAAGTAACCGATTTGCAACGCATGATCGATCCGGTGGCTTCACAAAAAATTAAAAAATAAACAAAAATTTTAACAAAACAAAAACCGCCTTCAAAAAAACCTATTCCAAAACAAATTAAAATGCACTAAAAAGTAAAAAAATAATTGCGTATTCTTCTTTAACTTAATAATCAACCTACTATTTCTCTTCATCAATATATACATAGTTACGATCTATGTGTTTACGACGCAAGAAGCTAGGTGGGTACCTATCCACTTCAAATCTAACTCAACACATACCTATGAATAACAAACAATGATTAAAATATTTTTTAATGTTCTCCTATGTAAAATGAAATGAAAAATATTAGATTAGGTACTTAAAAGTCAATCAAATTATTACGATAATATAATGTAGTTTTAATTATTGTTATTCTTGGAGGCGGTGTCAGCCAAGGTAGGATTGTCGTATTATTATCCACTTTCTGGAAAATGGAAGCTGTGTTGTATTGTTGAATATAGCTTGTTAATGTATTATACTTTGTTAATATATAGTTTATTAAATTTGTTACAATTAATAAATAGTTAAGTACCATTAAAATCATAAGGAATATCTGCCCATACCTTTTCTAATTTACGGAATAATACCAAAAAACCCGTATTTAGTGGGAGCAAGTTTGGAGTTTAATTAGCTGAAAGAAGTTTTGCCTTGTGGTCGAGAGCTGCAGTAACGCGTTTAGCCGATAAGCAAAGTTTTATAAGTAAACACTTCGAGGATCTAAGCCAATCCAATCTGGATGGATCCGTTTTCGCGTTGTACGATAATAGTGAAATACTTGTAATTGGATTTTTCTGTTTCACTGCCACGTTGATCCCCAGATCAGATGTGCGATTTAAAGGGTCCTAGTTCGATTCCTGAACTTTTTTGAAGGTTTTCGGTACCCGTAGAAGCACGATGTATGGTAATTAAAAGACTTTTCCTCTATTACGGCGGAATAATCCGCAAATCCCACTTAAAGATAATAAACTTATGGCCGAATACTGAAACGCTACTTAATCTGAGGGCGACTTATATTTATGTGGCTGTTACAATTTAAGCGGTATATACTTAAAAAATGGCATGTAAAAGAACTTTTTGTGGTAATGTTGCCATTTACGGAAATTTAAGTAGGCATTAGTTAATCACAGTCTTAAAACCGATAAATGATGTTTCAGTACCTATACGGCTTAAATTATAACAGCCACTTAAATATAAGTCGCCCTCAGATTAAGTAGCGTTTCAGTATACGGCCATTAGTGTTTGTAATGTCATGTTCAAATAGACATACGTATATCTTAAATGTTCCAGTTTAAAGTTCTCACCATTTGGCGTAAAAATCGAATATAGTAAAACTAACTGAAACTGAACTTGGCTCACACCCAAACTTATTAGAGCGTTACATATTAGCTTCAATATAACATAGTATACGATGTGCAGGTTACTAACCCATAAAAGAACTAGAATGTGCGGTACAGACACGAGAATTTAATTCTGATCCTGCAGCATAAAATTACCCATATTATCAAATTGTCCCGAATTCGAATACCGGGTCGAGCAGTTTTAAATGGTAGAAACCAGTTAATTTAAACTGCAGTACGAATGGGTCAACTCAACCAGGATGGTACCACTGTCTTGTAGAAAAAGGGAAGTAATACTATTGCATTTTGTTTGGAGAATAAGATTAGCGAAGGCATAATTTGCTGACGGCATTTAATAATATATTCCTATTGCGGTTTTTGGACATGACATTTGGTCCGGCTTGGGACCTCTCATAAACACGGCAACTCAGTTTTAGTTATGTAATAAATAATGCCATGAGTTATTTTTTAACCTATGAGCAAACACACGAAATGAATGATGTGTGTTCGCAACGTGTTAAATCCGTAAATAAATTATCGTGCTCCTTTTCACGCAGTCACTCCAACGTCATATCAAAGGATATTCTCCTTTAGTTGATGTGGAATACTGAAAAATATTTAACTTTAAAGAAATGAATGTTATGAGTATACCGAGGAAATGCAGTGTACTTTTTAGTGTCACTATGTGTGGATAAAATTAATTCAGTGCTTTATAAATACATATTTTATTTTTCATGTAGTTTTTCTGCTTGTGCTATACTTACAATCTTTAAAGGAGACAAAAGGAATAGACAGGCTACCTTGTTAATTCCGCTGGATAAATGTGTCACAAGCGATCAATAGGTATTGGACTCGAAATTCGGATAGAGCAGTGTTATCGCGTTTTTGGAAATTCTTAGTTTTGAAAATATCAGTAGTACCCTCTATGAGGATGTTGAATTCATGCAGGTGTAGAAATATACATCTGCTACCCTCTTTGGGCATACTTCGCAGTTTCATATACCTATTATTATTTCTAGAATCAGTTATAAGCTACTCTTCGTCAAAATGCACCCAAACGAGGTCAGGTCAGTCCGCAAGCTAAATTACTTTCGCCCGCGGTTGCACTCTCATTAATATAGATTTTGCCAACCAATATTTAAAAAACCAAGCGGTTGCGCTCCACTTTGTCTGGAAGGAATGTTATAGAAAAGTAGCCTAATATCTTTTATTCCTTTGTCCCATATCTACACCAAAAGTCACCTAAATCGGTTAAATAGTTCCTGAGTTATCTATAGCAAACCATTTTCCAAACAATGTATTCTTATCTTTTTATAACCTTGGTATAGAAAATTAGGAATGTAATATTGTATATTATCTTCATCTGTACATCGAGCGATTTAACCTAAGCAAACAATCGTAGTAACAAGGGCATTTTAGGACTAGCACAAATCTAGACATCATTTTTAATTCAAGATAAATAGAAAATACCATAAAATCCCTGTCACGTTTCAAAGGAGTTCGGGAATGATCCAGAGTATTTATTTGGAACAATAAAAACGACCCTTGGGGAAAGTTACCTGTTTTTAGGGTCCGCTAGGGACTTCATCATAGGGATAAAAAGGGCCAAAGGTATACTGATATGGCTTTTATGGTGTTTGTCTAAAAATAATAATATTTAACTTGTCGTTATGATTAAAAGATACATTACTCTTTATTAAGAAAGTATAAAAACTAATATAATAAAATATAATAATAAATATATATTTTTATTTAATTATCACTCGTTATTGTAAAAATAAGATTAAAAAATAAATACAAAAAAATATGCAACAAATGGCAGCTTTATCACTTATGTGAGGTGTGACCCAGAGATTCTGTTTTCGATTCCCACGGAAAATTCGCTGTTGCAGCTCGAAGTCCGGAAATATGCTTTAAAACGGCAAAAAGCTCGTCCTCCATTTTAATGAAATTTAAAAAACAACTAGAAATGTTGATAAACAATTGGACATAATATATTTACGACTTCGCAGATAGGACCGTAATTATTTGTAGTAGGTATGTGTACAATAAATTATAAATAAAAATAAAATAAACACATCCCACCAACAGTCATAAGCCACTTAGTGCCGAAAATTTGGAATTGAGAGATGGAATTTTGTTATAAACTATTAGTGACTTTCTGGTTTTTAATCACCGAAATCCACATTTGTGAATAGTACAAAAGTCGTATTTTTGAGAAAACAAACTTACATCTAGTGATTGAATTGATTGTCTATTATTTCTTAATATATAGATATGTATGTTATTTATATATTTTGCTACTATAGATTTTGCCATTTTACAATAGTAAGAAGAAAAGTCGCTGGATGCAGGCTGCCTCCAACAAGCCACTGTGGAGATCATTGGGGGAGGCCTATGTTCAGCAGTAGACGTCTTTGGGCTGATGATGATGAAGAAGAAAAATTGTAAACTAGTTTTTGATTCGCTGGTGCAATGCCTTCAGTGTATTTTACTATACTTGAATAGAAAAGGTATTTCGTGAACTTCAATAAATTACTAAATAAAATTTATTTTACGCGGTTAAAAGTATTGCGGCAAAGTAATGGGCGCCCGATTTTTTAATTGGCATTGCACCGTGTTTGAGTATTTTTCTATTTAGTAATTCACTTTAATAAATGTTTTTTTTTCATGTAGAAACAACATCCATTTTATTTCGCGTAGTTTCCTTGACCCAGTAGTTAACTCGTTTCGTGAAAGACCCTTCGAAAAAGCTATCCAAGCATCCGGGCCCGTGTCAGGGTCTCATTTCCTTTTAATTCTCATTTGACCCGGTCGCCCCGATATTAAATACCCATTGACTACTACATCAGCTGAGGCTAAGTCGCGGCGGCTTAAGGTGATGGCTCACTAATATGATTTCGTCCATACAGCAACTTGTTTCCAAGTTAATCGATTCAGGCGAAGGTGCCAACGGTTGTTGCATATTGTCTGGAACATAAAATCAGGGTGACTTGTCAGTTATGTGGATATTGTTAAAACTTTCAACATAATTGCGAAATTCACTTCGTGTTATACTAAATAAATTTGATTTGAAGTAATAAAGCTGTATTCACAAGCTTTGTTGGCAATACATGTTTACCATTGTTTTGTGTTACTTTTTATTTCATGTATCAGTTTGTTTGACGTCAGAAAGACGAAACCAAACTAATTTTATAAATGTATGCACGTTACTATGTTTGCTAGAAAAGTTTTTACCTGTAAACAACGTAGAAATATGACTGGTAAGTTTTAGTGAGCTGGAACAAGCCGCTTCTTATTTATATAAGTTCTCAGCATCTACGATGAAAATTGAGAATCTACGATGCAGTGATTGGGGATTTAATTGACTAACGAAACATTTTTCAATACTATATGTGCGAGACAAAATTTCCCCAATGACATTCCATTAATGCAATGACCATGATTCTAATAAATGTTAAACTGGAAATTCAAGCTGAGCAAACAGAAAAATATACTTCTCAACTGACTAACAAGGATGTAATGTAAGCGCTCAACGGCGCCCTAATGTAGAATCTGCAGTGTTTAATGATAGTGGAAACGAGTTCCAGACGCGAAACAACTTTTAATTTGATTAGTTCCATGGTAACTTGTAACAAGAGATCGTTGGCAAGTTTTTCTAGTTACAACTACGTTATGTTAACAAGGCAAGTTATTAATTATGTGCCATGTTAAGTATGTGACGTTGTATAGCGGAGAAAATCTTAGCTTAGAGCCCGTCGTTTTTGCTGTATATGTATTCTGAGCGGAAAAAAATGTTCAATATGTCTAGAAATGTGAAATACTTTTAAGTTAATGACTGCCTCGTCATTTCTAGTTTAATACATATTATTTGCAATGAAAACAAAAATTAAAAAAACATAGAATATGCGTTGACGCTTCCAAGAGTATTCAAACTGTGTCGCAGTCATCAAGCGCCCTTCTAGTTCACGATCCTTCTAGTTCAAATATCCAAATCAAAATAGCCAATTGTTTAACAAAACAGTAATAAAAAATATATATTTTTTAATACTAATTGAATTTATGTGAGTGTGTGCGTATAAAATTTAAGTATATATTAGATAAAATTTCAGTAGTATCTAATTCTAACTAGTTTCTGCAGTATAAGTGTCAAAGTCAAAGTCAAAATTATCTTTAAGATAAGTCTCACGATGGCTTCCCGGCGTGGTTAGTGTTATTAGATTTTTCGTTAGGAAATTCTCCTTAGCAGCACGGACTCTGGAAATATGCGAAAAATAAGTAAGCTAGCCCTTGCGTGAGATTCAAAACACATCTTGAGAAACGTGAGTGTAAAAAGAGTACCAATAAATACTATGAAAGAAATCGTCACTTGCAAAAAAACATGTCACTGTCTCTGTCAAAAATCTAACTATCTTAAACTATAGAAGTTTATGACATAAAACCTACAAGTCTCCTTACGAAATGTTTTTGGGTTATAACAATTTTGAATAAATTAGAGACAAACGTCACGCATAGTCTCGGATACACGATCGCATTTTAGTATATATTCGCAGGCCCGCCGCTAGTAGCTTCTTCGACGCCCGCGTGCAAATCCGATTATAACACCCTACACATTAAAACTCAAAAAAAGCAAAGGAGGTTACCTACAAAATTCTGGTATCAACTTTCTTGGATCCAAAATGTAATGACGTTTCTTATACTTGAGGTGGGTTGGGTATTATGACAATGACTTGAATTATCTTACTTGAATATGAATCGCTCGATTTGCCGCCCCCCCTGGACATGCCGCGCTTATGGTGCACGCTTTACACGCCCGCTTGCGGCGGACCTGCATATTCGGAATTTGCGTCTGAAAAATAATATCCAGCTGTTATCGTTTCTGTACTAACACGAATACAGTTATATCACAATACAGGATTTCGCTGCAAAAACACGAAAATATTTTCAAATATAATGCCAGATTTAATATTTGAATTGCAATGCATACAGCAGACGACGCACGTTAAAGAATATTGTGCTTTCAGAGTATGGTAAATGGTTTTTGGGTGCGCATTGTAAGTACTTATAGGTAATTATAAAGAACGTGACCGCCCTTTGTGTGATTTTTTATGAACCTTACATCTTATGCGTGAACTAAATACGACTACACATTAAGAGAAGAGATTGTTTTAACGAAATACTCATTCTTTATAAATATAAACACTCATTATTCATACACCTGTATTCTCGTTAGGACAGGCAGAGGTGTATTTCTATACCCACGTTTCGCCAGTATCTTTAAGTCCCACGTAAAAAAAACTGGTTACCCGCATTGAATAAAATTATTATTTAAACAAAGGAAAATTAATGATGAATCATAATAGTTAAATATCTTTAAATAAATAACAACGCTACTGTATTAAACCTTCCTTGGTAAACGTAATACAAAGCATTTACTATTTCGTATTGCAATGATAAATGTGTATAAAGACAGTAAACGTATTTATTTTTTATTTTTTTCGGATTTTTTGAATGTCACGGTGTTTGTAATCACCATGGCTAATGCCTATCTTAGTTTTTGATTACCGCCCTTATACACCCTGAATAAAACTAGGTTTTTTTAATATATGAAAGTTTTATCAGAAATAATTTACTTTGTAATTTAAGTTGTTTCTTCTTTGACTTTGACTTTAGGCGGATTGTACGAACTATGTCAACATTGTAAAATTGCTGAAGAAAATTGATTTCTTCGCTGTATAGGCATCGCATTGTGTCTCGAAAGAAAGTATCGTGGGAAAACACCGCGTGTCGCTGATATAATTCCTACATGTTCTTCTTTCTGTAGAGAAATTTCACAGCCAAAGCTTACGCTATTGAAAAGAGCAACACTAGTTTCTTTCTTTTATTCTCTGGTGAATTTTGGTTTTCGAACTTGGAGGTGAATTAACATCATTTAAATAAATATTTCACTGAATCACTAAACTACTTTCATTATCAAGGAACCGAAATTGCTATTAGTGAAAAATGTCTCAGTCAATGTTACCCTCTATGAAAATCATCATCTGAAAATTTATTTTTATAAATTACAATTTATTTATTTTATACAACGTTTAAATAAACCGATGGCCGATGGGGCCAAAAGGTTCTCGAGTGGAGGCCACGTACCGGAAAGCGCAGCGTAGGACGTCCACCCACAAGATGGTCCGACGACCTGGTAAAGGTCGCGGGTCGTCGCTGGATGCAGGCTGCCTCCAACAGGTCACTATGGAAGTCATTGGTGGAGGCCTATGTTCAGTAGTGGACTTCCTTAGACTGATAATGATGATGATGATGAAATAAATCACTTAAATACCAAAAAAAAACATTTACATTTATGTAAGAATGATACAAGGTACTTACTGTAGTATAGAATAAACATTTGAAAGGTAAAGCGTCTCGTATATAACTTTTATATAAATAATACAAACGTCATCTGGCCAACGGTTCAAGGCGGGAGTTTCAAGGCGGTATTGGCTGGCGTTCCGAGCCAGCACCGCATGTGACACTTGACGACTTTTCAATTTGCAAGTGCGCACTTTTACAGCTACAGTGGCTTTTACTTCAAAGTGCAATCACATAGAAACTGCTTCAAATAATGACATCGACGAAGCGCTTGCGAAGAGATGGTAGAATGTACTACTTCTATTAAATAAAATGTCCAGACAACATTAAAAATGGCTTGAATATAATTTTCAATAACTATTTCGTGCATAACCAATGCCTCATCCACATCTATTCCAAAATACATCAATAAGGTATAATGATTTAATATTCGGTTTATTATACACCTGTAAGTTCACCTTCAAGTTCAGTTATTAGGATTGCGATTAATTCACAATATCTAATTGAATTATTTAATTTATATACAATATAACGTTTTCCAAAACTAAAATCACAATACCTCTCTTAAACAAACATTACCATTTAAGTCGCAGCTTCGCATTTTAGCTTTGAATTAACCGACGGGGGGTTCTTTACACAAAAATACAGATGCAAGCGTCGGCTTGCGGTTGCCTCAGAGCCACACGATCGGGCTGTAAAGCTCGCTTATGCAGTTAATCCCTCGAGTAAGATTGTACGAGTGTATCCCGTACATATAATATACGTCGTCTCGGACAAAGTCTTTTCTGATTTTATTTGTTTCGTCTTACATTTTTTATTATCTTGCTGTACTCATAGATATGAATTATCATAAATTTAAGTTTGGATATTGACATTGTTGACCCGGACTGGAGGTTGGCGTGTGACATTAAAAGGATTTGACAAGACAAGTAATAAGTAGAGCCACGGTGCACAGTCCGCTTGGACTGTGGTACGAATACACTGGCTTGTGGTGTCACTTACACTTACAGAAAATCGATGTAAAGGAATTTTGTTGCGCTTCGTTTGGTGAGAGAAATTGCTGGAGACCCAATTTTCTATTGGCAGAACATACGTATCCACCTGCATTAAGTCATAATGATGCACATAAGTGTGTCGTGTTCTATGATACAGTGCTATTTCTACTTAATTAATATTATGATAATATTATTCAGGGCAACAGACGAGAAGATCGAACAATTGTTATTGTCTTCCCAATAGATGGGTTTTTATACGTACTATTTTATATTGTAGACATAATATTTTATGTGTTCGTATACAAACGATTTTTGGGTATCATCCACACTAATAAAATAAGTAATCTATTCGTAAACATCTTTAGATTATACATATTATTCCTATAGTACACAAAATAAAAATTTTATTGTATGTACGCAAACTTATCATAGATTGTCAATTTATTACACATAGCTTTTGCCCGCGACTCCGTCCGCGTAGTCTACAGGGTTGGATTCAGAAAGAAAATAAGTTGTAGTCTATTTTATTCTACAGAGTCCCATTTATGTCCATACCAAAAATCGTTCACATCGGTCAAATGCTTAAGGCGTGAAAGCGTAACAGTCATATAGTTATTTTATCATTTATAACATATAAAACCAAGGAGTTTAAAAATAAATTTCTGAACGCACGCATAAATATTTGACAACTAACAAATATGTCACTCCCTTTTCATTACTGATTATTCTACATTTTAAAATGTAAAATGCGCAATTGTTCGAATATTGTGGATATATGTTGTCGATTCAAAACCTTTATTTAAATACGTTCATTAATATGAGGGGACCATTAACCGTATTGGCGGGATAAACATAAAATGTTTGACGTACGTGACGCGTACGCCAAAATAGCCCGCAGATAGCAGATTTTTCCCGACTTACTTAACAATTATCGTTATATTTTGGACAATTCACACACTATCTTTAAAAAGTATAGCCTATGTGTTATTCTGATGTATAAGCTATATTATTGTAAACTTTCATTACAATCCATTCGGTAGTTTTTGCGTGAAAGAGCAACAAATATCCAGACATCCAGACATCCAGACATCCAGACATCCATACATTATTACAAACTTTCGCGTTTATAATATTAGTAAGATCATACGACGTCTGCCAACATCTAAAATGTAATATAACATAAGAACTCCGCATGTACATACATACATTAAACAATGCTTATGACATATTAAAAATGGAGATGACATGATAAAGGGAAGATATCGTTCGTTCCATATAATTCGAAAAACGTTCTTATCCATTTGAATTCACGGCGAAGGAGGCTAGATAAAAAAAATATATTTCTTTGTATGTAGGTACTTTTATACGTGAAGAAACCTTACTTGTGATGTAATTGTTACTCATACTTGTATGTTTATTATTATTGTCGTATTTTGTCTCAAACATAAAACGAATACCTACGCGAAATTTTGAAATATATATTAGTTATCCAGCTTTCCTTCCAAAATAATTCTAACTCTAGAATTTCATACAACAGGTATACCTGCGCACTTTATTAAATGCAGTAGACAACGCTTCCTTAGTTGTATTTTCATGTTATATCCATAATATATAGCGGATGCGAGGACTTTAATGAAACCCGACCAAGATTAGAGCGTGTTAAACCATCTTCTTATGACGTGATTCTAATGTTAAAGTCACAACTTAAATTGAAGGTTTACTGAGTATAGTCGATCGTCTTTTGTTTATAACTGAGGCATAACTTAAGACTGGCAAGTTTAAAATTGAATACAGAGAGAAATAACAATTTATGTAAGAAGACAATGAATAAAGAAGGTTTAAGATTATATTTAGTGCGCATTAAGTAAGAAAGGAGTTGTTACAAAATGTCATTAACCGGTGTAAAAAGTACACGTGCTAATATAAGTTTTAGATATTATAGTCATCGACTATAGCCGCCCTGTTCGATGTACTCGTAACCCACAAAAAAAAACATGGAAATACTTTTTGTACATGTCACGCCCAAAGGATTAGAAAGCTGAAGTGACAATGGACAGGGCATACAGGTTTTCGAGTGGAGGCCGCGTACCGGCAAGCGCAGCGTTGGACGTCCACCCACCCATTTAGTGCTTCCGACGGAACATTTTGGAAGTCTTTGGGAGAGGCCAATGTCCAGCAGTCGACGTCTTTAGGCTGATGATGATGATGATGATTATGATGATGATGATGATTATGATGATGGTGATGATGATACATATCACTGACCTCGATTCACGGATCCCCTCAACGATCCTAGCTACGCCAGTAAATTTTTTTATAAAACTTGTATTTATGTATGTACGTACACATTTATTTACATACATATGCATGTATAATGTCATGTCTACACTATTAGACGTCAGCTTGCCGAGCAAACATTAATAAGTTTTGTTTTTATTCCCGAGCACTACTGCCCCATACCCGATAAGATTAAACTGTCAAGATGGTGGTAAACTGCACTGATTTTCTCTTTAAAAGGCGCATTTTCAGCATCGCAGTAGTGACAAGCATAAAACAACTTAATTAAATAAATTCCTTGCTTCAGCTGAAACGTTAAACTTTTCCGAGCAATCGTGCGTGCAATTTGTTTTAGTGAAATAAAATTGGAATTGCTAATGACATTTTGAGTAAATGTGTTAAGAGTTTGTGGATATTTTATTTTGTAGATCCGCCAAACTAGTTGACTGTCATTATGGAAAGACATCGGAGAAGTTAAATAAATAGACCCAACAGTCGCATACATAGTTCTGACCCTACAATAATATATGAGTCTTGTGTCGTGGCCGTGGGTATCATAAACTATGATATCTACTGGTCTCACAAACACCCAGACCGGAAACAAATATTTGTGGATCACACAAACATTTGTCCCAGTGCGGGGTTCGAACCCGCGGCCTCTCGTTTCGCAAGCTGGTGTTTAGCCAACAGCGCCACGGGGCTGGTAAGTTGAACTCGGAAAATTGTTTGGTAAGGAAAAACAGAGAGAAAGTAACTGGTGAAAGATAGATTTAGAAATCTCTACATACTCCTTCGGAAACATAGACACTGTATGTAATGCAGCGCTTATTAATTTTGCCACGAGGTTAAGGCAATACGTAATAACATGTATCCATATACACAGCAACGTATAGCTTTAACATCGTGAATATTACGTATGGATATCCCATCGTAGCGTTGCTTCTAGATAACCTAATACGACAGTTGTAGTTTCGAAGATATCATTATATGTTGGGATCCGTAACATTGCATCGAACTTTCATTAAGTGATGGCCTCGAAGTTTAAGTGCAGGGTCGGGAATCTCGGCGATCGTGGGTTTAAACTCCAGGCACCTCTGACTATTCAAAGTTATGTGAGTATACACAATGAATTATCACTTACTTTAACGGTGAACGAAAACGTCGTAAGGTAACCGGCACACCTAAAAAAGTTCATAGGTATTTTAGGTGTGTAGTCCACCAAACCGCACTAGGCCAGCGTGGTGGACTAAGGCCTAAACAGTTGTGGAGGAGGCCCGTGCCCAGCAGTGGGACGAATATGGGCTAATGATGATGATGATGATGATGATCATGATCATTGTTTTAAGAATTTTAAGAAAGGTTTGATCAACTTTAGTCGATGTTTTGAAATGAATAAAGTCACACTGTCTACTCAAACAAAGTGGAAAATACAAAAGGGAAATAATATTTTTTCTATGAAACCCAGCGTAGTGGAACGATAGCAATTATCGCGAGTGCACATATTTCTTTGTTATGCTCTTATTACTCGCCACTTTAATTAATAATTATCAACAACAGTATGGAAATAACAAATCTAATTATTTATTGATTGTTTGATGTCGCAAAGTCCGTGCTAACGAGAATATTGTTTACGTTTTATTATTGCCTCATTCACTATGGATAAATTGGTAAATTTACTCATAATAATCTGTCAACATAATTTTCAATTCACATTAGATTATAATCGCTATGTTTACTCCTATATTCTGTATTTATGTATTTTTTTCCATACTTGTATGCCGAACTGGCATCCGATAGTACCTACTGTTAAAAAAAAAAGTTGACCCCGAAACGCGACTGTGTGCTATGAACGAAAAACAAAAATATTGCTTCGCGTAGTGTTTCTGTGAAAAAGTGACACTTTTCCTGTCGAACCAGCCGTCTGATGTGTTCCACAGTCTCCTCTAATAATAGCATAGACCTATTATAACAAGGTGTTGTTTAATGAAATAGTTGAAGATTTAATGTAAATGTTCTCTAAACAATAGGCACAACTCCCACCTCATAAACTCTCATAAATAAAATACAATACGATTTAAATTCATTATATACCATAAGAAAATGTTATAACAATTAAAAATTTTCTTTGTGAAATTTTCTCCAGTGGCTGTATACTTTACAAAATACATCTTCATAACTCAACGTCACTAAATTTCAACCCCAAGAATTATATAGGCGCTTAAAGTTTATTGCTTCTGGGCAAATGAATTAATTAAAACAACGGATATAACATCGTCGGGATGAACTCAAGCGGAAATGCAAATTATGTAGCAGTACTTATCTTTGTTATAATCCTTATAGCTCCCAGCCTCTTGTCACGTCTTGGTCGTAGGCGTTTACTTTAAACTTTACAAGCGTTAAGTTCCAGTTTCCTATTTGTATTAAAAAATCGGTATAATTTATTACACTTAAACACGGGAGGAAAACTGCCTCGTAATCAACGGCTGAAATATGTGTCGTGCGATCAAGAGATCCCGGGTGCGATTCCTGGACCAGGCAAAGTATTGTAAGGTTTTTCCATGAGGAAATTCTCAGTAGGAGCACGAAGTCTGGAATTGTCATAGGCATGTCCCCTATTACGTGAGACGAAAATACAATTGGCGAAAAGTGGGTGCAGAAATGCACCTCTGCCTTCGAGGATTACAGGTGTGGATGCGTATGTACATTATGTACGGAAGGAAAACGTCATAAGAGAATTTTTACATCAAAAAGTTGTGCACAAGAAATTTCTTAGGTAATCGGTGGATTAAGGTATAACCTCTTTTAACCATAGAGCCGTGCTCAGCAGCATAAGAAATGACATTATATTTTTATATTACATACCCATTGGTCCAATCTCGCCACAGCATTAACAATTCCTGCACGACTGCCAATGGCTGCGTGTATAGAATTTTTAAAATAAATATTTTTCTAAAATATATTTTACACCCACGTTGAGGATTGCATTTCAACATTGAAATATTTATTTTATAAAACTGCTCACAATAGTATCGAGTTAAGTTTCAGTCAACATTTATAGTAGAAATTTTTGAATTACATATATCAGCGATTTTAGAGGATTTATTTAAAATTATATAAAACGATTCGCATTTTAACAAGTTCAATTTTAATCTCAATAGTGAGACTTTCACCTTTTTCCGAATATATTTCCAAACTCCATTTTGCAACTGACTATTTCTAACCGGAAAAAATATATCTTGAAACTTTATTTTTCCTAGAACCTTCGATCGCACGGGTCAATGTATGCCACTAGACCAACGCTGCAGTGACGACTCTGTAGATCTGTAATCAAATTAATGTAATTAGATTTGAAAGTAATTAAATCATTCATTTCATTCATCACTGCTGGGCACGGGCCTCCTCTACAATTGAGAGGGTTTAGGCCTTAGTTCACCACGCTGGCCTAATGCGGGTTGGCGGACTACACACCTAAGAAATTCCTAAGAACTTTTAGGTGTGCAGGTTTCATCACGATGTTTTCCTTCACCTTTAAAGTACGTGATGATTCATTGTGAATACACACATAACTTCAAAAAGACAGAGGTGTGCCTGGGGTTTTAACCCGCGACCGTCGAGATTCTCGACCGCGTGCCTAAACCTCGAGGCCATCACGACTTTTTAAGTAATTAAATACAACTACCAAAATAAAATACAACTATGACCAAAATTTTAAATGGAGTTGGTACATTAACGGTAGTAAAGATGACTTTATAGTTTAAAATAATCGCTGGAACAATGCCTTCATATTAAATGGATGCATTTTATGAGTTTTAAAAGAGCATTAAATAGTAATTGGGATATTTTAAAAGCTATTTACAACTGCCTCGTGGTCTCGCGGTACAAGTGTATGCCGTGCGATCTGGAGGTCCTAGGTTCGATTCCCGGGTCGGGCAAGGTGTTATTGGGTTTTTCCATTAAGAAATTCTCAGTAACAGCACGGAGTCTGGAAATGTGCCCGAAAAACGGCAATAGGCTCGCCCCCTATTACGTGGGACTGATACATACCTGGCGAAATGTGGGTGCAGTAATGCACCTCTGCCTACCCCTTCGGGGAATACAGGCGTGAGTTTATGTATGTATGTATGTATGTATTTACAATAACAAGCGTTGTTATATTAAAATTTTATTTACGAGACAGTTACCTTTAATTTTAATATCGACGGCGTCGTAGTTCGATAAGTGGCGCGATTCCTGGGTCGCTGAAGGTTTTTTGGGGTTTCTTTTCTCAATAAGCGCGCAGAGTCCAAGATTTGAAACGTGGCTACAAAAAATCACTTACCATACCACAATATAGTGTTAAGGCATGTGTTTATATTACATATAAACCACATTCGGTTTCGGAATATCAAACGTACATACGTACGTCTAATATTCCTTACTATATTCTATAAGCCCGGAAACTCGCACTAGGCCAGCGAAGTGGACTAAGGCCTAAACCCGCTCAGTGGTAGAGGAGGCTCGTGCCCTCGTGCAGTGCTCGTGCAGTGGGACGTATATGGACTTATGATGATGATGTCGTCTAATATTTCGAAGCTAAGCGCCAATGCTTATTTGAAGTTGATTCTTCTTCATTTGTAGCACCATTCTACGTGCTTGCTTACTATTTTTCTTTGCTAATAAAAATGTAATATTTTCCTTTGGTTCGCATTTTGCAATATGCGCAGTATCGCGGTTGCCACCTAATCATTCATTCTCTAGCAAAATGGTAATGCAGTGTCTGCGACGCTTTATAAATGCTTGCAATATTTCATCGACACCGCTTATGAAAATGACTAAGTATTGGAAACACATTTCATGTATAAATATGGTGTAATTCATTTTTTTGATGTTTTTGTTTTTGTAATTCATCTTCTTGACCTATACCATAAGTATGTTGCTGTGGAATGACGGGAAATGTCTATCATTTGACCTGCTACCGTTGCATTGACAACCTAGTATTTTAATTGATTATATGGCAAAGATTTCTCAAACCGAATGTAGACTGCTAAGAAACGACTTAGATCATCCTCCAATCGTCAGCATAATAGTTGCCGTCTGATGGTAACCGAATATACACAGCCTATTCCCAGAACGCTTATTTGCATGTATTACTATGGCCGGTGGCCAGCTAAACGAATACCAATGTCTCACCACCACAGTAGACGAAAAAATGGACATTAATACGTTTTTTTTTTTAAGTTTCTAATATATCTTTTTACCTTATTTACTGAATAAACAACCAGACCTAGAATAACACGATAACAATACATTACTTAGGGACAAGGGCGATTAGCGTCCCCGCGCGGCGGCTCAACTCGGCTTAAGAAAGGTTTTAGTGATTCATCAGTTTACTGTACTAGTTATAAATATTTACTAACCTAAACTTGTCAACGTTTTTTTTTAATACAAAATGTTAAATATAATTAGCACTGAAAAAAAGGATCTATATGTTACATGGTAGACTAGCTAAATGATATAAGTACAATCATTTTTAACCAAACGGATAAGCGAATTCGTGTTTCTACATCTACGTTTCCAAGTTGTTATATGCGTATTAAAACTTATGCCATTTGCCGGGAACTATTACAGACTTTGTGCTGTTACTGATTTTTTTAATGGAAAAAACAATAATAGATATTCACAGACCTGGAAATCTAACTCGAAACTCTCCGACACACATTACACACAGAGCCTTATAAACGCTGAGCTGGCATAGGCCAGTTAACATAAACCTAACCACTTTACGTTGTAGATACAGCAGCGAAACATACTACATATATGAGATATCTCAATAATTAAATTACTAGAAAAGTTCATAAAACCAACGATGATAAAACACTTCAAGTACGAAGGAATAAAAAGAGGCCAGAATACAAAACACACGCGCTGCGCCATGTAATAAAATTCAAATCGAGTTTACAAACCTGAACTTTGTAAGATTCCGCTAAGCTCCAGCCTAAGATGATATTGAAATTAAATATTACGCAAATTTTCTTCCACCTAAGCATGGAAAGACGGAGTCTGAACACAGAAATTGAATTAACCAAATCCCTTTGACGAACTTCGTGTTTACTAGCAACTGGGTTAAACCGTGAAATTATTACAGCCGCGAAATTTTGAAGCTGCTTTGCGGTCGCCGCTAGTGCTGTTTATTTTATTAAGATTAACAACTGTACATTATCCACAGCTTAATGGGCATTTGCTGACTTTTAGTGCCTTGTTGATTCTGCAGTAAGCAATCTAGGAGTCCCGAGTTGGATTCCCGCCTTGGTTAAAGTTTTATAAGACTTAAAAAAAATGTCGGTAGCAGCAAAGGTATTCGAAAAACGTTAACAGACTCGAATGTTGTTACTTTGGTGTTGAAACATGAAGAGATAAAGGATTTGTATCACATTTTAAAAACACAATTCGTGAAATTCGATGATAAAGGTTAGCTAATTGGGACAATGGCCCTATCCTTTTTGTAATAAATCACATCGAAATCCATGTTAACAACCGACCCATCAAACACGAATATAAAATCTTTTCAAAATGTATTCACAGCGTATTTAATACATAAAAGCATTTGGGACAGTTACATAGCATGTTAAAATACTTAGATTTACATGATAATTGATGGAACTCATTAAGGGCGGTTAATGGTGCAGTCGGTTTAAAAAAAAACACATTAGACGCTGAGTGGGGCTAAATGAGCAACGTCCAATAAATTCAGTGCTTTGAACCCCGCCTGACCTAAATACACTGATGACACAACTTCAATAGACTATTCGGGAATTTTGGAAGCGTAACAAAGCGTGCAAAACTATAGCTACAAAAATACCAGTCTATTTAATTAAAGCTTCACGGTGTGATAGTTCAAAAAAGGCCAAAATCAAATTGAATTAGATTGATATCAAAGTTTTAAGAATATTTATTCGACATTGGTAACATATCGATTTCGGGGTAAAAAAAAATAACTTTCTAGATTAGAGAAGTTGCGGGATCTCTGCACGGACGTATATCTGCTTGAAATACAATTTGCCCGGACCTGGGATTTGTATAATCGTTTGAGAATGGTGTCTAGTATATACCCACAACATATGTATAATCTTGTTGTGAGTAAAAAACACAATAATTAATTCCACACGCGACACAGAGCCGTAATATGAATTTAATCAACTTAAAGCAGTTCACAGATTCAATATTTTATTTATTTACATTCAATCTTTATTTATTTATTTAATATCCTTTTTTGTACACTATACTAGTAAATACAATATAAACGAGATATACAACTTAGAGAAAAATATATAGGTAAAGCTAAAACAGGCGGTCTTATCGTTAGCTGGGATTTCTTCCAGACAACCTGCGGTACTGGTAATGAAAAGTAATCTTTAATATTCTCTATACAAAACGTATCTCAGTTTCATTGAAATATAAGTGCCATGCCTTCTGAAAATATTTAATATTCTTAAGTAAATTAAGTGAATGTTCCCAACACAATTAATTAAATAAATTATTTTACAGAAAACGTATTCAACGTTTATCTCAAGCTCTTTAGTTATGGCACATTTACATCATTTGCAAATGTAGAAATTTACGCTCGGTAAGTTTACGCCTTAAGCGGTTGAACTGAAACTTTTCTCATTATGGCCACTATCTAATGTGTCAGCTATAATTAAAAAATGGGTAGACGCCGGGCAAATGTTAATGTTTGATAATCAGAACCCATTGTTTACATTCAGGGCACATTTTAAATGCATACAAACACTTACGCTACCCACATGAACAAATTTCAACTACTCACAAAATATTTCTGAATTAATCTTTATACACTGTCTCAAGACGACAGAATGGTGTATGATCGAGAGGTTATAGGTTCGATTCCCGGACTGGACAAAGTTTTCCTTTAAAAAAAAATCTATAATAGCACGGAGACTGGAAACGAATCTGAAGAAGACAGTAGATTCGCCATCTCTTACGTATGACTCAAAACAGCTGGCGAAGCGGCAAAGAAATACACCTGCCTGTCCCTTTGTGAATACAAGCGTGAGTATCTCTATATTTGTGTAAGTTCACATTTAATATAAACAAACACTGAAAATGTTTATTAAAATAAGCAACTCCCACACTCACAGCTTTGTACGTTTCATACACATTAACATTTCACAGACGCGGCAACACCTACCTTTATAGAGATAATGCCTAGAAGCAACAAACACAAAATGTCCGCCCCGGAGACCTGAAACTACTACGCAACTTAATTAATTTCACGCCCACATCTACACTAGTTGCGAATGTTACCCGAATACATTTCCCTTTCACATCGAATGTACAAGATAAGTCCCGGACAAGTCAGGATTATCGAGAGCCCTCTAAGATTTATTGCTTGAGAAACACCCGTCTTATCTCGCTGTTCTATATATAAATACTGGAAAATTGGATTTGTTGCATACAAATAATTTTTTTATCAAGTGTAAAATTTAAGATGGATTATTTGAGTATAATAAGCCATTAGATGGTGATTGGTGGACCATTTGCAAAGGTTGAGACTGTTAATGGGCAGCAGTAACCTTTCTTTAAGATAAGGCGATTTGCAGCAAGTTAAGTATTCGGCTCTAAGTCCTGGATTGGGCAAAGTTTTATTAGGTTTTTCCTGTAATAAATTCTTAGAAAAACAGCAATAAAATCGCTTCTTTTACCTGGTACACAAAATATAGTGGGTGAAAACTAGTGTAGTTTTTTTTAACTTCAAATTTTTAAAAAATAACTTGCAATAGACATTAGCTCAAGAAGCTGAATGATTTTTATTTAAACTCGAAACAGTGACTTAAATTTTGATAGCGTCCGTCGCGCAGTTAGCACCAGCTTGCCAAACGAGACACCGCCGCGCGAGTGCGATCCCCGTACCGAGGCAAGTGTTTGTGTGACCCACAAATATTTGTCTCGGGTCTGGGTGTTTGTGAGACCAAAAAGTCCCTCGTAGTTTCTGATACCCACGACACAACTCATATCTGAAATAAAGTGTGGGACAGAACTATTTATAACTATTTATGTGATTATTGGGCGTATTTAATTTTATCAACATTTTATCAATGGTTCACGCAGTTTAACAACTGCAGATAACCCTGCTTGCTGTATAAAAACTCGAATCAAATTGGTAGGAATTTTGGCTACTATGAACCATTTGGAGAGAAAAATTCAATGCAACTAGGTCAAGGGTACTAATGAAAAGGTTAAGTCCCGGTTTGACTCGCAACTGGGACAGAAGTAATGAGAGGAAGACAATCCGATACGTCATTATGGCAGTGGACGGAAATGGAATTTCTTCGAACTCGCTGCCGATGGCTATACTTCAACCCCATTGAAACGATTACAGTCTCGTTTCACAGCATCATTCTTTTTAATGGAGGACATTATTGCATTACCTTTTTTATTTTAGGGTAATTTGGACTTTTTTTAGCGTAGAGAGAACATCTTTTTGGATTGAGTACGCTGTAATCAAATTTTTAGTTCCTGATGCATTTTGCCTGGACTTTATTAAACAATACATAGAAACACTTACGCAAGTATTGTTGAAGAGGTAGGCAGAGTTGTGTCCCAAATAATAGAGAAGATTCTGCTATGATTTTCCAAACACATTGTTCTGTGACGGACTGCCCCATTTGGAAATTTAAGCTGTAAATCTCGATAGCACACGTGAACTGACTTAATGTCATTAAAATGTACATTATTTGTCAACTTTTATTAGATGCACGATGCCCGAGAGTAATTTAACATTCATATGGGATAATAAACCATCGACTGAAGTAGGTAAGTAATTTGAGTTTCAACACACATCAAATGTTCTACACATTTACACAAATAGACACATATGTACATATCAGTGTGTGTGGTGTAGTTGGCTGAATTGCAGTGCAGTATAAAAGTGATTTTTTTGTATACTATACAATATATATACAACAACATTAAGAAACAACTATGAAAATAAGATATAGACACAATAATTGGTCTAACCGCTAGCTGCGAGCTCTTCCAGACATACAATCTACGGGACATGTTGCTGTGTGAAAGTAAATAAAAAAAATCCCGTACTAAATAATTGTAAGATAGTGTTTAATAACACCGAACTTATTAACTATACTGTAGCACGCTTTATGTAAAACTTCCTTTTTATAATAGTTTGAAACTTTTTTTTCAAAAACTCTTTAGTTCGGTTGCGAACATTATAAAATTGTCTATATTATCTCGTAAAAATATTTTTTTATATACTGGCACGGCAAACCATCTACACCAAATTTGATGATTCGTGATATGGTGAGGGTGTACCACTTCCGTTTACCAATATGAACTAGATTGATACTAAAGCGGTCTTTTTAACGTCCTCAGAAGTTAATGTCAAAGCAACTTGGTGTCATGACAATCCCAAGCACGCTTATTTCTCATAACCTCGGGCTGCAGCTGTCTAGACTGAAAGTCAGTGCCATTTTTCATTAGAAATATATGAGTTATACCACACTAAGTAACTGACACCTCATAGAATATTTTTCAGCTCCTTTTAACATAAATAACGTAACAACACAATGCTCTTACAGAAATACATTACCTTAGTAACTGATGGAGGAAAGTTTGTTAACTTTAAAGAGCAAAGAGCAATAGGAGTTGTGATGAAATGCTATATTCGTAATACGAGTAATTTTACCGACAGTGCGACTAAATATACCTACTATTTAAATATCATTATCAATATCGATCACTAACAAATTAAATAATTTTAATAATTCAGCCAGTGTTGTGGTTGAATACTTTTATTTAACGAATAATATAATAATTGTGGTATGCATCTCTGTTTGAGTGTAGAATAATTTTTGTAATTTCTGATAAATACGCATTTTCCAACTTAATAAATCAGAATTAAATAATATTTAATTAAATCCAAAACTGCAAAACTCGGAATCTGAGTACCATCCCATTTTCGTTAGGTTTATACATACAATTATAAGAGAACATAATTTTTCTACATATACCTGCATACATTACCTCTACATGTAGGAATATACAAAACTGCGGAATAAACTAAAACATCGCCGGTAATGTATGCTAAAACATTCAACATCACCACATCTCAAACAGAAGTTAAATAATCGTGAAATCAAACACCGTTTATACTTCCCAAGTCGTAACAAGCAAACCAACAATGTCTATGAATTAACAATGAACTTGGGCCGGAAAACGGACAGTTTCGGACAAATTGTGTATGCGTAGAGATACACGATTCCCTTTGACAAACTATTTTGTTACTTGAGAAATTTTGACATTCGCTAACATTGTTACGGTTAGTTTATACTCAGAGACCAACGTAGAATAGTGTACGTGTTTTTGACATGTGTTATTCGTGTATTAAAGACATATTTTAATTCTCTATGGAACAATCTATAAGAGTAAAAGAGTCTAAAGGAAGTAACCTGATAGATCGCACAAAGATCTTCCGATAAGTGCAACTGACTAACTGACAAGATAATGCCCGTTCATTAAAGGATTTTAACAGGCTTATCCCATAATATGTACGTGCCGTGCGATCTAGAGAAACCAGGTTCGATTTTCTGATCAGGCAAAGTGGTATTGGGTTTTTCCATTAGTAAATTCTCAGTTACAGCACGAAGTCTGGAAACGTACCCGAAAAATGGCAATAAGCTCGCACCCTATAGCGTGGGACTGACCTGGCGAAAGGTAAGTACAAAAATTCACTTCCATCGTCCCCTTCGAGGAATATAGGCGTGAAGTTATGTACGTATTATGCGAAAACGTGGCAAACTCAAGTGGATTACTGTACACTTTTATATTTGCCAGTAAATGACAAAATAATATTTTATTAAGAACGAAATATCTGTGAGTTTTCCAATAAACTTTAGGGATGTTTTACGTCTAGCTAATAGTAAAGGCTCCATCGATATTGGACTAACGTCTCTCGTAACCAGGGCAGCACCCAATTGGTGAGACAATTTCATTAATCGATGATTGAACCCCGACACAGCTTACCGTAATCAAACGATGTTCATGAAAGCACTAACTACCGACAACCTAAACTCAATACGATACCAATCAATTTCCACCCTAACAATTTCCAAGTGTAGAGGTCTCCTAATTAATTATTCTCGAATAAAACTTATCAGACCTCTAGCGCCAAAGGGTATATTTTTTATTAAGATCTCCTCCAACTTTTTTCATTAAATTCCTTAAAGTATTTGAAAAGTTCAACTTGTTTTAAATGCTGAGAAAAATCTTTTGCAGTTTTTCACGCTTTTATGTTGACCGACATTTTCGTTAACACCGACTTCGAGTGTTTTGGTTCGGAATTAAATACTCCTGGTGGTCTATCGCCCGCGGCGGTTCCGAAAATTCGAGGTGTGAATTTGTTGTGTTAATTACAAATAAACTGGATTAAGTAAAATAAACTTCCCGTAATCTCTTCCATAATACAACTGGTATTTATCAAATGATACATGAACATCTAGATAAAGTTAGAATAGCAATCAGGTTGTCATTTAGTGTGCGATTCTGTGTGTGTTTTTTTACCATTTTTACCATTTAGAAGTAAGTTAAGATAATAAATAATATATATCGTATTATTTGGTCCATTAGTTTGATCGGCAATTTTTCTCAGAAAATATTTTAATCATTATTTCTTGCAATTGTGTGATCCACAACAATGAAAGTAACATTGCCGAGCTATACCCCTTTACATATGTATATAATATTATGTATATTCTTATATATACAAATATATTAGCAGACCTTGTCATTTTCTCCTTCGATCTCAAAGTAGTACAAAACTAGATATAAAACAAGTCTTTGTCGTATGCGAGATAAGAGACAGACGAAGAAGCGCATCGACGAGAATCGTTTAAGTTTCCCCGACCGCGAGACTTGTCGTATCTAAAAAATTTAATGACGGGAACTTTTAATTGGTAAGTAATTCTCGTACATTGGAATTTAAATACTCTTGAAAGTAGCAATAAATCGCAAAGTAAATATTTGCTTATAGGTTCATAGGCGACAATTTGAGCTGCGACCAAAGTTTTTGATTACCCTCATAATATGTGTTAGTTACGAAACGTAGAGATCCTTGAGCTCAAGACATAAAACGACCAATTCGTCACGCAGTTAATCATAAAATAAAACTATAATATACTTTATATTTTTGTTACAGTGGTATGCATACTAATGACATCATACTGTGAAAATAATTGTAAGTTTAATGTTTTAAATATGCTATCTAAAAAAAAGATAATATTACGTCGAGGATAATTCCTCGACAATTCCACACGAATCTACGACTTACATAATTAGGCATGATTATAAACTAATTCAAAATCACCAATTCCAAATTCGCGACTTCTTTATATGACCTGCCGAAGTTTTTCTTAGTTAGTGTTAGTAAACGCATTTAAATTGATAGCCACCTTACCCTGGAGACACGTCTTAAAAAAATCGTATGCAACACAAATAGTGATTCAATAACAATCTAGGTAGATTCGCACTCAGTCCGAATTGGACGACATTCTATTTGTGTTGCTGCGTGTTGCCGGCCCATTAAGATAAGCCAGACGAAACGAGATGCGTGGCTTACGATTAATGACGGGAACAAAACGGTGTCTACACCAGTGTTACGTTTGAATGGGGTCCGTAAAATACGGACGAAAAAAGCATTCGCAGCGAGATAATGAAGTGCTTACAGCCTAACAAATCATAAGGGGGCTTAGGTTGATTATGTTACGCTTACCTTAACATTTGCGCAAATGAGCGTCTGTCATGTTTGTAAATGACCGTTTGCGGTACAAATATAATGCATCTGCATTTTATTATTGGCCTTTTATGATATTACCCTATGGATATGGATAATTAAACATACCTTATTTTTGCTAATGGCAAGAATGGGTTTTATTCATTCATCCGGTGCGCAGTTCCTTATACACAAGCCTTGACCTTCGCAATAAGACACGTCATATTTTAACGATTCACAAATATTTGTGCCGTGTTTGGATATTTTTAATGCCAAAAAGCCTTACATTCATTTTTATACGCCGGACATAATATAATTAAAACCTAATTACGAAACAATAAAAAGTGTGATATCAAAGCTGTATATGTGATTGTGAGTTTATTTATTTCGACAGCCCCGTGGCGCAGTTGGCTAGACACCAGCTTGCGAAACGAGAGGCCGCGGGTTCGATCCCCGCACCGAGACAAATGTTTGTGTGATCCACAAATATTTGTTTCGGGTCTGGGTGTATGTGAGACCGAAAAGTCTCTCGTAGTTTCTGATACTCACGACACAAGACTTGTATCTTAGTGTGGGATCAGAACTATGTATGTGGCTGTTGGGTGTATTTATTTACCACCTTACATGAAAAGCAAATTTAACGCCTTATTTGTTACAACTCGCTATGGAGAAAACGCAACTATCCGGGGTAGTGTATACTTGTGGTATCCAGTTGTGAACATGCAATTACCATTATATCGATTATTGGCTTATACTCGTAATTATTTCTGAACACTGGATACTCTACACAACATAACTGCACTTGCCTTCAGATACTAGAATTGTCACTTTTATAAACAAAAAAATTCACGGAAACGAAAAAATTCCAATAAAGAAATTCATTTCAATGGCACTCAAAAAGTGTCGGGATGTACCACGACACACGCTTAAACCGGAATTGTTGTGAACAAAAGCTGTAACATTCTCTTTCCAATAAAAATGCAAATTCAGACGAATAATTCAGAAAGGGAACCTCTTAATGCCCTAATTAACAGAAGCCCTCTTTTATAGGTGTGCCGTGGTGGAAATGTTGAATGTGCTCAATTGGCTTTATATTATGGGTTGTTGAATTAATATCTGCTACAAAGGTATATATTTCGAGACAATTGTATCGTTAAATTATTATTGTTTTATCTTAGAGAACTCAATTGTGAATTTTTAATAGGCCATTGAACAAAGTGACAGTTTGAGTCGGATATCACCTTTTCGGATTAAGGAATTCATAATATTTTATCAGACGAACATAATCAAATATACCGTCTTAATTCAATCTGACCCAATGCTAATCGACATTTGATGTTACGAGTTAAAGTAATGTTATGATAGTACCAGTATAATGCCTAACCAAATACATTAATATCAATAGCGCAGAAATACACACATTTTTTATCACACAAACATAAAACATTTTGATTTCTGCTACGCACTAACCCTTACAAAAATTTAATGCGACACACTGTGTCAGACGATTGGTCTGATCTAAACTACCCAATTTGTTAATGTTAAGTTTTGAATCTTAATTAAGTACTATATATACCAGTGGCGGTACTTCCATAGAAGCCCAAAAACGTTACACTTTGAATGTGTAATATCTAGTTTATAATTGTTTATTGTGGGGTCAGTTTATTCTGATTTATATTTCAAATTGCTTTTGTTAAAGAAAGATTTAAAGCTTAAAGATTATTATTCGGAATTTAATAAGGCAAGTTGGGCTTTTGGGCTTCTATGGAAATACTGCCACTGCTATATAGTAGCAGACTTTACACAGTAAACATTAAAAACTCCTCCAACAAATGTAAATGTGTAACAATGAAATTAATAAAACAATATTTTGCAATATTTGCATGTCCATTAGATAAGCAATTTGGACAGAAGGACCGGTAGCACTTTAAACCTTGGAATGATTTAATTTCCTCCAAATATCTTTAGCGGAAACGCAAATATAAATTGAATTTGCTGTTGCCTCCTGAATATTCCGGCAGCTGATTCCACTAACACCGATCCTGACTAAGATATCGGAACATAAATACCAATATTCGAGCTTGAATAACTGAAGCGTTAATTAATGTACCAGAATATAATAATTTTGAGAATATTATACGAAATTAAATGACTATGATATTTTGAACTGATTTCAAAAAGGAGAACTTTGTCTTGTCTCTTATTTTAACTTTACATATGTACGTTTCGCGATTTCTCCGGTATTTTTGATCCTATTGATCATGTTTTAGTGCCATATGCCATAACATTTTCTTTCATGCCTGTTATTATATAAGTACTAAAACACAAGCATCTCTTACTTTGCGCTATGCGACATTTGAACAAACTATGACTCACATGATGAACATGATCACCAACGATATATGTAAAAATCACTTAGTCGTACAAAGAACAATAGAATTGCTGATGTTTAAAAGTGAATGCAAAAAGATAAGGTAGCGATAAGGTAAGGGTTTCCCGATCACGACAGTTCATGCAGGTGAAATCATCATTATCATCGAAAATGTGTGTCGAAAACGTTTATGTACTACAAAGTAAATATCAATATTAAAGGTAAACAGCCTATCGTGGTCTACTTCTCGGCATTAGTCTCTACAAATCGCCGCTGAATACAATAATATAATTTTAATGATATTTGTACACGCAATATATACCCCTTAACTGTATATTCAACGAATTAGTAATGTTACATTTTTAAATAAACTTCTAACAAAAGTCTCATAATCACGTATCAGATGATTTCATTATAATTTATCTATTTTTCGCAATAGTGTCATGGAACACTAAAATGTCATGGCAAGACAAATCTTCAAATATATTGTACATATAAAATTTGTAACAAAAGCAAAACGAAATTACATTAATCTGAACACAAACGAAAAATATTGTATTCATGCGAAAGACCAACTTTTGTTTTACGATCCTACAGGCCGGCGTAATGGACGGCGGCACAATTAGATACACAACGACTGTTCAATTTGCAGACTCACGGCCTATGATTTATATTTTTTTACACTTCGAAAAACAGTGCTGCGATAGAAGCTTCAAAGTGTCATTGGAAACGATAACGAGTGTTGCTAGGAAACAACTACGCCAGACTAGTTCAAATAAACTAAAAACTACAGTCATTTTTATATTTTCCACATATATTTTACAACAAGTTTTCAGTGTTCAAGTTGCGATGGAAAATATGAGTTATTTTTATATAAAATATACTGGATTGATTCTTCAACCCACGCATGTCGGATTATCGGGTCTGGGACGCAAACTCCAGTATTAGCAATTTACGTCATTTTATGTGATATAAAGTTTGATTACATGGAATATACCAGAGTCACTGTTCCATGTTTTTCATAATTAAGTATAGAGTTAAATAGGTTAGATTAGGTCAGCAGGCTGCATGACTGTATTGGGTAGCGCGATATATTATTATAGTATTGATCGTATTATTGCACTTGGTATAATATTAATTATACACATTAACGCTTTATTTAGAAATTTACCATTTTATTACTGTGTTGTTGTTACATTCGTGCCAGTAATCATGGACATAACTTCTCAAATCACGAAAGCTGTAAAACCTAATAATATAAAGCAGAGTAAAACATCTCCCTAATACAAAACATTCCGTTATATGAGCGTAAAATTTATGATTACACGACAAGTACTAGCTAAAGGAGAATCCATCCCCTCCGTCTAGCTTTTGAGGTTGCCCTGACAAATGAGACACGCCGGCAACCCCGCGGAAGAGTAAGGATTTTCTGAAACATCACTCTAGATTACTGGCCTACACGAAGATTATGTTCCACATCAAGGAATATATTACGGGACAGAATAATTTAACAACATGCTCGGCAAAGGTCAACAAACCGTGTAAATAAGAATCAAGTCATCTTAGTTTTTCCTCATATGTTACGTTTACATATTATGATTTTACAGCCTTGCCTCTATTCATCATAAACTCACGCCTGTATTCCCTGAAGGGGTGGGCAGAGGTGCATTTCTGCACCCACATTTCGCCAGGTATGTATCAGTCCCACGTAACAGGGGGCGAGCCTATTACCGTTTTTCGGGCACATTTCCAGACTCCGTGCTGCAACTGGGAATTTCCTAATGGAAAAACCCAATAACACTTTGCCCGACCCGGGAATCGAATCCAGGACCTCTAGATCACACGGCACATACTTGTACCGCGAGACCACGAGGCAGTCACAAACAGTGACATACATGCTGGAGATAAATTCTTCACAATAAAGTTTATGTACTGTGTAAGACTTTATTGTATCGACAGTACAGCATTGAGTCTCGAATGCCTTGATTTATCAATTGCAGCAAAATTTGATTCTTAGGTAACAAATAACGTATTTATTGTATACATATGTACTTCTAGTAATAACAAATGTGTATTGTGTATTGAGGAGAGGGGAAAGGGTGTTAACTACTGTATGGGTCATTAAGGGGCAGTATTAAATCGTTGAACATAGTCCGGGAAACACTGTTATATGTAGTAAGTCGTAGTTTCCACAGTCACAACAAAAATTTGTGTGACTTTGCACCTCACCATATTGATTAAAAAATAAAGTAATGGAAAGTACTGTTAACATGGGCGCCATGACCGTAGAAAATTCATCTTATCGGGTTTTACGGTGAACCAACGCTTTTATAGACCATTCATCTTAGCTTTATTTCCGCTATATTGATTTTCGGATATATTTACCGTCCAAATGGCGCATTTCACATTCAAAACGAATCCAACGACACGCAATTTATTCATCTACAGCCGTTCGTATTTAAATTATAAAGCACAAAATATATTTCTTTACTTATATTATTGTTGATTACCAATGGAATGACATAAATAAAATGTTGATTTTAAATGATCATATTAATGGCAATAATCATTAACTTGCTCATTTCGTATCACGTATGATGATTGTATTTATTTATTAATAAAATTTTGGGTAAAAATTTATTTACTTTCATTTATTTTATTATTCACGTGCAGGTTCCGGATTAGGTTATTCTGGAGACAAAAACTGATCATCTCTCTTGTGGTCATGAAGTAAAAAAATATTATAGGCAGGATATCGACTAACTTAATGATAACTTAATTTTAGACTTGTAAACTAAGACTTCTCTGCAAGATTTATATTAATTATAATATTTTTCATTACGACAGACATTGTTTGGGAGTTGGGTTGAAAATAGAGTGTGCTGACCAAAGTGAGGTCAAAACCATTACCCACATCTGCGTGAAGGTCAAATATTGATTTCTTTAAAGCGTTACCAAATGTGCCTCATAATTTGTCACATTCACGTTTCAAGACGTCCATTTTATTTATAAAGTCAGATTTTTTTCTCTCTTATATTCTTATGTTTACGCCTATGTGCATACTTTGTCTTCTTATATTACATCCAAAGGATGTATGGAAGAGATCGCTTTCAGCGATAAGACCGCCTATTGTTCCACTTTTTTTATTATTCATTCCTTTTATGTAAATTATTTTTAAATGTTGGTATAAAACAATAGAGTTATCTATCTATCTATTTTATTTGTTAAATTCCAACTATCTGAAAGTATGGATGCTTCAAGTGAAGGTTTCAAACATCTTGTTAAGCTTACATAGATTGGCGTCAGGAAAAGCAGTGTCGAATGGAAACGCCACGTCACGTAATTTCACCGGAGATCGGAAGAAGCAAATTTTCGGACTCACCGAGGTAGCTCCGCATTCGTGTGCATAAAAGGTTGAAAGGGATCTCCGCTTTCATCTCGGTGGTTATCAGGATATTTGGCTCATAAAATGTCTCAGAGTTCGTTTAGCCGGAAACTAAGTGGTTTCCGTGTGAAATAAATTGTACGAGGGACATAAAAATACACGGTATTTCATAATGTTGGATATCTGACGATGTGATATATGGTATGGGGTGTGGTAGATAACTTTACGATTTAGGTATACATTCCATCATTCCTAAAATTTACTCCCGCAAATAATGGTAATATTATTGTTGAAACTTTTAAGTAAAGCAATATTAAATTATTTTATCATCTTCAAGTGCTATAATAAAAAAAATATAAAAATTAATAGGTATTTTAGTTACATACATACAAGACCTCACGCCTATATCAACATATTGTATATTTGCAAAAATCAAGACTAACACTCTCCCTTCATATATTTTTTTATGGAAAAAGGCGGCAAATGATCAAGTGAGCCACCTGATGGTGAGTGGTCAACACCGCTCATGAACACACATAATACCAGCGGAATCATCGGTGTGTTGCCGGCCTTTGCGGAAAATATAGGCTCTCTTGAAGAACCCTAAGTCGTATCTGTTTGGAAATACCGCCGAGCCAAGCTGATTCCTTTCCATTTGAAAATTGGCGTAAAAAATACTTTGGAGTACTTATTTAGTTTAAGTAAAAATTAATTCCGAAATAGGTATTTCAATGCAAAAATACAAATAATACGTAATATTTTTTTGAGTAAACGTTATGTAAAATTTGTTTCACGTATTATAACACCGATTCCCGATATTCATAAATATTTCAAACCGACAGCGCAGTGGAAATCAATCACTCTATGCGGAGAAAGGTCCAAATAATACAGATAACCAAGCTGCTTCACACAAACGATACCTGACGTGAATAATAATAATTCGCCCACGTATTAATATTTCCATCACTTTCCCCAGTAATCCCAACTGGAGATATGCAGAAAATGGATGGATCAAACTCCGCCATTGCCTAAAAGTTGTTAACCGGCTGTATAAACAAATGGCGATTGCCAAAAGTTTAATTGAAAATCCGAGAATCCGTGATGATAAAGGTTTTTATTATTCTCCAGGTGAGCTATAAACTTTGACGATAATTGGTAATGGTAATAAAAGTAAAATAAAACGGTCAAAATACGATTGGAAACCCACGCAGATTGCTGCGTTCAATGTCAGAACTTTTTCGGAAGTATCTAAATGCATGTAACACGTTTTTATGTATGATTTAAGTCATACACATAGATAGCGGTCGAAGACGAAAAAATGATTAGAACTAATCAGTTAGATTTTTTTTTATAACTATTACAACTATATATAGTTGACCCCGCACCTCACATTTGGACCTAAGCTTGTGTATTTATTTATTGTATAAAGAGACTATTCGGCTAAGCCGATTACGGTTTCGGGTATTCTGGTAACCCATGGTTTACAGCTGATTCGTGCGAAAGTCGCAAACGCCTCTTGCAAGCATGTCTCTTCTTGTTTTGTTTACTTCGCACTGTTTCTTGGTTTTGCTTTTGTAAGGGTCGGAGTGAGTTAAAGTATTGTGGGTAACGGTAATAGTTAATATAATCAATTACTGGTGTAGTGTACCTGTTCTTTCCATTTGGAATTATCTTGGCCGTTGCCTGGGTCTGAACAATTAAGTCTTCTCTTCTCTGCTTCATCTTGATTACCTTTCACAGTAAGAAGCTTCTCATATCTGACCATTTAATCAGACAAATGACCCACAGTTACACACTACACCTTTGTGACAAAATAAATAAAATATCTTTAATTGCACAGAATTCTTTCTTGTTATTCACAATAAACTACCCGTCTTAATTACAAAGCATTTATTTCACTTCTTCACCCCAAGGGAGACACAACTTGTAAAATGTACTACCTGGACATTAAACGAATAATTTGCGTTAAACTTTGAAGTTATTTTCGCTTTTCCGCGAATTCCTTTAAGAAATTCTGTTTATATTATACAGCTTAACTTCCACAGTGATTTGAATAGATAAACAACGCCTTCAACAGAATCTACACGAAGAATTACAAATCAAGAAATGAATTGCTGCGGTTAATGAGTTCGAGTTGTAAAAACCTAAAAAAATAGATACTCTCTCCATTTAATTTCTTTCCTCATTGAATATTATTTTACCATATTCATTACTCTCGGTCATTAAATGCTATATTATTATTTAATTAAGTGACAGACATTTTAATGAATTATGAGTTTTGAAAAAGAACGACGTAATAATTGGGCTGGTTGGTAAGCCTCCTTAAGGCATTACAAAGAAAAGATGAACATAACAGAATAGAAATAAAAAAGCAAAGAATCTATTGCAACTCAGATAGACGTGGGTGTCCTTTAAGGTATCCTGATAGAATTTGTTGATGTCTTTATCATATTATCTATTCTGATAGCGTATTGAAACTATTCATTGATGTCCACACCATAAATCCTCCTCTATTTGTTATCCCGTACATTTTCCAAAGCAGTGATGGCCTCGAGGTTTAGGCGCGCGGTCGAGAATTTCGGCGGTCGCAGGTTCAAACCCCAGGCACACGCCTCTGACTTTTCGAAGTTATGTGTGTATTCACAATGAATTATCACTTGCTTTAACGGTGAAGGAAAACCTCGTGATAAAACCTGCACACCTAAAAGTTCTTAGGAATTTCTTACGTGTGTAGTCCGACAACCCGCACTAGGCCAGCGTGGTGTACTAAGGCCTAAACCCTCTCAGTTGTATAGGAGGCCCGTGCCCTGCAGTGGGACGTATATGGGCTGATGATGATGATGATGATGACATTTTCCTTAACACATGTGGTATAAAAGTGACCCACGTAAGAATGCGAACTAGAATGCATTCTACACCAGCTGGTTAATATATAAACAAGACTACATGCTAGTGGCCTCACTTTACCCGTATGATAAAACACAAGTACTAAATCCTCCAACTTTGTAACAAAACGTTCAAATTTTCAAACCGCAGTAAAAATATTCTATTTCTCATGTCTGGATAGTGGACGGTAAAATTGTGGGAATCCAACGAGCAGTGAAAAATTTCCTCAATAGAGGACCGCGAATCGAATGCAGTGTATTTCATTTCCACATACGTCTGATGCTGGCCGGATATTTGTTCAGAGTTTCTTGAAAGCAGTTTCACTGCAGACAACACTAGACATCAAACTGGTTTCTTTGTTAGCGCCGAACCTATTTAACAATACAATGAAACGGTACCATTCAGCGAATGTATATTTCAAACTCGAGGGAAAAATTCAGACTGCTGATGAAATAAGAGCATCTCCCGTTCTTCATAATCATTAAAACCTTTTATGAACGTTATTGCACATTCACTGCTAAGACTCTTAAAGAAAGCTTTACTGTTTCTTTCTCTTATAAATCGCAATTTTTATTTTTCCTCGTCTTCATCAGTGCCTCGTTTCAAACTGAAGAGAAACCCCTTTTTATTCTATTCGCAGATTTTTTCCTGTTTTATGGAGGCTTTGCTCAGAATAACGAAGTTTATGGCCGTGTCACCTTCGAAATCCAATGGCACTAGGCAACAATAGTAAAGGGTATCCTTCGCCATGTTTTGTTTATTCACGTAGTTTTGTGATAGAACTATACACACATACATACGCCCGTAGCCCCGAAGCGATAGGCAGAGGTGTGGTGTGTATTTTATACGCAGTTTTTATCAGATATGTTTAGGTGGTGAACCTTCTACCCTTACAGGGCCCATCAGCATATTTCGTGCGCATAGTCAAATTGTCCTTAGTGAAAACTAATAGTACCTTGCCCGACACGGACATCAAATCCGAGCCATCTAGATCGTCCCTCGCTTAAAAATACGAATTTTTAAAATGTTTGTTAAATTTTCATTAAAAGTGTAAATTAAATTTACATCCATAGTTTTATAAAAAATATAACCACAGTTTGTCAAGATTTTCTTTGTCATTCGTCCGGCCTTGTTTTAAAAACAGACTTTAATTATAACGTAACGCAAACTCGTGAACAATGGTTGTCTATTCTGGCAGAATGTTTACCGAGAGCCATTTCCAGTGGTTTAAGTTACTCTTGCCACGTCCGACAGCGTACTCTAAAACGTTAAAGAAAATACTAATTGCTTTCGCAAACACGGTCCAACAAAGATATCTTTTCAAGCAGAACCTCTGAAAGGGTTACTGTAAACAACTTCTCACCGGTACTACATCATTCTGGCCACGAGAAACATGATATTTTAGGTTCTCGGTCTGTCAAGATTTATTAGTACAACCATCCTTTTTCCTCATAAAAGAGTAGTATTACGTGCGAGTCGATTCATCAATTACACGAAATGCGAAAATGAATACGAAATAAATGGAATATATTGTTTCGAACTTATACCTATACGAGGTATTTATGGTATGAATGAAAGCAATTTGTCATGTACACTGAGTAACTTAATTACAATGTGATGACGACGGTCCGATTCTGTTGGTGCGAAACTGGCTTGTTATTTTTTTGTCCGTTTACGCCATTCCTCTATTACAACAAAACCGTTATTTCGATATCCACACGACTCGGCCTGAATACGATATACGTTAGCTTTTATACCGAAAAAAAATTGGCTATTGAGAGAACTCGATTTCAACGTCCGTGCCAAACAAAAAGATGGACACTGTAGATTTATTGCACAAACAGAATAATTGCTCGCTTTCACTTTTAAAACATTAGGTATATCAATAAAATAGATACGATTATAGTAAATATTGGACACTTATGTGATTATAGATATTATGTTGACAAAAAATTATGGTAACATAATGTTAACCCTGAACTACATACAAACGCATAAACACGTAGAATTCCTGTATTCCTAAAAGTAAAGTGTAATTTTTATATCATCATAATCATCAGCCCATATACGTCCCGCTGGGCACGGGCCTCCTCTACAACTCAGAGGGTTTAGGCCTCTGGCTGGCCTAGTGGCTAATTTTTTATATAACAAGGGCCAAACCTAATAGACCGAAAAAACTACTACCTCGATATATATATCATTATTTATTTTATAAGCTAGATTTTCTCCGCTACAAATCTATGTCATGTTTTTCGAATCTGAAAACGTATTTTGATTATAATTTAAATCCACAAAAACAAATTCTAACACCCCTTACACTACATACTGCAACATTATGCAATAAAAACAAACACCGCTAAAACAGTTCCTAAAGCGCCACATACAACATATAAAATTCCACACACAATATTAACTAGTTAAATTTGAAGACGTTTTGTAAGAGCAACACAACACAACAGCTCTTAATGGAACAAATGAAGGCGCGACACAGGAAGCAAGAAGCTAAGTTTCAGCGTAAGTTTAGTTGAGCCGCTTAGTTATGCACAAGTGCAGAAGTGGAGAAGTGAAAGACGACTAACTTGTGTGGAAAGTGTTCAACTCGGCCGGGCTATGCACGTGTCGCACCTCGCGCCGACAACTCCGCCTATTCTAATTCGTTTATACCCCAGCGTGGTAATAGTTCGCGACTTTCAATTGTTTGCTTGCCTTTCATTGTGCTCGCTGGAATCTTCGCTTTGTTGTTCGTAAATGATGTTTGAGAAATCCTAGCAGGTACGTTGTGTTGAGACAGTGCAGTACCTTTACTTATTGAATAAAAAACTACTACATTGATAAACCATATTAAATAACAGAATGGAAAGTTCTAGTGTACATTTCAAATAGATAAGTAGAATGTTGAAACTCCAGCAAAAACGTTGTTTAAGGAACTCATGGATGTTGTTGAAATGAATGTTAGAAAACTCGATACAATACATTCAGGCATAAACTGACTTATCTTTTTATCACTTTCTAACTTTAACATGTGTGTGATAGCTGGTTTGGATGTTGAAGTATGATTGTTTATGTAGTTCAACTCTGGATGACCGAATATCTGTCGTCAATCATACATATACCATTTTTGCGTTTCCATTAAATGATCAATAACTTAAAATTTTATTTAAATTTATATTTTTGTTAAAAATGTACTAAAATTATTCCCATTTGTCACTGGCAACCACACGCTGACTTTTTTTTTTTTTTTTTTTATACGCCGCTCTCCGACACACCACAAATCTTCCACATATTTATTATCATTGCTTGTATTATTGCAACATGTAGATACGCCAGTTTAATAAAGCCAATTTACGCACAATTTACGATTATGGCACTTGCCACTACAATTCGTGCGTGTCACACAGTGTCTGTTCAACAAGGACCAACAGTAGATTGATAGTACATTTTGAGCCTAATTAATAAGGCGTTAAAGTCTTTTTTCAAGTGTTTGTGTACAAGAAAATGAGGATGAAACAGCTATAGGCGCTATGGATGCCCTTATATTGCACAACACGCACTTGGTTTATGGAGATTCAGAGAAACGTGATGAGATGACATACATTTTGTTGGTTTACTTAAGGTTATGAATACACAAGGTCTAGGGTGGAATAAATTTATATACAACACAAGTAAGACAAGGTAAACGAAAAACTCTACACCTTAAAGAAGTAAATGAGTGAGTATTTAACATATACGATATAGAAACTGCACTGGCATCCTATCTCTGAATTTAATTATTATTTATTAACTATTAATTATTAATAATATTCATAGCTCAGCGATATTAATAATCAAAATACTATTCATACCAAGACCTAGTCGAATGAAATAAAAATAATTTATTAAAACATAGAACTCTAATTAGATTCAGTTAGTTTTTCTTATTAAGCACCCAGTTTGGAAAGCTGATTTTGCAAAGAAGGGCCAAGATATTCTAGTGTAACTCTTTTAAAAACAGTTTATATATTGTAGCTTATTGCATTAACAATCTAGTCACATGACATCCGCAGCCACGCAACTTACTTTATTTTTTATCAATCGTTAAAAAGACCAAAAGTTCATACAATATTTAAACAAGTAAAATAGCGTGTTCCTAAAGAAAACACACTTGCAAGCAATAAACGCCGACAAGCATAAATAAACTCATGTTCTTGTCTTATTTCATCAGAAGTCGCAGATCGCAGTGTGTAGATTTCCCTAGAGCTCATAACACTGATAAAAGTACTTTTACGAGTGAAAACTTGTCTCCCAAGAGGTCTAACTTCTTCGCAAATAGATTAGGATAGTATTTTGCCCCAAAACTGTGGATATCGCCCGCAAAAATTGGACTCGGCGAATAAGAAAAGTTCGTTTTTATAATAGTCTTGTAGTGCGTATACTCCTATTTGTTTTAAAATGTATGTTGCGAAACCTTTATTAGTTACTTATATCTTAATTATGTTATAAGTTATCCATTTTTTTTTTAATAACTTCATAACAAACTCCTTAGTCACCTCATTAAAGCGAATAATAATTTCAAGTTTATTTAAAGGTAGTTTAAAATTTAAATCACACTTTTCTAATTACATATAAGAGTGTTAACTAGAGAACAAGTTAACTTCCAGTGAAGTTAACGAGTTATATTATTTACTGTAAGCCAAGTTTCCTGCGTTTCCGGCATCGACGCCTTGTGATGTTTGCCTTTCGGCGCGCTATCAGCTAATATTGGCTGAAACTTTATTGATTCTTCCGATTACAACTGTATTCTGAATCACTTGAGAGCACTTAATCATAATATGAACTGGAGATAGGGTTTTGAGATTAAAAGGAATTAAAGTAAAAATATCGCGCTTTATAGCGGCGTAGAAAATACGTCGAGGCTTATAGTACTGTTAAAACATTGCTGTATGTATTTTTTACGGCCCCGTGGCGCAGTTGGCTAGACACTGCTTGCGAAACGAGAGGCCGCGGGTTCGATTCCCGCACCGAGTCAAGTGTCTCATAGTTTCTGATACCCACGACACAAGACCTGTATCATAGTATGAGGTTAAAGTTATGTAAGTGACTGTTGGATGTATTTATTATTTATTTAATTACACACGATGCTTTTTGAAGTTATACTTCTTTAGGCGCGTTATGAAAAAATGATGAGAGTGAAATTTTAAGATCTGTGACACAAAATTAACAGTATGAAGTTGTCTGCTTAAATTAATAGTATGAAGTTGTCTGCTTAACCGCTCATTAAGTCTCGAAAAAAAATGTAATGGATCAGGAAGGTTTTAATATGTTTCAGATCAAGTATTTTTTCAAAAAAGTTTATGTTTTAGATTTTTAAAATGTAGAATAGTGACAGTAATAAATTAAAACTAATATTTAAAATAAGAAAATGTCAATTATGTTCTACGCAACTACCAGGACATCATAAATCAGCAAGGACAAAGTACTAGCATTAAAAACTGTATACTCGTATAATCCATTCGAAATTTAAACCACGATGAATTAAAAAAAAAACTTATTAATGATAGCATTTCACCTCTCTAGCTTTCTGAATGCCTAGTACCATTAATGAGTCAGCTGGCTTAATTTATTTTAATTTAATCTGATTTTACTTTTAAAATTCTGCTCACGTCACGTGTCAGACCTTCCCCCCCCCCTCAGAAATTCTACCTCACCCCCCCTCTGTCTAACTCCCTCAATTTTAATCGTAGGATACCCGAGTTTGGTATCATTGGAACCGGCGTGACGTAAGCTATCGATTGGCCCCATTGGAATTTCGTTCATCCTAATTTTAAGATTAAGTAAAAAACTTATTATATTATTTAAGAAAATATATATTTATGTATGAAGTATAACTTCTAACGCGTGTACATAAGTACACACACACACTTTTTTTATTATATATTGCTATATACCCTAACTAAATAATGATTTATCTTTTAGCAATTGTATAATTTATTTCATTAATATCGACTGTGAACCTACGTTATAAGTAGCATATTAATAAACAAAAACCCAGTCTCCGCAACGATACCGGCAAATTATTTCCATCCCGATTCCCTTTGTGCACAAGAAACGTAATTCAGCACATATTTACAAATCACGTGACATACGTTCCAATACGTATTTTTTATGGCAACAATATGAAAATAGGGCGAAGGGAGTTTTGCCCTTTTTCTTGTGAAATGGCTGAAGTGCGCAAACTAGGCAGGTTGCGGGGCTTATGTGATTCGTCACACAATGACAGGCTGACAGGCAACACGCAATAACATGTGTAGTGTTACGGACGCCTGAGTTTTATTACAGATACGGCACTCATGAAGACTCCAATTTCACATAGTATAATATATTCTATTTCTGGAGCTCTTTTGTCGCTCCAACGGTTTTCTGTTTGAGAATTTATTAGCTTTATCGAGAAGTAATATGACGGTGTATGGTAATTTAAAAATTCCTATACCTAGAATAGAACGGCGGCATGTTGTGCTTTCCTATAGTTGTTTTCCCTGCTATTGAGCTCATCCTGGAATAAAACCTGATATGCAATCGCAGCGTTACTAAGTGGATCCAATTGTAAATCTAAATGATATAAAAATTCTCATAAATAATGTCTTCAATATCGTTCCAACCCTTAGCAAGTAATTTTTAATAGAGTAATTTTAACCCGAATCTGCAAAAATTTCACGCTATGCTGAGAAAAGTTCATCGAACTCCAGGATAAAATGCAAAAAAACCTCAAAGTGATAAAGTAAAAAGGAAAAAATTAACATGTCGCAAACCGCCTCGTGTCTCATTAGTCTGCGAAAAAAATCTTACGGCCTTATCTAAGCCGAAAATAAAACGGGGATAAAACGGAAGAATATTGTAGGTAAACCCCAACTGCGGGGTATAAACTTTGAAATATAGCGGGCTCCACAAAAAAATCCTTTGAAGGAACTTTTACAGAGCACACTTATTGTTAGAAACTATACAGAACTATTTTTACGTTCAAGTCACCGTTTCTGCTGAAAGTTTTAGTTCATGTGCTTATACAACGTTTACAACAGTCTTTTGTTTTTGTTCATTTCAAATTCAGCACCTGTATTAATGGTACTCTCTCCACTTGACATTGGATCTAACTGAAATCGTGATCTTATGATTCAAATCCTATGTAAATCACCTTATATTACAATATTAGTTTTAATACTATATAGTCATATACAAAAATATATATATAAGTATTTACACATTGATTTCCAAGTTATATTGGTAGTGCCATATTATAAAATATTTAAATTACGAAATTCAAAGTGTATGTTTAAAGTTAAAATGTATTTAACATGCAATAAATTAAGTGTAAGATAAATAAAGTGACGTTACAAAGAAAAACCTGAGGGCTTTTGTCCCTTCAAAACGGCCTCTAGTGCGAACTTGAAAACAAATGCTTTCACCAAGCGATGGACGAAATTTCAAAGGACCCTGTTAATATTTCACGCATAACAATGTGTTCGTTACAAATTAAAGCAGATTATTTAGAACAAAACATTTTTTAACCCTACGCTGGCCTCTTTCTCATTAGTAATAAAATATATTTTCAACAAAGGGCTGACGTGAAAAGCCGTAAAAGCAAAAAATTTAGTTTAAATTCAGCAATGTTGTTAACCTTAGTACAGCATTGTTAAAAATTTTAACACTTTAATTTAAATCCATTACATCAGGGCTTGTTTTGTATTAAAGTTAGGCTATATACAAAAGTTATTTCGTTGAGGCGGACTAGTTGGAAGATAGCGTAGACCTAGCTCATCAAATAATGTAGGGACTAGGCTAGGTAGAATTACCGTGGGCTGTGTCCGTCGGGATAAAAAAAATTATCCTATAGGTAAACCACAGTGTAATACTGTAAGGGATGATGAGGAGAGATAATTATTTAGTTCGAACTATCGGAATTAAAGTGAGCTCATTTGCTCAATTGTGACCTTTACTGTTAGCGCAGATATTAATAAAATCGTATATTGGGTTTTATTTAAAAATATAGCGTAAAAATTTATGCATAGCAAACATAAATCTATGCCAGATTTGTGTTTACGCTCTTTAACAAAAATAAACTTGAATTTCAGTTTACACGTGAAAATTTTTTAAACGCTTGCTTTAAAAATATATCCTCGAAATAAATTTTGCGCCGAATTTTATTGGAAAAGCGTAAAACTTAACGCGAACGCAAACCGTGATATCACGTGGTGGAATGATTTTTTTCATCTCGTTTTATGTTACCCATTACATTTTAGACAGTAATAGCTCTTTTTATTTTATTTTCATTTTAATCGTTTATAGCTGTACAAATTATGGACTAAAATGTGGTAGCACGTACTTTGTAAAATTATTGTGTTTGTTTTATTAATAAATAGCCCAAAGCTAACTTATTGACTGACTTATCAAAGTTCACAGCCTCGTGGCGCAGTTGGCTAGAAACCAGCTTGCGAAACGAGAGGCCGCGTGTTCGATCCCCGCACTGAGACAAATGTTTGTGTGATCCACAAATATTTGTTTCGGGTCTGGGTGTTGGTGACATCGAAAAGTCTATCATCATCTTAATGTGGGGTCAGAACTATGTATGTGACTGTTGGGTGTATTATTATAATATTTTATTACATTTATGACTGCCTCGTGGTCTCGCGGTACAAGTATGTGCCGTGCGATCTGGAGGTCTTGGGTTCGATTCCCGGGTCGGGTAAAATGTTATTGGATTTTTCCATTAGGAAATTCTCAGTAGCAGCACGGAGTCTGGAAATGTGAAAGAACGGTAATAAGCTCGCCCACTATTACGTGTGACTGATACATACTTGGCGAAATGTAGGTGTAGAAATGCACCTCTGCCTACCCCATCAGGGAATACAGGCGTGAGTTTATGTATGTGTGTAATTTATTACAATGATTTAAACACTTAATTATATTGTTTAATATGTTGAATCCCGACTGTTTCTAGTAAAAATTATTAGGTCGTATAAAAAAGAAGCTAAGTATTTTTTGTACAGAATTGATGAATGTGCAACCTGTTTACTTTAGAGAAATACATTTGAATAATTGTGGGTGTTAACGGTCTTTGAACAAGAATATAAAAAAGAAAAGGAGAGGAATGGTAAGTATTATTTTAGGATCCAGAGCACCTCGCTTACTCAATAAAATAGGTCTAAAATGGTGATACACACTAATTTTCCAAAAAAAATTTACTCCTGGCGCGTTGACTTGACACCAGCTTGCGAAACGAGAGGCCGTGGCTTTGATCCATACATCGAGACAAATGTTTGTGTGATCAACAAATGTTGATTGAAATTGAATTGAAAATGTTGATCACTCAGTTCTGGGTGTTTGTGTGGTTTGTGTGAGTCTCTCGTAGTTTCTGACACCCACGACACAAGACTCATATCATTCATTTATTTAATAATAAATGAATGATATTTAATAATAATAATACTTTATGCCGCCGATCCTTACCTACTTTTTTTGATCCAACCATTATTCTAGCATAAATAAACATCACAAAATACAACGCGTGTTTTGGATCTAGCGATCAAACTTAAGTGTTTATTAAAAACATACTTCAATAGGCACTTTCTCTCAAGACCATAATCACGAAAACATACATACCTACAATTTTATACCTCGCTCACCTACATTAGGTATATATTTTTTATATTACACGAAACATGCTAGTGTATTCATTCGAGCAAATACAATCATGTTTACCGATACATTCCATACAGATCAACAATCACTCGGTGTTCCTCTGCTCAAACAATCAAACATTTGCTAAGCCTGTTCAGGGCTCCCCTAAGACAAGGCAAATAACCTAAAGGGCTCCAGACTATTTACGAGCGGCATATTGCGTTATAAAAAATGATAGCGGTTTTCTCGGGAGCAACCTCGTTTGCCGCTTATCGTCCTGATAACGCTGAGACCGTAAAGGGAAGCGACTCGACGAGAAATACTTAGCCTTATCTAATATTGACGAGAAATATTTCATAATATTCAGACTGCTGACAGCTCGCTCGATTAGCCTTTTGTTTATCGCTGGCTTGCGTTTTTGCCAGCCCTATCTGTCGAAGACAAAAATTCTAGTTACACACAAACGTCTTGTTTTTGTGAGAACGAATTGTGTCAATGATATAATTATTAGAGGACGAAAGTTTAATCTCATTTTTTGTGACGGGTCGTACAATGGATAGTTATTGCTTTTTTTTTTAATTAAATTTATGTTGACGATGTGTGCTTGATCACACTATTTATACTTAGTTAATCATTACCAACAATTCTATGCTTTCATTGCTTAAAGATTTTATCCATAAAAGAAACTGCTTTAATGATATAACCGTTTATAGACAGCGCTAATCACTTGTCATCAGGCAGCCTATAGTGATTTGCTGTCATAAAAAGACAGTAAATGCAGGACAAAATGTATTTCAATTATTTAGGTTGCCACTAATTACTCCAGGGGACGAAGCTCTAAGAATTATGAGCCTCAAGATAACAATGTTGAAAATTAACACAATTAAACATCGTCTTGAGCAGCGCCATTGTGTTTACCAGGAAAACCAATTGCTTTTTTGTTTGTAACAGAAAAGTATTCCACAACAATCACAAGGAAGAATAAATACAGAAAAACCTAACTAAATGCAGTAAAATTTTACTTATTCTTATTCTGGACTTAAAACTTCTTCACAAAAGTAATGATTTAAATTTTTCTATTTTGAAAATGATACTTTTGTTTCTATTAACTTTTTTTTCTCTGGAGTGAGTTCCTATTAAGAAGTAAAAATTATTTAGATGTACGAATTTCTGCATTATCATAAATCCAAGAACCTCCAATATATCGAACTTACAAAACTTGCTAGTCTTGAGATATTCAATATAAACTAGCGGATATAAATTCTGCAATGTGTACTCTGTTCACTACCAGTTGTTAATCCGCTAGAGCATGTTGCTTACTAATCGAGTAAGCAAATCTATCACTAACTCCATAGCACAGTTTAAATTAAGCTTCTACAGCTCATCGGTAATTAAAATTATCGTATTACAAATGCTCCTCACGGACACAATCAGGTTCGTATCCTTACAGGGATAGGCAGAGGTTTTGTTTCACTTTCCAGGCTCTGGTATTTGCCTAATGAAAAAAAACAATAACACTGCCCGACCTCGAAATCGTACCCGGGACCTTCAAACAGCGCAATCTTGTGCCGCGCCATCATGAGGCCGTTGAAACAAATGCTTCTAATACCATATTTAAATGTTCAATCAACTCAAAATGTTACAATCAAGAAACGGTTACAGAATAAATCTGGCATATCATGTTTTAGTATACATTTTCTCGGTTGCAACTTTGAGCACTTTCCAGTAAGCCACTGAGACGCTTGAAACAGAAGATGGCAGTCTTAAGACCACTTTATGCCCGCTGCGAAGTGCACTAACGTATAAAGATACACTTTCAAGCGCGTATGTGCCAACTTGGACCACAGTTTAATAGTAATTCATAATAATGATATTATGCTTAAATTTCAATTGTGTCTGCGAAATTTATAAATATTTACATTTTCATCTAGAATATCTGGAATATCACAGCTGTATAGAACAAGTTTTTCGTAAGTTTACAGTTAGTTTTTATAGTTCGATAGTTTCGGGAAAAACAGCTGATAATTTTGATAACTAGTCACAAAAATTAAAAATATGGGACGCAATAAAACAACGGTGTTTTATACTCATTACATTGATTAAATTAAAATAAGCCATGCTTTGACATCAAAAGTCTTAATTATACATTAGAATCTACTTCAATTAGGTATAGGAATCGTAAATTGCAAAAAAAACTGGGTCTATCATCAAGTATTTGTTTATTAAATGCCCTCACATCTCATTGAAATTAAACGAAGCTTTTAACAAAACAAACTACGCTTTAACCGTGCACAGGACACTTATTCAACATCATTATTATAACAACGCCCTCTGTTGCATAATAATAGAAACAATGGCAACTAGCAGTGTTGGTTGCATCTCTGACTACGCCTAGGATAACATGACCGCACTTATGTACAATACATTAGTTATATTTTGGGCGGTCAATGCACCCATTACTGAGCGATATCATCCATGGAAACCGAAGCATTAATTCACATTAGGTAATTTGTACAGCCGCCATTTTCGGTCAGTGTTGGCATAGATTCTGAAATACGCGACCCACTTCGGATTTGGCTATTGTATGACCAAACATGTAAATACAACAGAATTAATATTTCTCGTTTATGTTATTGGTGTAATACTAATTAGTTCCGTTCTAAAAATCTAAGTTAATTAACAAGAATTATTAAAACCTTGCCCAATCCAAAAATACTGTGCAATCAATGGGTAAACAAGATAAACCAAATCAATAAGTTACGTGCTTACGTGTTAGCTGCTCCCTAGACGTCAATTAAGTTGAACCCTATGACTTGGATTTTACATCAATTTGAAATTAAACTATGTATTTGTATCAGTGATACTAGAAATACACACGTCAGAAATAAAATTTGGACTGAATATTATAATTAACTAAGATAGGTTTGGATAAAAAAGTGGTCTGAATTAATTTCTCCGAAAAAAAATTGCAAGTTTGCAAAGTGCTTACTAAGTTCTTTAGACTTCATTATTTCTGATCCCGGGACGCAATTCTAACATCTAGAATTGACATGTCCATTCACACTTTTTACTTAGGTACCCGTCTGCAAAATGTCGTAAGGGAGCCCAGTAAACTGGATTTCTTCCATGAATATCAGAAAGGCTACCGCTCCAATGTAATGTCTCGTATCGTTGAATTAACTTAATAATGAAATTGTTCGAATCACCAGTAGTCTAATTACACGGACGAAATGAACGTTTCATAACTAAAGACGATCCCATATTATTAGTTTACGGCACGATGTATTTCAGTTATAAAAGTGATTTTGAAAATTAACGTTTGCAGAGATTGTTGATTTTTACCTTTGTTCGTGTCACGGACAGATTTCGATCGTAATATTACGACGGAGCAGTTCCGTCGCTTTTTGTTCCACTTCGCTTGAGGTTGCCACGCTTCGGGGAATTTAATAATTCCTCAAATGCTGCGAGTGATGTTTTGAGATATCTGTTTAAGGTAGGCTCGATGGCTGGTGAGAGCTTGATGCTTTTTGACGACTATATTACTGCAGCAACTTAGATGGAACGTTTTGCTGAGGTTTTATTTTTGTATATTGGCTGTAATAAAAATATAATGATTCGTGATGTTACCCTTATTAGTACAATGGTACTAACTGCTACAATACTACATTTGTAATGACAAATACAACAAAAAGGTAAAAACAATTTTCTTCACATGTATGACATACTTAGTTACTTCCTATTTCTAAGGTTTGTTATACGATATACGAGTATATTATTTGATTTACGAATAACTTTGAACAACACAGACATGGGTCAAACGCTGACCACCTCATGTCATGTCATGTCAATAACATTTTTTTATTAATCAAATTAAAAACAAAGGTGATACAAATACAACCAATCTACTTTTGCTATCGAGTGAGAAGCGAATGTTTTTGGCTTCCTATATTTTACCTGGACAAACCTACCAGTTCCCGGAAATATTGAGCCATGACGACAAAAATCAGATATCAGCCTTTCCAATATGTTTCCATTGCGATATGTGTAGCGCCTGTAAGTACTAAAACGGAAAATAAAATATATATTAACTATATAACAATATATGCAAAAAGTTTTTTTGTAATTCATTTCAAAATAAGTCGTGTATGTATACGTATGTATTTAAATGGTAAGTTATATCATTCATCTCTTCAATATTGCGTGTCTTAAATATCACAATTTATCAAAAAAAATCTTACTTTATACTTTCTTGTTATTTTCTTTTAATCTCTACAGATTTTATACGTTTTCATTTATTACAAACAACAATAGTACTACTATATAAGTAGTTTTGAACAAACGAAGGAAACAAAGCAGTGTCTGTGTGTAGGCATCTCATGCCGGGAGATGGCCCATTTACTTCTCCCTAAGTAATTAAACGAAGCGTGAAAACCGTCTTGTATTGGCGAAAGAATGTGCTTAAATGAAATTAAAGTAATTAAGCGTGCATGAAGAAATATTTTTTTTTACAACTCGAAATATTGCAGCGAGTGATGGCTGCAAGTGGGCTTAAACTTTATGCTGAGGGATTATATAGTGCTTTGTAGTTATTTAAAGTGTTTCTTATATGATTTATATACGTACACAATTTTACCGTTCTATCAAACTGTGACATAGTTATGTAGTTAGTCCTTGCTTTCACTCCTTACATTAATAAGTGAAATACACCATGACAAGAAAAAAAGGCGCGCACACCCACAACAGGGGCGCACGAACCAAGCTAGTGGGGGTGCCACTGCACCCCCTAAAACTCCGAGACGGCTGGGACTATTTCGTCTCGGAGGCGCACCAGGCGGCTGTGAAATAATGGTGGGTGCTTCTTGCCCACACACTGTGGTCCCCCCAGGTGTATGTGCGTGGAGGTGGCCACCGGGGAGTTTTGGTCGGTATGCCGGAATAGGGATTTTGTTAGGGACCCAACCCGGCATTAACATCTGTGCGGACGTGACGTCCCCGCGCGCTGGGCTGGAAGGTCAGTGACCTTGACATACGGTCCCTCCCCTCCTCCAGGGCTGGCGGGAAGTAAAGCCATAATCAGCCTTCCCCTCGAGAACAAAAAAGGAACTTACATAATCAAATTGACGCATTGACTATGCGATGCCTTTCATATAGAAAAAAGCACTGTTTCCTTAGGATAATCTTTATGTACATTAACGCAAATGTACCTATCGGCAAAAGCTGCTTAAAATATATAAGAAAATACTTCCAATGGATATAAAGTACGGGGGATTAGCTAGGAAGCAAAACTAAACTGCTGAACGTTTTTGTTTGTTGGATTAAGAGATTATCACAACCTTGGCTTCAGGATTTAGACAAAGTGTGTACATTATCTTCAACTCGCGTTCAAAGGAACTTGGATTTACCAAGTTACAATCTCATAAACCTCCTTATTAAACTGAGATAAATAATTATCCAAACGAGCGCTCCGCAAACAAGAGGGCTTAAACAAAACGAGTACTATCACTTCAATCATGAAGACATCTTCACATACTCTACGTGGATGAAGTGTGTTAATACAGACAAGATTTTTTCAAAGTAAATATACATACATATTATTCAGTACTATAGTTTCTAATTACACGATACAATACAAAACACTGTACTGTAAATGAACTTAATTTTATTATTACTAATGCGGGGTCTTCCTTCTTACAAAAAAAATAGAATACCTAATGGTTAAAATACAAAAAATATGAAATATTATTACAAAAAGCAGTCTTATTGCTGAGCGTGATATCTTCTAGACAACCATAGACGGATAATATTTGAATTCGGAAATTGATTGGGCACAAAAAGGTCTTGTTTGTTTTTCTTTTTCAAAGTTTAAATAAAATAATGATGATTAGTAATCTCTTATCTAATTGCATTGTCGCATTATGTTTCATAAGAGATAATGTTTAAATTTCCTTTTTTTTTCAGGTAGACCAACCGCCAGCTCTGGAATATTATGGTAAGTACCTAGTAGATATAGAAAATCTACATGACGGCGACCGATTGCGGCTATCACTAATAAATAATTACATACTTTTAACTACTGGATTAGGCGCATGGATTCCTCCAAGAATCATATAAAAGCCGACGTTTTAAAACGTTAACGCGACTACGCAAGTTGCAAAATCTATAAACGACTTAAGACGTGGATTTAATGTACTACTAACTTTAATCTACGTTTTTATAAGGCCTTTGGTAACAGATGCAAGTTTATCGAGTACAAAACAACCAGGATAAACGTACTATTAAATTTCTACAACATTATTGTTTATGTGTTTTGTTAAATTTAGGCTGAGACACGTAACTTACATAAATATTGCAGAACATTAAAAATATAAAATTTTAAGTCTTCTCCGTTAACACGTTTTCGCTTATGTATTTTTCCCCATAATTCTTTAATAATTTGCTACCTTTGAAACAACATAATGTGTCTTAGTAGAATTTACGTATACCTTTTGACATACATAACCTTTTTTTAGAATTATATCTGCCCAAAAAAGTAATACTAAAAGCACTTTAACTATAATTTTAAGTAGCTTACGTCAGTCTACGTGACTCCACGGGAGAAATGACGAATAAGTGCAAAAAATATAAGACAAAAACGATTTTCGCGTAATTCGTGCCATAATTCCCCGTGTCATATGGCGAAGATTGGAGTTCTGGCAGGCACTAATAACCTTTCAGAAACTAACGCTTATGTGCACATAACTCTGTGTTATTACGAAAAATGAAACTGGAAGTTATATTCAAATCGTATGCATTATGCATAAAAGTTACTGGAGCGTAAAATAAAAGAATATTTAAATATTTAAATAGACTGCCTCGTGGTCTCGCGGCACAAGTATGTGCCGTGCGATCTAGAGGTCCTGGGTTCGATTCCCGGGTCGGGCAAAGTGTTATTGGGTTTTTCAATTAGGAAATTCTCAGTAGCAGCACGGAGTCTGGAATTGTGCCCGAAAAACGGCAATAGGCTCGCCTCCTATTACGTGGGACTGATACAAAACTTGGCGAAATGTGGGTGCAGAAATGCACCTCTGCCTACCCTTTCGGGGAATACAGGCGTGAGTTTATGTATGTATGTATGTAATATTTAAATAACGAAGACAACCTCATTTGCGACTTTTTGTTAGTATCGGGTGTAAAATACGGTAATTAATTTAATTTTAAGTAGAAATTTAATTGTAATCGAGATTGATTTTAATGTGAGTAATTGATCGGACACCTGCCTCGAGTACCTAATAAGTTACTCATCACGTAAAGTATTATAGAGGTAAACACGAATGAAAAATTATACTTTGTGATCAAATGATGTTTTAAGTTTGTCCACAATGTTATACCAAATAATCGTCTATTTCAGAGTCACCCAATAGAATATAGGTTGTAATAATAACAAAACTATTACTTATTTAAGATGATCTTATAGCAGGTGCTAGCGCGCGGCAACGCCGTTTTTATGTCAAAATAAAGCGGGGCTTAGACAATATATTTCAATTAAAGTAAACAGTAAAGCGCAAACAATACGACAACTTAAGAATCACAAACATAAACGAGAAAATATAAAGAGTGAGAAAATATAATATAAAGTGAATACCGTTTTAAAATAGTTATTGTTTTAAAACACATCATCATCAGCCCAAATACGTCCCACTGCTGGGCACGGGCCTCCTCTACAACTGAGAGGGTTTAGGCCTTAGTCCACCACGCTAGCCTAGTGCGGGTTGGCGGACTACACACCTAAGAAATTCCTAAGAACTTTTAGGTGTGCAGGTTTTATCACGATGTTTTCCTTCACCGTTAAAGCAAGTGATAATTCATTGTGAACACATAACTTAATTAAATAAAATTAAAATTGACTCTAGTGCACGACTCGGTCTTGACCATACGTGACGAAAGCAAAATAATGCGTCTTGCGCATTTTCGATCAGGGTCACGTGATCTGACGCGAGTTCAACATTTTTAACCCATCCTAAAAAAGTGCACAGAGTCGCTAAAGAAGGTTTCATTTCAAAAAATATTAACAGCTCGACAAGTTGGCAACGACTAAAAAATGTCCTAAAAAGTGTGCAGGTTACAATTTTGTTTTCCTTTACCATTAAAATATGTGACCATTTATTCTGAACACATAGCTATGTGTACTTTTAGAAGCTTCTTAAAAGTCATAAAATCAGAGAATTTCACCCGATCGCGCGTCTAACTTCAAGGTCATCACGACTTCTACAATTGAATTCAAAATTGCTTATCAAAATTAATTAAAACAAAATTGAATCTACATTGAACATTGAATTTATTAACAAACACAGCATTAGTTCTCCGCGATTTTAGAAACCATGACTTCATGTTAAATGGCGAAAATGTGGTGAAAACTCAAAGGCCTGGTGGTGTGATGCGAGTCCGATACATAATTTAAAGCTAGTGTGGTGTGGCAGTGCTGTCAGTACCAGCGCCGCTCTCATTTGTCAACAAGCCTGTCATATAACAGGTTACGGGCACCGCCATTTGCATGCGTTCGTATCTAACTTGGTGAGTTCGTGCAGAAGGCATTACAATCTGTAAGTAACGTGGATAATGGACGCCGCTGATGCTTGACCAACGGCCTAATATGACGGCGTTACACTAATAATGGCCGGATATTCGTATTGAGGTAGTTATTATTTGACCCAGCTTTGTTACTGCGAATTTGGCGGTATTTTTGCAATTGGGAAAGAAGTAAGTGAATTACAACTAGTACACTTTTTCGACATGACATTCAATACTTTTTCATTTAGACTAAAATCGGCAAGCAAACAAGTCTAAAATTTATACCTTGTATTCATACATTCTAAAATATACTCAAATATTTACTTATTAAACATTACTTGTAAAAAATATTTCTTTTGAAAACTGTCTAAGTGTTTTTTTATTCAATATTTTTATAGACGCACATTTGATGTGTCTTTATTTACTTCGTAATTACAAGTTCTGTATGCTTGCACTATTAATATCAAATACAAACACATTTTCGATGGATATCGATTCTTTTAAAAATAAATATAAAATGAAATAGTTCGTGAAAACTAAAAAAACATTATTTCTAATAATTTACGTATAATATATTATAATGAGTCCGTATCAGTACTAAAAAACACCTATACCTACTTTATTATTTGCATAAAAATATTTACACATAAATTATACATTGATTTAATTTAATACCAAATACATTGCATAAAATATAAAATTGTGTTGCTTTTATCAAACAATAACCGAGTGTTCCAATCTTCCCCAGTTACCTTCGGAAAACGCGATACGCAAAGAAAAATAAATTCTAGAAAATAAAAAGGTGAAACTACGTGATTGATGGGTTTTGTTTTGGCTCATTCGTCCCCATTCGATCGGAGTTTGTGAATCTATTTCAGCATCCGTATGAACCGGCCCGTATTTTAATCTGATTTTTTCAGATGAATTCCGAACGAAGCTGTGAAGCCATGAGATTAAATTCTCTTTGAAATATGCACGTACCTACTATACACTGATACCTTATTCATATGAAGTCAATTTGCATACATTTTTATACGCTTACCTAATTTGATCGGTGATATGAAAAGGGTCGAAATGAATAGTTGACATCAAAGGTCACAAAGTGAGCCTTTGAAATTGACCATCTTGTTTAGACGAAACAAGTTGACATCGCTTAAACAGTGACTTTGACAATGTGTAGTTACGTCCATATAGGGCTTTGGGCACATGCCTCCGCGGACAAAGGATCGTGTAAAATCGCCTGGGCGGGTAACGCGTGTGAAATTGTTCTCTGACGGCTATTAATTACCTAAATTAGAGAGTACGGTCTACAACTATCAAATGATATTGTCAATTTGTATGTGCTTTATGGAGTTAATTGAACACTTTTGAGTCAAACAGTGGAGGTTTCCGCAAAGATTTGTTAAGCATCTGTAATCGATGATGTTGAACTAGATTATCATAAACTCGCGGCATAATTAAAGATTTCATCATCATCATCATCATCATCAGCCCATATACGTCCCACTGCTGGGCACGGGCCTCCTCTACAACTGAGAGGGTTTAGGCCTTAGTCCACCACGCTGGCCTAGTGCGGGTTGGCGGACTACACACGTAAGAAAATTCATAAGAACTTTTAGGTGTGCAGGTTTTATCACGATGTTTTCCTTCACCGTTAAAGCAAGTGATAATTCATTGTGAATACACACATAACTTCGAAAAGTCAGAGGTGTGTGCCTGGGGTTTGAACCTGCGACCGCCGAAATTCTGGACCGCGCACCTGAACCTCGAGGCCATCACTGCTATATCAATGCAAGATTTCATGCGAATAACATATTGTGCGTTAAAATGTTTGTCGTTGATTTTTATGACGACATTCTACATAACAATATAAAGGGGCATTTAGTTTTGCATGCATTACGGCCGCGGCGCGGTGACGCAACGCCGGAATCATTCGGTTGTTTAATATAAAACGGATTTGTCGCAGCCCTGTTTTCCGCTGTGTTATTTTCGTCAGGCACATCAGCTATTGAATTTACATACAGCAGTCGCGCTTCCATGGCTGTCACTTCATGCATATGTATGGTTTTATGCAAACTGCAACTTTGCCTTTCATTGAATAAAAATATTTGAAATGTGGTGTCCCTGATCGCCTTTGGCTCCATCGGTAGTTTTGTTATCGCTAGGCAATTATATGTCTTATTGATGACAATCTCCAAGCAGCGGGTTTTGTTTCCTCACAGATGACTCAGTTTTAGGGACCCGAAAAGCGTCTAGCACTTTTTGATACCCACGAAATGTTCTCTAATATGAGATCAGACAAGTGAAAGCGAGTGACTGATGTATTTATGTTTTATGGTTAATTAAAAAGATCGATGTGTGCCCATCTTTTATTGTCTAAATAATTAAACGAAGACCTGCTCAACATAACAAATGACGTGAAAGTTCATTCTTTAAATGAATTAGCTTTGCAGTAAGCAAACAATTGTCAGACTGTGTATATTTTTGTGGTTTAAAACAATCTTAACATGTTTAGCGTTGCGAATGACAATTAAGTTGTAACTTCGTAACAACGAGTTGGTAGCGCGTCGAGAATTCCCAGCGAAATGCACATCGGTAGGTGCATGCGAGTTTCTGAGACGGCAAATATTTTCGTACAAGTTCGCCAGTGCACTCGGTTAGTTCTAATCTTAATTTACAGTTCGCTGGCGATAGTTTGTTCGCAATAACATGTCGCAAGTTAGTCGACGTGGCGCAGCGTGCTCTTGATGCTAGAGAAAACAGTAAGAAATCTTCGCATCGACGATGACACATTGCGTTGCTTCCGAACGATTTATGTAGCTGTCAAAAGCAAGCATTGTTTTTAAACCCCTAATAAATTAGTTATGAAAAACAACTCTATTCCTTCTTTTTAAATGTATGAAGATACAATTACATAGGCTATTGTAAATATAAGAGTTTGAAAGCTCGTTGCTCATACAAAATAAAGTAAAATCATTAAATACCGTTGAATATATTTTAAAATGCATTTTTAACATTTATTTTCTTGCAATCAAGGGGTAAAATACCGGTATAGGAAAAGTTTTCACCGCTATGAGTCCGCCCCACCATGGTTCCACCTTTTAAAGTCTGGCCGCGTGACGTCACTTGTTCACGTCGAAAGCTCTGAAACTACATTACAATATATTATTATTATAATCCAACAAACATTTTAATATCGCCGTAGTGTAATATCGGCTATGTTTGGTTTCCTACTGTATACACCCCATACTATTATGAGAATGAAGCGCGCTCGAATAACAGGTGAACTCCACAACAACTTGACTCCATACATTCCCTCTTTATAAGCTCTGTATTGGATTATGCTTTGTTCGTGTGAATAGTTTACAGCTTGGAACTATACACCCGTACTGAAATGAATACGCACTTATAAATTCATAAAACACTGGTGTGTTAATTAAACTTAAATTCAAAATAGAATATGACCTAAGTTACCTACGTAATAAATAATCGATCTTAATTAACGAAAAGATAATACGTCATTCAGCTACAATTTTTCCATATTAAATAGAAATTTTATCGTCAACCCGCCCGAAGGCAGTGGTAGACCAAGGCCGAACTCTTCTCAGATTTCGAGGAGGACGTGCTTAGCAGTGGAACGAATACGGGTATATGTGGATTGCAATAACATTTTACATCAGATTAATAAATAAATCCAAACTTGGCCAGTAGCTTGTGTATTGGGATATTATCTTTGATTACGCCTCCAATACCATAATAAAAGACCACAAAAGGCCTCACAAAGAATAAGACTGGAAAATATTTCGGTGAAAAAAACTGAGATGTTAAACGATAATGTGCTACAGCAAAAAATTATAAGACCGGCCAAGTGCGTGTCAGGCCACGCATAGAATAAGGTTCCGTAATCACGCATAGTAATATATAAACGCACATGAACTTTTCTTAGCAACATCTCAATGATTTTAAAAGACCTACATAGGTAATGATTTTTAAACTTAGGACTTTAATTTTATATCGTTTTATAATTATTATGGTTTTTAAGTTTTTATTTATTTATATTTCTTTGTATCGTATATATTTTCTTTATATGTTAATATTAAGTTTTGTAAGTAAATCATTGTATAATCTCCAGTCACAGACTTTTACGCCCTATTTGTTTTAAATTCAATAAAATTTTTCATTGTTAGTTTGGTCTCCCAAGATGTCAGGCTCTGCCTAGTTTGGGAACCCCTGGCAAATATGTATGTTAAGAACAATATTTTATGTAATAGTTTTAAGCCATTGTAACGGAAATAATTTTAATGAATAAATGTTATTATTATTCTCCGCGCTATGGGGTAAATACATATCCATACAGTTTCATCTTTCTAGCACTAATCGTTTAAAAGGTAAGCCGGGGACGAACGGATGCACGGACGGATATGACGGAACTATAAAGGTTTATTAAGACGAGAACCACGGAACCTTAAAAAAGTTTCGCTGATCCCACAATTGCTAGATACGAGTAGGTAGAAATAGAAATATACTATCAACTCAAACAAAGGCAATTTAATTACACCACACAATGTAAATTTGATTACTACACTACTATAGTCTCGTTGGAAACTAATTATATCCCACAAAATATACACAAGGGCACAATTACTCAAAATTTAATTTAGTACACAAGTTGCACGGGACAGTTTTAATTAATTCACAAAACGTATTTAAAACTTTACTGGATGGCTACAAAACTCACTCGAAAATGATGAGGTCGTTGCTATTTTTCATACTTCAGTATTTCGTACTCCATTCGCGTAAATTATTGTTCAGATTCCAACTCGCCAGGTCAACTGAAAGAATTTTTCCATTGTTAATTGGATGAAAAATATCGAAATACTAAGCTTTTGTTCCACCGGACCCAATATATAGGGCCTTAAGATATTATCCCTATTACTGAAATATTGCAGAAATTTTTTAAGGCTCATGATGGCGGCGTTTCGATAAATTGATTAAATGGAAGTCATCATTGTCACAGCAATTTTATGCGACCGTAAACCGGAATGACATCGTAATTTATTGCAAAAATAATGTTACAAGTCCAAATGATATGTTAAATTGCTTCGTAAAGTATGTATGTGCCCTGCGATCTAAGTCTGGGTTCGATTCCCGGATCGTTTCTAAGTCTTATATGTACACAAAAAGCGACAATAATCTCGTCACCTTTTACGTGGGCTTAACAACACAATTAGGCATTTTTTTAATGAAAAATCCACCTCTGCCTAACCCTACGGGGACGCAAGCGTGAATGTGTGTGTATTATCTGCCAGTTATTCGAAAATGGCCGGCATGCTATGGTGATTATAGCAATTAGTACCAAAATGAGAGATGCTACACTGAACCGGCCAACAGTCCCCGAGGATCTTCGCTTCGGTAATGACGGGGTAAAGGTTGCCATTAGCCCATTACCATACGCATCCCAGAGCGTCTAATTAACAAATGTATAACCAAGTATAACTTCATGGAAAATATGTAGAGTATCCTGGTATTATTGAGGTACTCATTTTCTTCTGCATACTCTCGGCATAAACCGTTTATTTGTTTAATGAATTGAATACTTTACATTAATACCCTCGTATTAAAATTTTGCGTAAGTGTTCTTTAAATATGCAGTGTTTTCTTACAAAGTTATGACTGTTAGGACAAAAACACTTAATATCATTAAGTCGTGAGAAATACACATAAGGTTTACGTATGAGGCTATAACTATACAGAAACTTTTTTTTAAATAGCATTTAACTGTATTCCGTGAGAGTAAAGACTTACACCTGTTGTCGCCTTAGCTAGTTAAGGGTAGATAAATAATAATTGATAACATGTTTGTCGGTAGTTTGAGATGTTATTGTCACGTTATAGTGGGGCGGTCTCTACATAAGCACGTTCAGTGCTAGTAGGAGTCGATTGCTGTATCAAGTCTCCGGTTGAACAGACTAGATTATGTATCATAGTGTTATTATATTGTGTGACGTGTAATAGTTATGTGTTATATTGTGTAACTATATGAATAAAGATGTTGAGATAACATCAGAAGTTCCGAAAACCACGCCCGTACCGGGAAACTACAAAAGAAAACAGGAGTATCAGGTTACGAGAGCTGCGTCTCCTGCAGTAAGTAGAAATGTTATTTTTAGCATCAGTGCCACTACAATTTGATTTGATTTGAGATTTGATTGGTAGAAAATATTGAAATGTGAACAATTTTTTCTAAACTAAAGCAAATACTACGAAAACGTGGTATGACATACTTAAAAAAATATATGTACCTACCCATTAAAGATTAACTTGTGATATTTGAACAGATTTGGTCATTTAGAACTTGCATGTAGGTCTTAATTTACATTAAAGATATAAAATCAGATTCATTGTAAGAAAGAAAAAAAAAACGGTTTCTGACATAAGTACATGAGAGAAATACACGTAATAAAAATAAGTTAATTACTTATAAGACCAGACTCCAAAAGATCAGCAAATCTTTTAAGTTACTGTATATATACACTTTTACAATAAAAAGATTAAGGAAATAGTATAGACAGTTATATAACAAAGCATACTATAAAATATCGGAATATATGGAGGATAACGAAACCTGGATATAATTAGTAATTATTGTAATCTCAAGTCTGACTGGGTCTCCTTCAATGGATATAGCTGTATATAATTCAATCCGTGCTTGCTGAAATGTCTGTGGTTACGACGGCATCGTGTGCCGGGTCGGTCGCATTTTATTCTCATATTCAATACAACAGTGAGATTGTATTAATGAGCTGCTCAAATACGGAAAATTTAATCTTTGTATCAATATCCAATCTTTTCGAGTGGAAAAGAGCAATTTTTTGTATTTTTTGTCCGTTCTTCTCTTGTGATGACTACCTTCCGAACAGGATGGTATACTAAATGTTGAAATGACTAAATCTAAGTGATGTACGAGTATTTGACATTTTAGACTCAATAAATATTATTCAATTTCATGTTTCATTTTATTTAATTAATGTGGACAGTAAGTCATAGTCAATTTAATTTAAATCAACCTGTTTTATTGAACGGATCATGAAATAGACACTACATATTATGTAACTTCATATTTTTGTTGAATTATTTGGTAGTTTAATGTTAAATTAAAGAAATTGTAGTGAAGATAAAGGAATAATGTACAAACGTATAGGGCGGTGTTACTAGATCAATCCATTTTTAATGTATATTGCATACTTAGTAAATCAAGATACCGCTGAAGTAGTGACGGAAAAGTTATCTGAAACGTCGTGTGTAGCACGAAATTGTATAGGTACTCATTTGTTATAGACCATACCGCTTGTCCGAATCGAAAAAGCTGGTTATTCGTGAAATTATTTATGAAAAGAGACTTCTTTGGGCGCGTGATAGTAAAAAAAAAAAAAACTAATATTATAAACACGAAAGTAACTCTGTTTATCTGTCTGACTGTCTCGCTTTTCTGCGAAAACTACTGAACCGATTTAAATGAAATTTGGTACATAGATAGTTTAGATCTTGAGAAAGGACATAGGCTACTTTTTATCCCGGAAAAGGGGTTGAAAGAAGGGATGAAAGCTGTATAGAAGTATTGTCATTTTTAAAAGCTAGAAGCTTGAAACTTATATTTTAGGCTGTTGATTAGATATAAATAAACATGACATTAAAAGTTTGTGAAAAATGTACCTTAAGGGGGTAAAATAAAAATAAGGGGTGAAAGTTTGTGTGGAAATTCGTCATTTTTGAAGCTAGAATGATGAAACGACGTGTAGACGACTGTAACTATGTATATGTAACAAAGTCAAAGTCAAAATTATCTTTATTCAAATAGACTTTTACAAACTCTTTTGAATCGTCAATTTTACACATCTTAATTTCGAAATGGGACTCTGTGGAGTAAAATAGACTACAACTTGTTTTCTTTCTGAACCCAACCCTGTAGTCTACGCGGACGGAGTCGCGGGCAAAAGCTAGTATTTAATATTTATTTAATGATGTATAAAGAAAATACTTTCCTTTAAGCTACATTTTTATAGAATTTATTCGTTGAAGCAATACCTAATAATTCATGTAGATTTAGTAATCTATACTTATTTTGATTTGTACTGTCTGGTAATTTAAAAAGTAATGATCTTTCGATTTGTGACGTTTGATGTAAAATTATTAAGAAGGATTGAGAAATAAACTTTTAAAAGTCCTTAAAAGTACTTTCATTTTTAAAAGTCCTTAATTAGTAAAAAAATAGTCCTATAGATAAAAAAAAGAGCCTCACGAGCGTACATAAGTAAACTCGCCTATTAAAAAAAAAAAAAATGAATGTTAATAAAGAGTAGTTCGCCATGCACAAGATCTTTTTCTTGTTGGTAAATGATTAAATGTGTTAAATTAATTAACAGTATCCTATATCGGAAGGTTTGATAGATATAATTGACGGCCTGTAATTGTTGTATATTACTCGAGTTTGGTTATATTAAATTAAAGCTGAGGAAACTGTAAAGGCAAAACGGCGTTTACTACCCTTGATGGCCACTATGAGTTTAAAAAGACACAATTCGGTCTTAGCAATGGGCTTGCTGATTTACAAAGACTTATGAACACTGCGCTTGGGAAATCGTGAGATTTGATAGAATTATTTGCTACATTGATTTTTTTTGATGGCTACTTTTTTTAGAGTAAAATTTCTGTAAAGGGCATTCGACCTGCCAAAAAGAAAATGCTGTAATTTCTAGGTCTCGTATTTTTGAAAATTTATAAAGAACCTAAGTTTTAGAAATGTTTTATGGTAATGGGGTACAGAACAGTCTACTGCTAACTAAATTAAAATAGAGTTGCAACATAAGTATGTAAACAGACGCCAATCGTGACGATGTTGGTTGCATTTTAAACCATGCTACAAATAAAGGTGAAAAACCAATTTATTTTTATAGTGGATAAATCACAAGCGAATGATGTTAAATATACCAGGAAGAATGTTAAAACAAGAATTCACTTTTGAGATAATGTATTAACAGGAGACACACATGGCAACATAGATACATTAAGTAGAAATTTTATATAATTACCTTGCTTTTAAATGTATTGTTTGTAAAATGTGTAAAAGACTGGTTATATCAGGTATATTGGCAGGAAAGGCCGAGCGTAATTGTTTATTTTGTTTTAATCGATCTTTAGGAAATCAGTGTAAAGCAAAACTTGAGTATGGTGTAGTCCAAAAAAAAAATGTTTTTGAGAAGTAATTACAGCAAATCATGGTTAATTTACTTTTCATATACACGATAGAAAGAGATCACTATTTCGGATCCCAAAAAATTAAGAAAATTTTGACTAAGTATATTAAAATAATTGTCTTTAATTGAAGTATCGAGCCACGACTGATACGAACTAATGGGACATGAGAGAAGGAAATACTGACCATATGACTTTGATGACGACGAATGATTTTGATTGAACCGTATGACTTATGAACCATATACCTAAAACGTGATAATATAAATTTAGTAACGTGAGTTTTATGATGGCGTACAAATGGTCCAGGATGTTGTCAGGTATTTGTAAATCTTGTGAAATCCATGACAAATACTCGATGTTGTCTAGTGCTTTTGCTTCGATTGTGTTTTCATACCCAAATTATGTTATGACAGTATCTATCCTTGTAAAATAGATCTGTTAAAGTTGGATTTATGGTGATATGCAACTAGGGTTGACCAGTGGCAGCGCCTAGGGGAAATCGCAAGTTGAACATTTGTACAGTATCTATCCGTGTAAAATAGATATGTTCAATTGCGGTGATATGCAACTAGGGCTGGCCAGTGGCATCGCCTAGGGAAAATCATAAGTCCAATCGTTGAACATAACTGACCGTTGATGGAACAGTTAAATTACTTGACATGATTGAGTAGTTTCCGATCTGCTGACCGTTGATGGAACAGTAGAGTTGGAAATACTCAAATATTGGTCGCTATGTATTTTGGATTAAAAACACTTATTATTCTGTTCTCAGCAACCGCACCAGACTAAAACGCTATCCGGGGACGGATGCGTGCGCAGGACGGCCGGATGTTGTCGCCTTAGCTAGTTAAGGGTAGATAAATAATAATTGATAACATGTTTGTCGGTAGTTTGAGATGTTATTGTCACGTTATAGTGGGGCGGTCTCTACATAAGCACGTTCAGTGCTAGTAGGAGTCGATTGCTGTATCAAGTCTCCGGTTGAACAGACTAGATTATGTATCATAGTGTTATTATATTGTGTGACGTGTAATAGTTATGTGTTATATTGTGTAACTATATGAATAAAGATGTTGAGATAACACACCTTGTAATAACATCGCGGCAAACAAAAGATACACGCAGTGTAACCGCCATCTACTAAACGAGTTAATAATTTCACAGTCGGACCGAGCAGCAGAATAAACACGAAGTTCGTCAAAGGGATTCGGCTAATTTGATTTCTATGTTCGACCGCCGCAAGAGGGTTAGCCAGACCGTGTCTATCGGACACACGACACGCATTCACGAAACAAGCGTCTCTGTAAATTGTTATATCAATTTAGAGAAATATCACGCAATTAAACGGTGCCGGAAAACATCGTGAGAAAATTTAGAGAGTTCACAATTCTCTATATGGATTCTGTCAAGTACGTAAAGTACCTACACCAAACTGCTCTAAGCCAATAGACTAAGCCCTAAAGCTTTTCAAACGTATAGGAGACCCATGCCCAATAGTGGGACAACTATTGGAAAAGTGATAGTCAATGCTTTAAGTTGTTAAATATAAAGGATAAATAACAATTTAGTCCTTTTTAAAAGAATTAATCTTATAATAGGAAAATTTTACGAACTTCTTGCTTAAGCATTATATTGTTATTAACGTCTGAGACTGCCTCGTGGTCTCGCGGTACAAGTATGTGCCGTGGGATCTAGAGGTCCTGGGTTCGATTCCCGGGTCGGGCAAAGTGTTATTGGGTTTTTCCATTAGGAAATTCTCAGTAAAAGCACGGAGTCTGGAAATGTGCCCGAAAAACGGCAATAGGCTCGCCCCCTATTACGTGGGACTGACACATACCTGGCGAAATGTGGGTGCAGAAATGCACCTCTGCCTACCCCTTCGGGGAATACAGGCCTGAGTTTATGTATGGATGTATGTATGTGTTATTAACGTTTTGTATTATTAATTTTCTTCTGGACACTCTTGTATCGCTCAATCGGTACACAATATCTTACTAGTTATTATTATACATACATATTACCTCAATAAAGCTAACTTCTGATGATCCTCCAGCACTTACCATCGCCAGTACTAAGATACTCGGCTAGCTGTGTGAATAATGTATTCTATAAAAAGCGAACAAAAGCTTCCGTACGTCTAGAAAAGTAATTAAGGTGAGGAAATAGATATCCTTCGTACATCCGTGTCTCACAATCAACAAATTAGCAGCGATGTTTAACATTACCCGCCCCTCAGGTTGGTACTGCTCCGCAAATATTATCACATTGTGTAGACCCAAATTATATTTCAAAATTGCACTTCAATTGTAGCAATAAGATGATATGATGAACCTTGTTATTGTTGGAGCTAAAATGATGTCTATTAAAATAAAATAACTTGTAGTTTCATGTGTGGGATAATAGAATCAACAACAAAGATATGAGACTTGTGTCGTGGATATCAAAAACTACGAGAGACTTTTCGGTCTCATATTACACAATATTTTATTATTTAATCGCTATTGCATTCCAAGAACGATTCTTAAATACATATCGGAATAAAAGATTTAATGAGACATATACAATCATATAAGATTGTCTCGATGTCGCGACACAAGTACCTATTTACCTATCGTGTAATCCGTAGGTCGTGGGCTTATTTTTATTATCACTATTTTTTTTATGGGTATAATATATATTTACTATTATTCCAAAGCAAATAATGCGTATGATAAATAAATAATCAAACCCACATATTTATAGGAATAATGGTAAACCAAAATTGTGTGTACAAAATGTGTACTTTGTATACGATAGTGGTAAGGTGAACGATCGGTGCACTTACTTGACAGGCTCACGAGCCCATGAATAAACCATCGGCTCGATGTGGAACTCGTGTCGAGTACGAGCGTGTTGACGGACGGCCGTCGGTACCGTATTATTTTAAGTATGGATATAGGGTACATGAGATATTTTTCTGGATGGCTCCACCTGGTGAAACGAGAGCACGGGCTCGATCCTCGCACCGAGACTAATGATTGTGTGATGCAATATTTGTTTCGTGTCTGGATGTTTGTGAGTCCGAAAAGTTTCTCATAGTTTCTATTACCCACGATAAATGATTTGAATATGTCTGTAAAAAGAATGTGTCATCTTCAGTGTTTTCTAACGCAACATTTTTAACCATGTTGTTTTGATATATTCACAGGCCCGGGCCTTAAGTTGAATGACAGACATGAACAAGAAAAAATATGTGGTATAGTCATGCTATAGTCCATCATAAGTTGTAGAGTAACGCAATATTCGTTTTGGACTATCTTGTCAACGCGCCTAGGTGGTATCAATTTGGCAAAAAATACTGATTTGAAGTAAAATTACCGTTTGATCTCGAAATCGACTCAAACTAAATGAAGAGTTATGGCGTATACTATGTAAACTACCATACCAAACATACCCTGATAAATATAAATATATATTTTCTAATCCAATCAAAGATACATTTATTTTAAAACAAAAATTCTTCAACTTTTAATACCACTAGGTATAGATCAGATTATACTATTTTAATCCTTTGGCTTACTAAAAAAAACATAATCTTTGGTATTTACAACATCATAAATAAATCTTCTATCAATGAATGTAAAAAGTTTCAATTAACCTATTTATTAATTCCACTCAGCTACTCATTAGCGTTTTCTGTATTGGGCTTTTTGATCGAAACTTCGCGCTTAAGACCAACAACCTTAATTAATATTTTATGATAAATTAATTTCACAAACACAAAGCGGGTGAAAGTTTTAACACAGAAAATGGGTGTTAAATCACAATATTCAATTTACGGCAAACAGCGTAGACGTTAGTCTGAAATCGAGTGTACAATAAAACAGTTTGAACTGAAGTTAAATCCTTCGACGAAGCGGAAAAGCAATTAATTAAGCCGGTTTGTATAAGAACCATCGTCTTAGCCGACACGATAGTGCATTTTATACTGAATCGATCTAATTGTTTGGCGGCGACATAATTGATGTCGACGGGTTTGAAATTTTCCCATAATTAAATATTTAATTGCATTAAAACATGCTTAGAAACAATTATTTTTAAAAGCGATGCCAATAATTTAATCGGTATCAGATGCTGAACGATAACAAAATAATGTGCACAAATCTAGCAACGAACTACACTAAATAAAACATTGTCGACGTCGACAAATAAGGTATTCTTTCGCTGGTTTGTTTCTTGTTCCGGCATAATTTTTTCATCATTGACAGTAACACGCCATTTGCAAAACAACAATATATGTATGCTTGGAAAGACAGAGCAACATCGCCTGCAAATCATGACTGCAGACGACATTTTCTTTCCACATGATCCTGACCTCGTTTCTTTACGTCATCTGATTTTCACCATGCTCAATATTCACGCTTATAATATACGCTTTAACATCAATAATATATGATCTAATAAAGTACTCTGGACAAACAACATTTTGCCCTGACAAGATCAACGAAAGATTTTGTAACAAACTTATTATTTCTAAGAAACAACTACTTTATTTGTTATATTCAAGTGGAAACCTTTGAAATACACGGTATAATTGTCTGGTTTTGTGATAAAGTTACTCAGTACTATTATACTATGTGTCTAAACGACCGCACAACAATTTATGTAACTGTGAATAAACGTACACGTATTTTTGTGAATTAGCAATACAAATACACCTAATTTAATTCGATAGATATTAATTACCAACCAATCCCACGCCGATCACTTAAAGGCCAATAGCAATATATTAAAGCCATATCCAAAACTGTAATGGTTTTGGTTTGAATGAGCAAAAAAAATTCATTTGTCTAAATAAAAATTGGAAATAAAACTAGCACACGCCGGCGTCGAAACCACAATTACCAAACGTGATTTCTAACGCGGCTCGATTTATTATGGCAATTATGTTGGTGGAATCAACAACCAGAACAATTTATGAAGCCCGTTCTATTCGATCGGTAGCTCTATATTTATTCTACTGACCTTAAAATCTTCGTATTTTTAGTGGGCAGCTGTTTATTCAATACCGGCGGAGCTTGTATCAAGCTTCAGTTCCCTAGGTAATCTTGTTTACCGAACTTGAAAATGTATTAAGGATTCAATTGGAACGAACTTTCCAATCTCGTACTTCATTTATAGCCACATCAACGCTATTTAGCTTTTATAGAATAAGAGTACGCTGTAGTTAAATCTAGCTTAAACACAATTCTTGTAAACTCTGATCTGAAAGATGATGAATCTGCTGTAAATATCTATCCATTGATGTAAATTTAAAAACACATAATAACCCTATTTTTTTGCATGACATTTTATACTTTAGCAAAGTTCATTCACATCCATTCATTCGTTTCTTTGTGAATACTTATAGAAAGTTTCGTACCTTTTAGAAGCTTATTTCATCATCATCATCAGCCCATATACGTCCCACTGCTGGGCACGGGCCTCCTCTTACAGCTGAGAGGGTTTAGACCTTAGTCCAGAAGCTAGAAGTTAGAAGCTTATTTACTATATGATAATAATTTAATATACATATATAATATTGACTACCTCGTGGTCTCGCGGCACAAGTATGTGCCGGGTGATCAAGAGGTCCTGGGTTCGATTTCCGGGTCGAGCAAAGTGTTACTGGGTTTTTCCATTAGGAAATTCTCAGTAGCAGCCCGGAGACTGGATTTATGTCCGAAAAACGGCAATAGGCTCGCCCCCTATTACGTGGGACTATTACACACCTAGCGAAATGTGGGTGCAGAAATGCACCTCTACCTTCCCGTTTGGCGTGAGGTTATGTATGTATGTATATAATATTGAATAATTAATTTATCACCCTGTGTAAATTCCTAAACATCAGACCGCCATAATTATTTTTAGTTATTTTTCTTTTTGTTAGCATCTAAACTAATTCAAACATGTGTAGTAAATGTGTAGCATGCAACGCCTCCTGTAGGACAGTACAGATAGTGTCGCCTAGTTTCTGATTATTCACAGAGTAACTTTGCTACGGGCGAGGTAAAACGTGTCCTAAATGTTACCCACGCGGTCATCTACATTAAAATTCATTTAGCGACTGTTCGTAATAACGAAGATAGGAGATTTTCAAATGCCGCAATCATGAGTTTGTATAACAAAATTAGCATACCTTTACAATTAATAGTAGTTTCGGATGTGCTTTTAAAATCGGTCAGTGCGGACTATTTTTTAAATGTGACGACCTCGAATTGCGCGGTCGACTCAGTCGCAGTCGCTGATTCAAACGCAGGCTCACACACACGCCTGACTATTAGATTTTGTGGATGCATTCATAATGAAATATCACGTAGGTACTTTACGGTGAGTGAAAACATTGTGAGAAAACCTACAAACTTAAAATATATGTTCATAAGAAACACTTAGATCTGTAGGCCCCTAACACCATGGTGGCGACCTCTCGCTCCCGGCCGTCGTCTCTTCGATGGTCGAGAGTCCGAGGTCGTGGCGAGCGGTGCTCTCCTTCTGCGAGCACGTCATGTCGCAGAAGGAGAGCGCGGAGCGGGATCGAGAGAGAAACGATCCCGCCCGCCAAAGACGTCAGAGAAGGAGGCGCCGGGTCAACAGAGATAATTAGACCCGGCGCCCTGCCCTGTGGCAAGGGGGCGTTAGAATCCCACCACGGTATCCCCTGCCTGTCGTAAAAGACGACTCAAAGGGGCCCTTGGGGTCGCTGGGCGCGCTGCGGGGGCGGCGCGCCCTCACTGAAAGTGACCCCGAGAGGGGCGGCGGCACTGTGGCCTGTGTACGTCGCGGGCGCCCATCAACAACCCGGGCGCCCGAACCAAGCTAGTGGGGGTGCAACTGCGCCCCCTACACACTCCGAGACGGCCGAGACAAATACGTCTCGGAGGCGCACCGGGCGGCTGCGGCATTACGGTTGGCGCTTCCCGCTAACGTACCGTGGTCGCCCCACTCGGCGCGGAGATGGCCACCGGGGGGTTTTGGTCGGTATGCCGGTTTAGGGATATTGTTAGGGACCCAGCCCGGCACTAACATCTGCGCGGACATGACGTCGCCGCGCGCCGGGCTGGAAGACCGGTGACCCCGACATACGCTTCCCGCCCCCCCTCCCCCGGGGCTGGCGGGAAGTAGAGCCATAAACAGCTTTCCCCTCGAGAACAAAAAAAAAAAAAAAAAAAAAAAAAAAAAAAAAAAAAAAAAAAAAAAGGCCCCTAACACCAGATGGTTAGAAACCCACTCAGGTGTATAGGAGGCCTGTCCCAGCAGAGAGACGTATAATCATGTCAACACGGTCCTACTTCTAAAATTACGACACATATATTACGCATCAATACGGCCTTAATAAAGAACATCTCAATATAATTTGAACAAAATGTCAACAACACAAATCCTAATTGGGGTATACACGCTCAACGTAATTTTTCCAGCGTACTTATTAAAGTTCTTATCGCGAGGCTAGATTCCTCATAAACGGCAACCGTTTCAAAGGAGGTCTCCCGTCTCCAAGGCGACAAGCTTATTTAGCCTAAATTAGAGCATTCACCGCTGCTCCAGATTTTATGTGTACTAGTACTTTAGTGCCATTAATGCCGAACTTCGCTATGCAAGTGGCGTGATTGCAAATGACTGCTGGCTACTAATTTGCAATTTGTCTTACAAGTTTACTGTTTATTCGATTAAATGAACGTAGAGTTTGGTTCGTGGCGAATAAAGCTGGGGAACTAAATTTAGATTAGCTTTATTTTATTCACGCTTTGAACAAATAAAACGAATAAAGAGAAACCGACAAAGCATATGCATATAAGCAATAAACATGAAATATTGGAGAATTCCTAAAAATAATCTCTTTGGAAAGGTACGGATTTGACAGGGAACACTTGATATACTCAGAACTACTTAATCATCTTGCCCTATTTTTTATAGCTAAGTATGTAACAGATCACAGCACTTTTTTCAGAGATTAGACGCTAGCAAGCTAGATGTATGTATGTAGTTGGGTATTATCATCCTTTTTTTTGTACCGTAATTAACCGAACACTCGCCGGGCTACGGTTCCTGGTCCTAATCTGAAAGTGACGCTATAACGATCATAGTTTATAAATAAGAGTTTTACTGACGAGAATATTCTAGATTAGCCTTTACTGTGTTCATGCTGATATTGTAAACAGTTCAGTTTGTTTTTCGTTACTAAATATATGACAGCGCGGGTGTGCGCCGTCAACACAAACCTTTTTGTTAAATTGAAGAGTGACTCTATGGTCATCGTCAATCTAGCGGAGCGTCGCGTCTATGGCAGCGGAGCGGCCATCTTGGGCAGAACATTCGAACGAGAGCGTCCTCGCGCACCGTACTTACGACAAATCGCTTTTAATCTGAAGTTATTAAAGTTGATTGTCTAACTAATTGGAATTACATGTAAAAGTAAAGTTTGTTCTCTGTCAATTAAAACTGATTTGTAACAAATATATTATCAAACATTTGGTTCTGATTCCCGAAGACGCCCACGCTATCGAAGATAATTTGTAATGAAGGCCATCCTGCGCTTACATATACGAGTACATATGTTATTTTATGCTAAGTAATAAATAAATATTTGTAATTTTACTGATAATTAGAGAATTTTAGAACTATTCGGGAATTCGTATACTTCCTCAAAAAAAAATTGCCCCCTCCAGGGATGGGACTAGAGATCTATCGATCGCAAGCTTCATTCATGGATTACGTAGCATAAGTAGCAGAGTTAACTAAAATCAAAATTTAAAAAAATCAAAATCTCAGATTCAGCAATCGCGACTCAGTAACAGTTGAGCAGCAACGTTCATGAAATATTTAATTACTGAATCATAATTTCACCGATCGATTCAAAAAAACTTCATTAATGACGAAAATTTTACGGAAGCTATTAAAAAGCTGGCAAAGAATTACTTTGGTACTTTTAAAGGTATCCTCAAACCTGTTAACAGCGGTCTTTAACAATTCGAGGTTCATTAATTATAATTATCATTTCCCATTGAAAAATCACTGTTTTATATACAATTTTATTGTTGTTATTTCATACAACATTCTAGAGAAAATTCACTTGACAGTAAGTACAGTCCGATCAACTGGCTAGAAAATATTACTAAAGTCCAGCACCATTCATCACAAATATGCTGATACTAAAACAACACACTTCCATAGTTCATTATGAACTATAGTCGCTATTCCAATGGATACGAATATCCTAATATAAGGAAATGTACACCGCGGCAGTCAGATTTACCGTAAGGAATGCATGTAAATATAATATAGTCAGATAAATTTTACATGAATCAATCTAAACTGACTACGACGTAGGTCTCCCATTCACTAAAAGTATCTGTCATACGAATAAGTTATTATATTCTTAGCAACCATGCTTCTTACCTAGTATTCTTCTTGTGGACGGAAATATAGCTGTAACTTTTCAGTCGTTAAATATACATAAAAATTATTTCTTGCCAAAAGCAATGTGACTTTAATGGGTATCATAAAAATGTTTATAACTTAGTATGTATGTTCATAACGTAACCATCAGGTGCTACCTGACATCGACACTTCCAATAAAAAAACTAATATAGCATAAATTTTCACTTCGCCGTCAGTAGAAATAATTTGCCTGACTGCCTCGTGGTCTCGCGGTACAAGTATGTGGCGACCGATCTAGAGGTCCTGGGTTCAATTCCCGGGTCGGGCAAAGTGTTATTGGGTTTTTCCATTAGAACATTCTCAGTAGCAGCACAGAGTCTGGAATTGTGCCCGAAAAACGGCAATAGGATCGCCCTCTATTACTTGCGACTGATACTGACGAAATGTGGGTGCAGAAATGCACCTCTGCCTACCTCTTTGGAGACTATAGGCGTGAGATTATGTATGTATGTACTAATGTGCCTCGTGGTCTCGCGGCACAAGTATTTGACCATAGTCGGGCAAAGTGTTATAAATCTTTTCCACGAATAGCAGAACGGAGTCGAACTCAAAAAGTCAAATGTAGAAAAATTCATTTCAACTTTTCTTTGCCTTTAGGGATGATAGTAAGTAGTACTATCTCTATACTTCTTATTATTTCCTTATCAATTTATCTTAGGCTCATTCACGGATGGTGTTTTCTTGAAATATAGCCCTTGTTGGTAAAATAATATAGCTCACAAAACAAAGATGTTGCGACAAACTACTGAACAGAAAGATCCATCCCTTTATAATGCTTATCATCCCTTATAAATGCGTTCTCCGGCTGAGCATAGACCTTTTCTAGAGCTGTTGAGCCTTTGTTTCATCAGTTTACATATTCTTGTGTAAATATTCCCCTTATATAACTGCACGTGTCGACGAAGGTTATAATTAAACTCAAATATTAAACTGACAAGGACTATATTTCTTGAAATACAAGTAGGTAACCTAAATACATCCGCACACTTCGAGCGCTAGGTCCCAACAACGTTTTGAATGCCGCGCCCCACCAAGCGGCCACCAGTGTGCCCAGTTGATGAAAAAATCATTTACCGGTAAAGCTACTTTAAATTTAGGATAATTATTAGAAAACCTTACACTTGAAATTATTAAAAAAAATAACATAATATGTTATATGTATCTTCACATAATTCTGATTAGTAATATTACGTATAATACGCAATACGGAGTAAAATATATTAATTATCCGTAGTGTAATATTTCGTATTAAGCAAACAAACCGAAACAGACCAATAGGTAAACATCCACGCTCGCACCCGTATTAGTTAGCAGCAATATCAATATCGGGAAATCACATGTCAACATTCATATCACGTATAGGGAACTATGAAGATTAAATAAATTTGCTTTGCTGTGTGGTGTCTGCCTCGCTCAGCATTGTTGATATGTATTGTCAATAATATTAGCGGTACTAGAAATGCGGGCAAATTAATTCAATAAGAGTATTTTTATGTGCCAACCTTAGCGTTAGTGTATGTGATTGAGCTCTATGACAAGCTCCTGGCGTCGCCTCTCATAGTCCGCTCGGCAACATGGACGTGCAGTACAATATTTGCATCGCAATGAATGAATGTGAATTGGATCAATCCTCACTTGGTCACCGTGATGTTCTAAGAAATAACTAACTGGAGGAAGCTAGTGCCCAGGTTATCAATATCTTGCTGATTGTGTCCCGTGGTTTCATACGTGTCACATTTGATTTAACAAAACATTCGCTTTTTCTGAATTATTTATTCCGATCCGTGCAGCCATTCTGGCCTGCTTGAATAATAAACATGTTGCATTTATAATTTTAGTACAATGCCTACTTACCTACAAGTGCGTATCCGCTATAAAATAAAGGATAAATAAAATAGTTTTTGATAGCTTCAACTGCTAGGTCTGAATTTTAGTTGCTTTTATTCAATTATCGGCTTTCCACTTCCCATTAAATAAATTAAGCGATTAGGTCCCATTTGAAACGAAACACCGCTTCTAGGAATTGCTCTTTTCCTTGCCCACTCACTGTAACTACTCTTACGCTATTTTCTTCAATTAGGCACACACTCATTGATTCGGTAATATGTTACACCTTTAACATTAGAAATAAGAGTTTAAACTTACATTTAGTTTAATCAAATTTGCTCCCACTGTATAATCTGTACGATCTAATGCCAATATAACAAAATTACGTCCTTATAATTAAACAATATTCAATTAATTCAATTTCAGTCGCAATATGCGAATCTTAATACCAATTACTTGCGCGTAACACAGTTATTAGCGCTTTCCAAACTAATCACACAAGTTTAGTCTCTGACAGGAATGTAATATTTGCTCACAATATTGCCGGAATTTCATACGTATAACTATATGGACCTGAGAGACCACATCATACGTACTAAATACGCTTATTAAATGATGGATATTTGATTCTATTTATTTATACAATAATTTATTTATAAAACGTATTAGTTAACTTTAATGACTGCCTCGTCTTGTCGCGGCACAAGTATGTACGTATGTGTCGTGCGATCTAGAGGTCATGGATCAGATAAAAGTGTAATTGGGTTTTTCTACTAGTAAATACTTAGTAACAGCGCGGAGTCTGGAATTGTACGTGGGGACTGACCTAGTAAAATGTGGGTACAAAATGCAACTCTGCCTACCCCTTCGGGGAATACTATTAATTTTTAATTTTGACAAAGGCAATTCTTCTAATATAAATTTAAACAAAAATTTACTAGATTTTGTGGAAAAAACATTAGAATAAGTACATAATAAAATTAGTAAAAAGAAGTATAAAAATTATGTTACATATTTTCAATTAATATCTAAGTAAAAGTTAGGTGAGAAAAAAGTGTAATATGAAATAAACTTTCCTTTTATAAAACGGGCATAATATTCTCCAATCCCGCTCCACGTTAGGATAATATTTTCTAAATTCATATGAAACCACGTAAATGCTTTAGCCAACCGACAGCCAATTTGGTGAATTTAAACATTCAACGTTCGCGCTACACCGGCAGCCGAATTCACTTTTGCGGATCAGACTTGATTCTTCGTACGTAGTTTCACACATAATATTATAAATACCAAAATTGTAGTCACACTTAATCCGTAATTCCATAGGTGTAGACAGTATAGTGTGTGGAAACATAAAGAAATGTGAATGGAAAAATAAAGGTAATTCTGACTTTTACGCCTAAACCTAAACCAATTTTTATGATCTTTTTATGGTAAAAGGAGGCAAACGAGCAAGTGAGCCACCTGATGCTAATTGGTTAAGTGTTCATGGGCATGAACACCTACAATGTCAGAGGAATCATTAATGATTGAATCCTTTTCTTGAAGGTCCCTAAGTGGTATCCATTTGGAAATACCGCCGAGGAGAGCTGATTCCACAAAGATTTTGCGCGGGGAGGAAAACTTCGTTTGAACCGCACTGTTGAGGAACGCCAGATGGTAGGTATGGAACTTCAATTTATGGCGTGTGGTACGATAGTGATCAATAGAATAACGATAGATGGGAGCTTGGAAACGGACAAATGCTATAATATTTATGAATAATCACCCGGGTATAGAGGTGCAGATATTATAAAAAGCAAAACTAAATAAATACTTATAAAGTGTACTAAGTTTTTTTGAAAATAAAAAGTTTTATTTACAAAAAAAAAGAAAAAGGGAATGGAAAATCCCGCTTGGTAATTGGTTTTCGACACAAATACGCAATAAGTTACCCATGAAACTTTATGTGTGTTCCGTGATTGGAATACCATCCGAAAGAGAACCTCTTCAATACTCTCTGAATAACTAAAATTGGCCGGCTTATACTACACACGGAAATCCAGTTTGGATCTTACAAAATACAGCTGTCTACGTATCTAATCATACTTGTACAAACATAAAAATTGTTTCTTTTTCAGATACTTCAGCAAAATAATAAAATCCGCCAAAATGTGAGTGTCATGGACGATTCGGTGGTGCCATATAATCTTGCAATAACGCATCCCTTAAAAATTGTGTTTTACATTAAACTTTACACCATATTTACTTCAACTTTAAGGATTTTAAGAACTAATATTATTGAGAAATTTTTACATTTTCAATTCTTCATTTTTAAAGCGAGTGAATTTAGCACAACCAAAATGTATGTGCGGTATTCAAACTTGCGACAGCCAGGCGAAGTGTCCAACCTGTCAGCTGTGCCTAATCATGTTTTATAAGAAATATTAGCAAAGAAACTTAGTCAGACAGCCTTGTCAGCTGTTCATACATCATGATTATTATGTCGAAGAAAAAGCGTAGCTGAATCGAAAATATTCAAAAGTTTAGATATCAATTAATACGACAATAAATCTTATGATATGTCTGCGTTAAGTGTCTGGAAAAATGTGAATTTTCTAAAGATGGAATTATATAAAAAATCTAAAATTGGTGTATTAGTGTCTGGCTCTATAGCCGTGACTTATAATCAATAGAGAAATTTCTAAATAGTTAATTAATATATTTAAAAAATCTTTAGTTAATTGAAATAAATTTGACATGATTAATCTTACTTATAAACTCTTACTGACTTATTATATACTTTATTTGTGTTATGTTAACTTGTTTATATACTTATAAACTAGTCTCGCTCTGTTGAATGAGCTATGACGCCCTAGAAAAGGGAAATGTTGCTTTTAAACATGTTTCTGTGAATCCATTACGGTTGAGCATTCAATAAGATTTGCAATGCAGGGTGCATTAACTTTGAATAAATAGACATTAACATCGCAGTCACGAACCTTCTTAATAACTATGATTAAAACAACCAAGTTAATATAAATAAATAAAACATGCACAGGTATGAAATAACATTGAAATCCTAATTTAAATATTTTAATTTAAGTAAAGCTCCAATATCTAAAGCGAAATCTGAATTTTAGAAAATAAATTACACTCTTAATCTAAGCATATTATTTTGTTTTATAAACGCACAATAAATCCTGGCAATAAATAATCAGCAAAAAACAAAATTCTAGGGCTTATTTCGTTGCCAGCGAATATAATCTGTACTTGACCACCTAATCTCGTAATTTAATCTCGGCGAGCCCTTAGTCATAATGAGAAGATTAAAAATTCTGGCTGCAGTAATTGCTTAAATACCTACTTAAAACAGACTTTTCTCCAGTCTCCAAGCGGTACCGCTCGAAATTAATTTCGCCCGATTATTAATACATAAACAATGCAGTGATGGCCTCGCCGTTTAGATTTTGCTGGTGGTAGGATATTCGTATCCGCCCGGATAGCGACCACCGTACACAGGGCGTAAAACCCGCCATAGTGGCACATGCAAGTGTGCCGCGTTCCGGGATCAACCAGTGTATATCCGGTTTGCGGGGGGGCTTCAATCATGGCGAAAGGATGACCGTGCCGGCATTTTTTGGCCGGTTTATCGCGGTCGGTCCTTTGATTACCATGGCATTAGTCCCCCATACTTCTTCACAAGAATGGTGAAGAGGCATTCGACCGGCATGATAGTGTCGACTAACGGGAGATCATCATCTCTCGCTGGTCGGCACTTTTTATGGACTCCATTACGCTTACCATCAGGTATAATGGGGTCACTTTGCCGTGCCAGTATAAAAAAAAAGGCGCGCGGTCGATAATTTCGGCGGTCGCAGGTTCAAACCCCAGGCACACACCTCTGACTTTTCAAAGTTATGTGTGTATTTACAATGAATTATCACTTGCTTTAACGGTGAAGAAAAACATTGTGATAAAACCTGCACCCCTAAAAAGTTCTTAGGAATTTCTTAGATGTATAGTCCACCAACCCGCACTAGGCCAGCGTGGTGGACTTAACCTAACCCTAGTAGCCTAAACCCTCTCAGTTGTAAAGGAAGCCCGTGCCCAGCAGTGGGACGTATTTGGGCTGATGATGAAACAACGCAGCGTTAAAGGTGTTTCAGTGTTTCAAGATTAATAAATGTCACGACATTACGATAGTATTTCCAGACACAATTTATACCAACCAGAGAAGCAATCATTTTTTATGCTTATATTTACAACTCATTGCTATATCTTGAAAAGTATAAAGCCGAAGGACACGTTTTATATGGCTTTCATAATATATTTCCCGTCATATTTTTTATATCGGTTCTGATCCACTGTAACAACAAAATCTTAGTCAGCTGCCAGTACAATATAAGGTATGTTCTTGGAACGATGCAAGATAAGAATAAAAGATTCTGAAACAAAATACTGAGCAGCCAATGACCGAAACGACCAATGAATGAAACATTAGTTCTTATTGAAATTAAAAACTGAGTAAATCTTTCCGATCTGATAGCACCTACACGATGCTGTTAAAAGTGTAAATAAATAAAGACACATTGTTACATAAAAACATAAAATGAATAAAAATTATTTATGCACTAAATATTTTATTGTACCTACTAGTTCATATAACGAGATATAACAAACTTAACAATATTTACTTCCATGCTAAACGAGGTTATAAAACAGCTATTTATATCAAACAGAATACAGTAATTAAAATTTTATAGCACTTATTACAACTGAGCGATTTTTCACAGCCTCATATTTTAACAATAAATTTCTAGGGAATACTGCTGGAAATACTTTAGCTTCAATTTGCAATATCGCAGCTACTACAAGAATTTTCATATTATCGCCGCCCAGGATTTAATAACGTGATACTATTTATTTATTTAATCGCGACCGTAGGTTTGTGTGAAAATATTTGATGAAACACATAAAGCCAAAGTATATGTATATCTGGCGATGTCGTATATCGTTACTAATGTAATTACCGCGAAAGGGATATATTTTATAATAAACCTATTTTGATGAAGTTTTGTATATAATAGGTGGAATTGACTTTTGTAAATTCAACTTATGTAAATTCAAATTTTCGCGTTTGCTTAGATTATTATATTTCATCGTGAACAGATTCAAATGACAACCCCGTGGTGCAGTTGGCTAGACATCCGCTTGCGAAACGAGAGGCCGCGGGTTCGATCCCCGAGACAAAATATGTTTGTGTGATCCATAAATATTTGTTTCGGGTCTGGGTGTTTGTGAGACCGAAAAGTCTCTCGTAGTTTCTGATACCCACGACACAAGACTTGTATCTTAGTGTGGGATTAGAACTACATATGTGACTGTTGGGTGTATTTATCAATAATTATTTATCTATTTATCAAATGACCAGAGTCAGCGTAGACAGTAAGAAATTGATTCGAATATTCAATCACTTCGATCTGAAAGTAATACGGTATAGAAACAGCGTGAAAAATTTAATAATAATAAAAAGTATGAAGAAATGCATACTACATTAAAAGCAAGGAGTGCAATAAAAAATTCTCACCAGAGCTGCTGAAACTAATTTATAAACTTGTGTGAATGGTCGTTTTATACAAACGAAAGTCCATTGTTCCATCGGGAATCAAAAACTTTGCAAACAAATTGCCGAACACTCAGCCCGAAGCTATTTCCAATAATCGACCGAATTCATTTGAATTTCTCCCTATCTCCTTTTAACCCGAATCGTTTTGCTCCCTTGAATAATTAGATAATCTAAATGTGAAAAGTAGCACTGGTTGAAAATGTGACTGCCAACTTCATTAATATTTTCTTTGCGTACCAAACCGCAAGCTTCAAGAAACACCAAGCGTAGCCCTAACAATAAGTTATAAAACTACATTAAAGTCTGTCTGATCCGGGCTATGTTTTGTATCGTTTCCTCTTATGCCACAAGTGATTCAGCAGAATAAGACAGACACTTTTTTGCCATTGCCAACTCAGACATTTGCGTTTTTGCATGTATATGGTTCTTTAATCCCACCACTTCCCTGCGCTGACTGAAAAATTGAATCCAGAGAAAAATATATGTGTATTAAAAATCAGTAGATCTAACGGTTGCTCATTCTTTATATTTCCTCAGGAATCAAGTATTTTTCCGGTATAAACTACCTTGTAACAAACTTTGTATTCCTATTTATTTCTGTGCAAAAATTCACAAAAACTGACTCAGATGTTAAGACGTTAAAGAGTTACTTTGAACGTAAATGTTCATCTGTAATAAATGCGAAGATATATTAAGATTCATAACGTCGTACAGAAATCCCTTAACTTATACTAGAATATTTGGTTTCAACTCCAGTAACAAAAGTATCCAAGGCTATAGAAAATCTTCCATTTTCGTATATAAAAACTTTTCTACGTATTAATTTAGGATGTGAGCTAACCTTGGCAAAACTTTGAGCTGACGGTCAGCTCAGCAATTTTACTTTGACCTAGTAACAATCAAGTACCCCAAAAGAGGAAAATCAAATTCTATCATAATTTTTATTCTTTTACTTAATAAAGTGGAAGTGCGTAATGATATACATTAGTAAATTATAGATTAAATGCACATTAAGACAAAACATCGGATCTTCTAATTCTTTAAAGATAAAATTAAAATATTTATATTATCAGAATGTAAAAAGAGCGTTAGAAACTTATAAGTTAAAGTAAGTACTCAACCTTTTTTTGTTTGTATTATTCCTTAACCCGATAAACTCAGACCGAAACAAATATTTATTTACACAACCATTTCTTTCGTTGTGGTAATCGAAGAACCAGTTTTTTCTATCACAACAGAATGCCCTACTCACTGTTTTAACAATTGCATAAGTACTTTGAGAATTAAATATCTAATATTTCGGGTGGCAATATCTTTATATTTGCTAATGGGACATCCGGTATACAAGCTTTAAGTTTGTTTTTTTAAATTGTAACCCTTTGTTTATTGTCCTTTTTTACGTAGATCTTTGTCTTTAAGCCCTCCATTTGTATAGATTTGAATTTATCTTCAATGGTGACCACAAATTTACCTGCTACATAATATTGGTAGAATAAAATGCGTCCAAACCGGTACACTAATCCAAGCGTTACATTAGTTGTATTTTGTATGAAATCGCCAATAAAAGAGCAGAAATCCAGTCCGCTGCAGGATATGGCCTCGATAAGAAATTATTTAACCTTCATTCTGTTTAACAACGAGACGTCCGGCTGGTATGCCTCGCTGTGAACATATCGGAGTTTTCAAAAGTTCCCAACTAATTTGCCCATCAATTTTCATTATAAATTCATTTGTTGAGAATTTCGATACCATTTTAATGGACCTACATCATTTTACTTTTACGTCGTGCTCTTTTTGGTGTACAATAACGGACTGAAATTACAATTGATGTGTTTAAAATTCGCAACATTGTTAATTTTAGTTAAACATCATTTTTATTTTATCATAAAAAAGTTTATCAGTCTATAACGCCTTATATTTGCATTGAATATACATATACAATCGGTTGTATAAATATATTTAAGCCAAGATGTTACCTAAAGAAGAGGGAGCGTTTGATTAACAATAAGCGCAAAATTTTGATCATCCAAAAAAAAATTGTCATTAGTTTACGTTGCTTACATGGGTCAAACATTCCATAAAACTATTAAATACAAATAAATATTACCACTCTCTTTCGAATTTACCGATCAAATGTCGAACAAGCGCAATTATCCACGACGAGATCAACCAAAACCGTTTCACTAACTCAATCCGTTCGGCCCGACCACGACACATTCGCTCACTCTCCTAATACCCACGGACAGTCAGCACACTCGCAAATGGCATTTAACTCCGCAACATCGGGGCTTAGATTACGTATCAACTACTTTTAATGTAAATTGCACATTCTTTCCGTTTCAATTTACTCAGCAATTTTTCTGCTATCTGCTAACTGCTTGCCCAACTTTTCCCACTCACCCCACTCACTATACGAGGCACTGTTACTGCTGCATGAGTTCATTTTAGTATCGCGACATTTGTGTCACAAAGCGTTATACAAAGGAAATGCACCACACTAATTCTGTTAATGAAGTGCACCGAGCGTACGACGCTATGGCAAGCAACGTGATCTCCGCTTTATTAGACGCCAGTGAGCAAGAACATTCAACGCGTACATGATTAAATTTAAATCAATTCACTCGGTGTTGTGAATGATCTCCTTGAGATGGATAAACGATTCATCGCCGCTTTACACCAGTTAACTAATTGTTGCTGTATGAAAATAATAATCTTTCTTATGATAATCTGCGTGTATGATATTGTAACTGGCTGTAATGATAGATCGCGAGACAAATATTTGTGTGACTGTGTGTTGGTATATTTTGTAAAGATAACGCTTTATCAATACATACGGTCCTTGATATATAATAGATCGATGCACATACATATTATAGTTGTTAACTAATTCTATATCTTATTTATTTAATGAGGAAACTTTTGTATGAAAACTAGTAATTTCAATCACGTACTGTGTATAACACGACTGCCCGTCCTATGAAAATTAATTGGTAGTTTTTACGGCTTTTATATATATAACTTATACACATTCAAACACAGTCACTTTATACTGAATCGTCTTCTTATCTTTCTCCCATAGAAGCGTTAAGTCGAGATCCGTAACTTCTAAAAGTACTTACTTTTATGGTAGTTGCCTCCACTATTCTTCAAGCTCGCGTTAGCCGCTCTCTAAGTTTCTCTGTAACGTTGTAAAATCCATTTAAAGCTAACGCTCTCGTGAACATAAAATCAAAGCTTATACGCCTAGCTTTTCCATTCACACTTCACAAACGAGCAAAACTCCAAGAACAGAAGATTCAAGTCAAGAAAAATGTGGTTGGGTAAAATCCGAATTCGACTATGATATAATATGGATTTCTTTCCACAGAATATGTTTACCGTTACATGCGAAGCATTTTTTTCAAATCTCACACATTTTTCCTTGTGGATGCAAACTATGTTTATTAAGGTACTGAAATCAAAAGGAGGAAATCTCCGTCAGTTAATATTTAAGTAATATATTTGCGACACTGAATAACTTTAGGAATAAACTACGCTAAGCTTATATAAATGCTACGTTCTTGTGCTATATTTTCTGTCTTTATTAACGAAAACAAAAAGTTTTAAAATGCCCATATGTCATTTAAATATTTATTGTTTTCAATGCACTTTTCCTCTTGAATTTAGGTATGTGTGTATAAATATGTACACAGAGTAAAGAAACATTTAGCCTAGTTTTGGAAATTTTACGTTACAGGAGCGTCGCGGCTCATCCCTTGGAGATAGAAGTTGTGAGTCGTTTGTAAGTTTACACGAGTCGTGTCGCCCGGGGCGTCACTGGAACTTGTTATGAGATAAAACTGCACTGGTTTATCAACACAGTTTCGAAACACCGAATGGTATGAACTGCACAACAATTGTTTATTCAGACTGCAATGGCGACACATTTGCCGACGTGAATGCTAAGTACACATTATTGTTACGCTTTGTGCCGTGGATTTATGTGTAACTTTTTCTTGTGCGTAATTTATTGTCATATCTGATTTAACACACGAAAAATTAGAAATATTGAACAATTTCATAAAAATCGTTTGGATACATCTGTTGTTTTTCGTTATCTGATTTATATTTTTTATCATCACCATCATCATATTATCATCAGCCCATATACGTCCTGCTGGACACGGGCCTCCTCTACCATTGATAGGGTATAGGCCTTGGTCCACCACGCTGGCCGAGTGCAGGTTGGCAGACTACCTAAGAACTTTTAGGTGTACAGGTTTCATCACAATGTTTTGTTTCACCGTTAAAATAAGTGATAATTCATTGTGAATACAGACATAACTTCGAAAAGTGAGATGTGTGTGTCTGGGGTTAAAACCCGCGACCGCCAAGATTCTCGACTGCGCCCAAGCCTCGAGGCCATCACTACTTGTACATATTTATTATAGTTTCTCTTAAGTATAAGAACCCCGCACATACCTATCAAATGTGAAACACTATTTCATAATTCTGTGTTTTATAATGTGCTTTGTCCGGTAATATTTGTTGATATGGAAATCGAGTTTCATTTCATCGAAATACATGAGACTGTGATTTTTCGAAAGAAAGTAGTTAAAAATTAAATCGAAATTTGATATAAATTGTTTGTATTTTTGAGCGATCTCTCAAGACAAAATAAAACTTTCGTTCCTAAAAGATTGCTGTAGATTGCTAACAGAAAAGGAAAAATTTTGGACCGACAATAATTTATATACACAATAATGTGTAAAATAAACTCTTTTATTATAAATAAATATTACACTACAGTTATGTATTTTACGATAACATCAGCATATGTTTAATCTTAGTTCTAAGAATTAGCATTCTCCAACTAAAACTAAGTTAAAAAGGACAAATCCACTGTCAACCCGTAGTCGAGTGTTTTGGCTAAGCAAGTTTGGCCTATAGTCCACCTAGCTGCGCCGATGCGGGTTTGTATAAGGTTAATATAAGGCAGAAAGTTCGGTGCAAACGGCCCTCAATTCCTGTTCGCCCAGTAACTAACCCATACTAGACTCGTAAACTTTTACGATGATACGTAGCTGTGGAATAAACGCCCTAGTCATTTGGATTACTACAACTCATGTAGTACCGTGACTATATATATCGTTTTATATCGCCTTCTTAAGTACCGGCCAATATTCCTATATGACTACTAACCCTACTAAATATTAGCGATGAGAGTGTTTTCTTTTGGTCTTCTTATTGACCAAAATAGCGACTGATGGACGTCTTAGTACTAGGTACAACTTGGTATGTCGTTTTTTTATTCATATTGGTAAAAAAACCATATTGGTAGCTGATAGTATGTGCGGTGGTTTCTATCTGATATACCCCCGTTTTGTCGGCCTCGAATTCGGACGGTATGGCAAATTACCATAATTTATTATAATTAATTATATTTATAATATAATTTTGTTGTCAACTGTGGCCCTATCACTTATAAAAAGCCGTTGATGCAAAAAAAATAATCTTATACACTTCTACAACTACCTATCTTTATTTGTCGATGTAATTTTACAGTCATCTATAATTGAAAAATCATAGGCAATAACTCAATTTAAATTATAATAGGGGCCCTAACGGGGGAATATTCGCATCGAGGAAAATACAATACCTATTCAGTGCAGTATTATTGTTGCTTTTGTGTTGCAAAACACGTATTCTACGAGAATGGTAATAATGTCGTAAATTAAACCCTATTGCTGCTGTTTGACAGGTTAGGTAGCGCTTTAGGCTAGTTGCGAGAAATACCAAACTCAACGCAAAGATTGTACACGAGAACCATTATTTACTTGTTCATTTCAGTGTCCATAACATACTGACCGAGTAAGCCTTTCAGTATACTGCGTATACTGCCAGTTTACGATGCAAATATATTTTTGAAATTGTTCAGGATATCAAATAATAATGGTTTGAAATAAGGTTAGTTTATATAGTATATAAAGATTATATAGTTTATGGGCCTGGAAGGGTCCTTATAATGATCGATTACAAGCGTATATACAGGGTGTATTCAGACCGTGATCGGAAACGAAGGCAGGTAATAGCTAAGGTGATTACAAACCCCCTGGCGTTAAAGAAAATTCTGACAAAAAATAAAAATTTTGACTTTTTCCATACAACCATCGGTATTAAATGTACGCGGTTTGTATGGAAAACGTCAAAATTTTTATTTTTTGTCAGAATTTTCTTTAACGCCAGGGGGTTTGTAATCACCTTAGCTATTACCTGCCTTCGTTTCCGATCACGATCTGAATACATCCTGTATAACAGACAACACAAGACAATAATAAACAATGTTGGCATGAGAAAAAAGGGAATACACTACTTGATTATGACAGATGTGACCAATCTTAATAAGTAAGCTTCGTTATGGTTTATTCATCTTATATTTGGTTGAAGCATTTCTCACTCACAATATAACATATATAATTTTCTGAAAAATCTATTCAAATATAGTTTCAAAAAATATGCTTTCAAAAACATAACCCAAAACATTCTAAGTCACCGCATAATCCTTAGCAAAACTCGAGTTTCCGACATGTTACTTTGTAACTAAGTCCCTCCAGCGAGCAACTTTGACATTCGTATTATAGAAGTCGCAAGGACGTTTTTATACTTAAAATATCCCTATTCGAAGCGAAGAAATTCCGTTGAGCGTCCGGGAATAGTTTGTGCATTCCGCGTCGCTTGCGGCCGGCGCGGCATATCGTTGCGCTGAGCCCGCGCCGCAATATAGAAAGCTTATAGGAGACTCAAAACCTGCAAATACAAATGCCGTTTTGCCAGCCGTTTTCATTTGTTGTGCACGAGGGCAGGCTATAAATCCGCGTGCGTTTGTATCCGATTCATGCGGTACTTTGGTAAGAATGGATACGTGTATAAAATGCGGACTTGGTAAAGAGAAATTTGGGCGCGTGGTAGAAAATAATTCTGAAACTGATGAAAGGGGTCTAAAAACTACTCTTTGCCTACTTCAGATTGCTTTCTAGTCTTTTATAAAGACAACCGAATGCTAGGATCAAAACACAGTTTTTCGCTTTCACAAGAGTCTAAATTTATATTTCGTAACCGCGTGTGTGACGAATACAAAATATTCATTAAAGAAAAAACCGACTTTAAAAAACTATTCCAAAACAAATTAATATAGGTAGGGGAGAAGTGGCATGAAAGGGACATTTTTGTTGTGGAGCCTCTAATAAATAAGTAACATATCATTTTGAACAGGTTGGAGTTCAATGGGAAGCCTCCATTAGTTTACTATTAAAATAAAACACAGTAATTATTCATTCTAGGTTTTAAGTCATTTATTTTTGCAGTCTTCAAAAATGTTTGTTTTGTCCCTTTCATAAATGGCCTGTATTGAAAGGGACATGATCATTTATGAAAGGGACAGTACATAATATCTAAAAAAAAACAGGTAAAATAAAGTTTCAAATATACTTAATATAGGAAGCACGAATACAATAACTTCAAGTAAGTTTACAATCACATATTAAAGTAATAGAATTATTATTACTCTTAAAATTTTTATTATTAGAACAATAACAAGTTATTAAATAAAATTTAATTGTAATAGAGATCAATAGTTTAAGACTAACAAACAACATTATTATTTTATCACCTATCCTAAACAATAATTAACAGTCTTATTTAAGTTTGGTCTACTATCTTAAAAATAATCTTAACAATCAATATTGTTTTTGAGGTTTGGTTTAGGTATTATCTAAAAAGTAATCAACATAAAAAATAAAAGATTGTTAGTGACAAAGTAAACAAAAAAAATTGAATATGCCTTTAACGCCACAGGTTTCGTGTGCCCATTTCGTGCATATTTTACATTGATACCAGTCTTCAGTACTTTCTGAATACTTTTTCTTACAGACGTTACACTGGCTATCATCTCCTGTTTTATCATTTGTCAGGCTGTGATTTCTTAATCTTGGACACTCTTCTTCTGTTTCAGAAATATTATCATTCAAATCTAAATCAGTCGCCACATTTACACTTGAATCGTCGCTACTGCTGCTGACAATAGTTTTGCGCTTCTTCTTTTGAGTAGTTTTAACAGATTTCTTTAATTCTGTTTTATTCTTTTTAGCCTTTCTGTTAGCTTTAGTTCTGTTTGATTCTTGATCTTTTAAATTGTATTTGAAAATTTGTTTTACGTGTTTTAAGTTCTGTTTGTCAGCTTTCGGCGTTTTCTTTTTTAAAATATTCAACATATTTTCTAAAAGCAATCTATCTTTTTCAGGAGTTTCAGTTATAATTGTGGTTTTACCTTTACGTTGCCTTCCAGTAAAATTTCGATGTGGAGCTTTAGGATATGGTCTTATTGTTTCTGGTGTTACTGGAGGCTTATTCAAATTAGAGGGTCCGGGCTGTGGTTCCTCGGTAAAAATGTCTTCCGATTGTGGTTCATTCTCAAAACAAAATGCAGTTGCTGTATTATCTAAAATGGAAGGTGAAACTATTCTTTCATTCAAATCTAGATTAGGCTCTGTAGGGTAAGGTCTGTGCTGAAGTGCTTCTTCGTTTGAAGAATTTTCATCGTAGCCAGTAGGATTTGGAAGAGGTTGGGGTCGGTCTGTCACGAAAGCAGGAAGAAAATCTTCATCAGTAAAAATATTTTTATTGATGGGCCATATTCCTGTATTTTTAAAACCTGATGTGATATTATTCATGCTAAAAGCAGCATAGAAAGCGTCTCTAGCAAATTGAGCGACATTGTAAATCGTGACTGTTTTGCCAGGGTTTGATATCATCCAATCATTCATGCTAGCTCTATATCGAGCTTTGAAAGGTCCAAATACGGTCAAATCTAAGGGTTGTAGGCGGTGACTACAATGAGGTGGAAATGTTAACATTATTAAATTATTCGCTCGGGCATAAAGCACCACGTTAATGGTTATGTGCGTGTTATGATTGTCGAGGACTATTAAAGCAGGCGATTCAGCTGTGGGCTTTACGAAACCAACAAAATGTTTTAAAGCATTTAGAAAACAATCCTCAGTTATCCAACCAGATAAATTTGCAAGTCCTAAGGCACCAGTGGGACCACTTTCGAGCATATGTTCTTTAAAATAAACTCGCGGAAATATGAACACAGGAGGAATACTTCCACCAGAAGCATTTGCGAATGCCAGCATAGTTACAAGTGAACCACGTTCTGTTGAACTAATTTGACCAACTCTCTTAGTACCTGCTTGCGCAACTATTTTTGGTGTATTAGTGACAGTAGTGCAGCCAGTTTCATCCAAATTCCATATCATATTAGCAGGAAACTCATACTTCAAATAACATTTCTCTAAGTTGCTGAAAAAGTTTTGTACATTGTGTTTATTAAAACTTGTAGTTCTAGCTAGAGAAGTATTCTCAGGTTTTCTTACGCTCAGCGAGTTATTCCTTTTTAGAAAACCCTTCAACCAATCTACACTAGCCATATTATTATCTTTCCATGATGATGGTGTACTGAGTTCTAAACGAACAGCATACTGATATGCTAATTCTCTTACTTGTTTTGTTGTCAAGCCATGGCACATTTTTGCAGAGGTCTTCAAGTAATCTGCCAGGGAACTTTCTTGGTCTGTAGTGAAAACTCTCTTATTACCAATGTTCGGTGTATAAAAAAAAGACGTACATTCAGACGTCTTAGCTTTGGTCACTAATCTGTGTAAATGTGATTTACTCACATTATATACCTTGGCAGCTGATCTCACGGAAATTCTGTGGTTTAATACTTCATTCACTGCCTCTTCAATTTTCTTGGCATCAACACGAGTTCTCTTTTTAGGTGGCATTTTATCTGCAATAATAAAAAATTGATCACAGTGAGATAAGCAGTCATGAAAGGGACAGTTATGAAAGGGACGTCCCGTTCATAACCGTTTGTTGTGTCCCTTTCATAAATATCATACACAAATTAAAAACATAACCAAAAAATGTACAATAGTAAATAAAAGTGTACTGACCTTTTGTTTTAGTATTCGTGTATGACTAGGAGATACTAATCTAATGTAAATTAATAAATAATCAATTCACATCACTTGAAAAAACGTTTCACAATAATAACTAAAAAAATACTTTTCTACGGCAATACGAACACTCACACGCCGTCGCCATCTTTGAAGTGACAGGAGCGTGAAGTTAGGTGCGATCTAATGTGCGTCGGTGCTGCCATACAACAAAAATAATGTTGATCCGAATCGGTTTTTATTTTAGCTGTGATTTGAAATGTCCCTTTCAATACGTGTCCCTTTCATGCCACCTCTCCCCTACATTAAAAAGTAAAAAAATAATTGCGTATTCTTCTACAACTTAATAATTAACTTACTTTTTCTACTCGTCAATATGTATGAAGGTACGATGAACGATCTATGGGTTTACCACGCAAGAAGGTAGTACCTATCCACTTCAAATCTAACTTAACTCATTAACTTATGAATAACAAATAATGATCAAAATATTTTTAGAGTTCTCCTGAGTAAAATGAAATGAAAAATATTAGAATACTTAAAGGTCAATAAAATTATTACTAATGTAGTTATAATTATCATTACTTAAATAAATAAATAATACTTTTAAAGTCGGTTTCAGTCTAAGTATAACTTGTAATATCTAGTTACTCACAGCATATTGTCGTTCGTATTAAAGTTAATTTGTAATTTTGTTATTGCTAGGTATATTGTAGTGTTTTCTAAAAACAATAAAAAAAATACAGACGAATTGAAGACCTTCTTCTTTTTTAAATTGGTTAAAAATCCCTAATATAAAATCCATTTATTTATATTCCCTTGTGTATTACGTCACCATATTTCAATCCAAACTAAAACTACAAATGGAAATGTAGCTCTATCCCTCTGAACCAATTTTAATGAATAGTAACGCAGATATATGTTTGTAGATGGGGCCTTGGAATACGAAGAGAACATAAGCAATTTTTTTCAAAACATTTTGCCTGGGCCAAGCTCATAAATGATTGAAAAATATCAAACTAGTTTATAAAATATATTATATCGAATAATTTGTAAATGCGTGAAACTCCGTAAATTTTTGGAACGAACTTTTTTATATTTTCATCTCACGAATTACAGTGTAATCACAGTTGGATACATGGCAATCATCTGTTACAAATTAAACTTCGCTTCACTGTGTCAACATCATTAAGTATAATGATATCAATTTAAAACTGTGCCAAATCGATATTCAAACGGAATATAGTAAATATTCATTCATAGTAAATGCGTGACAGACTTTTTATCGAGGGGAAAGCTAATTATGGCCTTCCAGCCCGGCGTGCGGCGACATGTCCGCACAGATACACCGGCATATCGACCAAAACCCCCTGGTGGCCATCTACGCGCCAAGGAGGGCAACCACGGAATGTGGGCGAGAAGTGGAGTGATATGGGGCACAGTTGCACCCCCACTAGCTTTGTTTAGGCGCCCTGGTTGCAATAGCTCGTCCGCGATGGACACAGGCCACCGTAACAACAGAAACAACGTAGCAACAGATTCAAAGATAGGACGAATGTTTCTAAGATTTTAGAGTTTTATATATTTTCGTTACCCTTCTGTTGTGTTTGCTGAGCACAGGTATCGTTGCACTGAGATCGTCCGTAAGCAATATAGCCCAGTGCTCGAGTGCACGCCCCACTTCGACTTAAGAACCACTTCCTTTATAGTAATAATTCGTTTGTTGTGATCTTCTTTTGTTACTGACCTCACATGTCTATCATAACAGTGAAATAATGTATAAAGTCCAATTACATGGCGAACATACAAAGGATGATCAGACGTAAATAAATTGCATATTTAAAGAGTCTTGCTAGTGGTTCCGTTAATTTAGGTTTTGCCAATAAATTGAAATCTGAGCTCAGAGTCTAATCTCAATACCAATTTTCATAAAGCATAATCCAATTCTAATAAAAATAAACTGCCATAAGAGGTACAATTAACCTCCGTAAAGTCAAATACGTTTTCAATATAGATTCACATGTAGATTTTAAAATCACAAAATTAATGGAGACCTAATGTACCTAATAACAGCCTTTTTATACCCGTTAGTAATTAATCTAGTATGCTTCGGCCTGCTCTATTGATTGACCCAGGACGTCGAGAAAACGAGAAAAAGACTGTTTAAATAGTAATTAAATAAAATAATGTTTATAAGACTGACGTATCTATAAGTAACTAAAAATGAAAATGTGTATGTCGATTTAAATTTAGATTAGTTTTTGTAATATTGACTATAAATATATAAAATAAATTGTGAAGCATTATATAATGTATTTCTAGACTTCGTGCATACTAAAGTAGGCTGAAGCTTGGCGCCGCGCTGTTTAAATTTCAGCGGAAACTGTCATTAAGTATTGCAGGCTAACCGATAGCGTAATATATAATTTATAGTTTAACTTTCCAGTAAGCCTCGATGTTGGAATTTAGATGTCGGCTTGTCTCAGTCTATAATTTGTTTTTAATAAATATATATCTCACTTCTTATAAATTAAATGTAAATTAGAAGCGAGATATTACGAACTAAAATATATGTAAACGAAAAAAATAATGAATGTTTTTGTATACATAGAAAAGAAGATTAAAGTAACGTGATAACTCTGCTCGAGAAGCATTCATATTTCGGCATTTTATAAAAACTAGTATTATTTGAATCTTTTCATCATAAATCTTTAATTGTAAAGAGATTTTATATTTGATATCTATACTAATATTATAAAGCTGTGAAGAGTTTGTTTGTTTGCATGAATGCGCTAATCTCAGGAGGATGGAGAGCTATCTAACATAAAAAATAGACTCATAGCTATTTTTTAGTGTAAGATAGTCCATTTATCGAGGAAGGCTATATTATATATTATCATCACGCTTCGACCAATAGGAGAGGAGTAGTAATGAAAAATGTGGCAAACAACGAAGAAAAAATATTTTGTAGTTTTTTCATTTTTCGCATACACAGTTGCGGGAAACAATAAGTCCGTTGAATATAATGCCCTCATTATAAAACATCTATTTTTAAATCATTAATAATATTGTTGGATTCTTAAAGTAATACAATTTACCAAAATAATCAACATTATTTTATGAATATAAGGTATAGGCGAAGCACCTTCATCATAGTAATATGATTCATATACAAATAGAAATTGAGTTTAAAATAGGATACAACAACAATAACCTTTTAATAATTATTTTAAACATTCTCTATTTGCTACTTTTGGCTTGTAGCACCGTTGTCACGGTATATAAATTTATCTTTAAAAAATACCTAGTAATAAATACATCTTGAATGTATTTGGTACGTATAAATATCTCCGTGAATATTTGGGATCATTCAAATTTGCCGAGTCACGGGAGCGTGATCATTGATTGAACCCTAAGACGTACAAGGTGTGAAACAAGCAAATATGTAGGTAGTTGTGTAACAGACAAGAGACGTCTCGCTCTATGATCAATATATCGACATAGAGCACTTGCGACATTGATATAACAGATTACTAATTATAGCTATAAGAGTTCAATCATCATCATTCTATAGGGCAGTTTTTTTTTTGTAGGCATATCAACAGCGCCGTTTTTGCGTACGAACAGGGTACCTTTCAAATTCTCCTTTCTACGAAGTTTAACATCTCTGTAGCCCTCACGACTATTATGTATTCACTGCCGTCTTGTGTAACACAATATTTTTGCAATAAACATGTCATACAAAAGGATTGAAGTTCCTAATTGCACTTCTCACTTGATATTTGTCTAGTACGGCCTTTGAGTACGGCAATTAAACATAAACTTCGACTAAAAGTACTCCAACAGAAAGATACACAACCTTCGCAACACGTTAAATTGCAGTAGCGTTTACCACATTAAAAATGTTGCTTAAATAGCTTCAACCGCGTTGAGTACAACAAAAGGACGCATGAACAATTGCATTTAGTACGTAGGTATTATAAACAGAATAACAATTACTTGACGCGACTTCCACTAACTAGTTTTTTTGTTCATTCTTGTAGAAAGCTGATTCCGTTCACTTGGCGACGTACTGCGCTAAGTTTCTTCAAATATCCACCACTTCTAGTTTTATGTACCTAAGAAGACAGCTCTGGGAGTTCTCAATTTAAATTGAAAATTTCATTATCGCTTGGGTCTTTGAAACATACGTAGGTACATAACCTCACGCCTGTATTCTCCGAAGGGGTATACATCTCATTTCTGCACCCACATTTCGCCAAGTATGTATTAGTCCCGCGTAATAGGGGTGAGCCTATTGCCGATTTTCGGGCACATTTCTAGACTCCGTGCTACTACTGAGAATTTTGTAATAGAAAAACCCTATTACACTTTACCCGATGTAGGTCGCACTGTACATACTTGTGCCGCGAGACTACGATAGTAGTTAGTTTAATAGCACTAATACAATGGAGTTGAGCCAACCCGCACTAGGCCAGCGTGGTGGACTAAGGCCTAAACTCTCTCAGTTGTAGAGGAGGCCCGTGCCCAGGACGTATTTGGGCTGATGATGATGATGATGAATACAGTTGAATAAATTTCACTATGAATACATATCTTATTAAATATTTAGGACTAGCAGTTCAGTAAAGAGCTCAAAAGTAATATTCCTGTCTAATATAAAATATAATCAATAAAATCTATGTTTTAATTACCTTATAGTAGAAAATGACTACAGATGATTCCGAAATTTTAATATTGTACCACAACAATTAAAAAGAAAACATAAAACTTATCAATAAATAATAAAAACTTAATCAAATAATTATTAAACTTAATCAACATTTTATCAATCGAATATTACAAAATTCAGCAATAGAGAAAGTTCATGAAACTTTACGACAGTGACCATACATATTTAATTGCATGCGCATTGTGTTAAGAATGAACATACTTTCGAAACTCATTACACCAAGTCCCATTAACGATGTCCGTTCATTTATTCAACTTTCGCATTCAAGGAATCCGCCTAAGTGCTCCTTGTTTCGCTCTCGTACCAATACTATCCACTTAATAGTTCGCGAATATCATAAGTCTTCATTTTAAAGTAAAACTAATTTGACTTCACTGAACGAGATTAAAAAGAAAAGTTCCATTAGGTACGAACTGCAGAATTCGATTTATTTGCATCATAAATTATTACGTGCTTGAACTCCATTGAGGATCGGAGATTTTATTAGTATTATTTTTGTAAAGATTTTTTGGGAAATAATATTCTTGATCTAATCAAATAATAATATAGGATGCAAAAACCAACTTTACATAAGTAGAACGAACAGTTCTGTTGAAATGTCATGGGTTATTTTGAATTAAATAAAAAAAAATATTTAACAGATTACACTATGGTTATTTAAACCCATTTAGTTATTACAAGTCACATAGTTTTCTATCAATTCCACTGTTGCAGGACGACAACATTTGAAATCTTCCTCTATATACTCAATACTCAACGTGGTTTCCAGATATCAACGAAAGCCAGGAAAAAAAAATAAGACAGGTCTTCTAATTTGTTAGGCGCCAACCACTTTGACGCTCTTATTTATTTTATTTCAACGCTGAAAGGAGTCCTACTATTTTATGAAAGTTCTATATACTAATTAATACGACAGATGGTTTAAGCGCAGTGCGCGCATACTAGGCGGAGCCGACACACTAACGCCAATATACCTATACATTTTGACGTCCGACCCACACAAACAGTTTGGCCACATTGAATGACATCCCCGATCGCCATTTTCGCAGGGCTAAAGTGAGAGGTTTCAATTGGCACACGTCCAAAATAGATTGGATTCAATCCAAGTCACGCCGAAACGAAGCCTTGTTCTGCCTGTACCATTAGCAGATTTTTGCACTTATACTCTCAATTGCTTACTAATTGGTGTTAAATACTTTAATAGCTCACTAATTTGCCTTGATGTTGTGTTGAGTGGACGACAATTTATGTTACTGTAATTTTATACCATTAAAAAACTATGGTTATAATAATATCATAAACCGTTGATTGTGTGGTTAGATTGATATTTTTGTAGTTTAATATTGCAATACTATGTAGGTCCCGTGGTGTAAATATGCGGCGTGCGGTAGAGGTTCGACGTTCGACTTAGCGGTCGGGCACACAGTAATTTTCGTTAAAATAAAAATTACCAGCACTTGGGACATTTTATGTTTGTATGTACGAGTATGCCACAATTAATATATAATAAAACCAACGTTCAGAACAAATACTAGCTATAAAGGTCAACAAAGTCGATGTAGGTTGCGCAAGTAGTATGCACCCAATGGAATAGTTTTCCCATCCGACTGATTACTTAGAACCCGTAGAATCCTGCTTCTGGCTCCGCAACTTTGCCACTTAATCTACTTTTACGATATCCGTCGCACTATAGGTACTTGACAAAATTTATAAAATCCTTTTATAATAAATAAAGGTTGAAATTGTAATACTTTTCTACAAAGATGTGTCTGCCTTTTTCTTTTCTACTTATCAGTAATCACATCCACTCAAGCTTCGGCGTGATTGTGAAGCACATAAACCCAATTCTACAGGGATCGCTCTCGTGTAAAAGCATCTCGTCTTGCGTGTAACTTCTTGAAATAAGACGTCATTTCCATTCACATGTTATACGTGAGAATCTTCTGATCTCTAATAACGTATTCAGCGCGCGAGCCGAACGTCATATAAAACTTATGGTATCGTTACCAATACATTTCTAAAAGCACGGTTTTTTATGTAGACACTAATTTTATTAGGGCAGAATACGCAGCGCGTTGTCAATTTTTTCTCTCTGTCTTTATTCATCACGTGTTACGAGGTGTAATACGAATACTGATTTTGTAGGGCTTTCGTGTCTTCATCTATTACGTCGCGACAGTAGAAAGAAACTTACTTGACATTGAAAGTTACCCTTTGTTACGTATGTAATTTATGTCTGACACTGCTATCATCTGTCGTTCATAATGTCGGGGGCCGAATTTACTTTGAGAAAAATGGCACCTACCGTGCTCTACGGTAACAAACATATGAGTTTGTTATATATTTCCTTATACTTACTGCTTCTAAGAAAAGCCTTGATATTTTAATACAGTTATGTAGGCTAGTAATAAAGTTTTAAGTCTAAGTTTTAAGCCTTACTACTAGAAGATTACTCCGTAAGTGTGAGGTAAACGACTCTCTCCACTTTAAGTTACGTTAATTTATTTTCAGCTTATTACTACTTCTCTTTTATTACATCCTTTTGAAGTTGAAACTTAGACATTTGCGTGGCCTAAATTACTTCTCCTTTCCGTCTATTACTGTAAAACTGGTAATTTGATTAAATTTAATTACTAACTGACTTGACAATGGTGTCTTGACCATACTACGTGACTCTGTTGTAATTAATTATAAGTGACGTAACACATTAAAACGTTTATTTAATACGTCGGACTGAAAAAAAAATATTAATACGATTCAAAGATTTTATTTATTAAGTGAGGGTAGTTAAATTTTTGAACTGTATTTATATATTTTATTTACTCCGACAAATATGATGATGGGCTAAACTGTAGATTATTCTCCACTTCGAAAGTATAAAAAGATATATATAAATAATTTTAGATATAACCATACCTACTTATTTTATAGTAATTACAGTTCAAAGGCACAAAATTGAGCTAACCATACAGAATACGCGTGATATACCTGCCTGCATTATAAACTAATTCACTGATATAAACCGTTAACCCCAACTTTAGGTAGGAGGAACGAAGCCTCATTTTTTCTTTGCCGAAAATCCTTTCGTGTACCGCATACCCATTCCATTGTTTCCGAATATCTTTTATCTTATCATAAAAGATCGCTCTTTGGCTCGCAATCTTGCGCGGTCGTGTGCTCAATGAAATACGTGTATGACGCATCCGAGACACAGACATCCATTAGAAGGAAACGTAAAACGTGATATAAGAGAACACGTGAAATAAAGAAGCTTGCGTCTTAATTAACAAAACTTGTAGGTACATTTTGCTGACAATATTCATATTCTACTGAATAGAGACCGTATATTATTCTGGACGTCTTTATAGTGAACCTCAAAGATAAGTCACGGTCCGGGTTAAACTCATTGTGGTTACGAGTAGGATGGAATGAATTCAAATATTAAAAATAGTAAAAAATATGGTCAGACGATAGTCTATTTAGACCTCATTATACGTGAGATAATTTGTAAAACAAAAAGAAAAATAAAAGTGAAACTTAAATATTTAAAAATGTTGTGCTCTAAAATAAGTAAAGTAATTTAATTATCTCCGTTTCAAATTCATTAATGATGAGATAATTAAAAATGTATTACTCATGAAAAGCAACGTGTGGTTGCTCTTGACGAATTTTGAAGCTACTCTATTTTAAAAGGTTTTACGCAATGAGTCCACCTGTTTTTGTAAGAGGTAAACGAGCAAGCAAACTTGTGTAAAGAAAATTATTGCTATCGCTCCGGAAGAGCATAAGTGCTGCGCTATTGGTAAAGTATGAAATTTAAAGAGATTGAGTAGGCTCTTAATTTTAACGACAATTTGAAAAAAAAAAAGACAGATTCAACTATTCGTTCATACAAACCCTTCACATTTCCTATCTTATTCAAGCATTATAGCAAGCAGTGTTGCTTGTAATAAGACCCTCATTTGTCTCAGGCTATTCTATGCAACGTTTAGCAGCTTCAGTCTCTATTCCAAAACACTTCTGATTCAGTGCTTGTCTGTTCTGGGACATATATAATATCCTGCACACGATGCTGTGCCAAGTAGTTGTACGGATAACTGGGAGTCCCTGACGGATCGGCTCGTATTAATTTAATCTTTCATTGATACTGATGAATATGCTTTGTATTAATTTGACGAATGAGTAAGTGAATGAGATAATATAAAATTTCATAGTTTCAATTTCAAATAGTTTCAAGTCAAATTAAATATATGGAAAAGATATCATGTATATAGTTAAATTAGAAAGAAGTTGGCGACTAAAATTCTTATTTAGATACGTCCAGCTGATAAAAAGGTGTCCTTGTTTCCAGCTGAAATCTTATTCTACATGAGACCAGATCTAAACTTTACTACAATGAACATAAACCTTGGATTGACATCAAATTGTTCAGCTTGAGGGCAGTAAGCACTTGATAGAAATTAGTCAGACTGTCGTTGACCTAATTTACAAAATAAACATAGAATCTGATTAGATTTTACTAATTTTATTTACGAAACTATGATGTTATGGGCTACAAGGATGCTATTCGATTAACGAGATAGTACATTGTTTTTTTTTTATATGAATCTCGCCATAATTAAAACTTCCAATGGGATACGAAGTTCAAGTTATACGAATGTATAACTTCTACATTCAAATAATGATACCAAGGCCTTCCAAGTTCAACTCACTTCAGTACTATAAACATTCACGGCATAAATGGTTCATTACTACAGTCTAGGTCCATGAGAAACTTCTCAAAGGGTATAAATTTAACATTCTAACTCCAATATACATACATAATGTGAGATATGAGTTACGTCGGGTGCCAAATACCATTTGTTAGAATAAACACTTAATTCTGTGAACCGTTACAGTCCATTTAATTCTACGTATGTAAAGATAATAATTAAGACTTTCCTATATCATTTGAAATGAAACCTTAATGCTTAGTGTTAAAGTAGAAATTACGCTGTCAATGTTTGAAGTTTGAACGGTAGCCTCCTTGAATCTTGCGGTTCGGTAGATTGCAGTAAGTTTCCCAACTTATGATTAATTTATTAGTTCACTGAATCAGACAGTTACATAAATTGTTAGCCTACTTGCAATTGCATTTGGTTGCCACAAATTGCCGGATTAATCCATTTCTGGCAGTTGCTTTCCTTGCATTGGGCTGCCTTGTTATCTTGCACCAGTGTGTGCCGTGCGATTTAGAAGTCCCGAGTTCGATTTTCGCAGCGGGCAAAGTGTTATTCGGTTGCTATATAATTTAGGGACACTTAGGTTCAACAATATTTTTCTCTTGGTTTGGCACCAGCCAGCTCTTCAAATCGGGAGGAGGAACTCATCAAATTATAAGCCACATAAAATGAGAATCTTTTACGTGTTCTAACGAGACAGATTAGATCATCTGTGACATTTGTCGCATTTTCCAGGAGTCATTACACCTAGAATAGTAATGTTTGCTCATCCATTGCGCAGGTTCTAACTTTTTGTTGCCAACATTTCTTCATTACACTTTTATTAGACGGATAGATCCCCTGGTAACCGCTTATTAGCGAACTTTTCTACTTCAGAATATTACCAAAGTTTTATTCTACTTCATAATAATAACGTAGTGCTTGTACCCTGAGGGGAAATCACAGGTGCAACCAATGCACTCATGCCGCACTATAGGTATTTTTTCCCAAAATTACAACAGTTTTCCTTTACCAGTATAAATTTAGAAATACTCACAGAGGTAAGGCCAACTATGAATACAATATAGTTATTGTATTCATAATATTGGCCTTACCTCTGTGAGTATTTCTAAATGCGTTCATATTTTAAGAGAACTTACACATTGTATCATTAAATAAAACCACGTGCAAAAGTAAACGGTAGGTAATATTTTCCCTCACTTATTTTAAAATAAAAGCAAAAACAAAAAAGTTTTGAATCAAAAAAACTTTATTAAATCAATTAAACAAGAATCGATTTTAACATTTCATATAGCTTGTATATTTTGGTACTGCAACGTCGTACAATCCACACGGCTACATAGTTTATTATTTCCCTACAAAGCAGGACTGAGTGCCCCGAGAAGTGGGCAAACGAATGAAAATCTTGAATTTTAAAATCTCGATTTTAACTGATTTTTTCCTCAATTATATTGTTAGGAAGAGCCATCACAAACACTTATTTTGAATAACCTTCATCATGTAGGGATCACCCAGTTTAAATGAAATAATGATCATCATCATGCCTGTATACGTCCCAGGGCTGGGCAAAGGCTTCTCTACAACTGAACAGTGTGTGGCCTTAGCCCACACACTGACCTAGTGCAGGTTGGCAGACTACATAGCTAAGAATTTTCTGAGCACTTTTAGATGTGCAAGTCTCCTGACGATGTTTTCCCTCGCAGTAAAGACATTACTCAAGCTTTATGCAATTATGCTGACAATATTTATTGACGATTCAAAAGAACTTGTATTAGTCTATTTGAATAAAGATAATTTCACTTTGACTTTGAATATCATAAAATATAGATAATACAGCTCAGAAATATGATTATTGGCATCACACATGATAGTAATATTACATACATTCAAGTGGCTAATTCCGCAAGATTCCAACTCAAATCACACCGGAATTCGAACGAGGGTTGCAGCTGCAGTGACAACTTCAAATTAGTTTCGACAACACCGAACCAAAGTTGAATGAGGTTAAAGTTTGTAATTTGTGAAATCAACGTAAAAACTAGTCATGGTTTTTGGCTATTCCGTAGAAATGAACAGTAAGTTACTTACAATAGGGATATTTTAGTCAATCTCATAGTTTTGGCTACAAATTTGCTCTCCTACGACGTGTGATCATTATGCGACGTGTTAAATAGACTAATATATCTAATAAATAGACGTCAAAATAAAAAATAAAATACTCACCGGTTTTTTTTTTTGGAAAAGAACGGAAATAATACTTTATTAAGTGGCAGGTCATGTTTGCATAGAAAAATACAATAATGGCTTATTGACAATAGATTTTTGCCTCGTGGTTTCGCGGTACAAGTATGTGCCGTGTGATCTAGAGGTCCTGGATTCTGGGTTTTGGTTCTGGGTCGGGCAAAGTGTTATTGGGTTTTTCCATTAGGAAATTCTCAGTAACAGCACGGAGTCTGGAAATGTGCCCAAAAAATGGCAATAGGCTCGCCCCCTATTACGTGGGACTGATACATACCTGGCGAAATGTGGGTGCAGAAATGCACCTCTGCCTACCCGTTTCTGGGAATACAGGCGTGAGTTTATGTATGTATGTATATATGATTTTTTTTAAAGTGATGTAAAACAATCATTTGATTCCAGTTGTTAACGGCACTTGTGCTTATCCTATGACTTTACATTACGAGTTTGTGTAAGTAATTTACTGTAATATATTTTAGGCATTCTTTGTGTAACTTTTTCATATGTATATAATGTGTACTATCATTTACTGAAAAAGATATTCTATCATGCTAAAACAAATTTATTTCTTTGTAGAAGATTCTAGATCTAGAAAGAATTGAAATGGTTTGCCATGTGATTTTAATAAGTTTATTGGACTGCCTCATGGTCTCGCGGCTCAAGTAGGGGGGGGTGCAGATAGTGGCAGTACTTCCATAGAAGCCCAAAAGCCCAGTTTGCCTTACAAAATCCCGAATAATTATAATTAATCTTTAAGCTTTAAATCTTTATTTAACAAAAGCAATTTGACATATAAATGAGAATATCCTGAACCCACAATAAACAATTATGAACTAGACATTACAAAATTAAGGTGTAACGCTTTTGGGCTTCTATGGAAGTACCGCCCCTGGGTGCAGAAATGCACCTCTGCCTATACCTTTGGGAATACAAGCGTAAGGCTATGAATGTATGTTAATTTATTGATTTGAGAAATTATTAAAGCAGTTATTTAAAGGTTAAAGATGAGACGTAAACTCAAGTTCGGTCACTCACCGAGACAAATAATTAAGAATTAAACGAACTTACCTTGTGAAGTTCGATTCTAATTATACGAGTATCACGAAGAAGATGATTACCAGTTTACTTGCAGCATTACGCAGTATGGTGCTGTCCTTATCACACGGTTTAAAGCTATTCAAAGAAAACACTACCTCTACTCCCACCCCCCACGCAACCGGTCGGCCGATCGCTCGGTGAGCGCCATTATTTTTAGAGTTAACTGAAATCAAATTTTTCAGAAGGGGTCAGTATGGTTCTCTGAGTCTGGGATTGGGCGGGAGTATGGTAATCATCTTCTTCGTGATACTCGTATAATTAGAATCGAACTTCACAAGGTAAGTTCGTTTAATTCTTAATTATACTTCGTATCCCTTCGAAGATGATTACCAGTTTACTTGCAGATGTTTAGAGCTTTAAAAATTTGATTTTTCCCAACTAATATTAGAGACATATTTAAACACTTAATGTATTATCTCTGTTTCCCTTATGGAGATACAATAATAAAAAGTATTTTAATTGGTAGGTGAACTTTCTTTTAACTGGAGTTCCACTTATTTTATATGTACATTATACTATATGAGTCACATTTGTGATTATGCTCGCAAATAGATCGGTTGGCCGAAATTTTGCACAATTGCGTCTGTAAACGCATAATCAGCGAGTTCCCACTCTGTATAGATATTCAACTGACGTGAAGCACGGTCTGCTTCAATGTTGTCAGCAGATTTTATGTACGATGCAAATGCTAGATTGCACACCATTGCTAGATTTTTCCCGCTAAATAGTTAAGGTGCGTAAATCTGACACCCATGTTGATGACAATGTCATATGAGCCGTATCAAATATAAACCCAAGATATTTGCGAGATCTACTTGGCGTAACTTTACTTTTGTCCTAATTGATTAAAAATCCTAATGACTCTAAAAGAGTTGTAGTCGTATTGACATTATCTATACATTGCTCATATGATGAGCCAATGTAGCAAAACTCATCCTAATAATTTACTGGTAGATGACCAGCGGAGCGTAATTTACATAACACTGGTTTTAGAAGTTTTGTAAAAACCTATAGCTGCTCCATACAACAACACAGACCAAAAGACAGAACGTTAAATTCAAATAAATTTGAACGCCACTGGAATCTCTGACACTAAAAGTAAGCATCCTGAAGGTCTATTGTTGCAAGGTACTCATTATGCTCAACAATAATCTTCCATCTTGAAATGTGGAGCGTCTATATATTTATTTAAACTTTTTAGATTTAAGGTAAATCTATACCTCGATTGCCTCGTGGTTTCGCGGTACAAGTATGTGCCGTGCGATCTAGAGGTCCTGGGTTCGATTCCCAGGTCGGGCAAAGTGTTATTGGGTTTCTCCATTAGGAAATTCTCAGTAGCAGCACGGAGTCCGGAAACGCGCCCGAAAAAAGGCAATAGGCTCGCCCCCCCATTACTTGGGACTGATACATACCTGGCGAAATGTACCTGCAGAAATGCATCTCCGCCCACCCCTTCGGGGAATACAGGCGTGAGTTTTTGTATGTATGTAAATCTATCCTTACCGTTCGGTTTTTGAACTGTGAAAATTGGTGATATGTTTTGACTTTTATAGGGTGACACAAAACCGTTACTAACGAGGTCCGATATAAAATTGTCAATAACTATGGCCTCTTCTTGTTTATAGCACTTGTTTTTTGGTAAACTGTGCTGTACAGGTTTATCTTCAAAAGTAATTTTGTATCCATTGAACCAAGATAAAATAGTAGGGTCGTTGGTTATCTAGGCCCATTGTTGGTAAAAATATTATAATTTACCTGCAACAAGATTGGGTACCTCATTCAGCTCCTCCTCCCACTATGACGCTGCGTGGTCTTCCAGCTGTGGTTGTACCGAACGCGCGATGTCGTCAAAGGTGGGCTGCAGTCGCCGTTTTTCCCCATGATGTCAGGGCTCACGTTTCGGCGGTCGTGTGCGACGCCCCCCTCGAGTTTAAAGTCCCACGACGACTTGTATGAGCTTGAGCTGCAGGAGCCGTCTTTGGTTTAGATCCATGATCTGCAATAGACGGCCTCAACTCCATGCTTGATTTTGAAGTTGTTTTTAATGCTTTCAGTTGCTCAACTATGTCAGAGCCAAATAAAAACTCATAATTTTGTATCCCCTTTAATTGGATTTACTTGTTTTGTGCATTTATTAAATTTATTTCTGTTAAGGCAGCCTAAAATTGGTCAAGCCAATGAAATATAATTAAATATGTCAGTACAGATATTATTATCATGAAAATAAATATGTTTATCCGTGTAGGAAAAAAGGATTATATTGTTTGTATAAGACTTAAACTAATGTGTATCCTTATAGAATACTTATGAACACGATATACGTGGGGCTCATGCTGCATTCATCATCAGCCCATATACGTCCCACTGCTGGGCACGGGCCTCCTCTACAACTTAGAGGGTTTAGGCCTTAGTCCACCACGCTGGTCTAGTGCAGGTTGGTAGACTACACACCTAAGAAGTTCCTGAGAACATTGTAGTGTGCAGGTTTTTTCACGATGTTTTCCCTCACCGTGAAAGTACGTGATATTTCATAGTGAATACACACATAACTTCGAAAAGTCAGAGGTGTGTGCCTGGGGTTTGAACCCGCGACCTTCGAGATTCTCGACCGCCTGCCTAGACCTCGAGGCCATCACTACTTCATACGCATAATTTAAATATTACTCGACACAATATAATTATGTGGAATTCAGCAGACAATGTACATGATGTACCTATGTATGTACTTATGTATGTATAAGACTTAAACTGAAGTGTATTCTTATAGAATACTTTTGATGCTCAATCACGATATACGTGGAGCTCATGCTGCATAAGCATGATTTAAATATTACTCGACACGATATACGTGGAGGTCAGTAGACAATGTACATGATGTACCTATGTATGTACGTATGTATGTATAAGACTTAAACTGAAGTGTATCCTTATAGAATACTTTTGATGTTCAATCACGATATACGTGGAGCTCATGTTGCATAAGCATGATTTAAATATTACTCGACACGATATACGTGGAGGTCAGTAGACAATGTACATGATGTACCTATGTATGTACTTATGTAAGTATAAGACTTAAACTGAAGTGTATCCTTATAGAATACTTTTGATGCTCAATCACGATATACGTGGAGCTCATGCTGCATAAGCATGATTTAAATATTACTCGACACGATATACGTGGAGACAATGTACATGATGTACCTATGTATGTACGTATGTATAAGACTTAAACTGAAGTGTATCCTTATAGAATACTTTTGATGCTCAATCACGATATACGTGGAGCTCATGATGCATAAGCATGATTTAAATATTACTCGACACGATATACGTGGAGGTCAGTAGACAATGTACATGATGTACCTATGTATGTACGTATGTATGTATAAGACTTAAATTGAAGTGTACCCTTATAGAATACTTTTGATGCTCAATCACGATATACGTGGAGCTCATGCTGCATAAGCATGATTTAAATATTACTCGACACGATATACGTGGAGGTCAGTAGACAATGTACATGATGTACCTATGTATGTATGTATAAGACTTAAATTGAAGTGTATCCTTATAGAATACTTTTGATGCTCAATAACGATATACGTGGAGCTCATGCTGCATAAGCATGATTTAAATATTACTCGACACGATATACGTGGAGGTCAGTAGACAATGTACATGATGTACCTATGTATGTACGTATGTATGTATAAGACTTAAATTGAAGTGTATCCTTATAGAATACTTTTGATGCTCAATCACGATATACGTGGAGCTCATGCTGCATAAGCATGATTTAAATATTACTCGACACGATATACGTGGAGGCAGTAGACAATGTACATGATGTACCTATGTATGTACGTATGTATGTATAAGACTTAAATTGAAGTGTATCCTTATAGAATACTTTTGATGCTCAATCACGATATACGTGGAGCTCATGCTGCATAAGCATGATTTAAATATTACTCGACACGATATACGTGGAGGTCAGTAGACAATGTACATGATGTACCTATGTATGTACGTATGTATGTACGTATGTATGTATAAGACTTAAACTGAAGTGTATCCTTATAGAATACTTTTGATGCTCAATCACGATATACGTGGAGCTCATGCTGCATAAGCATGATTTAAATATTACTCGACACGATATACGTGGAGGTCAGTAGACAATGTACATGATGTACCTATGTATGTACTTATGTATGTATAAGGCTTAAACTGAAGTGTATCCTTATAGAATACTTTTGATGCTCAATCACGATATACGTGGAGCTCATGCTGCATAAGCATGATTTAAATATTACTCGACACGATATACGTGGAGGTCAGTAGACAATGTACATGATGTACCTATGTATGTACTTATGTATGTATAAGGCTTAAACTGAAGTGTATCCTTATAGAATACTTTTGTTACTTTACTACCAAAATCTATTAGAGAATTAAATGATCTCAATAATTATAAAGGTACATTGTTTAAATTTCTAATTAATAAATGTTATTATAGTTTGAATGATTTTCTTAGTGTTCATTGAAAAGTAATAATACTTTTAGTTTGTTTTCTATAGTATTAATATAGTTTTACAGTTAGATTTTTATTAGATTTAAGTTCCATTATTGTATGCCAACACGGCGGGTCATAGTTATAACACCTTCCTATGTACCACAATAAAATATATTTGAATTTGATGCTCAATCACGATATACGTGGAGCTCATGCTGCATACGCATGATTTAAATATTACTCGACACGATATACGTGGAGGTCAGTAGACAATACTCAACACAATTTACGTGGTTATAAATAAATACACCCAACAGTCACATACATAGTTTTGATCCCACACTAGGATACAAGTCCTGTGTCGTGGGTATCAGAAACTACGAGAGACTTTTCGGTCTCACAAACACCCAGAAACGAAACAAATATATATGAATCATACAAACATTTGTCTCGGTGCGGGATCGAACCCGCGGCCTCTCGTTTCGCAGTCTGGTGTCTAACCAACTGCGCCACGAGGCTGTATTTATGGTTATGTATTTAATCTATATGGATAAAAATGCACTGTGGGTAGGTTATAATCGTAAGGTGCATAAAGCAAGCGAGCGTAGTATTATATAGCATTTAGCTAATATTGAGTGCGCATAGCAACAAAAACAGGCAGGCGCCGATGTACAACCAGGTGCGCGACATGACGGCGCCGTGTCCTCAGTACACAATTAAATAGTAATAATATCAGGGGTATTTACTTACCGCTTGCATTTACGAATTCGGTGTCAGAAACGACTATGCTGGATGATTCGTCATCACAATTACTAGACGACGACGATGATGAAATTCTTCATAATTTCACTATAGTCATCGTCCTCTCTTTTTATCCATTATTAACTAAAATTTTACAAGCTTATATTTTTGTTTCAAAGGACAAGGTGTGATTCGGACCGCACAAAAATACGTAATGGCGCTCACCGAGCGATCGGCCGACCGGTTGCGTGGGGGGTGGGAGTAGAGGTAGTGTTTTCTTTGAATAGCTTTAAACCGTGTGATAAGGACAGCACCATACTGCGTAATGCTGCAAGTAAACTGGTAATCATCTTCGAAGGGATACGAAGTATAATGTCCAACCCACAAATATTTGTCTGAGGTATTTGTGGTATAGAAAATTATATTGTAATATCAGAACTATTTGTGGGGGTGTCGAGCTGGGTTTTAGCATATCTATTTATACATTGCAGGTGCTTCAGAATATAATAAAGGCACTCATATCAAAACCATTCTCTCATTTCATAAAATTTTCTTTCAAAATAGTACATGATTATCAGAAAAAAATCGTCCTTTTATAAAAAAAATATCCTTCAATAAAAAATTAAACTCATTTATGAATGCACTTATCAATAAACATTTTAATTTTTTAACTATATCCACATTTTCAGGCCACTTTCACGGCTTCTGTGTCGCAATTTAGCCATCATTCGGTTTAAAATTGTGAAATTATTGCACCCTACCGCTCTATAAAATATTATCTACAGCAAGCCCGGAACGCAAGCCCTTAACATTACTTAATCCGGTAGCAAGCCATAGCTGAGGGTCGATTTTACACGCGATAAACCTGTAAAAGGATTTTTGTGCGGCCTCTGTTTTTACACCCCTAGTATTTGATTTCACCCCTTGACCATTAATCTTTTGTTTGTTACATTCGTCTAGGTAATCATGTATAAATAAAGTACAGTGTAAGATTTATTTATGAATGAATATTTATGTTATCCCATACATTTCTACGATAAAGGCATATATTAAAGCGTTTATGAATAGTTTAATGTTTTGGTAATAAATAGACAATAATTAAAGCACATTGTGTGTTTATAAAAACTTCCGTTATATTATTTTGTCCAGACATTGACCAAGTGTTTAAAGCAAAATAATTGCGATTTGTAATATTGTTTAAATATAATAAAGACTGGACTGGACTCCCTTGTGGTCTCGAGGTACAAGTACGTGCCGCGCGATCTTGAGGTCTCGGGTTCGATTCCCGGGATTTCGAGCACTGTTATTGGGTTTTATACACACCTAAGGAATTCCTAAAAACTTTTAGTTGTGCAGGTTTCATCACAATGTTTTCCTTCACCGTTAAAGTGCGTGATAATTCAATGTGAATACACCATAACTTCGAAGAGTCAGAAGTGTGTGCCTAGGGTTTGAACCCGCGACCGTCAAGATTCTCGACCGTATACCCAAACCTCGAGGCCATCACGACTTACGACGACGCTCCCTGTTACGTGGAACGTAAACACAATTAACGAAACGTGGGTGGCGAAATGCAGTTCGGCCTACCCCTTCGGGGAGTAGAGGCGTGAAGTTATGTTTGTATGATGTACATATAACACAATCAATAGTATCAGCATAATAAATGTATATTTCATACATTGTTGTATGAAAAACTGTATCTAACCAAAAGATAAATGAACAGCCTCGTTGACAGCGAGATATACAATAACAATGTTGGAAAGGTCACGAATACTATTAGCGTACTATTTATTTCAGAAGGTCAAAATTTGTGTAGGAGTAAATTTGAGAAATGGATAACGAAATATGACAATCCAAAACAAACAAAATAAAATCTAATAAATGTAAAAACACCCTGTTACTCCTTGGTGTGATGAAAGTAACTTTGTTATACTTTCACGCCTAAACCACTACACCAATTTTGATACATGTTGTTGCAGTCATAGATTGGACCATGGCGAAGAAAATATGCAACTTATTTTAAAACATTGCTTCTAGTATAGCTTGGACCGGGTAATAAGACATAATTTTGGACTGTTATTTCCTATACAATGCAAATAATTAACGTCAGCACGATAAGCGCAATTATTCCATTCTATTATTTATTACAATGGCTGTATCTGACACTGAGTTAATGAGTTATTATTGAAGAGATACGTTTGCGCTTTGATCAACTAGATAATACATACAAACATGCATGCATGTCGCTGTAATAGTTAAAGGAATTGTTCTTTACATAGTCTTGTAAATACCCTTGACATTACATCACCAAGAGATTGCTATCTACGACGACTATAGATATGTTGCCGGTTTTATATGTATATCTAAGGTATATTAAAAAGGCGCAAAATAACTTGAAATAGGTGAGAAATGTTGGTCATGTAATGAAATATGCCACAATAGATAACTCGTGCTAGTTTCACGAGAGACGGTAGTACCACCATGACTCAACCGTAACTCATATTGAAGTCTAGGCAAAAGAAACAGAATCATAAAACACGATAAATTAAACAATAATATACTGACACACAATCCATTAAAATTTTCACAAAAAGTCATGTTATTATTGTATACTAAAGTAATTAAATAAAGCTACAAGATACTCTTCACAAACACAAATAGCACATATTTGTGGATCATGCAAACATCTTTGACCCGGCGTTAGTCCCGAACACTCTATTCAGGGAGACTTCAACCAAAAACTGTGCTATGATAGTTATATTTATCTATCTACCTACTCAGGCCAAATTCGTCCCACTGCTGGGCACGGACCTCCCCTATAACTGTGACAGGTTAGACCTTAGCCCGCTACGCTGGCCTAATGCGGGTTGGCGAACTACGAACCTAAAAAAAATCCTTGAAGAGAACTTTTAGATGTGCCGATTTCCTCATGATATTTTCCTTTACCGATAAAGTGCTTGATAAATCATTGTGTATACACAAAAATTAAAAACTCAGAGATGAACCTGGAATTTGAACTCGAGACCGCCATGTTTTTAATGACCGGTTGCTATTATTTATTAATATTATAATATAAATTAAATTCAGAAAAAAGGAAAAAACGTATAGGATGAATATAAATGATAATCTTATGCTACTACTGGCACAGCTCACTGCGTTAATCGATCGTCTGTCTTGTAAAATTCCGTAGTAAAGGCGTTGGATTCCTCGCCGCGTGGCTAAGCTCTAAGTAACCATAAATCTGTCGGCGATCGGTACTATTTGATCCGTTTTATGGACAGACTTTTTAACGACACCACTCGACCCTTGCTGCTTGTGTCTGCGAGGAAAATTAACTGAAATATGTAAATTCGAAACATAATGGCCAATAAAGTAAAATTTCATTTCGCAAAACACATTTGAATTTGGAACTTTTTTGCCGAGGGACGTCGACAAAAGATTATAAAGTTAAAGTAGCAATAGTGTGGTAATATGAATAAACGAGTCATAATGTCCGCTTTTGAAGATCAGGCTTTTAAAAAAGGTTTTTTTTTCCCCTTTTTAACATACGAGTATTATCGGATAAGAACGGACCGAGTTCTTATTGTACTTACGCCCGGATGTCCTATGTATTATGTAATACGGCATTTTTCTTTAGAAAACACGCATCGAAACAGGACTAATACTGGTTTATACCGGAATATTACACTCGCATGATTGACTGACCTTAGTATTATGAATAAAATATGCATCGATGACTACTTCACCGGCAAAACAATTGAGATCTAAACGAATGTCAAGTTCTGTGTAGATAATCCTAAAATTTATAAGAAAGGATCTGCAGAATTCCAAAATAGTTTTATAACAAGTTTTGATTTCTTGGTACTACTACAATGATTGGTAAACAAAAGTAATTATAAATCTTAAATTTTAACAATTATTATTTACACATTGTATTTATTTCACTTAAGTTGAAATTAATAAATAAAGTTAACTTTAAACTTTCTAATTAAATCTTCGCCAACTAACTTCACTGCCACTATCTCACAGTCTAGGTAAAGCAAGATTTAAACAATGAAAACACAAAAAACAATATAACGAGACTAAATTAAGACTGGCATAAAAAACTTTTGTGGCTAAATCCGAAGCGAGATTTTTGTAAAAGCATATCCTTTGATGTACACGTAGCGCGTACATCGGCTTTGTTATATTATATTTAATATTCCATTTTAGATTTAAATTGGGTTGACGTCATATAATATTCCATTTGTTGAAATCCCATTATCTTGGCATAATCATAAACTTTGACGAAGATTTATGTGTACATAATGTTTAGGTATGTTTTTTATTAATACACCGTTCGTGTATTGATGCTTAACGCATTCTTAAATTGAAAATATTAATATTACCTATACCTACTGGATGTTTTGTTACGATTCACATTACTTCAGCGATGACATTTGCAGGAATGATTATATTTAACACCCGATCTACAAACACGCTTAAGCCATCTAAGATCAATTAAAATCTTGTTTTTAGTCCTACTACTTAGTTAAAAACTTTGAAAAAATATGTACAATTTACGTTCACTTCCAGACTTAGCTAAGAAATGGTATAAGGTGGTTAAATCTAAAATTAAAAAAAAAACGTTTTCAAAACATTTAACTTCTTCAAGCTTGCTAGAAAACCAGGCATTTTTAGTATAAAACACAATTTGTCTTAAGAAATGAAAAATCATGGCACGCGGATTTTTTTACTAGTGACACATTGATAGTATTTCTTTAGTAAATAAAATATCACATACACACAAAACCATGTGTATCCTACATAAACACAACGTCGAAGTTATAATAAACGATATCGAAGACTCATATTAGGTATACGATAAAATAGGATCACTAAGTTACTGGAAATACGGGTTGCGCCAGATTACTTCCATTAAAGTCAACAAGTGCTGAAGCGGCTGCGTGGGGATGGATTAGAAAAGCCGAGTTTTGTAAGGAATTGCAAGCAAATAGCAATTTAAGAAACCTATGCTAAATTTTATAAGTTGATAATGTACAAGTATGTACCTACCCTTTGATATTTTGATACGTGAGCAAAACGTTTCAAAATCAAATAGAGTTAAGACGTAAAGAAGCGCGAGTCTCAATTTTTAATTCACGTAGATAGCCACGTTACCATCACTGGTTAGTACGCTTGGTGTGTAATTAGAAGTCATTCAATTTGCGAAAATAAAAGCGGCGAGTTGTAAACACGTCACAACCGCAATAGCTAAAACATTTATACTAACGTAACAAATGCAGTCGCAACAAAACACATTCTTTCCACGAAACGAGTACCATCTCGTGTAATTCTTGCACAAGCGGTTAGTTGCTGCTAGTTACCAAGATACTTAGTTCAACAATCTTTTGTTTCTTCGTTGTGAAATGTGAGCGCAAAATTTCTTACAGCAAATTGGAATATTATTTTTTAACTTGACCATAATTCTTGTTGCGACAGCTTTGTACTAATATACCTTCAAGCTTGTAATTGCTAATTGGGATCTTTATACTTTTATAAGTAAAAATATTAGTTAATTTGTTGGAAATTAGGCATGACTTCATCATCATCATTAACTGAGAGGCCCTAGTTCACCACGCTGGCCTAGTGAGGGTTGGCGGACCACACCCGTAAAAATTCTTAAAAACTTTAAGGTGTGCCAGGTTTCCTCTTGATGTTTTCCTTCACCGTTAAAGTATGTGCTAATTATTTGAACATAACTTCGAAAAGTTAGAAGTTTGTGCTAGGGTTTGAACCCGCGACCGCCGAGATACTCGACAGCGTGCCTAAACCTCGAATTACTAAACTGTAGATAGGAACACATATGTATTTATCACATGTTCCTTTTTAAATACAACTAAGTAGATAATGTTATTTCATTACACTCACTCAAAAACACTCAAAACCTGTAAATAAAATCGTTTAAGAATAACGTTCGTTTACCGGATACCTAGCTAAAACAATATATTTCCATGTTTCTATTAACATTTTCTATTACTGTAACTTTCCAGATTATTGTTTCTTAGCAATTGAGGCAGGTGCAATTCACAGCATTTAAAAAATCAAAATATCAGAAATAGCGCCTGATTTAATTTACATAGCAACTATATCTTGCGACATCGCATTGCTCGGGAGGTTTTAGTATGAACAGTTACCGCAAGATTACGTCGGGACCAAGCCTTGACCCACTCGAGGGCGGAGAAATTCTGCGGTAAACCCAAGACACGCTGACGTAATGTCACGATGGGCTTTATGAAAACCTGTGAATCCGTAATTGGGCCTGCATTAAATGTCATGTAAGGACTAAATGTAACAACATACAATGTATTAACCGGTACCTAAAAAAAATTAATAAATAAACCCAATATTCACCTGTGTTCACCCAATGTTCGGACCCCCTACTAAAGAAACAAGGGCCGTGTTGCGGATATCGGAAACTACGAGTCTTTTAGATCTCAAAATTACCCAGGCTCGAATATTTTTGGATCTCACAAACATTTGTCTGGGTGCGGGGATCGAATCCATTTGATTAATATAATTAATCATATGTATGTGTAGCTATACAATACAATATAGGCATATGTCTATATTCCCCGAAATATGTATAGTGTCAGCAAGATGTGCCCTGCGATTTAGAGGATCCGGGCTTGATTACCGGTTGCAAGTATTATTAGGTAGGTAGTAGGTACCTATGTTCGCTGACAAAAATTCTCAGTAGTAGGACGAAGTCTAAAATTGTGCCCGGAAAAGCGGCAATAGGTTCGGTCCCTTTTACATGGGACGAAAACACCATTGGCGAAATGTGGGTGCAGACATGACGAACTTTAAAATTTTATTAAATTATAATAAAAAATCTATAATATATTTCTTCACCGACGAAAATACCACGGATTTGATATCAATAATATATCACACGGAGATATAAATTTACTCAATTTCCTATAAGATTAAAAATAAAAAACAGTAGCACAAAATAGAATTGAATGGTATGTAACCTAAATACTCTGTAAGTGTATTTCAATTACAGAATGTATTAAATATAAACAAAATTGTAATTTATGCTAATAAATGTTTTAGGATTCAAGTAATACAAAGAAGTTGAATGACAAACATTTTGTTCATAAGCATGACTGAACCAATGATATTAATAAATCACTCTCGAAAGAAATCATCCAGCGTGACTAGTCAAATGTATCTACTCGTATATACAACCATGTTATTTATACAAATATTTTAAGCTACAAATAATGTTTAATAAAACATGCATACATAATCTCACGCCTCTATTCCGTAATGCGTAGGCAGAGGTGCATTTCTGCACCCACATTTCGCCAGCTATGAACCAGCCCTACGTGATAGAGGGCGAACCTATTACCGTTTTTCGGGCACATTTACAGACTCCATACTGCTATTCAGAATTTACTTATGTAAAAATTCCGTAACCAGAACCTATAGTTAACGCGGCACTTACTTATACCACGAAACCACGAGGCAGTAAGAACTGAACAGACTAAATTAAAAAAATGTAATAATCCAATCCAATTTCTCTTATAACGTTATTAAAATAATCCGAACAACTGAACTCACATGATCACAAATTTAATCGTAATAATCGCGGCCTGCGTTCAGTAATGTTGTAATTGACACACTAATTGCTTTATGCGCGGCCGAATGAATGGCTAATTTAAATACAATCACATTACTAACAGAGACATTGCACGTGTCGACGACCGATTAACACGGTTCCTGCGTGTCGCTGTGTAACGATATTGTATTGACAATGTGCAGCCAGCAATCTAAGTCAATGGGGACATGTGATTGTTCACCCCTATGAATAAATCGATCAAAATTAGCTAAACTGGACTAAATTACTCGTTTAATTACCTGTGTCAAAATTCGTAGTAGAACTGATGGCCTCGACGTATAGGCGCGCGGTCGAGAATCTCGGCGGTCGCAGGTTCTAACCCCAGGCACACACCTCTGACTTTGCAATATTAAAAGGTGCAAACCTGCAAAGTTCTTAGGAATATCTTAGATGAGATATCCGCCAACCCGCACGAGGCCAGCGTGGCCTAACCCTCTCAGTTGCAGAGGAGGCCCGTGATCAGCAGTGGGAAGTATATGGGCTGAAGATGATGATGACGATGTCAAAATTTAAATTATTAAAAAAACAAATATTTTTATTAAAAGAAAATATTATCCTCTCTGTTTTATAGAAACAGTAAGAAGCTAGGGAAAAAAAGAGTGCAAGATGGTTAAGATCCTCTGTATTCAAACTCAATGTCTATATGTATGTATGTAACAAAATTCGCATTACCTATATTATATTCATTCCATAATATTAAGATTACCCACCACATTTTGTTTTATTTAAATTATAAAATGTTTCCCAAAACAAATAAATAATAACAATTTTCAAGCATGTTACAAATTTACCTGCTAAACGGAACGTGACCTGACCGTAACACGTCCGAAGATACCAACACCATTGAATTAAATTTGAGGAACATATTTTTACGTGTGTGTGAAATGAAAATTTGTATTTTTTTTATGTAAATATATGCCTACAACCGACAAAAGTTGTGACTTTATCAGACGGATAAATTATAATTGTATCATATCAGCACGTGACGTCCTCAGCAACACGAAAGTCTCTGAAAGAATAAGTTGATGACAACTATCGACACAATTATGTTGGTCTGTTGCTAACCGGTTCTATGTAAGCTGAACCCGAACACGACATACTAGCGTGTGTTTTAGATTTTATACTTCATTCACGATGTTCGCTATCCTATACAAATATTCCGTCACCAAACAATTCAGGAATCCAACAACTACACTAATCGAAATAAACGCTTATAGCTTTAATGCTTCATGGTATTAAAATAACATGTTTTACAGTTGTCATTTTGTATGTAAAATTTTGTCCGTTTTTTTAACAAAATTACAAAGACATATCTAGTGGCTCTTTGTCTAAGTGTCAGAACCCAAGAGCCCTATTCGTGACACTAATATTCAACTCATAAAGGCAGGCTTAACATGGCCCCGCCAATTAACTCAGCTTACTTAATTGCTACTTACACAAACAACGGTCACGTAATTAAATACACCTAATAGCATCTCGCCTGGTCTTGTAATTTGCAATAATACTCAATGTCCTGTGATCACATGTTACGCTAATTAATGTTATACACAGTCTAGTAATTCCACTATTATTCTCATCATAATAAAGTATAGCAAATGAAGAAAAGGTACACAGTCTGTATTGAGGTTGTTTACTTATCAAAATAAAATTTTATGTAAAAGTTAAGTAAATTTAAAAAGTTTTAACAACAAAATCGTATATATATTTTCTGGTATTTACCAAAAAAAAATTGAAATAAATAGCTAATAATATAATATATAATTAAAAATCCAATCAAATGCAATCTTTACACCGCTTTTAATAGCAGCATTGAATAAAAAACTTTTTCTTAGACTCGGAGTCGAATTTGTAGCTTATAAAAAACAAAAATTTTGACAAAAAAAAATTACTCAAAATCATGGGGTACCCCACTCACTTTTAAAAAAAGTTGCAAAGATTTTTTTATGCCTTGTAATCTTTGATAAGATCTGATTAGCATTAGCAATTATGATCATTTCCAACTCAAATTTTATTTTAGTGCCCTAAAGAAGAATGTTATTTTTGGGTCTTTTTTAAAAACTAAAACAATAGTCGAAATAATTTTTTTAACTTATCATATTTAATTGGCATAAAAGAGGATACTCTGAAGTTTCTAGAACGCATTTAAATTATTTTTTTGCAACCAAAAATTTGACTCGTAATTAATTTTAAAAGTGAGTGGGCCGCATCAAGATACTGAGTAAGAATTTATTTTTCGTCAAAAAGTTTTGTTTTTTATATGCTACTAATTCGATCCCTAGGCCAAAAAAAAATATCACTCCACCCTAGCACATGGTCGTTAATTTTGTTCTCTACTCAGACACAAGTCTTGTGTCGTGGTCCGTGGATATCAGATATTACTAGAGACATTCCAGACATCCATACCCGTTTTGGTACCTAACACAAATATTTGCTTAGATGGATTCCCTTAGGGTTCAACCCGCACATTCTCATTTCTCTGACGTTTTTGGCTTTCAATCAATGACGTCATTAATACCAGCTGACCTTACGTATGCTATACATTAAATGTTCTCGAAACACTTAAAAAACATTAAAACAGCATGAAGAATAAATAAATCACGTCTAAGATGCACTTACACATTCTCTTTGTGATACTTTATTGTGTTTTAAGTCTTGGAAGTTACGTACTGCATGTGCTCGAGTTTAGAACTTCCAAACAACTTTAAAATATACAATGAAGATCCTTATAATATGCGGGTACTTTTGTGCATTAACAATGTTTGAACAATTCTCTTAAGAAGTGCTACACTGTTTTAAATGTTAAAACAAATAAATTAAGAATGTGGGAGGTTAATTTCTTAATTTTGAAATAATGTTTATTGCACATTATTATAAAGCTATAATCATCATATTATACATGTTATTAACGCTGCTATAAATTATCATCATCAGCCCACTGCTGGGCACGGGCCTCCTCTACAACTTAGAGAGTTTAGGCCTTAACCCACCACGCTGGCTTAGTGCAGGTTGGTGGACTACATATGTACGTAAGAAAGTCCTAAGAACTTTTTAGGTGTACAAATTTGCTCACGATGTTTTCCATCACCGATACAAAAAAAATTTAGTAATAATTCATTGAGAAATACGAATATACATAACTTCGAAAAGTCAGACGTGTGTGCCTGGGGTTTGAACACGCGACCGCCGAGATTCTCGACCGCGCGCCTAAACCTCGAGGCTATCAATAATTTTTCACTACTACTGCTATAAATACGCCTTCTTAAATATTTCCAGAGTCCTGTAAGGGGCGGCCTGCATCCAGCGGTTTGTTTCTTATTCTATTACACAATGATATTTTAAGACTGTTACACCTCGAAACCGCCAATTCAAAATCTGTGAACATGTATATTTTATGGGTACTAAGAATTCCAGTCTAAAACCAAAGCCCATCTCTATCGGAGCCGAATTTTAACCCGCAAAAAAATAATATCAAAATGAAAACAGGTAGATTTAATAAAACAGTTTCACAGCAAGGTCAATAGAAAATATTGTAACTTGTATTTTCCACAGATACAACTGGAAAAAATATATTTGTGAGACTATTTCGGTCCGTTTAAAGAATTTAATATCTATTTCAAATTGCCTTGATGGCGATAAACTAAAGACATCCAGTCTGTGTCTCCAGCCTATCAAAAACTAAATGTGTCAGTGAAATATATTTTTTCTCTTTACATTTCTGCCTGCTTTTTGGAGATGAAAGCGTTACTGTATTATGTAACTGCCATGAAGTGTGAATTTCAGTTGTCAGCAAGGAGAATGCAAAATGTAAGTGAGGTTGTTCTTGACCCGTTTGCGCTGAGAGCTCGTCGCGTTGCCCGTCAAATTACCATATTCAAACACCCGACCTCCCTTCAGAGTGACATGCGTAAATGTCGGTGGAGAATCACATAGTTTTTGACACAATTTTGGTACGCCATTCCGAGATGTCGCATGTAACATAAAAAAATATATGAAATACTTTTTTAGTAATTTGAAAAGTAAATGTCGGGGGAAGAGGGGCTTTAAAGTGTTTTTAAAATGTGCGACGTCAGCAACGATGACTTGATTGTTGATGATTGTTGGTTTCATGATAATTACTCATATTTTAGGTTTTCCTTAGGAAAAGTTCACAACTGACGAGGCAGATAGCCCAGTATTGCTAAGAATAGCAGTGACGTTATTTTTGGAGGAATCATTTTGAGAAGTGGTTTAAACAATTAACTTCAATCAAAATGCCTTTTAATTTTCCAATAAATCGGATGTTTGCTGTCCGCGCGTAGACGGACAAATGCTCGCTCTGCTGCAGCGGGCGGCTTGTATAGACACTGTAGTGGAGCGATCGCTTGTGAGTCATCCTTGTTTATGCACAAGAACACGTGGAGGGATGACATAGGTCATAGTAGGTATATGGTTTTGCGCCGTTAAATATAATTAAATTATAATATAATTTGCCAATAAATCGTCGTTTTTATCCTTCTTTTTTATTTATTTTCTACAACTTTAAAATTCAAAAAGGTTAATAATCAAATTGCATAGTATTTAATTAAGCAACACGTGCCAACTGCAGCAAGCTATTCGTTCTGTTAACTACTCGTGTAGAAGACGCGTACAGCATTCAGTAATAAACTTGGACATTTGCGTGAGATGTTACAAAGGCCGACACGTTTCTCGGCGGTGTTACATCTCAATGTATTAGGGATGTTACTGCTACGATTGCGATCCGATACGCTATTTGTAGCTTCACCTCTGCGCATTCAAAATATATATGTATCGACGCTGTGTTGGAATTTACCATAGAGGTGTCTGTTCCTTAAATAATCTATTCAATTCTTTAAAAAAATGTAGAATGTAAGGAACATATGAACACATGATAACCAAATATTCGTCTAAATACTGTAATCATAGTTTTTTTGTATGTAAAGACAAAACAAAAGGTGAATAGGCGTCAGGCGATACTTTAAACTGAAATGCTCCAAATCAACTTTTTATTTAAAAAAAATTGAGGATATCTAATTTCTTAAGTACTGAATTCATATTTAAACTCGATGCATATTCCGTGACATACCTAGCACACATCTTCATTCCTTCCTAACGAATGGCTACTATCCGTGTAGTTTATATGAATACCCGTGATTTTTCATTTCCACAATCTAGTTCGTAGTATGCAATAATGAAAAAGAAAATTTACGTCCGAGACTGGTTTGAATGTGTTTTTATAACGATAAAAAAACAGATTGGAAGTAAAACAAACTCTTTCGGATTGCAAGAGCATTTCTGTACTTGAAAGATAGTGAGTACCTAATATTTTCCTCATCAAAAATGTGTGACTTTAAAACTTTTAAATTACCATATACATAATGCATATTATATGTCCATACACTCACGCCTTTATCCTCAAAAAATTGAACTTGACAGAGGTGCATTTCTGCATCCACATTTCGACAACTGTGTTTTAAGTCAGTTATACCTACTCGGCTAGCCAGATGCCGTTTTCAAGCTCACTTCCAAACTCCGACGTAATTGGCGAATTCGATGGATTTATAAAAAACAATTAGAGGTCCGATGATTTCTATAAAGCCATTATGTCCAATTATCCATATTCAATTTGAAATTGAAAAACTCTGTCGTTCGTCGATCGACAAACAGAGGTGATCTAACATTCAATGCCAAACACATTCGGTCAGTTGTCAGCCGGCGCTGATGCCGCATGTCGGGAGATTTATTCATTTGGGCGTGGATTGGCGGCGTCCACACCAGCCACGCTATAATCCATCAATATTTTTTTACATTTATTCCTCTACACGAATATTTTTATAAAACATATTTTTATTCCACAATGCAATCGAAACAAAATTATTCTACTACCTACTACGCTATTCAAAACGCTACGCTTATTTTAAATCATATCAGATATCATTAATGCCATAAATCAGTATAATTATATTACTCACGTTTGCTTTCAATACTTCTGCAAACGAAATATTTTATCATCAGTTAATTAAACAATATTCTTAATATTTACAAAGACATTAAACAGTTAATCAGTCCTCTTTGAATGTTTAGATCAATAGCTTAAACATCGAGTAACGGTTACTATTATCACAATAAATTTCCTTATCGGAGTTAATATCCATGCATACCATAGTAAGTGAAGATATTCACCATAATTGAATACCTTAGAGCGGAATGATATACAAGATGTAGTCATCTTGGTCGTGAATAGGCAACCTGTTACTAGAATCGATCTCAAACTGACAATATCTTAATGGCTTTGATGGAGAGCTGCAACGTTCCATTCAACACTCCATTTGGACTTAGCTATTGTAGAGCCAACGTATAAATTATAACTTTGATTGGATTTCAATCGGTCACTTTGAAATATTTCAAATTTAAATAAGTAAAGAAATACTTAACCATCGCATATGTACATAGTTATGACCCCACAATATGACTAGTCGTGGGTATCAGAAACGACGAGAGACTTTTCGGTCTCACAAACAACCAGACGGATCACACAAACGTTTGTATCGATGCAGGAATCGAACCCGCAACCTCTAGTTTCACAAGCTGGTGTCTAGCCAACTTCGCTATTACTGTTAAAGGAAACATGTCTATTGTCTACGTAGTTACACACATGAAGACCACAAAGCGAAACTAACCAAAAAAAGTGTAACAAAGCCTAACCCATAAATGAGTCGGCATAAGTAATTTATGTAATTTCAATACAAAAAAACATTCATTTTACTATATTTCAAACGCACTGCTTACTAAATCCAGACGCAAGTTCATTAAATGCGAGATAAAATATATCCTTGACAAATCCAACTGTATAACAAACATTTCTATTTAAATGGGTTTTCCATTTCACTTGTACGAGAGATAATGATATTTTCTTTTACTGTGCTGGTTTTTATGCAAATATTTATGCATTGGAATATTTACCAGTGGTTGAATTCAAATTAACCTTCCTACCACTGACACAACTAGATTGCGTTTCAGTAAATGCAATTCCCATACGAATCCCTGTTGTGTTTGGGTTCGAAATTATAGTTTAGTAACACATTCGTGGCTTTAATTATGCCTAAGCTTTGATTATATCTGTGTTAGATTTAGAGACATTGGGACGAAAAAGTATATTTAGCAGTGATAGAATCTGTTTTTATAAGCAAAACAGTTTTGTATGTACATATGCATGCTTTAAGCATAAACATCTAGACTAATGTATAGACGAAATGATGTCACAATTTTTTTTATTTTTTTATTAATGTCCCAATATTAAGGGCTTAATTTAGAGCCATGCTCATATCGGAACGTGAAAGGGTAAAATATCCGTTTATAAATTGCGGATTTTTTTAGCAAATGTTTTTATGCAAACACATTGTACATTTATATTATGTACACACTCTTATTGAATTTCCTATGATGTAGGCAATCTATTTCTGCACGTTCGCCAGTTATCATGACACCTGGTAATAGAGAGCGAATCTATTGTCGTTTACAGAGCAATTGCATTTCTTCTACTATTATTGTTTCTCAGAAAGAAATGCTGTATCAAAAAAAATATGTATCCTATCTTCTTTTAATTTCTCTTGAAAACGTATATATAATGAATGGTTATTAAATGAAGATGTTAAGACACAACAAATTGTCACTCGCATTTGCAATATCTGTTGAGATTGGTTTAAACCAGGGTTTCTCAAACTTTTGGTTTCACGAACCCCTGTTAAAGTTACGAGGTGACAGCGAATCTCTTAAGTCAAACAAAATAATAAAATTCGCTGTTGAAGAAAATAAGACTTTTATATAAAAAAAAACTTTTTAGTAATATTAATGTCATGGGTTAGCTTTTTCTTGTTCCAAATGGAGCCAATTTTAGAAGTAATTTTGGAAAATTTTAACTTTACTCGGTATCACTTGACTCAGTATCAAGTCGATTTCTGTATTTATTTTTTATCATGACCAGGTGTGAAAACCCACTCTCATATAAGTATGTTGTAGCCTATGTGTGCCGCACGTGTCTGCTAGGCATCAAGTCAACATTACGTAAATCTTGTCGCGAACCCCATGCCGTCGAATGGCGAACCCCTAGGGGCTCGCGGGTTGAGAAACCCTGGTTTAAACGGTAATACAACTTAAAAGCAATAACCTTATTGTTTATTCAATTTCCTTTCTGTTATTAGGGTTATAAATTATTGCTAATGAAAACTTATCTCTTAAACGTTTATAATATTGAATTTTGACACGTTGAAAATTTATTACTCTGCGTTATGATTTATTAGTCAAATATAGGACAATCAAATACAGGGATCGACGCTTATTGTTTATTAATATCAAGCCTAAAATATCGCATTATTAAAAAAATGTTCAGAAAATTTCTGCACGATAAAATTTGGTATTTTATAATCTGTGCAACATCCACAAAAAACTAAAAAGTGACAGTATTTTTATTCGCATCACGGCGGGAAAAAGAAAGTGTCCATTTTATATAATAAAATATGTTGGTCAAATTTTTCCGCGGCCCGACCCACAAGAACGAAAGTCATTTTGCTGAAAACTGCTTAGACGTGCATGGAGGACTAAGTAAGGTAACTTTTCAGTCTGGCGAACTGCCAATGTTTGTAAGAACTTGCTCACACACTGGGCTGTACAACGGTACCTACGGAGTTTCACACAGCCGTCCTGCTTTTGTGTAATAGTAGCCTCTATTCCCAACTTGTGAATGCTACGCGACTCCGCGAAGTTGCTGTTTGGAGATTTGCTAACTTGAGTGCAATTAACGAAGAGAATGCTTCTTTTTTTAATTGTGTACGTCTTGATTTTTTGATGATGTGATTACAAGACCTCGAGGATTAGGTGTGCGTTTTACTGAAACACTGATTCCGCTGCCGGGGCTTCGAATCTAAGGCATGACTTTCAAAGATACTTCAATACGAGGGAACAACTAAAGTCCAACCAGTACTAAGCTAGCATGGTTGAGTAAGGCCGTCACAAAAGTTGAGAAAGGTTATATGGGCTGATTTAAAATAATAAATAATTGTATCAACCTGAAAGTATAACTTTCTCCACAACCCGCTTGGAACCTATCAACGTTTAAACTGTTAAGTTTCAGATATTTACATTATACATATACAATAGACATACGAAGATATAATAAATATTTTTATGCGTATACCAAAACAAATATTTTCGAATCGAATAAATTTATTCATTATCACCTTTCCCAATGAACGAAACGTCGTAAAATTATATGAACCGCGTAATTTCTAAGTCAAACAACCAACTCCACTCGGAGCCGCCGAAACCAACCACCTCCGAACACGTGTTGACAAATTAAAATTGTTTACTGCTATCCCCCTGTTATTGCTTTTCATTTATGGCAGACGCCGTATTTCAATCTGCGGATATGAGCAACATCACGGAACCGGCCTACTTGCGGATCTTCCGTTTACGGTACCCTTTGGGACGATAAACACCAGAACAGGGAAATCGACTGGGAGGGCGGGAGTTATAAAACATATCGAATGTACAACGTATATTATGTGAAATTCGTGCTCGGAGTATATTATGCGGATTTATATGCAAAACGACCTGGTAGCAACGCTTTGCGCGAGTTCATGCACTGTGAATACGCGAGCTGCTGAGTACATAATCAAATGTGACTTACGAACAGCAACCAGCCGAAATATACATAAATATATAAATGAAACGCAACCGAGTTCGCATAAATTATCCTGGCGTGGAAATTCTAAATGAAGGGTTTTATTTATGAATCCATAATTATATGTAGCATTTTCTTTGGTAACAAAATGCATGTAAGCCTTGTTTTCACACTCAGAATACAAGATATCATCCTAGAAATCCTAAGTTCAAATCATTTGATAAATCGAGTCACGTTCACAATGGACTATCCAACATATCAATGATGCACGAATCGTGACATTTGACAGTTCTTAGGTTGAGTCTCAACCCGCACTAAGCTACCTACTATGATCGGCTAACACCTGTCCTCAATTGATTGTAGAGGTAGCCCGTGCCTAACAGGGTGTGACGTACAAAGAATGAATTATGAATTTCCACATAAATTAATTCAATAACCTTAAAAAAGCTACAACTAGTTTGACAAATCGTGACAGTTTTCGGAAACCTTAGGAAATTTTAGGTACCGCTTATTTTACAGGAGTCTCCGTAGAGCAATATAGGAAATATTCATTCTTATTTTCTTAGTGAATAAATAACTAAAACATTGGATATTTGTTTACATAAAAAGTTTGTTGTAACAGGGGCATATCACTTGTCGGCGTCGGTGAAATCCCTCGTGGAGACTGAACAACAGTAATCGAAGTGTCCAAACTTTAGGTCTCACGCCTTCGGGACCTAAAACTTCCTACTAAATAGATTACTATGTCGCGCGCAAGGTTTCTTCGTAATTTGAATAATATTTAATATCGTAAACAATGAAATTATAATAGTGTTTACTTGTTCATACGAAACTTTCTGTACAAAACAGTATATTCTACATCTATTTTCTTATGATACCATTGATTAGTTATGACCTATACGATTTGGATGGGTTGGGCTTTACTCTTGTATTAAGGCACCATAAGCCAGCGTGGTGGACTAAGGCCTTGCCCCTCCTAGTTGCAAAGGAAGCTGGTGACCAAGTTATTACACAATCACACGAAATTGGTCATACTATAAAAATACCACGTTAAAATTTTGTTATTTCTTTTTTGTAAAGAATAACAAAAATATTCTTAATTTGTTTGGTTTGCTAAAGAAGAAATAATCTCTGCATAATTAACAATAAACAATTGTAACTAAATCACTAAGAACATATCTTTAATACGACGAAAGAAAATTTATTCTCGAGATTTTAATAGCTTCGTCAAGAAAATAATAGAAGAAATGAATATTAATATCGGGGACTTAAATGGCAACTCATCTTTGCATGCCAAAGGGATTTATCGTCGTAAAGCTTTACCTCAGTTAAGTTGATGAATATGACATTTGGATTTGCTTTATACTTGATATATGGGAGATCAAATAAATGGCTTATTTCGTCATTGAGTTGTTCGCCTTCTTCTTTATAGAGCTACGTTGTAGTAAATAGACACTTCGATGCGAATAAACCAGCTCGATCGAGGTAGTACCACTAATAAGCGATGATCCTACCATCATAAGTAGTAAGAACTACTTAATTCTTGCCTATGAACAGTCTAATTGAACCGCACCGCATTAAATAGCGGTTGTCAGTGCGATCAATTTAACGTGCTAACATAAAAAAAAAACAGAAAATTTTCTAGATATTATTTTAATAATCCGTTTAAATTATCATAGTGTTAATGTTTAAAACACAAATTAGATTTACCTTTATATAAACCTCTTATTGTAGCCGCAAAACAATCCTATTATAGTCGCACCCATATTTTATCTAAATTAAGTCTTTGATTCTTAAGCCTGGCTAAGCTATTTAGACATTAATCTGAATTGTAATCGAGTCGCTGAAGGCATGAATGAATGTACAAAGAGATACATAGCAATTTGTGGAGACGATAGAAACAACAATACATCTCTCTTGTTAAAACTTAAAAATTTCTTAGGTGTAAAAACTGATGAATTACAGGTGTAATAAAAAAAAACGGTATGATCAACAAACAACTGATCTAAACAAAAAAGAATAGACTGTTTCTACCGAGATGGTATAACCAAAAAACATAATATGTAAAGCAACAGATTTGATCTAGAATTTCATTTTTTAATACAAACCAGGAGTTCAATAACCTCTATTTTATTTTTATTCGCTATTCAGAAAAAAACTACACTAAACTTTCAATGAACTTCTGATTTTACGGGTACAGCGGGTGTCCATGTAAAGGACATCACTTTTCCCTTAATCTAATAATAATAGTTTATTCATAAAAGAGTCGTTTATTCATAAGAGAGATGTTGCATCTTTGTTGTAAAAGAAACTTTTTCAGCATTTAACAATATCAAGTCTGGCAGTAATTTGATTTAGTTTACGAAATAAACACTTATGTAAATCGAAAAATCCGAATAAAACCAACAAGCTTCTTTATCACACTGGGCCTACCTTCGTCATTACATCAAATGTGCAAAACTCAGTGGAGCGAGACGTACGCAAGGGTCTATTGGACGTCTAAGGATCTTAGCCCATTGAAGCGAAACATCGTATCTTTGAAATTGTAATACCGTTTTTTTACAAATCTAGGTTTTCTTTTTTGTTTAAATAATACGAAAACCAGTGATCGGATTTTATAATTTAATTGAATATATTTTATTTGAAATAATTTTTAAACATATTTCTATTAAGGTATCGATAGTGATAAATATTCTTACTTTACTACAAGTTCTTATTTTAGATATTATTATTGTGCTTTTGACTTGGGCCAGTCGGTAGGTATCAAAAGCATCTCACTCCTTACGTAAACTCAACATAAATTTAACTTCAATCCTCTATTCTAGCCACCTAAATATATTTTTTTAAACACAATATCTAGCATTCTTTTCCCAACATCATATCTCTCAATATCAAAAATCATTGAATTTGGTAGAGTAGTCAAGGCACAAAACGGAATAGAAGAACAAAATTACTATATATTTTTTGTTTGAATTTACTGTGTCATCCTGTTAAAGAAAAATTTAAAAAAATCATTTACCAATGAATATCGAATTGCACCGTGCAATCAGAAAGATAACACATAAATATTCTTTATATAAAACCAGTACTGCTTTCGTATTGTGATACATTCATAAATAATAAACTAGAGAGCTGGCCAGTTGGCAATGAATAATGGGCCGAATAAATCCTAATTCAGTGCATTACATTACAACGAGGGATAAATCCTATCGCGATAACACGAATTTATGGGTAAAAGGAAAAACTGGTCCATATAAAAGTTGTAAAGGAACTAATGATTATTTTTTTCCTGCAGTAATTATTACCTTGCGTTTTAAGCAGATTCTCTATGCACCTATTGTTTATCTTAACAAACAATTTCCGAGCTAGTATCGATTAAAAGCCTTCGCGTTTCTTGATCCAAATCTTGTAGACGAAAAATTACAAGTACAAGTCATTGTATAGTTTTTTTTTTATTCGAAATAAAAGTAACCTATGTATGTGTTGTTACATGTGTACACATAATGAAAGTATCAATAATGTTTACTTCATATTAAAAAAGGCATATATTCATTGTTTTATCTTCGATTATATACAGTTTTCTGCCATAAGGTATGATAGTACTCGTTCTGTTACCTTAGGTAACCTTTCATAAGACAATTCTGACGTGAAAACAAATAATAATTACTTTTAGTAACAATTACAACTTCCCTAATGTCAAAGTTAATAATCTATCTCTTAATAACCAACAAAGTTATATTTCGAACAGAGATCTAAGGCAAAGATTCCGCTATAGTTCTGACGGAATGACTTTGAGTAACTTTAAGTTTTAGTCTCAATTCAAAGATAGCTTAGCGCTTATTAAATTCGCTACTAAACTACCTATTTTCTATTTACTCACAGTCGGAGGGTTAAAATTCATTAGTTTCCAGGGTTGCGGATTGCTTCCACATCCACTCAACCACTTCATATGCATTTCGAACCAATTTAATAAAATACTAAGCTTAAGCTTACGCCAGGAGAGCACACATAATAGATCTTGTTTTAAGTAACATAAATAATACAGTTCAAACGGCATTTGCTGTGTTTACGTTGCCATATGACGTCAGTTAAGTATGACATAGGTCCATTTAGAGTGTCGACTAGAAAATGATTACTATCTCCATAATTTTTTTGACTGATATAAATAATTGATTGATATTGAAAAACAACGCACATGTGTGGACCACTACACCTTATGCTCAAAGGTAGCAACCAAGCGAATACTGCCACCAGTTATTAGGGTTTTTACTTACTTACTCTTTTTTACTTATTCATAAAAAATACTGGAGCCGAAACAGTGAGACACCCTCATCCTACACTTACATATTCCTATACACGAGGATGCGTGTGGGTGTGATAAATATATCAAAATAGATACGTCACCCGCCACGGTCCAAACTTTACGCTTCGCCTTTAAACTTTGTCGATCAGAACTTTATCAATCGCCGGACTTCTCAGTTATAATGTACCTACCTCCACTAATTAAAATGAAACGCTTCACATGTAAAGTTTCAAAATCAATATGCACGAACTGGCCGATCATGTAGAAACAGTCGCCGTTAACAGGCGAATATTTTAAACAAAATGCACTAAAGTTTTAAAAGTTTTCACAAAAAACACAAAGAGTTATTTGGTCCACAAAATATTATTAAAACAAAACATGCAATAAATTTCATATGGAAATTATTTACTGACTTTAATAATAGATGCAATACGTAATTAACAGAAGAGGAATCTTAAGTATAAAGTAAAAATTGAGCTACTTGCCGCCGAAAGAAATTACAAAAAATATATTTATATTTTCTAACGCATTTGATTAGGAGCATGCATCGTATGGGAAAACGTATAAATCAATATAACTGTACACGAAAATTCATCTACGGTACGGCACAGTATTACTCCCCAACCAACATTTTTCCACATGTGAAAGAATTTCCTCGTACCTAGGGACCAGACCTTTCTAGCTTTTAATCTCTAAAAAAAAGATTTATGAATCGCTGCGGGTCGTCATAATTCATAAACATCTGTCGTAGCAATAAAGCTTTAACGATGGTAAGGCATTCCGCTCTCGACACCCTTGCCTTTTGTTTCAGCAGATAAAAGTTTATCATATTTATTAATGTACGCACGTTTGTGACCCGTGTTGACCTGAGACTTTAATGCGCATGAACGTAATTCAAACAAATTTAGCTGAACAAAACATTTAGTTCTTTGTTTCTAAAACTAGAGAACACTCCAGATATTATTACTGAACTCTATCTACATATGTTACTATCTTGTACCGCATATGATTTTGGTATATCGTACTACTTTTCTGAAGAAAATTTCGATGATTTTGATAGCAAAAAAGTACATAAAAACTACCATAATGAATAAATTCTCAGAATAGATTTCTAAATAGTAGTTTTTCGGATTTCTATTATATTTAGAAGACTTTAGAATTGATAAACCCAAAATAATGTCAGGCCAACATTTCGTACCTACCTGAAATGATGAACTTTGAGTATTTAACACCATCGCTATTATAACTTTGCTATCCCTCAATGCAGCAGTATTAGGTAAGTTTCTACTCAATGTTTCATCAGCTTCTGTCAGCCCGTAATCCCAAGGCAATCCGCCGCAACACCGTGTTGTACCTATAATAGAATTGTAAAAGCAAAGACACAAAGCAAAGACAAAGCATTAATTTTGATAATTAATCCCTCGTGCACAGTATTAAAATGTGTATTTTAATATTGAAAGTCCTTAATCCTTTTTAAATTTCAGCAGTAGCGCCTGACGTTCGCAATTCAATAGCCTTCTGGAACTCTTTGTTACACAGAGTGCTCGTGTCGTTGCTTACCTCGAGTAGCACGTGTGTTTTATGACTAAATATAAAAACACCTTCCGCCAGAAGCAGTACATGTTTACGATCTTACATTTTGTATCGGCAGCTTTATATGTCCTTCACTATTTATTACATGAATCAATAAATAGGCTAACCCAGCTTCAATTCGGCCTTTGATCGAGGTACGGAGCGAGCTGTGAAAGTGGTTTGTTCTGTGATTAATTTAGTGCCCACCCTTGTCCGTTGTAATAAATATGCAATGGCCATACTTCGAATAAACAGTACGGCCGAATGTGAAGATTTTTAACATGCTCTTATTTATGAATCTTTGAAGACCCCTTTTGTAATTTTATCTTTAATATTAATTTAACAAAACATGAATAAATCATGTTGCTGTTGAACTTGGGCTTCAACGTCACTTTATATTTCTTTTGTTAATTTCAACATGCTGCGACTTCGTTGATGTATTAATACTTTAGGAATTTTCTGTTTTAGGCATTCTTACATATTTTACACTCTATATTCATATGTATCTGTTATGCCAACTACATATGTGCGTATTCAAAAATAATAAGAGCCAAGCGTAAAAACCAATTACCGTTTACCGGGCCCATTTCGAAAGTCACACTTTACCTAACTCGGGTTTTGAATTCGGGACCCAAGATCAGAAGCTATTGATTTGAATATACTACACATCTTATAATTCAAAACTGAATAGCAACTATGCGGATTCTAAGTATAAATAATCCTCCGCAATCAAATTGATCAACTGCTTTGATGTATAATTAGAATTACTTTGATTTATGTCCGTATCATTTAACACCGAGGAGTAGAGTATGTAGGCCATTGCCGATTAAACGTACTAGTAGGTAAATTCGTAAATTCTACGTTAATAGTTATTAATAGTGATGTTAATCAAAATATTCGGTAAATAGAATAACTTGCAGCATCAGCCCATATACGTCCCACTGCTGGGCACGAGCCTCCTCTACAACTGAGAGGGTTTAGGCCTTAGTCCACCACGCTGGCCTAGTGCGGGTTGGCGGACTACACACCTAAGAAATTCCTAAGAACTTTTAGGTGTGCAGGTTTTATCCCGATGTTTTCCTTCACCGTTAAGCAAGTGATAATTCATTGTGAATACACACTTAACTTCGAAAAGTCAGAGGTGTGTGCCTGGGGTTTGAACCTGCGATCGCCGAAATTCTCGACCGCACGCCTAAACCTCGAGAAAAAATAGAATAACTTGATTATCCGCTATATTTAAATAAAGTATGTTTAGATGAGCTTTAGGGAGTTAATAATTATCAGTATTTTACTAATTCCAAAAAAGGGTACATTTTGAGTTACAGCACTATTATATTATGAGTACGATATACCTAATGTACCACAAACTTGCATCATCTTCTTTGGATACATTAATGTACACAACGATTGTCTATATGGGACATATGAAACCCATCTTATTACGCGAATTCGGTACCTACCACGAGAAATGAAAGTCGCAGTTTATCTACTTGCTTTGCATTTAGTGCCCATGTTCTCTTGTGGTCGTTTTCTTTGCGAAGTTAAGTTTGGGGGGTTTGAGTCAATATGATTACATATGTGTTCGGCATAACTCATATGCGGATGTGACGTCTTTCCACACGGCTTTTGTGGAAAAGAAAGCCATAGCCAGCTTTTCCTCTATGAAAAAAATCGAAAGAAACTTAATAACATTTCAAGCATACTCAAGTCATTGTTGCAATAAATAAAAAGATTGTACATCATCATCATTTCCTTGCCCTGTTCCCAATTTATTTGGGGTCGGCGCAGTATGTTTTATGCTTCCAAACATCCCTATCAGCCGTCATGTCTTCATTCACCCCAATTCAAATAAATAGATTGCACATTAATGAAAATGAAATTCAGTACGTACAAGTGTAACAGTTAATAGTTACTGTAGCGACGCATCAAAGCCATAGGAAACAATAACAAGCAAATACAAGCAGCGGGAGCCTTCATAACGTTGTTTATGTCTCTATTGACGTTCTGGTGGCGCGTAAATTGCCATCTCGTATCTTCTCTTGCACCATATTGACACCCGAAAAACGTATTTTGCTTTAATTTTTTTGAATCTCTGCACTTATAGATTATTCTTTTGTTGTTGCTTGTATGGAATACAGTGATTCTCTGTACGAGTAAGTTTAATATTGAGTACCTACAACTTCGTAAGTTTATTTAAGTTTAAAAGGTTATTTATTTTTGTAAGTAATTATTTGAGCTAGGTGTTCTATATTCCATTTATCGCTCTAAAGTACCTAAAAATCCCCAACATACCAGGCTCTCCAAGTACATATATCTTCTTAACAATCTGAACAAAATAAGAAACTAAAAAACAACGCAAAACATAAAACTAATCTTATATATAAAAATGAATCGCAAAATGTGTTGGTAAGCGCATAACTCAACAACGCCTGCACCGATTTCGCTAATTCTTTTTTTGTTGTGTTCGCTATCGTTAGGAGAAGGATCTTATGAAAGAAAAAGTTAAGAAAATTGCGAGGAATATGGTAAAAACAACAATTTAATTTTCTCATATAAACTGTTCTACCTAATATTCTGTCAAACATTTTATGTTTATCCCGTCAATATGGTTAATGGTCCCCTCAAATTAAAGAACGTATTTAAATAAAGGTTTTGAATCGACAACATATATCCAGAATATTCGAATAATTGCGTATTTTAGATTTTAAAAATGTAGAATAATGTCAGTAATAAAAAGGGATTGACATATTTATTGGTTGTCAAATATTTATGCGTGCGTTCAGAAATGTGTTTTTAAACTCCTTGGTTGTACCTGATTTACAAAAGAAGGCAGGTTCGGTAGTCATCACGCTTTGAAATCTAAAACACCCACAACTATGCAATGGAATGCGCTTGGTGTTAAGAAAATTGTTGAGTAATGTTATTCACGTGACGATACTGAAAAGACAACTTAGAGATGAATTGGTGCTTGAGAATTCATCAATTAGATTGATCTAAGATTTCATTGATCCTAACGGGTATGACCATTGAGTTCAAACGAATTCAGTTCCCGATTCGTCATGCCTTCGCAATGACGATTAACAAAAGATGTTTGTGATCTTTTAGAAAATTAAAAAATATATAAAAAATGTATATCACAAGGTGCATCATCATCATCATCAGCCCATATATGTACGTCCCACTGCTTGGCATAGGCCTTCTCTGCAACTGAGAGGGTTTAGGCTTCATTCCACCACACTGATGCTTCAATGAAGAGAATTAAAACCGACTACATCCCATCCCATATGTACATGTTTAATTAAATCATGACTTGCGGAGACACGATTGATGCATTTAATTTTCGTACTTATTTATTTCTGTATTTTTATCTCAATAAAGTGCTGAACTTAATATTTATTTCCATACAATCAAAAATAAAATTCAGGTAATATGTAAATATGTAACATTCAATGACTGTTAGGGGATACGAAGTTTTCCGGGTCAGCTATTATAAATGTTAATGTTTTGTTTGTTACGCTTTCACGCCAAAACTACTTAACCGATTATCATGAAAATTTGTACACATAGTCTTCGAGATATAAAAAAGGACATAGGATTCTTCTTATTAAAAAAAAATACGGAGGATAAAAGAATTGAAAAAAGATTTGAATGACTTTTGGTATGCAGATAGGTGGGACCCACCGAAGTAACATAGGTGGGAATGGTTATCCTTAATATTATATAAATGTGAATGTAGGGATGTTTGTTACGCTTTCACGCAAAAACAAAAATTTTGGTATGACCATAAATGAGACCCTGTGAAGTAACATAGGCTATGTTTTATCCCGGGAAAATTTAATGTTCCCATTGGGATAAACATATTATTAAAAATACGAAATTAACTGTCAGAGTTTTACTTATGCGCCTCAACCATTTGAATTGATTTGACCTTTTTTTAAATTCAGTAAGTGCCATTTTGGGCACTTGAGGGACGATTTATAGATTCACTTATTATCTTTCTGCGCCCAACCCTGAAGTCTACGCGGACGGAGTCGCGGGCAAAAGCTATAAAAATATAAAAAATGCGATTACAAAACAGGTGTTGTTCGTAGATGGGTGAAAATTTGGAGTTATATGTATTTTTCAATGCTGAATCATAAAAAAATAAAAACAAAAAATATCCACAAAATAAAAAAAAACTTTTCGGGTTGGACCACCTTAGGGGTATAAAAAATAGATAACCTATTCTCAGACTTACTGAATATACATATAAAATTTCATCAAAATCGGTTGAGCCGTTTCGGAGGCTGTTTCGAACTGTGACACAAGAATTTTATATATATTATATAGGTGTATATGTATATCTCACGCTATACAATTTTGACCATATTTTTTTGTTTCAATTTGTATATCGATCAAAGCAATGACTGTTATACGTATCATTATAATTTTTCAGTGCTATTATCATTTATTTACATTTTAATAAAAAAAAAACAAATTAAAATGGTCAGTATAAGATAGAGGTTGATCGTAGGAGGGTGAAAATCTATGATTATAATAATTTATCAATGCTGAATCATAAAAAATAAAGGAAATAAAGTCAATAGAAAAAAAACATACCCCTAAATGTTAAACCCTTAAATGTTGACCGATTCTCAGACCTACCTACAATATACCTACACACAATATTTCATAAAAATCAGTCGAGCCGTTTCGGAGGAGTTTACCAAAAAACACCACGACACGAGAATTTTATATATATGGCAAAACAACGTTTGCCGGGTCAGCTAGTACAAAATAAAAACATTAATTAATAAAACTCGTCGACTCGAAGTCGTGATGTCCTCGAGGTTTGGGCACGCGGTCGAAAATCTCGACGGTCGCGTGTTCAAACCCCAGGCACACACCTCTGACTTTTCCAAGTTATGTGTGTATTCACAATGAATTATCAGGTACTTTAACGGTGAAGGAAAACATCGTGATGAAACCGGCACACCTAAAAAAGTTCTTAGGAATTTCTTAGGTGTGTAGTCCGCCAACCCGCACTAGGCCAGCGTGGTGGACTAAGGCCTAAATCCTCTCAATGGTAGAGGAGGCCCGTGCCCAGCAGTGGGACGTATATGGGCTGATGATGATGATGAATTAATAAAACTAGAATTAAGTGCAGGTGACGGTATGTTGTATCTAAAGTAAGCCCATTACCCCAAAAGATATATAGGATGTATAAATAAAGAGATAATACCTGTAGAGATTTGGAGCAGTCGACTTCCAAACTAAACGAAAGAACAAAAGCTAGAAGGAAATTTTGTTGGCAACTTTGTACCCGCGGGTCGGTAATAAGTAACACCACAGGCGGCAATAAATTCCACAAAGAAACAGCGTTTATATCCGATACCCGGTACATTAATACAGATTTTCCAAGATTATTGTAACTTATTCCGCAAAGCTTTAGCTAAAAAGTTCTTTTATCTCTTGAGCAATGAAACAAAACATTTTTTGCTATTAAATCTGCTGAAATATGGACTATATTTTTTCTCAGTACACTGAAAGGTGTTGCGATTTCCTTAAAAAATGCTTCTGAATATTTTAAGACGCTAAGTCGGTAAGTTAAATCTGGAACCCAGATACCAAAAAGATTTAGGCTAACCTAAAATACGGACTAAAAAAATAGGCATCATAATTTAGCTAAAAAAAAATCGGATTGCACGGGTAATTTTAGAAGGTTTTTACACCCAGTATTATTCGAGATTACTATCCAGGCGCATAGCATGTATAAAAAGGAAGTAGGTTTACGGTAAATTCAGTCATTACGCAACAGTATTGTTTTATACGTATGGCATTTTTCTGTTAAATAGCGCAACCGTCACATTCTACGAGTACCACAGTCGCCATTGAATACTGCCGGACTCTTCCACTAATGTATGTACATAAATAATATGTATGGTTCAAGTAAGAATTACGGAACTCTATTAATCACTTTATATGTAAATATATTATCATTCAGTGTCCCACTTTAATACATGAATTCATTTACAGTACAAAAAAGAATCTTTAACTACTTTTAGACAATATCTTTGGACAGTTCAGGACGGACGCTTTCGGCGAAGGTCCTATAAACAATAAAATATTGTCAAAAACATGGAAAAAAATAAAAGTAAACACAGGCCTTCGCTCATAAGTAGTGTGTTTAGCTCTATAGAAAAAAACTTCAATTTCAAAAATGATATAAAATGGATAAACTTCTTTCTAATTACCCTGTATCATGTAGTCGGTGTATATTGGTGTTATTATTTTGCTTTTCCTGTAAAGTGGCAAACCCTCGTATTTGGTAAGTATGTATTTCGCCTACTACAGTAGACTAAATCAACATACCTTAGGTCCTTTCTCCATAATGGAGAAGACCAAGGCCTTAGTTTACTCTGACTAAGGTTTTAGCTTTTAAAACTTCTTATTATATTTACCAAATTCCTTTAAAAGAACTGTTTATTAGCAAGGATTTTCAAATTTCTCCAACTCTCTCTGTGGCTTGTGTGTACTTTTTAAACTAAGTATTATAGATTTTAATATTCACCTTAACTCTCATTTTTGTAATAATCCTTATTTTTAGGCCTGATCATGTATGTAGCAACTGGATTCGGAATAACTGGTGGAGCACATCGACTTTGGACACATAAATCATACAAAGCGAAAACGCCTCTTAAACTATTTCTTTTGTTATGCTTCGCTAGTGCTGGTCAGGTGAGCCTTTTTTCGAATTTCATTTTTTTATTTGAGTGGGCACAACAAAGTAACAACACCGTTCCATAGTAAGTCCGATGTTCTCCAAACAAAGCACCACGTGGCATAGTACTTATTCATAAAACAAGTAAAATTAAATGATTGAAACATTTCCTTATGTGGACTTTACGAGTATGAAATTAGTGATACTGATTTTTATAATTTCCACAGAATTCTCTTGTGCAGTGGGTGAGAGACCACAGAGTTCATCATAAATATAGTGATACCGATGCAGATCCACATAATGCTAACCGGGGCCTGTTCTTCTCACACATCGGCTGGCTGATGATGAAAAAGAATAAGGAAGTAATACTACGAGGAAAACAGATGGACATGAGTGATATTGAAAGCGATCCATTGATACGATTTTATGAGAAGTAAGTTTTACACACACACCGGGGTACACACATAATCGGGGTCGACCCCTATAACACTGTGCATTGGATACTGCACATTTATTTCACAAAAACAACTTCACAGTACAAGTACGTTTTACTCGCAGGAATAATCTTCTTATGGAAGTTTATCAATTCTCTCAGATTCTCAGAACGTGAAGTAGAAGTGTTTTTTTTTATCTGAGAGTAAATTACGCATAATATATTTATTTGCAATTCCCCCCAGACACTTCAATCTGTTGAAATTAGTCTTCTGCTACATCCTTCCAACAACAATCGGCATCGTGCTGTGGAACGAAGAGTGGAAATGCGCCGTAGCATGGCAGTGTTTCATCAGGTTCTTGGGCATGTTCCACAGTGAACTCACAGTCAACAGCCTCGCACACGCATATGGATATAAACCCTACAATAAGTATGATTTTTATTTCTGCAATTTTTATGCCACTGCTGGTCAAGTGTACTTTACTATTACAAGAGGCAAGGCCTATGCTAACACAAAGCTGACCTAGTGTAGGTTGATGGAAACATACCAAAAAAATCTTTGTGTAACGATAAATTCCATACCTTAATCCATACATTTTTGTTTTAAATACTAATTCTTATTCTATCTCTATATACATTTTAATACTTGATACATGTGTCCACGCAACGTGTTTACGATTACGAAACCAATAAACGTACTATTTAAATTACTCCAACAGGAATATAGTGCCGGCTGAGAACCGATTTGTTGCGACCTGTACTCTCGGCGAAGGCTGGCACAACTACCACCACGCATTCCCCTTCGACTACAAAGCTGCAGAACACTTCGATTTCTTCAATTTCGGCACGACTTTCATCAGATTCTTTGAGAAAATAGGCTGGGCCTACGACTTAAGGGAAGCATCCCCGGAAATTATTAATTCACTGGCTAACAGATTAGGCGATGGTACTCCCGTCCATTTTCCTGTGTACGAGCCCACAATAACTAACAGAGGTTCTGGCTGAAGAATTTTTGGTAGTATTTTTAGTAGAGAATAAGATACAGTACAGTCATTAGATGTAACAAGAAGAAACGAAAATCAAAGGAATTCTTGAGCTCTTCAAAAATAGTAAATAAATGTTTAACATGATTTTATTGTTTTTATTAAATGGTTAAAACAGCTTAAAATGTATTTTAATACTTACTATTTCTTAAAGTTTCAAAAATACTTTATAATTTTTAGCTTATCTTATATTATCAGATTTCCCTCTCAAAATTATAGAACACCTTTTAAGTAGTCATACAATTTCAATAGTAGCTTCTAAAATGATATGAAATCACTAGCGACGAATTATGTAACAATACAATAAAGGTTCATTTTAATAATACAGGACACTTGGAGCAACGAAGAAAATACTGCATAAATAAATCGTTTATTATAATTTAAAAAAGGACCAAGGAAACATAAATCTCTTATACCTAAGTGTAAATAAAATAATTAAGTTGAACATTAAAACTTATTTTATTAATGTATTAACACAATGTACTTCTTATAGTAATAATTCAATTATAATTACTGAAAACAAGGATGAGAATACATACAAGGAGAAGAATAATACAATGGGTCTGGTTGCGGCCCCACTCGAGTTTGAGTATTACGTATTGTATGACAAATTCTACCGTAAGTTGGCCCTTTTGTTTCAAGTTCACTTTCTTTTAGTTTCCAACCATACTTCCAATTATTGGATTCAACAAAATGATATTTGTCCTCTGGTGGCTTTTTTCCTCGAAGCTTCAAATATTCTTTACTACTTTCCATCAAAGTAGCGTTTTCTTCGTCAGTAACAGAATACATTATCGCCTCAGGTTTACCAAAACGGTCATTTTTACCACACGCGTATTTAGGATTTGGACACCTCAGTCTATTACGCGTAGAAACGACATGATCTCTTGTTATAGTTGCCATTCCAGCTACTAATAAAGCTTTAGATATACTTTCTTCAGTATAATTCTTTACGTCACCCTTAAAAGTAGCGCATTGTTGTATTTTCTTATTATTCAATTCAAGCCATCGCATTCGTATACGACGTTCTTTTTCATACATTTCCACCATAGATCTTACGATTTTAGGATTATTTATATCAAGCAACGGCATTTTAATAATTTACTATTCTATGTGAGTTACCTAAAATTCTTCTTCTTTTTACTTAAAAAAATATCTTAATGCTATTTGGACATAAATTTACAAAATTGACATAAATCTATCATGTCAATCAATGTCAAGTCAGATTTTTTATACCTATATTGATACTCGTATATTGTTGTAGTAGGTAGTAATTTTGTAATATTTACACGAGAATTTATTTATAGCTATTTGTATTGTTTATTATACTTTACATACAAAATGCCTTTGTTGGACATAACTAACCCCGATGTCATAAAGTTTTTAATCGAAAGTTATGATAAAACCACGCGTCTGCGAATGAAATGGAACAGTATTCATTCAGACAAACTTAAACAAGCTGCAACATTACAACGGGAAGGAAAAGGTCATTATGACCTGGATGTTTTAAAAGAAACCATGGTGGAAGGTATGCCTACTATAACTAGGGACCATAAAATTGCAGCAACAAACAGGAGGCTTAAAGCCATCAGGGATACAACTCGTATTAATTGCATAGAAGATTTGAAGAGGGGTCATTCTATAGCTGATGTATGCCTCGGCGATCCTAAAGAAGATCCAAGGCTTACACGGCCTGACACAGATCTCACCACGGATCCAATAATGCGCCCCGTTGATCCGAAGCAGAAAGAAATTATCTATAAAGATATTCCGGTGTTCGGCCGGGCTGAGTATTTGAAGAGCAGGTATAAAATGGCACCCGAGGAGAAATTCTATTTTAACGAATGCACTGGATGGGATTACGGATGGAGATTGAGAGATAGTTTCTTTAAAAAGAACGCTCCGGAATATGGACGTGTGTGGCGATATACTCGAGGCGTAATTAGTCGAACTGGACCCCATCCCGACCCTGCATATTATAGAGACGCCGATGAAGCAAATCATTCCAAATGTTCTTAATAATTATTATTTTATATTTCATCTATGAATTTTAGATAAATGTTCTATTTGTAAATTTTCTTTCTTTTATCCCACACATGTTGAATTACTTATTAGTTTAAAAATTCAAGCGTTAGAAATACCCATTGCTCCTCACAAAAGTTATTGACTAGTGTAATTTTCTTTATCACTTATATAATGTTGGAAATGTTTTTATTTATACTATGTTTCAATTATTTTAGCCCTAACCTTTTTAATTTTACCTTATTTTTTATAATTGACATCCATGACTTTGAAACATAGATAATAATTATTTATTTAGAGATTTACTGTTTATAACATTTTATACCTTGTTTATATTTTTATTACATATTTTCTATTTATTTTTATAATGCCACTCGACTATACAAACCCGCATACGTTAAGGTTTATTGTAGAAAATTTCGACAAGGAAAATGAGAAACGTCTTATTTGGTTTATGAAAAATAAGGAAAAACTTATTAGTGCTGCTACATTCGGACCAAATTTTAAAGATTACCGTGTGGAAGATATATCTAGAGCAACTTTAGGACTCTCTTTGTCTGCACTGGCCTGTCAACATGCTGAAAGCGCTGTTAATCGCAGAAAAAAACATGTCACAGAAACCCCTTTTGTAACTATTCCTGCAACAAAAAAGCGACTTAAATCAAGCGACATTCCTGAACAAATGATTAACGATTTAAAATCTGATAATATTATGAAACCTGTGGAAGAAGAAATTACTAAAATATTTTATGAAGGAATTCCGTACGGTGGATGTCAAGAATATCTGAAAACAAGGAAACGTAAATCACCCGAAGAGAAATTTTACTTAGATCAAACTAACAACCACGTAATTGGTTGGCAATTAAAAGAAGGAGCTGGTATTATTCAACCTTTGCAACATGGTAGACATTGGGTTTTAACCCACGAACTTCATAATCGCACTGGACCACAGTCAGACCCACAATATTATCAACAACCCCTGTTGGACCCATATGTTAAATGCATAAATACCTAATATACAAATTATTAAATCGAGTGGCACATTTGTGATGTTTTATTTATTTGGAAATACTTTATCTTTGGTGTTTAAACAATTGAAGGATTTTTGTAGTAGATTTTTCCTCGTAATTGTAGTGCATAACTATCAACTATGCATTGTATCGCATTTACATATATATTAGGTACCTTTAGCAGAAAAAATAGTTTATTGAACTTATTAAATTAAATATAGTCAAATTTAAACCGATAAGATATATTTTCAAAGTTATTTGCGTTAAACTTGCACGCAATAGACGCAGGATCCTCATGTTCGTTCAAATCCAAGATTCACAAAAATAATAGCACTAATTAGAGTATTCGGGTAAATTATTAGTAACAAATGCTTATTGCTTTGCAGCAGTTGAGAGATTAGGCACGGTATTTTCGGAATTTATTTGTTGATAAACGCCAAAGGCCACGTAAATTTCCCCTAGGCACGGCACGTTCCTAACATTGTCTAATGGCCACAGCGGGGCTCAAACTTTTATCATCCACCCGAGCCGAGCCGAAGTTACGCATTTAAACTTTTATTTTACTCTTGAATGACGTTAGTAGTCAGTGGGCTCTGATATTCTAACCGGCTGACAATTATGCACGCACTTATAATTACGGTGACACCGAAACCTTTTTACGAGTCTCGTTCATCAACTTCGTACAATAGGTAGGTATAGGCAGTTTAGACTAATTTTTTGTTTGATGTTACATTGGGGTGTTTATTTGTTTAAATCTAAATGTTATGAGATTAAAGCATGCGGTATAATATACTACATACTTATGCGATATATGTAGGTAGTTTAATTATAATTGTTTATATCTTTCATGACCCAACAGCTCTCATGTTTGTGCTGAGTAAATAAAAGTAAAAGAAGAAAGAAGAAGTTGTGGTGGCGGTCGAGAATCTCGACGGTCGCGGGTTCAAACCCCAGGCACACACCTCTGACGTTTCGAAGTTGTGTGTATTCACAAAGAATTATCACGTACTCTAACGGTGAAGGAAAACATGGAACCTGCACACCTAAAAGTTCTTCGGAATTTCTTAGGTGTGTAGTCCGCCAACCCGCACTAGGCCAGCGTAGTGGACTAACGCCTAAACCCTCTCAGTTGTAGAGGAGGCTCGTGCCCAGCAGTGGGACGTATATATAGGCTGATGATGAAATAAAAGTAAAAAGAAAAACAATGTAGTTCTTCCCCATCATAGAACAAAATCATTTGGAAAATTATTCCGAGCTTTTAAAAATACACATGTTTTCGTGCAGGAACCAGAGACAATATAAAACTGTGTTGTCTCAACATCTTTATATTCATATAATTACACAATATAACACATAACTATTACACGTCACACAATATAATAACACTATGATACATAATCTAGTCTGTTCAACCGGAGACTTGATACAGCAATCGACTCCTACTATCACTGAACGTGCTTATATAGAGACCGCCCCACTATAACGTGACAATAACATCTCAAACTACCGACAAACATGTTATCAATTATTATTTATCTACCCTTAACTAGCTAAGGCGACAACAACTGTGATTTTAATATAAGAACCTTACCACGAAAACATTTTTTAAATAATCTCCAGACAAAGTCACAAAACAAGTAGGTAATTTAGAAAGTTAACCAAAATCGCAAATTAGGCACTGACTCTCATAAGAATTCAGGGCTAAGCGGGCTCATAAATCAAGTTAAAATCTCGCAGTCTTCGCAGCTCTCAACTAAACTATATAAAACTCGGTAACGGTAAAAGTTGGCTCTTAAATCCTTTAGAAATAGCTCTGACAGGCTTTCCTTGAAGGTGTTGATGACGCCAGACTGTGCGTCAGTGGAACTGTAGGGTTATGTTTCACTTTTATAAAATAAGTAGCAAGCTTATTGCCATGCATCTTTTGATCATGATCTCATGACTGTTTAATATATTGGGTATTTTTACGCGTGAATGTTTGAGCTAAAATTTCGCATGATTAAGCTGACGAATACTAACCATTTCGGTACGAATCCGACAATTACCGGGTCCTCTCATATTTTATCGATCGTGACTAAGCATTAATTACTACCCCCTGTAATAAGAGGAGGAATGAATTCGGCGATGGTATACCCTACCTACCCTATAGTGGGACTTATAAGGGCTGATGATGAAGATGATACCCTACTCGCATTATAAGGTGACTTACAGAGGACTCGGAGATACTCGTAACTATTACGATCGATCATTCTAAGCATCCAAAATAGTGGTATACCTATATATCAGCCCATATATGTCCCATTGCAGGATACAGGCCTCCTCGATAACTGAGAGGGTTTGGGCCACTAGTGCACCTCACTGACCTAGGGCGGGTTGGCGGACAACACTTAGGTGCTGATTGTTAATTCCTCAGATTTCCTACGATGTTTATCTCACAGTGAAAGTGATCTGGGTTCGATCCCGGTTTGAGCAAAATCGTATTGGATTTTTTATTAAAAAATTATCATTAACAGCTTAGAATTTTAAAATGTGCCCAGTAGGCATCAATATGCTACATCATTATTATGTTGGGCTTAAAACATATACCTATCTTTAAAACACCCATAAAAAAGTCAATAGACATTTCAAAAGACAGAAGTGAGAAAATATGTGCCCACACAGGAGTGTAACATTATAATACTAATTAAAAAAGGACTTTAAACCACAGAATTTTTATTGCTTTCCTCGCTTCAAATATTAAATATTTACAGTATAATGAACTCACAAATATGGTCAATTTTGTACATTTATACTCAGACGCACATAAACGACTTGACTACTATTAAAAAACACATACACATGCATCTCCAAGCAGCAACGAAAAAACAAGATGGACATTTCATCATAAATATTTACAATTCACTTTATTGTATAAAGGAGAGTGTTTTAATACAAAACGTTTTTAAGAAAGGATACCAAGAAACGATTGCTTGACATCATTATCGTTGCCCATATCGACTTCGGCAATGGTTGCCATTTGAGAACGAATGATGCACTATGTTGCCAAGACAAGGCAAATTTCCCATCTTAATTACATCTGTATAATTTTGTTCTATTTTTAACCAAAAGTACATATTTCGTTCTAATTACTGCATTATCTTACACTAAAATATAACGGAAAAGAAATACATTAAACAATTCACTCCTTTACACTAACATATCAAATCACCTCACTAGTCCAGAAGGGATTGCCTTCAACAGAATAATCACTTTAGTGACTTTGGTACAGTTTTAGTACGCATCGGAGTTAAACATCAAACATTATGTTTCCTCTTTGCTGATGGTTTTTCGAACACTTGCTTCATGCCACCCCTAAAGTTAGCCAGTCTCGCCGCCGACCCTTCATTACTCCAGGCCGAATCAAATTCGGTCGTGTCTTGATCAACCAAGTGGGTATACTTAGTTCGGCCTGAACGACCGAATTTCTTCACTTGCATAACCTGAAAAAAGCAATAACATTTAAGATATATTATAATTTTCAAATTTTATAATTATTATTAAATAAATATGTACATCCAACTCTTACAATCAAGCAATTTATTTATACTCTTATGGTACACCACAGAAATTAACAAAACATGATTTAAACTCAATACAAGTTATTTGTTACTTTGTTAGTTCTAAATAATTACGATGGTATGTTTGTAAATGAAAGTATTGTTAACTTGGTAAAATATTTTATTTTTTGTCTTAAAAATATTTTCATTACTAAGTATAACAGTATGAGTTAATAATTTGAATAAACAGAAAATTACCTTAGGCAATACAGTTTTATCAAAGTGATCATCAAGTGTGGGCCCAGAGAAGTCTTGTTTGAATACGTCCTCCTCGCGATCCAAATAGAAGGCACCTCTGAAATTGTAAAAAATCATTAGCACTTACAATCAAGAATTTTTGTGTCAAGTTTGATCTTTTCATCTATACAAATAAATAAAATTGGAGTGTCTGTTTGTAATATTGAATTTTTTTTTACATCCCGCTTGAGACGAAATCTTCTGTCACCAGTCCACGCAATACTCATATTTACCATCACGTGTTAGTGCGGTAACTTTACCATACTATAAACGCGGAAACTTAGCTGCATGCCTTTTGCCTTACTACGTAGGGGATAAAAACGATATAGTGCTGTTTGCGGATGATACATCTCTTATATTTAACGTAAAAAGACGTCTCGATAATTTTGACGAAGTAAACAATGCACTTCGTAAAGTTGTTCAGTGGTTTGATAATAATAATTTACTTTTAAATGCGAAAAAAACTAAATGTGTTAAATTCACAATGCCCAATGTTAAGCAATTAAAAACCACTGTACAAATTAACGGTGAAGAACTGGATCCTGTTGCGTCTACTACATTTCTGGGCATTACGGTAGACGCAAAACTCCAGTGGGGACCGCACATTCAACAACTGGCAAGCAAATTAAGTTCAGCGGCATATGCAGTGAAAAAGATCAGACGTCTGACTGACGAGGAAACGGCAAGAATGGTTTATTTCAGCTATTTCCATAGCCTTATGTCGTATGGTATTCTTTTGTGGGGAGCCGCTGCGGATATTAACACTATTTTTGTTTTGCAAAAAAGAGCCATTAGGGCTATTTATAATTTAGGTCCCAGGGCTTCACTTAGAGAAAAATTTAAGGAAATAAATATTCTTACCCTCACTTGTCAGTTTATATACGAAAACTTAATGTACGTCCAAAAGAATCTTGATAAATTTAATAAAATTTGTAATGTACACAATAAAAATACTAGGAACAAATGTAATCTCGTTCAACACGTAACTCGTCTCCGGAAAGTTAATAACTCTTTTATGGGGCAATGTATACGCTTCTATAACAAACTTCCGAAGGCTATTAGAGAGCTTCCCTTGACAATGTTTAAGAAATCAATTAAAGATAAGCTTTACAAAAAAGCATACTATAAAGTTTCAGATTTTATTGAAGATAATAAGCCCTGGGAGTAAGTAAATTGATCGGAGTTTTGTTTTGTTGCTACAGTTTGTATCGTTATGACATTTATAATGTAAAATTTAAATAATGTAATGAAAAAAAGACATAATTATATTGCTGTTTTTTAAAGAAAAAAATGACATGTCGTGTTGCTGAGGGAGTTTCTTGCCGTTTCTTCTCCACAGCTATAACACGTTTCGAAGCGGCAATAGTTTAAAAAAATTAAGATGTGTAAAATTGACGATTCAAAAGAACTTGTAAAAGTCTATTTGAATAAAGATATTTTGACTTTGACTTTGACATGTTTAGGCTGAGTAGGCTGCAGTCTAGGTCGGCAGTTTTAGAAGGCTTCAAATTTGTCCTAGATTGTTTTTCGTTGGAGAATCAGTAATTAATATGATTTTAAATAGAATATCGAATTGCAGAGAGCAGTAGGATCGGCAAAATTTAAATAATCTACTGGCGGAAAATGTGTAAAGGCGCCACTGTCACTAGTAGCGATCTGGATAAAAACTGGCACATACAAAGATAAGGTATAGTCTAAAATCCCTAGAATATTTTTATTCCTGAAAATCAAATTTGTCGTGCGTGCAACCGTAAGCTAGTATAAAAATACATTCTTACCTGTGATAGTATTTCTGAAGGAACTTATATTTGCCCTTAACAGCTTTATTAGTGACAACCTTAGGGTTGAGCCGTTGTTCGACGCGACGCTCTTCCTCAGTCATGTTTCGCAGACGTTCAATTGCCAACAATTCTTTTTCAGCACTGAAAAACAACAAATTAACATGTATGTATAAAAAATATAGGATAGTATTATTTTAGTTACGACTGCCTCGTGGCAAAAGGGTGTAACGTTAAACTCTATAAACCTAAGTCAGCGTTATTGGACCTTTCCATTAAGAAATTTTCAGTAGCAGCAGTCAAGAGTCAAGAAGTATGCTCAAAAACTGTAATAGGCTCGCCCTAAATCACGAAAATAATTGTGATAATTGTATGAACAATGATGTAAAGGACATGAAAACTCATTTATCATATTTTTTTAACCACATACTCAGGATAATCAATATTAAATATTCAAATCAACCCATAGATAGATAGACAAAATATGTAAACATAATACTTACGCCTCTCTCTCTTCCTTGTCTCGCTTAATACGTTTCATTTCACGCAACTTCCACGCTTCATATTCTAGCTCATCATTTTCGTCATCTGTGCACACATCATTGATATTTCCTTCCTTTTGTTCGCCCTAAAAATGCATAACAACACAATTTAACATATGAATAGGGAAAGCTATTAAGTTTACTCATGTGGTTTCGTATTCGCTTAAATTGAAAAAGACTGGAATGTTAATACTGATGTAAAAAAATTAAAAATATATAGGAAGGTAGTCTTAAGACAATGAAATTAAAAACAGCAAGAGAGGTCACAATTAATTATTGAGTGCTTACAAAACACACAATTTTGGTACTTTATACCTGCATATTCCTTTGTTCAGATCTGATTGTGTCTTCTACTAATTTTAAAGCCTCTCTCCTCCTCTCTTCTTTTTCTTTTCTTGCATCTGATTCCTCCTTTTTCTGTTGTTTCAATTTGCGTTCCTTCTCAGCTACTGTCATTCTTTCTGAAGCCCTCACAAATACTGGTTTCACCCTAGGACCTTAAAAATAGAATCTTTAGTTCAATATATGATTCCTAAGGTACAGTTTCTTACAATTATAAAAGTAATTTTTAAAATGTTTTAAACAAACATATAGCTACTTAAGAATTGTAATTGTCATTATCTATTGTTTTTTTTTTATCATAACAACTTCTATATCATTTTGCAAAACTCTTTCTATAAAAAAATATTAGAAAATATGTGTTTTAATCTTATTAATTTAATGCTATATAAATATTAAAAGGTATCTTAGTTACATACATAGGTTGTCAAGAAAAATCCTAATTTGTCAATTAAAATAATTATCAATTACCTGTGTCCTCTTCACTGTCTGTATATTCTGTGTCTGAAGAACCACTCTCCTCTTTATCACCATCCAACATTTCTTCATCTTCATCCCTACCAAGTACCTCCTTCTCTGCTACCCTAAAAAGTTTTAATACATTTAACAAAAGATCAAAATTTTAAAACAAAAATATTTTCAATTAAATCAATCTCACTATTCTGTCAAGATAGTAATAAATACATAGTATCACAATAATTATTATTGGTGGTTTATGTTTAGCACCACATCATTTTTGATTACTTATTTACCTGGCTGCAAGTTTAGCTTTGAGAGCTTGTCGACGTCTCTCAATTTCTTCCTCATCAAGCTCATCTTCACTCTCAGAGCTATCCTTGGCCTCATTAGCACTGGACTCAGAAGCAAGATCAGGCTCTGCATCAATGATTTCTGGCTTATGTTCAGTACGACGATGCGGAGAGTGTGCTGCATTCCGAAGACGTCTCAAACGCGGGTCATCAATCTAAAGACAAAAATTATGTAAGTCACATTTTTTTTTAACTTTATTAAACTTGCTATTTTTAGTTAGGACAAACATAACTATTGAACAGAAACTTTATTTTTCTTTAAATTAAAGAATTTCATTAAAAAAACAACTCATTTGAATATTTTCAAAAGAATAAATGATATGGCATTCCTTAACAGTGTAGTTCAAACGGAGTTTCCTTGCTTTCTTCCTTTATCCATAATTTAAAAAAAATGGCATGAGCAATGAGCATCAAGTATCACTGGAGATGATATAATCTTTAATAGTAATTTAATACAATTAGGTCTACAAAATGCTACTTATTTATTTTAAACATGGCAAAATCTTATGTTAATGCACGATTTTATTCTTATGTAGTACCCAAAAATACTAACTTCTTTCTCGGAATCACTGTGATGTTCCTCTTTTCTAGTTATGATTTGCGGCAATACTTGTTTGCGCTCGGGCCTCTGTTGTTGTTCTATAAAGTCTTCCTCTTCGGATTCTTCAGCTGAAGACGCAGAATGTGCATACTCTGGTTTCTTTCCCGAAATGTACCTATGCACCTTCACTTTTTTCATAGATATTTCACCTGCAATGTAATGAAACTAAAATTTTAGTTTTAATATTTTCGATGTTTAATGTTTATGTCTATGACAAGACAATGGGCAAGAAAATATCATAAATAAAACTCAGCAATCTCGTGTAGGTACCTTTTTCATTTCGAACGGGGACAGCTCCCGCAGTACTCTGAATGCCAATCGGTTGTGCAGGTAGCACATTCATCGATCCAGTAAATAAATTATTCATCGTTAATGTTTTTTTCACTCGGACCCACTATAAATAATATAACCAAATTGTTTAAAAAATTAGAAAACTCCTGTGGCCTGACAAAACAAATGTCTATTGTCTATTGTGTTTGTGGTGTAGTGTCACTTATATTACTATACTCTTTGTGTAGTGTGTAGTGTGTACTGTCATACTATGTACTAACTACTTACAGATTATATAAAAAAGCTAGGCCTGACCAGTGACCATGTATCAGGGCTGCCATTGACACGGCAATAGCCGTGTTATACGGCAATTGGGGTCAGTTGGAAAAAAAACACGTAACACGGCAATTTCTCATTTTTTTCATCAAAACACGGCAATTCGACATCCAAAACACGGCAATCAATTTTTATTTAATGGCAACCCTGCCATTTATAGTATACGCCAGTGTTGCCAACCCTACTGTTTTAACAGTAGATTTGCTGTTTTCATGTTGATGACCCTGTTTTCTGTTACACAAATCCGAAATAACCGATTGCAACTCATTAGAAGCCACACACAGAAAGGCATATAAATAGATTTAATATAAATATGTACGAATTTAAAAAGGAAAATGAGATTGAAAATTTAGAATCAATATTATAATAATAACAATGTATGTGAGTAATAAAAGTAGGTGATTGTTTTAATTATAAAAGAAAAATATGAAATCTGTCTTTTTTTTCTTAAGCTACTGTTTTCTACTGCTTTTTTATTAGTGAGCTGCTGTTTTTTAGTTTCTTGGGGTTGGCAGCACTGAGTATACCAAAGAGAATTATATATTTGATCCGGAGTGAATGAAATAAATGCCGTTTTCAGTCAATCAGTCAAACAGTCGGTCCGTGTCCACTTATTTAAGATACGAATTTTGTGTTATACGGTAATATTCGGTATCTACTTTTTTGACATGATTCGAAATTCGAATATTTAAGTTACGATTACGATTGTTCTAGTGATATGAGACATTTCACATCATCACCATTCAGTATTCACCAAAAGAGTATAGTAATATATACGAGATCAGATCAGATAAACTCAAATCAAAGACCTTATAGATTAGTAGAAACTAGACACACTCAGACTCAGTAGAACCGCTGTCGATTGGTACTACTTTAATGAATCATAGTATATTATTAATCTATGCTTCGCTTGTTTACTTTTACTTATGTTATCATTAGTTTTATATTTGATAACACCAATTATTTATATAACATATGAACATCAGATAACACTTCAATTCTCTTACGTATTAATATAATAAATCGTAGTGACTATACGTGTGATCTGTTCAATATTTATTGGAATTAAAATAATGGCAGCCTCGAATGAAATTGCTAGCTTAGACAAGTTAATATCGGGAACACTTTCTGGACATGATCTTGATGAATATAATAGAATATATTATGGAAGACGCGAGCACCATGAATTGGAAATTAAGAAGAGTAGTCTTGATTTTGCAAAAAATAATAAGTTTGAAATTGCAGCATATGATTTTCCAGCAAAGTTGGAAGAAACAAGAAGTCCTCGTGTAGTTAGAATTGGAATAATTCAGCACTCTATTGTGTTACCTACCGATAGCTCTGTAACGGAGCAGAGAGCTGCTATATTTAAAAAAATTGAAAAAATAATTTCAACTGCTGCTGCTGAAGATGTCAATATCATTTGTTTACAAGAAGCATGGAATATGCCTTTTGCATTTTGCACAAGAGAAAAACATCCATGGTGTCAGTTTGCTGAATCTGCCTTGAATGGTCCAAGTACGTTGTTTCTATCTGAACTAGCAGCAAAATTTTCCATGGTTATTATTTCACATATATTAGAAAGAGATGAAGTCCATGGTGACACCATTTGGAATACAGCAGTTGTCATTAATGAACATGGAAAAGTTATTGGAAAACACAGGAAAAATCATATTCCAAGAGTGGGCGACTTTAATGAATCAACATACTATTTCGAAGGAAATACAGGACACCCTGTATTTGAGACTAAGTTTGGGAAAATTGCAATTAACATATGCTATGGTCGTCACCATCCCCTGAATTGGTTAATGTTTGGTATTAATGGTGCAGAAATTGTTTTCAATCCATCAGCCACTGTGGCAGGTCTTAGTGAACATTTGTGGGCAGTAGAAGCTCGAAATGCAGCCATTGCAAACAGCTATTTTACCTGTGCTATAAATAGAGTGGGAACTGAGATATTCCCAAATGAATTTACTTCTGGTGATGGCAAACCAGCACACAAAGATTTTGGACATTTTTATGGATCTAGCTATGTAACTGCACCTGATGGCTCCAGAACTCCTGGCTTGTCAAGAGTTAACGATGGTTTGCTTATTGCACAAATGGATTTAAATCTATGTCGCCAGATAAAAGATAAATGGGGGTTCACTATGACCCAGCGCTTAGACCTGTATGCAAATAGCCTTAACAAAGCCATCAAAGATGATTATGATCCTCAAGTTGTAAAAAGACAGTTGTAATACTTTAAACTTTGACCTGGTATAACTACATTATTAATGCCAAACATTTAAGAAAATAAATTTATATGCTATTGTTAAATAAAATAAGCAAAATTTTTCATTTATTTTGTGATAAATAAATATTATTTTTTATATTTGTATTACTTAATAAATTGTTATTCATTTTATTTTTGGAATTTATAATTACTTTGTAAATTAATGTTTTGTTATTAAAAGAACTTTATTGAGTTATAATTATTTTATTCCAACAATTACCATATTTGTAAAATGTATACATACACACACACACACACACTCATAAAAAAAGAGGTTCATTCCAGAAACTGCAGTTAACCAGGTGATTTTTAAATCCCATGTAAGAGAAAATCTCCCATATGAGAGATAATTTGGTATTTCTTTTTTTGGCCACATATCCAAACTCCATGTTGCTTCTGGGAATTTCTTAATGAAAAAAGTGACATTAAGCTTAACCCCATGAATTGAACCCATGTCTCTAGATTGTACAGAGCATACCTACTTGTGCTGCAGGACCATAAGGTAGCTGTAATAGGATTAAATGATAGTGTTGTTAAATAGGCTTACAATTCCTATCAATGCAGAAAAGACAGGAGTTTATAGCATTAATATAATTTTGACCATCCATAGCTATAAACAAACATGTACTTAATACAAGTGTATGACCATTTAAAAAAAATTGAAAAGGCCTGCATCATATTTGTCTATTACATAGTTCTTTCTACAGAAGAATATTAGCCTAACCACTTATCTAATCTATTATTTAATTATATTGTTATTTTAAATAAGCTTGAGTTACTTCCATTCCATAGGAGTAAAAATTGTGTACAAAATCCTATTTAGATTTTTTTAGTATATAGGACTTATTATGAATAGTGTGTTTCTGAACAGAAAAAGTCTACAATAGAATCAGGTAGTAATGAAATAATTTATAAGACAAGGTGACCATACCATTTCCAAATATGAATCACAATTATTTCATTAGTATTTTTAGCTATTATGTATTTAACTGAATCCAATAATAAAAAGGGTGAATAAAATAAAACAACCATTTATAAAACATTGTGTACCAATGAGAATAATACAGAGTGAGCTATACATAAATATATGGGTTAGAATGGGGTACATTCATGTAACAATGACTTTTGTTGGTTAATTTACATTTTACATAGTTGAGCATGTATTTGTTAAAGCAATATACCAAAGGGTACAATGCCTTTAATAAGTTTGAATTTATAACTTTATATCATAGCAATTGTAATTGTAGGTGTTCAAAATCTGTTTCCTACTGATTGCATCATGTTAATAAAACAAAGTTTTGACTTCTAAAATAATATTCAATATGGTTTTCTTCATAAATATTGTATATCACAAATAGACATGTAGTATACTTATTCCAAACAGTTGTTTATAAAAAAACAACATAGAGGAAGAGGAAGGAAGCAATATTACAGCATGTACCCCAGATCTTTGACTGTAAAATTAATTTATCACTAAGCACTAATACTCTATGCAGTCTTTGCACGGATGGCGGCACGTTTTCCGGTGACAGCCTGGAAACCGGATTTGATGCTTGCGACAGAGCAACGGGACCCACATGTTTCACACTGAAGGAAGAATAATCGAGTATCTTTCTGCAAAATTGTGTCTGGAGAACGGCATGTGTGACAAGTCACATATTCCTTGATATACCGACGAAGCACATTCTCTATTTGTTTTTGCTGGAATCGACCTTTGATGATAAGCTGACTGTTACCATCCACTGAACCACTGGTACCCAACTCAGCCAGTAAAAAGTCTAGTAAATGTTTTGGCTGCCGATGCAATGTTTTGCAAATTTCTGTAAAGTTTGCAAATGACGTCTTCTTTGTACCAATTCTTACAACCTGTGGAGGTCTCATAATGAATTTTTGCTTCTTTCCAGACACCATACTAGGATTCTTTTCACGCATGATATCGAATACACGCTCCAGCAGCTCGTCATATGTATAGTCACGGTCACTTCCAATCCAGACACCATGCTGGTCTTCCACATTCTCTTGATCTTCTCCCTTAATGTCATCTTCAATCACAAACTCGTCGATGTTTTTCTTCTTCTTCTTCTTTTTCGCGTTTGAAAAATCTATGTCTAAATCTAAGTCATCAACTACTTCGTCCTCCTGTTGCTCTGGCTCCTCCGTGGGCGGTGTATCAGGCAGTGCATTTTCTAATTCTTCTAAATTAAAGAATGTCTTCTTTTTCTTCTTCTTCTTTTTGCCAAAGTTGTCTAGATCGAGGTTATCATCCTCGGGCACGTCGACGTCACCCGTCTCCGCGGGCGCCTCCACGCTCGTGCTCTCACCTGTTTCGCCCGCTAAAGCGGCGTCCATGTCAAATCCGGTCTTTTTCTTCTTCTTCTTTTTCAAAGAGGGATCGAATATCATGTCCTCGTCCATGTTTAAAATATTAGCTACAAATTATAATCTGAAATCAAAGAACTTGGTTATATTCCGAGACAATTTGGCAGATGGTTAATGTCAAAACGTTGCATCAGCTTTTTGTACGTTCAGAAATGACAAAGTTCTTTTTAGCGTCATTAATTAGTCAAAAGGTAATACCTATTGTGAAATATTTTTTAAATCTTATAGAGTGAATTTACTTTTTTATTAAGAACTTGGACTATTATATTCATACAAATTATACCTAGGTAATGGTATGTTTCATTCAAAACGTTAATTTATTGGTAGCTGCTTTCTTTAATAAATCATGCTTGAAAACACAATTTCATCAAACAGGCCCTGGAATAAATTATAACCTTAAAACGTTTCAAGGAGTAATCAAAATACATTTGAAAAAATGCATTTAATAAAGTTTCACAGAACGTTTTCAAAATTAAAGGGTGTTGTAACGAGAAATTATTCAAATCCTGCTGCTTTAGAACAAGATGAGTACACCGAAAAACCAGAGTATCCACCCATTTTGGATATGTCTCTCGAGGCTAGAAAATTTCGGGATAGGCAGAGTTTACATAAGAAAATCCAAGATATTAACACTGTTGAAGAAAAACAAATTGCATTAAATATGCCTCGTTATTACGGATGGAAATGTGTTATGTTGGAGGAGAATAGAGTACCATACAATGCTATGCCTTTAGTTCAATGTTATACAAGAAGCCACTTCGTGCCTGTGGAAAAACTCCCGGAAGCGTATAATGATACTAATGAGATGGCAGATGTTGTGGTTAAAGAAATAAAATCTCAAATTGAAGATGCCATAGCAATAGAAAATACAGGCATACAGTAAGTATAATTTTTTTATGTTACTGATTAACAACATTTTCTTGACTAAAAATATTCTTTTAAATTCATAAAACCATACTACTTAAAGTGTTTATATACCCTACTAATAAAAACTTAATTTACGCTTAAATAAAATTTTGAGAGGTCTTCTATAAACACAATTTAGTATTCTTTGTATACATAGGATTTTTGTTGACAACTAATGGGCATACAGGTCATATTATGATGTTTTAATAATTGAAGTGTAGGATAATTGTTTAGATTACCACAAATTAAATAAATAAAAAATAATAAATTTCACTATATTAATGCCAATTTAGTAGTATTTGACTAAAATGCCTATTTATTTTTTCAGGAGAAAATACATATTTACATCTGACAAGTCTGAAGCAGCACACAAAGAAGATTTGTTAGCCAAATCAATTGTGAAGCAAATGAACAGAATAATTGCTAACAACTTGACTGACAAAGTTTCCCATATTTTATCAACCCAGGTTATAATTAAATATTTTAAATAATATTATGGTTAATATTTATAATTCTAATTTAACAACATTATTGTTTTAAACAGGCACATTTTAAGTTATACTTCCAATAAGGAATACTATTTTTGAATTTGTTTTAGGTTGATTATGACCCAAGACATGAAGCATTCTGGTTTGTTGGTGGTGTTGATATTCCCCGTAAAGTAATTAAATGGAGGAAACAATATAAATGGTTACATGATCGTCTATATGAAAATGTTGACAGGCCTGTTCAATATTTAGGTATGTTATTTTTTTACATAACCCTAAATATATTTGAGATATGAATGATGTAACTGTGGTGTTTTAAAGTATCTTTTAAATTAGTTCTATCTTTTCCATTAAATCTCATTATGGCTATATGTATTTTAAAAGTGGAATAGAATAAAAAAGAGAAATGTAATATAATTCCCAAAGTAATCAGACAGTGATTATAGATTGTAGAATGTTTACTTATACAACACATTTTTCCCAGGCTCTCCATTCTTGGCCATGAGGAGTCGTTTACCATTGAAACCACTAATACCCTACAGTGATGCTGAAAATCCAGAATTCAAAGTGCCAAAGTTTACTTATATTCCAACTTCTGTAGGATACAAAGAAAACTACAGACATGGAACTAATATCCCAGGTACTTCTAGAAATATTTTATAATATATTTATATATACATATTGTATATTAACACTTGAACAATAAATACATACATAAATAACCTTACTTCCTAATTAGTGATGGTCGACTCGAGTTACTAACTCGAGTTAACTCGAGTTGGGCTTAACTCGAGTCAACTCGAGTTGAATTCTCTCCGACTCGCGTTCAAATTTTTTTCTAAAGTTTTGTTTTTAGTATCATTTTCCTTCATAGGAATAATTAAGACTAAAATATCAACATATAATTTAACTACTGCAAAAATAAAGACTGTATAGTACATTGATAATAAATAAAAATATTTTTTCAAAATACATAAATAAATGATTTTATTTAAAACAATAATTTATTTTTTACTTCAGTTAGTATAACTCTCCTAATACATAAAATAAATAAATAATATAAGAAAAGAAAGAATTGAAACAGATAAACATATAATTTGTCGGTTCCATTTTATTAACTACTAGCTGACCCGGCGAACTTCGTTCCGCCCTATATGTTTTTTAGCCTAAGTTACTCCTTATTACATCAGCTATTTACCAGTCAAAGTCCCCTGAAAATTGGTCCACCCGTTTCAGAGATTAGCCGGAACAAACAGACAGACAGACAACGTTATTTTGGTATATTATATACCGTGTATACATCCATATGCATTTATTAAAAAGTGGTTATATCAATGTTACAAACAGACACTCCAATTTTATTTATTTGTATAGACTAGCAGCGAAACCCGGCGTTGCTCGGGTTAAATACATTGCATGTTTAATGGTATAAGAAATATTTAAGGATACATTTTCTAAAGTAGATAGATATTATAGATTTATATACGGTCGTTTTCGTTTTTGGAAGATACTTGAATTTGTTTAATTACTGTTTACTCGTACTTTGAATGATCTTAATAGTTAATAATGTTTTAGGTATTTTGGAAGTTTCTAGATTATTCCAGAAAATTTTAGAAATTTTTAGAACACTGGATTGATTTTAACAGTTAAAGACATTTTTGAACTTTTTAGACTATTCCGGAAATTTTAAAAACGTTCTAGGATATTTGGAATCGATTTAAACAGTTGTAGGCATTTTAAAATTTTCTAAATCATTCTAGAAAATTTAGAACGTTTTAAATTATTTTGATCGATTTTAACAGTTGCACTAATTTTGGAACTCTCTAGATCATTTCAGAAAATTTTAGAACGTCCTAGAAAATTCGGATCGATTTCAAGAGTTGCATATATTTTGGAACTTTCTAGATCTTTCCAGAAACATTCTAACTCAAAGTTTCCAGGTGATAGTGAACCCCTTAAGTAGGGATGTTATGGATATGATATTTCGGATCTGGATACGGATATGGATATAGGAATAAAATTATATCGGTTTCGGATACGGTTACGGATATGTAATTATTTCGGATTATCCGTAATTTTCGGATAGTTTCGGTTACGGATATTAGATTAAAGTAAAATATATCTGTTTTATAAAGGTGTCAGCTGTTTGGATGTTTTTGGTTTTGTTGTATATTTTGTTTCAACAATAACTGCTTTTTGTACTTATCACAGGGTTTTCATTTAAGATGAAGTTTCAGTGAAATAGTGCTACTTAACACAATACTTTCTTAAATTAAGTGTCGACTCTTAAATAACAAACTAATTAGTTATGAAAGAGGTTATGTTATGACTAGAAATAAAAAACAAACTGCAAGATTCACGTGGCGCGTGAACGATGAAACAAAAACCTGTCGAAAGTCGAAACATGTCATTTTTTTTAGACTCCACCTTTATACAAAACTATCCGAAACTATTCGAAACTTCTAAAACGGATACGGTTACGGTTACGGATATATTTTTATTTCGGATATCCGATAGTTTCGGTTACGGTTACGGAGCTCCATAACATCCCTGGTCTTAAGTAACCAATTAAATCTCCCCCCCCCCCCCCCCCCAACAAAATAATAAAATTGTCTGTGAACTCGACTTACGTAACTCGAGTTCAACTCGAGTTACATGAATTTTGACTCGAGTTAACTCGAGTCGCGTTTTTTCCGAGTTGGCACATCACTATTCCTAATGTAGTACATATTATAATTTATAAACAAAGGACAAGAAGAGTTTTTGTAGTCAAGTAACACAATTGTTCTACAATCTGTCAAATCTTTTTTATTACTTTATTTCAGGATTCTGGACAGGTGATCATGATGAATTTGGTCTACTTTCGATTCATGGAAGAGGATATATAATTGATAGAAAAACGTATTTTGGACCACAAGATAACTTGGAAGCTTTGCACTGTACAGCATTAAAGGCTAGTTTTGGTTGGTTATTGGCTCAGGCTAACTATCAAGGGTTTACAACTTATAATGACTTGACATATCCCTTAGTAACACAAACTGTTATCACTAATGGTCAACTGTGGTCTTTGTATGCTTACCAGCTTAACACAATAGTCATGCACAATGAGCAAATGGATGAAAATCCTAAACATAACATTTGTTTTGGAACTCAACCTCTTAAATTGTATGACACTATTGAAAATGGTAAAGTTCAAGGCCTCAATGAGGATGTGTTAAAAATGTTGGTCCAATTTTATTTGAATACCCCAGAAGAACGCGATCATGAAATGAAACCATATTTAAATAAAGAGGAGAGAATTGTTGCTGATATTGAAGATGATAATAAAAGAAATTGGCTTGAATCAACATACAAACACATTGTCGCAAATAGACCAAAACATTATTTACTACCAGAAACTTACCTTTGGGAAAAGATATATAAAATTGAGCACAATACTAGATTCTTTGAAGCAAAGAGGAGACCTTTTGAGCGTGGAATTAACCCATTCCAGAGAAGGTTGGATGAACATCTGCCACCTTATATTCCAAAAGTATTAAGACCCTATCCAAAAAGCAGAAAGAAGTTTGAAACTACTTATTATCCTAAAGTATGAAGGAACGTGAAATATTGTAGTGTTCTAGTTATTAATAATTTATAAGAAATAAATATGTATAATAATTATGTTGCCATTTATTTTATTACCTACTAAGTACAACAGGATGGAATCTGCCTCAAATAAAAAATAATAGTCTTAACACCTAATCCATTAGCAGGCTTATTTGTTTTATAATAATAAAAAAACACGTAGAGAAATAATAGAAAATTAAATCGTAAAATCAATTGAAATTGACTGCAAAACAATAAACTAGTCTAAAATGAGCCAGCGGATTACCTATAGATATACCTAATATAGCGAACCGTTTTGAGAGAATTTCCTTTTGCCATACTAAAGAGAATTAAGAAAAACTAAACGTCAATGTCAAGTGTCAACCCGTTACCCGACTTCCACTGTCAAATAAACATAAAACAACGTGTATTTTGCAAATGTTTCGTTAAATTTTATGATTTTTGTATCATTATTCAATCAAAATGAGAAATTTACAGCTGTGCGATGTAATTGCGAGGGAAATTTACTTGAATTCTGAAGAAACACTCGCGCTGTGCCTTGGAAACGACGAAGGGAGCTCCTGCAGCGAGCTTTATGTTTGCACCAATAACCTTAATTTAAACGTTTATAACGAAAAAGATGAAGAAAAGTGGACCAGAGACTTATCGGATCTTGTCGCACCAAACAATACTCCAGTGAATCTTACATTTTTGTCGCTTCAGAATTCAGTATGTGTAGGCTTTGGTAATGGCGAACTACTGTCTGTTACCGACGCCGGACAAGAATATCAAGTTGTCGGTGTATTTGATGCTGGAATACTGGTAAGCTTAAATTATGTTTTTATTCAGTAGGCAGAATCTTCTATATATATAAAGTTAATCGCCGTTCATTAGTCTCGCTAAAACTTGAGAACGGCTGGACCGATTTAGCTGATTTTGTTTTTGAAATGTTTGTCGTAGTCCAGGGAAGGTTTAAGCGGTGGGAAATTATGGCAAAATTGCGAGGAAGATAGTAAAAACAGCAATTAAATTGTCTCATATAACATGTAATGTTTATCCCATCGATATGGTTAAAGGCCCCCTCAAATTAAAGAATGTATTTAAATAAGGGTTTCGAATCGACAACATATATCCACAATATTCGAATAATTGCGTATTTTTTATTTTTAAAATGTAGATTAGTGTCAGTAATAAAAAGGGATCAACATATTTATTGGTTGTCAAATATTGATGCGCGCATTCAGAAATTTATTTTGTGTAACTAAGGAAAATATATGAAGCCTCATTATCCAACTGAATTTTTAAACTCCTTGGTTGTGCCTGGTTTACAATTTACAACTGAGGGCTCGGTAGTCATAATTGTTCGAAATCTAAAACACCCTAAACTATGCAATGAAATGCGGCATAATATGTTAAGAAAACTGTTAAGTCATGAGATTCAAGTAACGATTATCAAAGGAAAACTTAAAGATGAGTTGGTTTGGTTCCCATTCTAAGGTTTCAAGTTTCTAATTTTATGGTTAGGTTAGGTCGATGATCCAAACGGATATGCCTGGGATTATAATTTTTAACGGCTGGACCAATTTTAATGAAATTATCTGTGTATCTTCAGGTAGATTCGAAAATGGTTTAGATTTGAAATTGGACATTGGTGGCGCTGTGATCGAGTTCTGGGATTTTAATTTCTCGCATATAAGAACATAACTCCAAAATCTAAAAAATTGTTTTTCTTTGTTCAAAAAAAGCAGATGAATTTTTTTGTCTGGTGGATTCGAGAATGGTTAAGATTGAAAAAAAAAGAAATTTTGAATTTAAAATTGCGCACAGAACAATGTCTGTCGGGTCCACTAGTCAATGTTTAAAGATTCTTACTGCTATACTGTATTTTTTTATTTTATTTCTGCTTTATAATCTAACGGTGTTTACAATTTTACCGTGACATATACATACCATGGATGTATAAAGGCGGACTTCATGCCTAAGGCATTTTATATGATTCAACCTTAAAGTGATGCTGAGAGATATGCATAGTGATATGTGATTCTAATCATATCATTTTAGCAAAGTAAAAACAAATGTTTATATTTTATTTATTTAGAAAATTGAATCCATTTAAACAATTATTTGTACATAATGATTAATGTTAAATATTCTACTGCAATATTGATATCAATAAATAAAAATGTTTTGAAATAGCATGATCTTAAAGTGGTAAAAACCATGGTATCATAATTTCATGGCTAAGTTATTATCTCCACCCTTTCCACTAGTGTTTGTTAAGATGTTAGTTGATAATATTTAAATTTTAAGTCATTCTATCTTTCCCTATAATCAAATCCACAAATATTTGTTGTGGGTTTGGGTGTTTGTGAGACTTAACAAGTTTCTTGTAGTTTCCGATACTTATAACACAAGACTTTTATCTTAGTGTGGGGCTAGAAAAATTTATGTGATTGTTGTGTATATTTTTGAAGTTATACTTCTTTAGGCGCGTTATGAAAAAATGATGAGAGTGAAATTTTAAGATGCGCGCGCATCTGTGACACAAAATTAACAGTATGAAGTTGTCTGCTTAAATTAACAGTATGAAGTTGTCTGCTTAACCGCTCATTAAGTCTCGAAAAAAAATGTAAGTGTCAAATGGATCAGGAAGGTTTTAATATGTTTCAGATCAAGTATTTTTTCAAAAAAAATTATGTTTTAGATTTTTAAAATGTAGAATAGTGACAGTAATAAATTAAAACTAAAATTGAAAATAAGAAAATGTCAATTATGTTCTACGCAACTACCAGGACATCATAAATCAGCAAGGACAAAGTACTGGCATTAAAAACTGTATACTCGTATAATCCATTCGAAATTTAAACCACGATGAATTAAAAACAAAACTTATTAATGATAGCATTTCACCTCTCTAGCTTTCTGAATGCCTAGTACCATTAATGAGTCAGCTGGCTTAATAACTCGTCCTTTTGACCGGAAACGACACAAATGCAGATTAAAAAAGTGTGTGTGTACTTATGTACACGCGTTAGAAGTTATACCACACGACTGAAGTAAAACTTATAAATGCGCCCAATTAAATGTATGTAAATTATTCCATTCAGAAATGTAATATGTTGTGTAAACTAAGAACTATGTATGTGACTGTTGGGCGTATTTATAAGTTTTACTTCAGTCGTGTGGTATAACTTCTAACGCGTGTACATAAGTACACACACACTTTTTTTATTTTATTTTATATGTGATATATATATAGATGTTTCTGGCCATCATCTACATTTCATAGCCAGTTCCTATTTAACTTGGATGTTTTAATTTTTCGGGTTCACAATGCCCCAAATTACTCTTTAATATTTGAGATATTAATATGATATCATTTTGCAGCATGGGTTTGGGTAATGGTATCAATAATAATGATATTCTATATTAAAAACACTTTTGGAGGCACATTGCCGGTTATTCCAGGTAACTAAATAACATTTTAAATTCATAATTTCCAGGCAATGGAGTGGAGTCCTGATCAAGAAATGCTTGCTATTGTCACTAAAGATTTCAACATGGTATTGTTGTCCTGCACATTTGATCCAATTAATGAAGTAAACATATTAGATGAAGAGTTTGGGGAGAAGCAGTTTATTACAGTGGGATGGGGGAAGAAGGAAACTCAATTTCATGGGTCAGAGGGAAAACAAGCTGCAAGAATTAAGAATGAAGTCAGTGCGGGTAAGGGAGTAAATTTAATAAATCATTCCTGGATTGTCTAATCGGTATTTTACATGTAAATAGTAAAATATATTATGTCTTTTATGATAACATTTATTCCATTTATATTTTAATATGAAAGTTACTTGAACTTAATATGAATATTTATTTTAATATTTCAGATCCCAATGCTTCAACTGATGAAAAAGTAAAAATAACTTGGAGAGGTGATGGTAGCTTATATGCTATTGGTATTAATACAGGTGGTATCAGAAGATTCAAGGTCTTTGATAGAGAAGGTCATTTGCAGTATACAAGTGAAAAACAACAAGGGTTGGAATCAAATTTGGCATGGCGGCCTAGTGGCAATGTTATAGCCACAACACAGAAATTACCAGACAAGTATATTGTCTCATTCTTTGAAAAGAATGGATTAAAGCATGGAGAGTTTGATATCAATGTAAATTCCACAACACATGTTGAGAATATAACCTGGAGTTCTGATTCAGAGATATTAACATTACAATGCAAAGATGTTGAAACTAAAACACAAAAACTATTATTATTCACAACTGGAAATTATCATTGGTACTTAAAACAAACTTTAGAGTTCAGCAATGAACAAGAGCTCTCCAAAATTATGTGGGACAATGATTTTGACGTTGCTAATAACAAAACACTTCATATTATTTTGAAAGATGGAAGTTATTTCATTTATTCATGGATTTGGAATATTGATCATAGCAAAGGGATTGAAGATAGTGATGATGCAGTAGTTACTGTGATAGATGGTTGTAAACTATTGGTAACTGGTTTCAGACAGACTGTAGTACCACCTCCAATGTCTTCATTTGAAACTGCTTTGAATGTGTCTGTGAATTCTGTATGTTTTGCTCCAAAGAAAAGTACTAAATGTACAGACACTAATAAATTCTTTGTGAGCACAGTAGATAACAAATTAATATTTTATACACAAACAGAAAAATTCCCTTTAAAGTATGAGGTGTACAAAACTTTTCAGCTTAATAAAAATAAATTTCCATTCCAATTTTATAATTGGTTTTGGCTTGATTCAGATATTATAGTATGTGTCATGGTTAAAAATAAATCTTATTATTTAATGGAGCTTACTTTTGATGGGGAAAAGATAATAAGGCAAGAAACAACTTCCTTGCCTTCTGGTGTAACAAGAATAGAACATAATCCCAAAAACCCTGCAAAATTGTTCTTACAACTAAGAAATGGAGAAATGTTACTGTACCATACTGGTGGATCTGTTGAAGAACAGTATGTGTCATTTAGTATTCCATGCCCCAGATTCAAAGTACTACTAATAGAAGATGAGTTGCATTTTATGGGTCTTACTCATAAGGGTAATCTGTACATAGGTAGTCAAATGATTATGAATAATGTGAGCTCTTTTTATGTGACTACAGACTTTTTACTCATAACTACTCTGCAACATGTGCTGTTATGTGTGAAATTAACACCACAAGGTCTTAATGCAATCATTAATTATCAAAAAATTGAATCAAACTTGGTTTATAAAAGGAAAATTGAGAGAGGTGCTAAATTAGTAATAGTGGTACCAAATGAAACTAGAACAGTATTCCAATTGCCTCGGGGCAATCTGGAGGCTATTCAACCAAGACCACTTTCACTCAAAATTATTGGACATTACCTTGATGACCTCAAATACCATGACGCATTTGATCTGATGAGAAAGCAGAGAATAAACTTAAATCTGATATATGATCATGATCCGGATAAATTCATGCAAAATATTGAGGTATTCTTGGATTCAATAAATAACAATTCCTGGTTGAATTTGTTCTTGTCTGATTTAGAAAATTTCGATGTTACTCAGACTATGTATTCAAGCAATTATGAAAAAAGAGATGACAAGAAAGAAATTAAAATAAAAGTAATAAAGATATGTGATACAATAACTGACCATCTCAACAAAAGGTCAGATAGGGATAGTAGAATACTACCAATAATTACAACCCATGTCAAGAAAAACACTATAGAGGATATGGAAAAAGCTTTAAAAATTATAAAACAACTCAAATTAAATGAAACTACTGCTGGAAAATTACCAGTCAGTTCAGATGAAGCTCTCAAATATTTACTTTATATGGTTGATGTTAACCAACTATTTGATGTTGCACTAGGCATGTATGATTTTGATTTGGTTTTATTGGTTGCTAACAAATCACAGAAAGATCCCAAAGAATACATTCCTATGCTCAATGAATTAAATGAAATGGATGAGAATTTCAAAAGGTTTTCCATAAACAAACATCTAAAGAGATTTGATAAAGCAGTCAAATGTCTTGTGCAATGTGGACCCAGTAGACATGATGAATTGAAAACTTTTGTGAAATATCACAGTCTTTATCGCGAGGCATTAAATTTACTTTCTCCAGATGATGAAATTTACAAACTAATCGCTGATGACTTTGGCCTTTACTTAAAGCTAAAGAAACATTTCACAGAAGCTGGTATTATTTATGAAAGAGCTAATAATACTGAGAGGGCAATAGAGTGCTATAAAGATGCTTTGGAATGGGAGTTGGGCTTGAAACTGGCTTGTACTTGGCCAGATGAAGAATTTAAATCTTTGTGCAGGTAAGATGCAGTTTTTTCATTACAGTTTTCATTCGTACTGATAAAATTTATAGAATTTATAATGCATAATTTATCAATATAAAATATTTATATGTAATATTTTTTTTTTGCAATGTTTACATTGTAGATACTTTGTTAATGGACTAAAAAATGAGAAGCGACATAATGAAGCACTAATTATATTGGAGCAGTATTGTGCTGATTATGATGAATCCATATCATATGCAGTAGAGTGTGGACATTACAAAACAGCACTAAGACTATGTTCACAATACAACAAACTTCATTTAAGAGGTACAAATTACAATAGTTATTTGTACACTGTACACTGCTGGGCATGGGCCTCCTCTACAACTGATGGTTTAGGCCTTAATCCAACATGCTGGCCTAGTGCAGGTTGGCGGACCACACATTTAAGGAATTCCTAAGAAATTTTTAGGTGTGCAGGTTTTCTCACGTATTTTCTTCACCGTTAGAGTAAATAATAATTCATTGTGAACAATCATAACTTAGAAAAGTCAGAGATGTGCGCCTGGAGCTGAACCCGCGACCGCCGAGATTCCGGAATCTCGAACAAACTAGCGCACTTAGTTACAGCTAGTTTAATTTGAGCTGTGCTATTTGTGCACTCTCAACTTCCCTTTTTTTTTGTTTGTTTCTATGAAACAATTTCAAATTAAGATAGTTCGTTAGTAGTCTGGTCTTTTTGTAAAATAATCCCGATCTTAGCCATGGATGCGATTTGAAATCACCCTTATATTTATGTTTAAAGTGAATGCAAAATTCCAGATGAATCTCTTTTGCCAACATTGTTGGAAGACTTCAGAAATATGGCAGATCTGATAGAAACAAACTGGTTCACTTTTATTCGTCACAGAGATCGTCTTCAAGTGGTGAGACAGAACAAACTGAAAAATCCTGTGGACTTTTATGACTTTTACGCCAACAAAGACAGTGATTTATATTCTGATGCTGGTAGTACATTGGCGTCCTCATCAAGAGGTTCAAGGTATTTCTATGCATTTTCTTAAACATTGAGTTTAACACGAGATTTTCTTTGATGTGCAATTCATTCTTATCTTAGGTTGGAATATTGATAAAGATATTGATACAATAAAATAAAAAAAATCGGAATTGGGAAAAACAATACATAGGTATTATGAACAAGTATTCAAAGTTGTATAAACACACGATGTCTTCTGTCATTTCGCTTCGTAATTTGAAATCGGTTTGCTTAATACTTCGCAATGAGGTAAAATTCAATATAATGCAAATAAATTACTTACTATAAACTCTTATTAATTCCAGCCGATCGTATCGATCAAGCAAAAACCGAAGGAAACATGAACGCAAAATGGCATCACTTAAAGAGGGCTCACAATATGAAGATGTGGCATTACTAATGGCATTACACAGCCATGTTACAGCTTCCTTTGACTTAAGGTTACAAGTTAAAGAGTTGGTTATGGTATTGAGTTGCCTTAACAAAGACAAAGAAGCATGTATTCTGCAGGTAAGGAATTTAAAATTTTAATTTCGGATATATTTTTAGTTAATCTTAAAAAAAAATCTTATACATACATTTTTATTTTAGTCATCATTGGAGAAACTTCTAAAGGAAATGAAGGACAGTTTCAAAGAAATCTGGACAAATGAGCTAGTAATAGAGTCAACGAATGCATTTATTGCTGCACAAGATGTTCCAGAAGGTAGCAGTGCAATACCTCAGGGTATAGCTTCATTAGGTTGGTATAATAAAAAAATAATATAAATCTTCCAAGTTTTTTAATAATTTAATCACATTTATTGTTTTATTGCAGAACCACACATGAGAATAGCTCCAGTAATTCAAGAAATAAGTTGGAAGCTTGATGGACTTAAATAATCATGTCATAACATAGCAAATATTTACATGACTTCAACAATCACAGTTGGTAGAAATTTACTAAAACATTTAGGTGAACAGAAGTAGCATTCAAAGTTAACAACACTTCTTGAATTATTATTAAACACAACCATTCTGAAATAGTCTTTTAATTCAAACTCTTTTTTTACATAAAATAATTCATTAACAACTGGTGAACCACACACACACATATTTGCATTGTCCAAAAAATCCACTAAAGTCCATGGTATAATGTTGGGAGCATAGAAATATTTGTTTTTTAATACTATTTTAGCTGCTATATGAACTAAATTACCAATGTAGAAATTCCATGGTGTATGCTTGATTGTTTTCACTAATTCTTTTTTATGATGAAATTTATTAGAAGATATATCTATATATTCTAAGCGACATTGCATTAGGCTGCATGGTAGTGATTCCAGTTCATTTCTTGACACTGTAATGTACCTGAAAGTAAACATAAATGTTATTATGATTATATTTAGAAAATAGAATGTTATTGAAGTAAAAATGGATTAGAGTGATTACCATAAATAATATAATATATGGAAAATTTTATACATACGTTTTTTACTCAATAATGCAAATACGACTGCTCGTGGTTTCGCGACACAAGTATGTGCCATACAATGTAGAGATTCTGGGTTCAATTACCAGGTTGGGCAAAGTAATAGTGTGAAAAAAAACGGTAATAAGCTCGTATTACGTGGGACCTATACATACCTGGCGAAATGTGAGTGCAGAATGCAATCAATACGGCGTGAGGTTATGTAGGTAGTATATGGTTAAATTGAATGAAGGCACATCACCATTCATTCAATTATCATCAGCTCATATATGCCCAATTACAACTGAGAGTTTAAACCTAAGTTGGTGGACTACACACTTACGAAATTCCTAAGAAATTTTAGGTGTAGAGGTTTCCTCATGATATTTTCCTTCGGCGTTAAAATACGCAATAATTCAATGTGAATACACACATAACTTCGAAAATCCAGAGAAACCTGCGACCACCAAGCATTTCAACCGCATGCCATAACACTGAGACCATCACAACTCCATGAAGGCATAGTGATGAAATTCAGGACTATCCCACTTTAATAATCGAGTTTGCACTAATTTTAATTCTAAGCCCTAACCCCTCTCAGTTGTAGAATAGCCAGCATTTTTTAAACCCAATGATAACCCGTGCATCTTTGAAAAGATAGGCCGACTTGTATTTTTTCATCAATGTTTTATGACCTGTTTTAAGACCTTATAGGTGGGGGAGGAGTGTGGTTATTACCGTTTTTTGGGTAAGTTTCCAGACCGTGCTACTGATAAAAAATTTGCAATAAACATGCACTAACACTCCTTGACCTGGGATTCAATACCATCACAACATGCAAAAAATATTCAGAACATACTAAAAAATATTGGTTTACCTTAAAGTATTTATCCGCCCAAGAGTTGCTGGTAATCTATCAAGCATATTGTTATCCAATTTCAATGTCACTAATTTCTGTAATTTCCAAATTGACTTAGAAATATTGCCCAATCTATTTCCACTTAGGTCCAGTAGTTTCAATGTTTTTATTATCTGAAAGAAAAAAGTCAATATTCAAATAATTGTATTTACTATCTTTATATTTGAAGTGTGAAAGCAGTTGTTGGTTAGTAACATTTTTACTACTAAATTACTGTATCTATTATAATGAATTTCTGTACTGATGAAGAAGTAGTGGTGGCCTCAACATTTAGGCAGCAGTCTGGCTAGGTCCCTGCCATGGGGCATTGACACAAATCTCCTTTTTACCAATGGTGTCAAGTTGCAGAGACAGATATGCCCCAAGTCAAGAAATAATCTTAAAGGTTGCAGGTTCAAACCCGAGGCACACAAACAAATAATAGTATCACCTGTGGGCCAAAAAGCCATCTCCAATCTATTTCTCCTTTTATACCAAGTTGATTATTAGCCATGTGCAATTCAGCCAGACTTTGCATCCTTCCTGCAAATTATATGTCATTATTATACTTTTTTTATTATTGGTTATCTTCAACTTATCAGTCATCTACAATTAGTTGCATTTTATAATAAGTTGTGTGAACAATATGATTCCAATATTTAATAAAGATATGAACACAACAATCTCACATATCCAAATAAAATCAAAAGCTATGTTTTCAAATTGAATACTTAAGAATGTGTAGTATGGTGTAGTTTTAAATTGACAAATGATGATAAAATTTTGAGTTTTTTTAGCTTTGTTTATATACATAAATTCTTACCAAACTCAGGAGGTAATTTTTCAATTTCATTGTTACTAAGATCAAGTACTACAAGATGTTTTAGAAGCAATATCTCTCTTCTAAAATTGCAAAGTTTTAGCCCACTGATATACAATGTTTCTAAAGTTCTAGGTAGGCCATTAAGTGGGAATGTGCTACGGTCATGAATAATAAGTTTCTTTGGAGCATTATCTTTCATTGTTACATTCAAATTGCAAAGAAGAGAAATTTTTGCTTTCTTTGCGTCGCCACAAATACACGATCTTAATAACTTCATAAAACATTTCAACTGGATGGATTCACTTTGAATGCAAAGATCGTGAGGCGGTTCTTCAAATCTTATAGTCGCCTTTCCTTCATTTATACATTTTACAAAAACTTTTTGAACAGTTTTCACACGATACTTAATTCCCGTTTTGTTAGCCGAAGAAAAATGTATAATGAAATATTCATCCTCGCACTTCGGTTCTTTTCCGAGAGCTAACGTTGATTTCAAGTACTTTCCACTGGATCTGATATTTAAATTATTATGGAGTCTATTTACTACTTCTACTTGACACTGTAGCTTCATTTTAAACACAAAATTATGTTTATTATTAAATTTAATACCCCATAACCGCCATAACAATTCATCTGAATTTTAAGACCACAGCTGACAGTCGAGATGTTAAAAATCGATACATCAATATATCGAGATTTTTCAAAACATAATCGATATATATAGGCGATATTTTTACTTTCAAAATATCGATATTTAATATCTATTTCTCAGTATCAAATTCGATTTTAAGATAAGATCAAGCTAAAATATGAAAAAACTGCATACATTTTGATGTCGCGGGCGTTTAATTTGTAGGACAGCATGAAATATTGAATTTTGACTTAATAAAATTATATCTGACTCAATGATAAAGGTGCCTCGTGGTCTCGTGGTACAAGTATATGCCGTGCGATCTAGAGGTCCTGGGTTCGATTCCCGGGTCGGGCAAAGTGTTATTGGGTTTTTCCATTATGAAATTCTCAGTAACAGCACGGAGTCTGGAAATGTGCCCGAAAAACGGCAATAGGCTCGCCCCCTATTACGTGGGACTGATACATACTTGGCGAAATGTGGGTGCAGAAATGCACCTCTGCCTACCCCTTCGGGGAATACAGGCGTGAGTTTATGTATGAGTTTATGATAAAGGTAATAAAACTACAAAATATATATTTATTTACTGTCAAATTTGTTGGCAAAACCTGTGATAATCGAATATCGATTTTCTTGCTGTGAATACATCGACATTTTTTAAAGCTATCGATACTCATCCCTAGTTGACAGTTTACATAAACAAACACAAAGAGTTAAAATTAATTATAATTATAATATATACTCAGCCTATCGCCGTCCACTGCTGAACGTAGGCCTCCCCAAGAAAGCGCCAACCATCCCGGTCTTGAGCAGCCCTCATCCATCCATCAATTATAATACTATTGAACTAATGTAAATCCGTTTTTTTTCATAAACATTATATTTTGAATTCTTAAATTATAAAATATTAATGATATAATATAGACATTAGACATTGTGTTTGTATTGTGTATATTATAATGTTTTCATTTTAACGCGACAACATTGTCTCCACAACTGTCTTGTCTACTGTCTAATTTCGTTGTGGATATACTTTCGTCTTTTCCGTAAATAATAGTTTTAAATACAAATATTATTGATTTCCTATTTAAAATAAAGAATTCATATACTCATGTTATTTACTTTGATTGAATAAAGCTGTTGTCATCTGCTATCATCTGCACTAATACTCGTTCTGTTATATTTTATTGCAGCATAGTATATCAAACCTTTATATTAAAAAGGTATATAATATATCTTTGTTTGAGTAAATGTAAGATAATTGTCTGATTAGTACGTACATTAATTTGTAAAAAAACGTGACAACTGACAGAAAATGGCTGCGCTCGTAGTCCAATCCCGGTTCGCCGGCCTCCAAATCGAAGATGATGACTACCCTACCTCTCTCGACGTCGAACAGCCGAAAAAACCTAAAGCTAACACTTCCAAAAAAGTTGAGCCTCCGAAAAAGATTAAAAATAACGGAAGTAATAATACCAAGTGTCAGGTAATTAAATTTTAAATAATTTTTCCATCAATTCATTGATATAATTGCGTAGTTTATAATAAATAATAAACTTATTATGAACTGGCATAAGTAAAATAGTATCCTCAATCACAATGTATGTGGGTTTTTCTTTTTTTGTTGCATAATAATGGGATTATTTTCAGAATGCTGCTAAGAGGAAGAAGGCTAAGCAAGGGCAAGTGTCTGATAACCAATGGGAACTCTGGAAGCAGAAGGATGAAGAACTTGTTGATGGAAATTATGAGTGTGAACTCCAACAGGTATGGTGATAATACTTCAATATATTATGAAATTTCCTTTTTCATAAATATATTATACAATTATAAGTACTGTTTTGATTAGACTTTGAATAGTCCTTAAAACTTATTGCTTTTTGTTATTTAACTGTAGGCTGTAAGTAACTATCTAATGTTTATGCAAAAACTATATTGAATTGTTTGTTGTAAGATTATATTATAGTTCAATAATTTACTGAATATTTGTCAGGTCTAATAAGTTAATTACCAGTAACAGATTGGATTCCAGTCACAAATCTAATAAGAAAGGATAATCCATGGTGTATTGACTTAAAAGAAACCTTTAAAAGATAATAATTTAGTGCAACATTAAACTTTTATATTTATACAATCCCTTTTTTAAATTCTATGTGATTTTAGGCAATTCTTTTATCCAAACTTGATTTCGAAGAAAAGAAAGATGTTTATAAGCAGTCAAAGAAAGAAGCAGAAATTCAGAAGAAATTAGTGGAGCAGACTTCACGAGCCAGCTCTAAGAAGCAAAAGAAGAAAAATGTCATGAGCCTAGAACAGTTTAATGGCATGGTAAATCCTGCTGAAGAAATTAAGAGTGAGTATTGTAGCTTTTTATCTTAGGATTCAATTAGTGTACAAATTTTATTTGTGTATTAATGTTCCTATGAAGATTTTAGTGCACATGATATAAAATCCTCTTTTATGTCCCATTATAATGCATTTTAGAATTAGAGAATGTCCAATTTACTTAGGTGATTTTCATTGACACAATTTTTGAAGTGTTATGTAAATTGAAGAATAAAATAATACCCACCACACTAATAAACCCCAACTATGGCATTCTCAGTTTGTTATAAAAATTAGAGTAATTTGTGTTGTTCTGTAAATATTATTCTTTGCTTTTCCTTGCATTGTCAAATACATTGTTCACTTCATCATCGGTAGTCATTAATGTTAAAGACTGTCACAGATTTATTCATTGATGAAGTCTATCCATTGTGTTGTAAAGTCCCCATCATAAGTGAAGTGCCTGATGAACTTTAGGATTTATATTTCTATCAGCAACTGTATATAACTCTTTGATGTTGAGTTCCTTCAGGATCGAAATCTTTGTTCAGTGTAAAGTTTACTAGATTCAAAGCATGTATTTCGAAGACCGCATTTCCAGTGCATCAATCATGGAATCATTAATTGGAAAGGCCAAACATCTCATAAATAGAAACCATATAATTGTGGTTTTTTTTCACTGTGGATCTAGTTAAGGTATAATGTCTTCGAATTTAAGCCCAGATATAATACGACGACTTCATATATTAGATATCTGGCTTATTCTTGTTGGCTCATTCTATAATTATCATTGAGTGGATATGGCTTTAAATCCATCCCATTCCCAAGTGGATCTGTCCAATTCTGAGTGAACAATGGTTGTATGATTAATAAACTGTTTTAACATTAATCATTAATCAATGACCCCTAGCATTATTTGATAGTCTTAACTTGGAGGGTTATACCTAAGTATATTTTAAGTATTATTTATCTTCTGTCTCATAAGATTTAAAATGATAATTATAATATTTCTGGAGTAAATAACAAGTGCATGAATTTTTATACTACTTTCAGCAGTCAATGAAGAAGACAATAATTCTACAGAAGAAGCTAAGTGTCCAGATAAGGACACTGAGTTTTTCGAAAGAGTAAAAGATGAAACGAAACATGAGCTGCTAAAAGACAAAATTATTGATAGAGTCCGCAATATCAAAACAGCTTCGGATGGATATATAAACAGAGTTCAATTTGCTCATATAATAGAAAAGAAGAACTCTGAAATAGTAACACTGCAAGAGGAAGTGGCCAGTCTGAAGCAAGAATTGCATACAGTGAAGACAAGAAATAAAAAGCTATGTCGTATTCTCGGACAGGGTGAAAGTAAGTATAGACTTTTAATGTAGTGTATTAGGGCACTTTAGTTTCTATGAAATTGTTCATAAATGGAAAATGAAGCTTTGTTATCAATACACCTTAGTTACTCATAGTCCTGATTTTATGATATAATAAAGTTTTATGTTGGCGGGTTTTTTGGTCTCATAGACACCTAACTCAGTAACAATTAATTATTTGTGTGTTATGATGCATTTGTTTTTTGCGGAGATTTGACGTTCCACCCATTTTCTATAAAATTAAAATTACTGTAATTGTCTTAATTTGTTTTCCATCAGTAACAATAATTCTTATACAGACATTAACCCACGCCAGTCTCCTCAAAAGGGTTAGGCAGAAGTACATTTTTTTCGGTCTTATTTGCGGACTCCGGGCTGTTGAAAGCCTCAATAACTCTTTTCCCGATCCGGACATCGACTTCAGGATCTCTAAATCGCACGGAACACGATTGTGCCGCGAGACTATGAGAAAGTCAACGTTACAGTCTCAAGATTTATGTCCTTAACGATCTTAACGAATATTTTTGTTGCTATAAATGTTAAAAGTACATTTTTTTTAGTGAAGGACAAAGCCGAAATCTTAGTGGAGGTGGAGCGACTGCGTGCGGTACAGTCCGAACTGACAGCGGAAATAGCTGTGTTGCACACCGATCTCGAAAGGGAACGTTCGAGAAACACAGACACGAGGAGTAAGGACAAGGTAAGCTACACACCAATTATATTTTTCATAAGATTGATACTAAATTTGAGTTCTTATTTGGAAATTTGAAACTGATGGTAAATGCCCAGCTAAGGAGGCTAAGTGTGTTTTTATTCTCTTTCCTTCATAGTCTTGATAGAAAAAAAAACAAGTAAAACTTTTCTTTAGAGAGTTTCAGATTGCCTGTTGGAGTTGACAAATATTGTAATGTTTATTTTGCATTTACTTAAAAAAAAACAACTTACTACGTTTTGCCCAGCGTCACCCCAACAATGGCTGGCACGCCATTGAGTTGTAAATAATAATACTTATCAAATCCTTTTCTTGCTAAAATAGTATTTGTTGTACCTTTTATATCATTTTCTCGATTTGCTCCAATAAAAATATCTTCAGATCATTAATTCTGAATTTAATGGCAGAACCTACATACTTTGTTTCATATATTTTCAGAAACATACGTCGAAAAAGAAAAATATACGTTTTGACATGTCAAGTGAAGCCATCGCTACAAAAGATGCAAGCTCCGGGGCTAATTTATTAAAATCTTAATTGTATAATGTATCTATTCATACAATATTCAGAATTCGTATAACAATAGAAATACATGATTAGTGAAACATTTATATTTTTGTGAATTGAGCCTTTATTATTTTATTTTAAGGACTGTGAACTGCACACAGTTATTGGTAAAAGTATTTTTCATTTTCAGAAGAAAAAGAATGGATCAGGGGACGGTGACAAATAGGATTATCTTTAAACTATAGATGTAGTTTCGGTGGTAATTAAGCATGATAAATGTTTTTTAAAAGTCAATTTTCAATCAAAATATAATTTTTCCGCAATTTTGTATTATTAAAATGTTAAATATTACATTTGTATGATTTTGTCGCGTTCTACTTATTCGAACATGTGATAATAATAGATATAATTTATTAGAAGGATCTCAAAAACTCTTCCGAAATGCTTATTCTTTGAGGATTTATTTAGAAGGCAAAATGATTGAAAAAATTATGATTAGTAAATGTTGCGATTTACATATTCTAGTGATCTCTTTGCGTTTATTATGTCACAAATTATTTATTTTTGTACTGTACTAATCTGAAATGTTTATTTTGTAACAGGATTTTTTTTAAATTTTCTGTTTATACCTAATATCTACACAAGAAGACACAAGATGTTTTAGAAGTACCTAATTAATTATATAAATGTTAGACTGTTCATCGTGAGATCACATAATTGGTGAATATGCATAGACCGTGTTGCCGTAGGTTTCTTGGATAATGTAATCGGTTTCCAGTGGTCTTTTATTCTAAACATGGCACGAGATCGATTATACGGGTGTAGAGAAAATTCTGTCCGATCCAAGTATCCGTAAATCTAATTCATAGTAGATCTTAATATTCGGTCCAGTTTATTGTTTTATTTATATAATATAATATTGAAACCCATAAAACCCTGCATTTAAGTTTAGTGAAATGCATTTTTAAATAGGCGTCGCACAATATACGCCTTCTGTCGCCGATGTTGGTATTGCCATATATAAAAAATCATAGGTTTTTAGGGAAATGTAATAATAAAATTAATTTTTTTCCATGTATTTTTTTTGGATAGGGCGCTTAAACATCGCTTTTTGGTCGGACAGGGTTCGCTTTACTTGTGTAGATGTAGGACGTAGGTACTAGAAACAGTTACTTGTGTGTGCATCTAGCTTATGTGCCGACCGCTTCGGGCACGCTGGCGACATGGTATCTTATGTTATTGTTGGAATGTAGACCTCATCTCAAATAAATATTATGTTCATTCAGTTTTATCATTTGTTTAGTAAGGACTAGATACCTAGTCGTAACTAAATGTAGAAATTGTTTATTTTTTAATATCTGCAAAGACATACATAATCAAGATTGGTTGTTTTTTATTTCATCTCCTAACTCATTTCCATTATAGTCAAAAACATACTTAGTAAAGATCTAAGAGCGTTTTCTGAGAATGACAAAAAAATCAATTTTGTCCATTACATTACATCATATTATATACTTACATACATTTACAATTATTAACTTTGTAAAATGTCGAGGTAGCTTTATAGCGGGAAATTCTAAACAGGATAATAAGAAAAAACAGGTTTTGTAAAACAATGCACGATTTTATTGCCATATCTAATGAAATACACAATTATAATTGAATACATCAATGTGATAGTTTACTAAAAACGTAATAAAATTCAATTTTTATTTTGATAGAATTCTTGCATAGCTAAGTGTTAGTTTTTAAAAAGCACTATACAATGTTATTTCAATAGTATCAATAAGGGACACATTGTTTACAACATATAAATAAACTAAAGGTAAGTAGTTTTAAAGTGATTACACTTTATGAATGTCTCTGTCCTTTATCGACACCGTTAAGAGAACATTGTATAATTAAAATTGTGTATCAATTGATCGACATTTTTGTTCTCTGACGCATCTTATAACCGAAACATCAGATAAGTGTGATAAACTCATTTACAGTGATTATATCTTAATGTACATGATATAAATAGTTTTTATCAACTAATTACTGCTTTAAATTATGCATAGTCACAAATTTGTAAGGACTAAGGACACAAACGCTGTATCTTAAAAATAACAATAAATATTTTCGGTACCTACATTTAAGCCGAGGCACAATTGTGTAAATTCAATATTTTTATACATACAAATTATTAGTCGAGTACATAAATTAACATCATAATACTTAGGGCACCTAAATACGATACATTAGCGCAAAATTAAACTAACATTTTCGAAGGTTAAAGGGCTCACCAAACAATCCTACACATCGCTAAATGATTCAAGATAGGGTTTGACTAGGTGTTTCATTTTAATTCTGTTATATCATCGGTACGGTACTAACTATAGAATTGATCGATGTGAATACATTACAAACGTGTTATTGAAACTATAATTCATTTGTACAAAAATATGAATCGATAAAACAATCACACAGTAATATCTAAACTTACTTATATCATACAAGTGTCATATTGGCAGTAAACTTGATTATGGCAACGTGAATTTGATTTCTAAATTATTTTTGGTCCAAAAATTCCTTACTGGAGTCAATTCTAAAAGGCAGAGGACATTGATTTCATGGTATCATACAAGTGCACAATATTTTTAGGGTTTTCAAACTTAAGCCAATATTGTTTTGAATTGACCCCAATATAAACTTATACTCGTTCACATTTTGCATAAAAGAAATACATACACCACTTTAATACTGATGTTAAAGAATATAAAGTATTATTAATTATTTGTTAATAACTAAGCGGAGACTATGTTAAGTCTAGAAGTTACTTATATAATATGGCAGTAAGTGGTAATTGCAGAGCATTGTCTCGTGTACTTGCGAGATTCGCACGTCACCACAAAGTGATACTATTCGAGTACTTACGCGTAAGTGGATAATGTCTATTCGATGGGTTACTTTAGTATTGCATAACGTAACAAGTACACTTGCTCTCAGTCACAGAACTCTACTATTCCACTGCATTCATCTCTCTTTAAAGCGTCCCTAGTCACTTATTATGTCACTTCACTTCCACCTTCATCAAACGCATTCTATTATCTTCACGCCAAAATCGATATTTCGTCACTATTCGTGCGTTAAGCGATTACTTACAAAAGTAGGTAATGTAATATGCAAAACCACATCCAGATGGATTTTGTGGGCTTTGAATTTATTATAAGTGCGGTGTGCACGCTTCATTAATCTCATTTCTGAAATTCTCCGTCACATATCCAATGTGACTAATTACAATCGATAGGTATGTCCATGTTATTCGTGTATGCATCGATTGTTAACAAGCCGGTACGTCCGCGCATATGATACTCGTTATCGGTTTACTCGTCAGGTCGCATTTGAAATCTTCAACGACTTTGTAGGTTAGTTTGTCGACACAGTATACGTTGCGATGCTTCGTTGCTTGTTCGCCCTGACAAACAAAATATCACATTACATGATAGACAAGTTCACACTCATTCATAGATACAAGACATTAGTTGTTGCTAATGAAGAATAGACAAAATAAATAATTTGCCTTAGTCACTGCGTTTAACAAAAAATATAAAATTCGTTTTAAATATGCCTGATTAGATTAGGGTTTCAAAAATAATTTGTTTTAAAAGTTTACTAGATTTTAGAAGTGTTCACATTCAAAGAAGGATCTTAAGACACATACCGGCCTATTACAAGGTTTAGAGCAGGCACTCCACGCACCGACCCACCAGTGTGTGTACTTGGAGGGCGGCGTGGACGGACACGCTGGCATTCTGCAGTGCTGCATGAGACCGTCTTGTCGCGGCGGCTCGATGTGGTAACACTCCGACTGCTTCACCACACCTGTTCACAAAGCGTCATAATTAATTAAAAATCATAAACAAGCGATATAAGTACGTATTATTTTATTATAAATGTTATGTAGTAGCTTACAAAAATACACCTTCATTTTTGAAATTGTAAAGTTGGGATGGCCTCAATACACTAACATGATTTAAAAAAAATACATACGTCTCTTTGCGTCAACGCATTCGATATGTCTTCTGGTGTAGCCGATGCCGCACGTGACAGAGCACGGAGACCACTCGGACAGCCGGTAGCTGTACTGTTTCATTAGTCTCTGCCGGTCCACCGTGTACTGATACGAGACGCCAGGGTTACGATGCCTGCCTCGGAATATTCGTTGCTGCAACATTAAATTTAATTTACTATATCTACATAGCCAAATTTTTCCACACATACAGGGTACACCGCATTAAAATTAAAATAAACCATATGAATTTTCACAAAGTTCTAAATAATTAAAAATATGAAAGTTTAAAAGAAAGCCTATACCTACACGCCTACATCTAATATTTTTTGATTGTTTTTGTTTTCTATTCGGGTAAAAGATTCCTTTGCTATGTTAAGCGACTTATTTTCGGCAACATTAGCTACCTAAGCCAACCTTTCGTCATGCCTAGCTTTTGGTCTACATCAGCCTTTAGATCCTTGGTATAATATAATAAGGTGCTAAAAGTTAAAACACTTACATAAACTTTGATGTCTTCACTGATTGGTCCCTGTATACGGACTTTCTCCCAATCGCGATCTCGTTCGTATATAGCTGGTGCTCCAGCCACGAAGTATTCTGTTATTGTAGCGTTACTGCAACAACACAAATATTTTATATTCATGAACAAGCATACCCCCCAGTATGTAGGGTTAACACTTTGCTCGCCTCACGGATGGAACCCAGGATCGCTAGCTGCTTACTTACGACGCGGGCCCAAGACCATCAAATTTTTTGTCTGTATAAATTTTAAAATTTTGTATGAATCAAATATCAAAATAAAACTTAGGCTTACCTAGCTCCATTCAAGTACATTTTTCTTGATTTGGCACTTGCTATGGAGATGAAGTTTCCTGGGCTTACTTTTTCTTGTATTTTTACATTTCTAGATCCTGCGGGTATAACTGCCACCTGGAGGAATGAACATTTATGATTAGGTCATGGATACGGTAAGCAATAATGCGGAAAGTTATATTAGCTTTACATTTTCGCGAAGTAATTCATTTTTGTGTGTGCCGTGAATTATACACACATTACGTCCCCTTTTAAGTAAAATTGTTGAGGAGGCTATTATACAATTTTGTCGCCTATTATATTTTTAGTCATCTGAGAGATAGTTATACCACCTCTTCCATTTGAGCCTACCCTTATATTAAAATTATTATCATCTTTTATCAGCCCATATGTGTCCCACTGCTGGGCACAGGCCTCCTCTACAGGGTTTAGGCCTTAGTCCACCACGCTGGCCAAGTGCGGGTTGGCGGACTAAACACCTAAGAAATTCCAAAGAACTTTTAGAAGAACCTGCAGAGGTTTCCTCACGATGTTTTCCTTCACCGTTAAATATTAAAATTGCACTTATGAAACCACTCACCTCACTATATCCCGATTGTCTAGTAGTGCCTTTATTGTAAATGCCTTGCACAGTCTTGCAAGCGGAACCGTCGCCGCCGCACACTCCGCACGCATCCTCTTCTACGTCCGAGTCAACCTTCCAGTCGCATCCCACTTTGTAACAAACTCCTGTAAACACAAGTCATTGTGATATTAAAATGTAAAGTCGTGGTACCTTTGAGATATTAGGATGAGCGTAGCGTGAAAAATATCTCAGTAGGCAGCATAAGGGTAGGTCACGGGTAACTAAAGGTAGAGAAGAAGAAGAAGAAGAGAGAAGGTAGTCTCTTACCACTTGATGCTTTATTATCAGCGGGTTTACGTGTTTAAAACTGGATACGATTATGGATTTATACCTTAATATTGTCATATTTACGAATCAAATAAATATAAACTTAAAAGCACACATTTAGCTATACTTGGACTTAGGTACAATAATAATGCATCTTTATTGGCATAAAATCGATATACATACTCGTATGTATAAGAATTGTGTTTACTGTTTATCAGTTACCAACATTCCACAGAGTGATTTATAATTGATTAACATTTAAAATGCTAAGTGCAATTGCTGATTTATTGTTTAAGTGGAGAAACAAAATAATTACCTGCGATACACATGTCACGCGCACCGATGGCTTGCCTACACGGAGTACCGTCGGCAACAAAACCACCCAACATTTCAATTTCGTTTCCATCACGCGACACGCATTGCAGTTCGCATGGTTTGTCTGTAAAGAAATGTCATATCTCATTATCATATATCTTAGGTTATTGGGGGTAATCAGAGTTCAACGGACTGTACCACATATTATGTATATTAGTACACCTCGTTGTTAGTTTAACAAAGAGTAAGAAAAAAGTGCTTTTACCTATGTATATGTATTTCTTTCAGGGCTGGGATTTATTTGACATAATAGGACACATTTCAGTGAGAGGTCACCTCTATGTGTGATTATTGAGTACATACATACATACATAAACTCACGCCTGTATTCCCCGAAGGGGTAGGCAGAGGTGCATTTCTGCACCCACATTTCGCCAGGTATGTATCAGTCCCACGTAATAGGGGGCGAGCCTATTGCCGTTTTTCGGGCACATTTCCAGACTCCGTGCTTTTACTGAGAATTTCCTAATGGAAAAACCCAATAACACTTTGCCCGACCCGGGAATCGAACCCAGGACCTCTGGATCCCACGGCACATACTTGTACCGCGAGACCACGAGGCAGTCACGAGCATTATTGAGTTTATTTCTTTATTAGATTCTTTGAGTATATAACAAAAACATGATCAAAGCAATACCTATTATTTTAGCACAGCATCGTCATAGCTTTGTTAATATATTCCACATTGTTTGCACACGAGTTTATAAACGCTGAAAGTTTATTATAAAGTATGAGCTGTACCAACGTTTTCTAGTGAAACAGTTAAATATTAATGTCATAAAAATAATGATATGGAAGGCTAAAGAAAGGCTGGCTGTCTTGTTTGTCACCCAGCAGTCAGCACAAGTGCATTGCGAAACACAGGTCACTTGTTCGATTCCAGTTTGGGTAGTGTTAATAGTTTTTTCATTGGACTACTGAGAAACTAGTAGCACGGAGTCTAGAAATGTGACAGAAAAGCGACAATATTTGCCTACCTCTTCGGTAAAATGAAAGCAATTTTGTATTCAATTACTTTGTATGAAGACATATGTATTATACAGTATACTTAATAAACGAAGGCGTGTTTAGATCGTGAGGTTCATGGCATATTATCTGACAAACCCAGCAGAAAATAAGAATTTAATTGCGCAATATTGATCTTAGACCACCTCGTTAATAGTGGGTAATTAATAATTGGTGGTACAATAGGCTTTATGGAAATCCCCATGTTTCAAATTATATGCCATATTGGTCCCGACTGGTCTGCATTATTAGGAATTCATTGTTATGTCTATTCCGGTGTTCCCCAAGGATCTAAACTGGGGCCCTTATTATTCTTAATCTTTGTAAATGACCTCTTAGATTCGTTTGAATGCAATAGTCTGGCTTATGCAGATGATATAAAGATATTCTCCCAAATAACAGATCTCAGTGACTGTGTAAAACTACAGAACGACCTCAACAAGCTTCAGAATTGGTGTCTCATTAATATAATGGGCCTGAATGTAAAAAAGTGTGTTTTCGAATATATATATATTTTTTTTTTGAATACTGCATAAATGGTATACCTTTGGAGAGAGTGATGTTTGTACGAGACTTAGGGGTTTAGGGGGGGGAACATTTCAATACTCTTTTTCTTTTCGCCAACACATTCACAACATAGTGCTCATGGCATTTAAATGTTGGGTGTCGTATTTCTCGACAGTTTCGGAAAAACGAGAGTCTCATTCTGCTCTATAATGCATTAGTCAGAAGTATCTTGGAGTACCTACTGTTCCTGTATATGGTCCCCGTACTACTCCACTTACATAGATCTTGTAGAATCTGTCCAAACTCGGTTTGTGAGATATCTGAGCATACGTAACGGCATTCGTAAGTCTATTCCGGATTACAGCAATATATAGGTACTTAAGCATTTCAACATTATGAGTTTGAAAGAGAGGCGCAACATTGCTGACTTGTTGATTCTCCATAAAGTTGTAAACGGGTCCTTGGACGCCTATCTCATTAATTACTTATACTTCAAAACGAATCTTCGAGCTGTATGCAATCCACGTGTGTTTTCTGTTCCTACTTCAACACTAATTAGTTCATACAATAGCCCTTTGTCGCGAAAGGCTAGATTATACAATGACATATCATGTACCAGAAATAATACTATCAACATATTTTCTCAGAGTTTATGTGTATATATACAAGCGTTCCCTATGCTTTAATCCAATATATTGATTAAATTGTTAAGTAAGTTAAGTGTTGTTGTAATATTGAATAAATATAATTTATTGTGATGTTAAACATATAGTCATAAGTTCTAGATTTTTATTTTGATTTGTTCTGATTTTTTTAACGTGCATTTGTATTTGTGCTTTTTTATTATGTTTTCTCCTTTTATTACCTGTCACGAAATGTAATGTTTCAACGTCTTGCATGCCTATAATTCAAGTGATTACATTGTATTACATTTTAAACAATACCTTATGACTTATGTTCTTTATGTAATTACTTAGTTGGTGTGCTAAATAAATAAAATAAAATATATAAGTGACTCACCTTGATCAAAATATGGTATCCATTCAGCTATTGTTTCATTTTTATATGTCATATTGTTGTGCTTGGAGCACTGCACTTCCCTGAATGACGGTTCGTTGAGAGGACACGGATCGGTGTTGCATATTTTGTATCTATAACAAGTTCAGACAATTATACATGCTATATTTGAAGAAAATACAAGGTTAAAGAAGAATTAAGGGAAGACCCGGCATAAGCCTTTAAGTCTCCCCTAATGTACTAGAAGAGGAGTTAAGGGCGATTATCGCTCGCCATTTATTATTTATTCATTGAATCTTATATAATTAATACTCACCGGCTTCTGTCTCCAATACAATAGTTTCCGTTATTGTAAGGTTCAGGGTTGTTGCATTCCCGGAACTGCGTGGACACGCCGGCGCCGCAGGTTCGAGAACATTCGCTCCACTCGCTCCACGGGCCCCAACCTCCATTGCGGGGGGCGGGGGATGGGGTCCGAGGCACGCACGTCTGGTTCTGACACCACTGTCCCAAAATAAACACTTGTAACATGTGCAGTGATTTGAGCTTTATCTGTTTGTCTCCTGATATGTTTGTGCACGTCTTGTATTCGATTCTCACCATTATCAATCAAGATGTACTACATAACATGACAAGATTTATCGTGAGAAGCATTCCTAACTGTTGTTGCCTGTCCAAATAAGGATGGGGCGGGTACTGGTGCGTTTTTAAGTCTCAGTTTAATGGTAGGTTTTTTGTTTTAATAATTGCAGGGTTTTATATGCTTACCATGTCTGGGCCGCATGTCGTGCCTTGGGCCGCTGGTCGCAGCATTGTCTTGCATGTGTTGTTAACGAGGCACCACAGACGCTCGCATAGTTCAGACGGTTTTGCACAAACTACTGCTTCAGCTCCAAATTGCAGATGGCATTGTGAAGCCGCGTCAAACGTGACACCTGTGCATTTGAGATTTGTTCAAAATACATCCTTAATAACGAGTACTATGAAAACTGAAATATTCTAAAGAATTGTGTCTCACCAGCGGGGACTTCTGGATAAACGTATTCTTCTTGTGAAGGCCTGTCGTTCAAACACTCTCCCAAACCGGCACTATAGAACAAACGTAAAATTGAATATTTCCACCTATTTAACACATTGTTTAATATTTTTATAAGATGTGACGCCATGCAAGCTAGCATTATTTTGGTTTAACTGCCCTGCCTAATTATGCGTGAACCAATCAACTCAAACGGAGAGGTCATTTGGCAGTTCATACAAGCGAAGCGTAACGCACAGCAGCCGTGCCCTCCGGATCCGTTATAGTGTATTTTCCGCGATTACGATCGGATTTACAATTTACGAACACGGCTATTGAGCGCACGCAACTTGCACAAGAGCAGTCATCGGTGGGCGCACAATAAACAAGTCGCCATAAATAACTCGTCATTAATATTTACCAACCTACGTTCCCCGTAATTCTATTCATTGTGGAATACTTTAAAATTTAATTTGTCTGGAAGCGCTCATAACTCTATGCTTTATGATGATAATTTTGTTGGGTGTGACAAGCCAGCCGCGTGTATTTGGCGTGGTCAATAAAATATTGATTGATCGGGTTGCGCCATTGATAATTAGTTTTGTGAGGGAACCTAACGACATCCGGTATTGGATTTAGAAGGCGAATCGTAGTTATTATTTATTGGTGCGTAGGATTTCTGCTTTCAAGTTTATTGACGTCATAAAATGTAGCATTTACTCGCAATCAAGGTGATAACTAGATGCTGCTTGCGACAATCGAACAACTTTCCTATGCAAATGATTGATAAAATTAACGGCCATAATAATGAAAGTAGGCAATAAATATAAATGTTCATGAATGAAGCCGCCGCAAAAAACGTTGAATGAAAGATAAAACCGCTAAGGCATGGATTATTTTATTAATTTGATATTTAAAACTCAATGAGCAGAATGACTGTAAAAGTTAAAAGCTTTTTGCAATTAGAGACTTCTCGGGATTTAATGTGTCACGATCTTGAAAACGGCATTAAAGGCGCCGAACTCTTTAGTACATGTTTTAATAAAAACGATTAAATAGTGTGGTTACGACATTTTCTGCATTTCAAATGTTTCAGCGTTCTCAATACTTATCTTTGAACATAAACATGAGAAATTTATACAATACAATTGAGTAATAATAATTATTGGCATCAATAGATTATTTCAGAGTTTTTATGAACACCTCTTATCACTTTAATGCGGTGCTATAATGATGAACAGAAATATTACTTTGATAGTCCATTGAAAGCCGTTGAAAATGAAGTATAGAGCTTCACTTTCAAAGCTAAATTAAATCCGTTTGTTTAAATATGCACTTATGCACCGCTTTTATAGGTGAGTTTAAAAATTGTAAATTTATTATGGGTATGTTAAAAATGTACTTACTCTAAGAAGTTTGTGATGTCCCGCTTGCTACACCGCGACCAGGCAACTTGCACAGTATCGGCTTCAAATATTGGTGTCATTATAAAGAGAAGCGAGGTACCCTTGCGTCGATGACATCCGATCTTCTCAGTGTCGTGGTACAATCCGAAACTGTAACGAGATTCAAGATATAAATAAATAAATGCACCCAACAGTCATATACATATGTAGTTCTGACCCTACATTAAGATATGAGTTTTGTTTCATGGTTATCAGAAACTACGACAGACTTTTCGGTCTCACAAACAGCCAGACCCGAAACAAATATTTGAGGATCACACAAACGTTTGTCTCGGTGGGGGGATCGAACCCGCGGCCTTTCGTTTCGCAAGCTGGTGCCTAGCCAACTGCGCCACGAGGCCGTCAAGTTATGTAAATAAAGTTTGATGAAATTAAATTAAACATACTTAAACTTCGATAATAACAGTATACAGCTTCAATCATGGTGAAAGGATGACCGTGCCGGCAATTTTTTTGGCCGGTTTGTCGCGGTCGGTCCTTTGATCGCCATGATTGATAGTCCCCCAAACTTCTTCACAATAAGGTGAAGAGGTTTTCGGCCGGCATGATTGTGTCGACCAACGGGAGACCATCATCTCTCGCTGGTCGGCACTTTTTCTGGACTCCATTGCGCTTACCATCAGGTGCAATGGGGTCACTTTGCCGTGCCAGAATAAAAAAAAAAAAAAAAAAAAAAAAAGGTGCAATAGTTGTTATAACACGGCCTACCCTTAAGTGAATATTTCTGGGCGCTCGTAACTTTGCTTGAATGTATGAATAGCAGCGGTAAAATTAAAAACAATAGGTGTCATAAATGTGGTTTTAAACGTTTATTTAATTTATTAAGGTTCAAAAACAATTATGTTGTTTTTAAATCAATAAAAAAGATCCTCTGTTTTTCTCATCTAACAGCTTTCCTTTTCTTTTACAAAAACTTTTTTTTTTTCAAATTGACTTAGTGTTATTTTATTTTTATTGTAAAAATTTAAAATACAAGGCAACTCATCGAAAACCTTCATTAGTAATACATATATATATTTATATAGTAGCATTATATTAAATTATGTTACTTTAACTTAACTGTTAGCTCTTTATTGTATTACACTGTCCGTTGTTCTAAACAAGTCAAATTGTTAATAGCTCGAGCGTCGAGATGGCATCCATTAATCATTAGCTCACACGATAAGTGTCATTTATGCAATGATAATGACATTTATCTGTTATGTTGCAACGTATTTTAATCTTAATGGCTCTATTAGTATCACCCAATCATGTACCCGCGTGATACAGATCGCAACTATAAACATGTTTTAACTTAATAGCGATCTTTATCGCTCCAAATTGGTGCTTTAAAGTCTTGCAGGCGTTGGAGACAATTGGTCTTATTAATGACAGCAATTGCCAATTTGAGTCCTAATGAAATCATGTCTACTCTTTTAACTTTAAAAACGCTTTTGTGCGAAGTCTTCGTCCGTGGCGTTGTTTTTGTGGACTACATAAATATGTACGTCCAGTGATCAATATGATGTCTATTTAGACGACACAACGTGCAGCGAAAGATAAAAAATAGGTGATTTAAAAAATGAATTATAGGCTTCTTTTTATTATTAATAATTGCTAACGCACATCGAGCAATATTGTTTTCAACAGCCAATGCAAGAGTTTTTCCTGTACGAGTATTACTAAGTATGGGTAATGAATTATATAAAGTCGTATTTTTAATACTAGCCTAAATATTTTTATTGTTGATAAGATTTAGTGTACATATACTAAAGTTTCGTAATTTAAATTGTACATCGCTTCTTTTCGGAGGGTCCACATACAATTAATGTGTTCCTCACTCGAATTTACATATTGATTAAGAAATTGACAAATTACATACGCTCAATGAACGTATTGTCGAATATAAATTAAATGAAATAAAATTAACGCATCGATGTAAAAATGGTGATAGTTAATGGAGTCATTTTTCTTTTGGTTCATTGTGGATGTATTCGATATCGCATATCATGTTTAATATAAAATTAAAGGACGTGAATTTAAAACAAAAATAATTGGGTTTACAGGGTCAAAGTTGATCCGTTCATATCAAATGTTATCCTTTGCTGGGTCATTAACGTTAGTATTGTTTAGACTGCAAGGTAATGTATCAATAATGAGGTACTTTTACATTTTAATTAACCTTTGCCATATTGCTTGAATTTTGTATCCATGAATACTGGGAATGATTACACTCATTGGTAAGTAGTATGACTCGTAGGTTACTATACATATAGTATAAGTTTAGTCACTTTAACCTAGTTTCGGAGGGATTTTAATTTAGCATAATTTTCGGAAATGTTAAAATAATTTAAAATTTCGCCAACATAACTTTTAATTATATGGATAGATTGATAGTTTATATTTTTCTCATATTTACGTCAGTTAGTTAATAAAAAGAATAGTGAATTTTACAACCCGTTATCTGATTCATTAAACGGCAGTAACAAAATTGAATAAAAACATCAACCTATACATTTTATTAATGTGTCGCCTACAAATTACATACCTATAAGTTGGCATTAACCCATTCCTTATTCTTTGTTCGTGATAACGTTATGAAAAAATAAAGAACATGTGTGGGCCGATAGCGGCGGCGTCAATGCACCGGGTGCATTGTACCACACGAATGATGCATTCATGTATCTACGAGTACGAGGGGAAGGTCAATGCCTGTCGTCATGTTTGCGCGACTTACATAATTTGTGTTTGTATTACGATTGTGGGCGTTGTCTAATGCGCTAACTGTGACAAACGGTCCGTTTAATAACTCCGGTGGAGAATGTAAACGTACGCAACCGCGGGTGCAATGCGGCGAATGTTATTAGCGTTTCATAATTTTCTATCTTGAAAGCAACGTCCTTGCGGTAATCTCGGCACGGATACATGACTCAGTACCGATAACCGAGGCGCTAGGCAACTGTTGCCAAATAAAACTAGCATTTATTTCCAAAATAATACACACAATATTACGCACGGTTGTTTTAGAATGTCGGCGTTGGGATTCCTGCGCCTCGGGTCGAGTTGATGCATGGCACTTCAGTCGTTCAGATGTTCGACTTGTGAAAATACGACGCTCGTTTGAAGCATATTGTGAACCGTGAGATAAATGAGACCGTTTGTGTAGGATTTTCAAAGTCGACGTGGGTTTATTACGTAGAGATATTATCTGCAAATCAAGTGGTGACAATTCTCACACGAATTAAACATTATTTTTTGCAAATTTATGTAGGCAATGTTTTTGCTGCTGACGGTACGATTCATCATATAAACTCTGACCGGCTGCGGAGATCATGACGCTTTAATGATTCTGTTGCAATGTTTAAATAACCTATTTATTTATCTATCTAAAATTCCATACTCTTGGCAGCTCGATGAAACTGTTGACTAATGATATTAGTTAAGTCTTGATTCATTATCTAGTCAGTTAAAACTACACAATTTCTTGGCATTTACGTTGACGTTAACAAATAAACACTAATTTCTTCCTAATCATTAATTTAACTGACATTTATTGGGACTTAGTTAATGTATTCCTTATAGAGTATTTTATGAAACACTTCAAGCGAAATAATTCCTGTTAAACTAAAAGCAATGGAAATTTTACTGGTCAGGCTGCATTGTGAATAAAATTGTAATGTTTTGTTATTTATAGTCACGGACTGGATGTGTATTATTAACTGTTGATCATTATCCATCCTTATGAAACGTTGAGGAGTTGGAATAAAATTACAAGAGTGTATTCCTAACAGCGATGGAATAACAAACGTGATAATGCAACGTCGTGTCTATAAATCTTCCTTATAGTCTAAATCATTTTCTTTATCTAATCGTACATTAAATTCTTTATGGCATAATAAAACATTCGGCAGATATGATCTGCTGCGAACTTATGAAGGACGCAACGTTTTCGTTTTAGAAACGCACTATCTCTAATACGTAACGTATGAAATATAGTTGGAGCTTAATCCTCTTCAATGTTACGTAAGATAGTACACGCAATTTTCACGCATTTGTTTTTGTAAACTGGGCACGTGGTACGTGCTGGGCATACATTGAATTTGTTGAATATTTTATATTTTTAATAATAACATCAGCGTTGCGATACAGCAGTCTGGCCATGGATATATTGTACTACTAAGTGTGATTGACGCAGTTCATCTCACTAGCCTTGTTTATATAGTTAGGCGGCATTTCAGCTGTATTCTAAAAATAATTTCTACGTAGATTAATTAGAGTTTTCGAATGTGTCCTAGTATATCATAGAACTGACAGGAAAATGCAAGTCTTTGAAGTCTATAAGGAAATGGAGGGATAAAAAAGTATCGGTTGTAAAAATTATCCTCGACATCAATATTATGATTAGATTAACAAAATATGCGATAAATGTTTACGTTGGTGTAGTGGGCCAGTAGGTAGAGTCACTTGCTCTACCACTTATAAGGTATTTAAGTTAGCGGTAAGAATTTAACGATCGAACCCGATGTCCCGTCCCGGCAAGCGATTACATGTATAGCTGGACTAAATTGCGCTTATTATTGTGTATAATGAAAGTAATAACACCGCATACAAAGGACTTCAAGCATGAAACAATGCGGAATAGGCACGCGCCAACGTCGGGACACTATGAGACAATAATGTATTTGGCGCCTCTGATGAACATATTTAATTGCAACGTGATTCAGTGTATAATATTAAATAAGTCTGCAACCTAAATACTGTAGTCAAAACATCTAAACAATTTTCAAATAACATTTTGTAAGAATTATTATACACAATGGCACGTAAAGGTTTGACATGGAAACGATCTTGTGGAACTAATAGTGTAAGACTAAATCATTCCTAATCGCTTTGATGTTCTGGACAGTTGCCACCCGAACGATCGCATGAGGAAATGAAAATAATGCCAACCGGCTTTTGTAAAAATTTTGAGATGTTTAATTATTTATTTTTTATTTTTTTATTCTGGCACGGCAAAGTGATACATTTCACGGCTGTTATCAGCATACTTAGATTGGAAACCTAGATAGATCAAACGTCTATGTTTAACATCATCATTAAAAACACGAACAAGGGGTTGGGTAAGGGTAAATGCTTATTTTAATAATATAATCAATGCGAAAATGAATTCGTTATTATTGTTACGTATTCACACTTAAACCGCTGAATCTATTTTGAAACAGAGTACCTAGAAGACATTGTTATTTGTGACCATGAAGAAAAATATACATTGTACAATTTTACATCTACGTAGGTATGGAATAAGAGAAGTTAAAAAATATCTGCAATGTAAAATATTCGTTTCATCACTGTGTTTTTTGCTTAATTGATTGATCCTATCTATCACGTCAACAGCGCAGCGATTTAAAAATGATCATTTATTATATTTCCCTACAAGCACATCGTATTGATGCGTAGATTAATGAGATTACATTATAAAAATATATGATAAATAGGAATGGAGACTATTTTTCCATATATGGTGTAAACAATAGTGTTTTGTTTTTAATAAAAGAAAGAAATTGAGTCCATTCTTTTCATTCAAAATGAAATTAATAGTATTTTGTTTATCGATTAGGAAAAATGAATAAAAAACACATATTTGAGCATGTTCACGTATTGGTTGCAGTGGATCCATGCCCGTTATAGATTCATAAATAAAACCGACTGTGAGTATTATTGTGAACATTGAATCATAAGTTGTGAATAATCGTGGAATAGTGTGAATTTAAAATAGCTTTGGCCTATTTGCGAATAATACAATAATATTGCGGTGTTAAAATATATATTTCCAGTGGTGAGTGTTAAAAATGTGGGTAACATTCAAGTGAGGATTACAGATGATGCAACAAAACAAGTTATTAAGACCATTACAATAATGATTGTAATCGTAACATAGTTAGGCACTCAACGAACTGGCACAGTGTGCAGATTAAACTTAGAACAAGGGCTTACAGCTAAATGCGCTCTCACTATCAACTACAAGATTTACAAAGTAAATATTTGCATGGATTATAAACGCGAAAGGCATAGTGTGGACTATTTTTTTTATCATAGACCAAATATATTTTACACTTTTAACACAGATAAAAAAGATTTATGATTTCGCCTTTCCCTTTTATTGCTTTTACGATAGTAGGAATATTTGAGCTTATTTTATTTGACTTTCGAACATAATATTATCCGTAAATAGCGCTTAATAGGCTCATTTCCTCATATCTCTGGAGTTTGTTCGATATTGGCATGCGGCTTAAGAAGCATAAACACTCACTTATGTCCCAGCTCATGCGTTATGGTGTGCGCGAGCATGATGCCGTTGTCCTCGTTGACGGAGCAGCTGCGGTCCGGCTTGCACATTCCAGCCACGTGAGCCACGCCCAGGGTACTGTAAAATATTAAACGATTAGTGGAAAGTACACCTAACTACTCTATAACCAACTGTAATAGAACTGTGTACTACAAATAGGACAGCCACCAGATATTGAATAGACTTGACTCGAGATGTCATAGTAAGATTTACCAATTTTAAATTGGTGGCTAATTTTCATTTCAATTATGTAGCGCTTTTGTAGCAATTTAAAGACCATAAATTTTATTACAAAAGATCCAAGTTCAACGGTGTAGATCAAACATGAAAGGAAGTACAACTGTCCTATACATTGTGATTTGAAAAGATTCAAGTTTAACAATGAAGTATCGGCTGAATGGCAAGATGATTAGTTTACCATTTAAATACATAGACTGTTGTGTATAAGTCTGTATTGCCATTGTTCGCACCGAGTTTTTGATATTGATTTTTTATACGAAACACAACACATCAGAATAATTTAAACGACCTCCAAAGTCTGCTTCTATGAATGCTGAACTGTGTACACCGAAGCAAAGGCTGCAAATATTATTATTCGTTCATTTTTATGCAGTCAACACCCAAGCAGTGGGTGAGACGCGGGCTGAAACGTGGGCCCGCGGGTTTGATTTTCGCTACAGATACAAAAGTTTGTATAATCCAAAAATGTTTCTTTTAGGTCTGGGTGTTGAAAAATTAATGAGGTGTTTGGTTTCCTCAAAAATACAATCTGCGTTTCAGGGTAATGGTAATGTTCTTATTTTGAAAGGAGGAGATGATTGATTAATGTAAATATCCTAAAACATAAAAAAACTACACCTCACCTACTGTTAATCGAAATTAGCTAAAGTACTGTAACCCATGTTAACTATTTTACATAATCCGAAATATGAGCGGGCTATATGACTAATTAAATTATATTTTAATATCTACGGAACATTAACCCTTTTGTAAGTTTTAAATAGGTACAAAACCGATTGACCTATATGATTACAAAACAACAAGTTAACTGGAAGTGTTTGCAAGTTGGCTCCCGTTTCGGCGTAGAGCGATACTGTAAACACCGGCGGAGGTTAGTTGAGTGGCTGATGGCAAAATGTTTTTTTATTTGCGCGTACTATCATCTGTCTCCGAGATGACAGAAGTGGACTGTGATCCGACACTTGGTTTAGAAATTGTTCAGGAAGTTACATAATTCTATATTTATACTGACAAGTTATCACGACATGTTTGTATTTTCATCGTAAACACAGGCGGTTATTCCTTTTTAAATGACTGGTGATGAATGATAATGTGACATATTTGAGATTAGTGTTACTGTCAAATAGATAGACCCCACTTAACTTATTCTAAAATGTTAGGGGTTTTTTGGTTCATAAATACAACTGACTTGCATTGAACGTGATAATGGCATAATACCTACATTGTCATTTGTAATATACGATTATTATATTATTTAAGTATACTTAAATCCTTATACAGCTTACGAAAGTATTGTTTTATCTATAGTATTTTTTTTATTTCCTTATATGTTCAATAAAGATTAAACTACTTCTCAATAAAAAGCAGTCTCATCACAGATATTTCTCGCGGAAAATTAAATTTTTACTCGTGTTTGAATGATTAGAAAGGAGTAAGTCGCAGATCCTGATAGCGTGCTAATTACAGTGTGTGGGTAGTTACGCAGTGGGTGTGGTGAGCCCGTAGTAATTAAAGTTTGTAGTGAGCGGCGTACTCCGGCACGGTCGATGACTCCCTTAGCTTACTGTACCATGTCATACAGACATGTCATGTATATTAATTTATGAGCTTTACATGAATAAATACAGTACCACGGAAAATTAAAATTATAATATTGCCGGTCTTATCGCAATGTAATTTCTTACAGACCTACGTAGGGTATAAATAAGGGCGATGTTTGACTTATTAATAATGATTTATTAGGTGCTACATGTGAAATATAATATTTCAAGTAAATCTTGTCATTGTATAATTAAAGTGATAATTGCAGTTAGCAGACACACAAAGCCTCAGTTATAAATGACAGGGGTTTTGCGCTAAATGATTGTGTTTAAGCATTTTAGTTACATAAATTTGTGTTTTGCGGTTATTGTCGAACCTTAATAAATTATTGCATAGTTAATTTATTGTAATGTGCTTACCCACGGAGTCAAATTTATATGAAAGCTTAATATCTGTATCACCCAAAGGTTGACTGTTAGAGAATGCCTTAGGCATTAAGTCCGCCTTTATACGCAATAAATAAATAAACAAATAAATAACATTAATCCTATATTTTGGCTATAACTTCGGTGAAAAATTCTCGGTGGGATAGAGGAAACTAGATAATTGTGATATGAAACTGACTTAAGGACACGCATAGTGCTTATTTTAGCCGGTAGAGCATATATTTTTAACAACCATTTAAAATGTCTGTACATTATGTATGTATTTGAAAATACATTTATACTCGTTAGAGTATAATTACAGTGCTATCTTCTACACAGGCCTCTAGCGCTAATGGCCGTCATATAGGCCCTTATTTATCGGCAATCAGGATAACTGTCAGACTTGTCGCGGTAGCAGTGATGATTGTAAGTCATTAGGTGCTAGTCGGGGCTCGTTTGTTATTTACTTGATTGCTCTCGACACGCTTTATTGATGGCTGTAGTTACTCTGTTGTGGCGGTTTTGCGTGCCTGAATAGGATTTATTTTAAACACTGTGGTCTGTAGAGTAACAGGGAGTATTGCCGGTGTGGTGTCAGATAAATTAAATTTCATTGACATATTAATGATATTAATACCTATAATAAACAAATGAACATATACGATGTGCCAATAAATGTGTACTAGACATAACATTTGCGATACTGCGAGAGTTAAAAAAGTATTTAAATATCAACCAGACATTTTATTTGCAAAGTTTTAATACTATGTAAATTATCGTCTAAGAAAATTTTAGCATGCAACCCTACCAAAACAATTATAATAAAGTGAGCATTAATAGCCCTTTTTTATATCATTGTCGGGATTCCCATATACTAAAGATTCGATAAGCTCGGTAGCTACCAGCGTGTCATTGAACATTTAATCTTAGTTTAATATACAATTGCGTGTGAATGCGTAAGTAATATTAATATATTTCCATTGATAATTATTTAAACTTTTGAATATATTTGATCTTAATTTCGTTTGTTTATGACAGAAGCGGATAATTATTGTCTTAAATTACTACTCGCCGTCAGTCGTCAGTCGTTTACATATATATTAGTTATTACTTAAGTAAATTATTATGCAAAATAATACAGAAACAAAAACGCGCGATGTTGAAAAAATTATAATTAAAAAGTAGTGTTAAATGTTTTTTTCTGGCTGACGAGTTCGGGAATAGTAAGGTAATAATAATCTTGCTATTCAGACTCAGAGATCGCGGAAGTTAATATAAAGCTCTGCAAATTGAATGTAATAACTTAAATACATTTATACAGACAACACATTCAATATAGACGCGTAAGTTTTTATTTATGAGTCAATAAACGTAATCTCCGACTTTACTTATTGATTTAATATAAAATTTTCGCCGTATCAATATTTATGTTTGGCGGTGTCGTGTCCGTGGCAATTGCAATTTTATGCGGCACTAACTTGTGCTGACCTGTGCCAATACTCGTGTTAAGTGGACTTGCTATGTGTTTAAATAACAAACAAAGTGGAGATATGATAGTGCTATTTACTCTGTTTTATTATTCTAATATAAATTGTTCCATAAAGAATCTTGCTTAAATCTAAGAATTGGACCTATCAGGTCAACGAGAGATTAATAATTACACCTAAAATCTGTTTGAGAAACAAACGCTAAAATACTTAAAATTCTCATAACAAACTATTAGTTTATATTTTCTATGTAGAAAATTCTAAAGTATAATTTTTCAACGCACAGACGTTATACCCCAACTGGATATTAATATACAAACGTATAAATTTATTTGTAAACATAAAATATTCAGTTGACACACAGCTTTTTGAAAAACCGCGCGCGTCGAATGTATTGCGTTGATGTCTTTTCTATGAATTAATGTCATTACCGTTAACGGGCCTTGTAAATAAGTATAGCGCAAGTTTTATAGTTTTGTAAAGGTATTTCTGGATTCAACTAGCTAAAAGGTTTATCTTACTGGTATTCATGTTGTATGGATCACTGTCTGTGGTAACGTGATCGGTTCACAGTCTGCCCGCTGTATTTACGATTTGAAACTACGAATTCTTGTAGAACATTACAAGGTACTTTTATCTTGTTTATAGTATGAATGGGCAAACATTTACAGCTTAATATTTATCATTTATTTATTTAAATCAGACCGACGTACTTTAGAGTGGTGAGGGATTGTCTAAATAGTTTTATGCTGGTTTGGACGTTATAATTCTATTAGGGCGAAGCTGCACTTAGAGTAAGTGGGGTTACCTTTTTAATGCACTAATAAAAATGTAATTAAAAACGAATGAATGGTTTGTGAAAAATATTTTTACACATTATTTAAGGAGTTACGAAGATTGTTTAGACAATCATAAATAATCACAGCTCTATTTTGGAAATATTTATTTATTAATTAAACCTACTACAACCAATTAATTAAAAAAAAAACTATTTTCGTGTATTATACAATTTTATGTAAAAAAAATAATGTGTCTTGATTTTGAAGGCTCTTATAGGATAAGGCAAGATTCCTATTGACATTGGTTTCAATGATTTTACGACACACTTAATTAAATTCTTAATCATCATTAAACTAATACTTACCAAGATTAATTTAATTTGCATAGATATTTAATTACGATAAATAAGTGAGGTTTTGTTGTTGAATGATTGTTATTCAATCGCGGCGCAACAGCCGTATTGGTTACACTTCTCACGGAGATCAATTTTACTTCGGATTGTATTGAAGGGTGTTTTAAATACTAAGGCGATTACTCATAGAACAAGTATTCAATACATTTAGAGTGGTCTTAGATTGGTTAGTGTTACTTGCATTTTGAGATCAACAAACTCTAGTTATAGTTTGTGATTGGCAATGTTTTTTATTTGATTATTATTTTACTCGTATAATATACTTTATTCATCATCATCATCATCATCAGCCCATATACGTCCCACTGCTGGGCACGGGCCTCCTCTACAACTGATAGGGTTTAGGCCTTAGTCCACCACGCTGGCCTAGTGCGGGTTGGCGGACTACACACCTAAGAAATTCCTAAGAATTTTTAGGTGTGCAGGTTTTATCACGATGTTTTCCTTCACCGTTAAAGCAAGTGATAATTCATTGTGAATACACACATAACTTCGAAAAGTCAGAGGTGTGTGCCTGGGGTTTGAACCTGCGACCGTCGAAATTCTCGACCGCGCGCCTAAACCTCGAGGCCATACCTAATACTCATATACTTTATTATTTTATATTATACTTTGAAACCCTCTCAGTAGAAGAGGCCTGTGCGTAGCAGTGGGACGTGATAGGCCGATGATGATTATGATGACGATACTTCAAAATCTTCTTTGTACCATATAGAGAATACCTAGGTTGTGTTGGTTTTCGTTTATGTGTGTCATTTAATAGATTTATGTATATAGGACAGGAGGGCAATTATTTCTTAGCGAGTGTTGCTCACCTCTACTACACTGCACTTCCAAAAAGCCACAATTCGGTTTCGCCGAAAAGGAATGACGAAAAAAACTCAATTCAGAATTAATTTGCCTCAACCAAAAAGGAACATTCAATAACTCTTACAAAATCGTGTAACTTGCATCTAGTTAATGATGATTTTTATTTTTCATCATTCACAGTTTAACACCTGGCCTTGTTGAAAGGCCATTTTACCGCCATTGATGCCACGATGACAGATAATTATGTTTTAATGATGTTAAATGTATATTAATGGGCTTTTAAAATGAATGCCATAAATCAAATCGAATGCATAAGTAACGCTTGTGGTGGTCCAAAATATTTCCTGTTAACCTCAACACGTATTAATTAGATACGGATTTTATTTTAAGGGCAAGTAACAAAGCAGAACAGTATTAGGTCCAGCGAAGTAGGCACGTGATAAAAGAATTCAAGTAAAGTTATAAAACAACGATCGATTACTCTATGATGTCAGAGAAAAGGCTTTTATCACAATGGTGATACTATTTTATGTACGTGCGAAATAAATAGTTGTAATTTTTGTATCGATTTAAATTAAAGTAACTTTATTTCCTATGTAATTGGAGAGATAAAAAAATTATACTCGTTGCTTGTTGCATGTTTTTAAAGTAATTCGATCGGAATTGTATTCTTGACAAATATACTATGTATGTTTAAAAACATATAGTATATTATGATTATCTTGTTATTTGATTTGACAGCCCCGTGGCGCAGTTGGCTAGACACCAGCTTGCGAAACGAGAGGCCGCGGGTTCGATCCCCGCTTGTTTGTGTGATCCACAAATATTTGTTTCGGGTCTGGGTGTTTGTGAGACCGAAAAGTCTCTCGTAGTTTCTGATACCCACGACACAAGACTCGTATCTTAATGTGGGGTCAGAACTATGTATGTGACTGTTGGGTGTTATTATTTATTTAATTATTATTAAAAAAAATCTTTATTTTTATGTAGTATGTATATACTTTGCCTTCTTACATTCCATCCAAAGGTTGCCTGAAAGAGATCGCTCTCAGCGATAAGACCACCTATTGTTTCACTTTTTATTGATAAGTTCTATGTAAATTACTGTATAAAAGTGGGTATCAATAAAGAGTTATCTATCTATTCTACATATTTTTACTCAATATCAATATTAAGTAGTCCTTATATGTCAAACATATAAACATATAAGCAGTGATGGCCTCGAGGTTTAGGCGCACGGTCGAGAATTTCGACGGTCGCAGGTTCAAACCCCAGGCACACACCTCTGACTTTTCGAAGTTATGTGTGTATTCACAATGAATTATCACTTGCTATAACGGTGAAGGAAAACATCGTGATAAAACCTGCACACCTAAAAGTTCTTAGAAATTTCTAAGGTGTGTAGTCCGCCAACCCGCACTAGGCCAGCGTGGTGGACTAAGGCCTAAACCCTCTCAGTTGTAGAGGAGGCCCGTGCCCAGCAGTGGGACGTATTTGGGCTGATGATGATATGTCAAACTGCTGCGTACGGTTCGCCTATACTATTGAGAGTGGTAGGGCGTTAGTTAATAAGAATTATTTACGGTGACTAAATGGTCTGCATATTTTCCTGGCTACCGAACATAAAATGTTCCGACAAAGCACGCGGTACCTTCAAAAGACAGGAGAAAGTCGTTTTGTGAATACAGATGGAATAGTTACCATATTTTTTGTTATCCTTGAAATTTTATGGTACTGGTATTAATATACCTACATATAGAAGCTTATGCTTAGTACAATTAGGTCATATATGTACATATTTCTGTGAGAAAGCATACATATAAAATTATAGAACCTGTTAAAATTTAACACAGCATAGCAATGGCATGTGGAACTGGATAAAGAGAAACCCAACCAATACAAGAAAATCTAACCCAACAGTAAATTTCGCTATAAACGACCGAACGTTGACGTAGTCGATTACTAAACAAATATTGAAACTTATTAACAGCACTGAGTGCGCACTTAAATGATAATATCAACCTATACAACTTTATTTTACCAATAATCGCGAGAAACATGCACTAGTATTGCAACACCAATCAATATTGCTCAATTTAAAGAATGCAAATAAGATTAGCGCAAGCATAGCGGAAGAGATAAGCGGCCGGTCGGCGACGGTCACTCGAGACAGCGTGGCGGCGCCGCACTCGGCGAATTAAAATTAACCGATATCATTATTTTTAACGAGTCCCTTTTGTCCGCCGGCGCTACTGAGAATCGCCACTGCATTGCACGCGATAAACGCATGTGTGCGGACGATTGCCAGATAAAGAACTTATCAGTGATCTCTTTATGCAGAAACGCGAACTGTATACCCTTAGCGAATTTGAAGAGCATATTTTCACGTTTAGGGTCTACGTGAGGACGAGGTCTTAACGTCATTTTGGCGCTTTTTATACCTGTTAACTTTTTATGTATTTATAAAAATGTGACAAGTTGAGTTACGAGAATTTATGTGGGCGTCTTGTCATATACATCAACATTGAATTTATATTTCGACATCAGTATATTGCAAAGAAAATAATACAATAACAGTCATTGATAAATTTAAAAACTTGTTACGGCGCGACGTGTCAAAATAAAATAAATAAATAAATACGCATAAAGTATGGGTTCCGTGTATTTCATGTTGTGCTCAACATTTGACAAGTATTAACGAAAATTAATACGTGGAGGAAGTCGGCGACGTCGAATATGGACATCGATTTGGAGATAACATCAGTCGACGTCATTACACTGAACACTGATGTCGGCGGTTTATTTAAAAGAGTTAATATTCATAGATGTTTAAATATCGATGATTGCAATTATTGTGGAATTGAATGGATTTTTGGGATGCATAATGTTTGGAAGGAGGCGGACGGGACTGGGGACCGCCCGCGGTTCCACTTCAACACCGTTACGAACACACTCATTGTCTTTTGATTGCCGCCTTCCAAGAACATTCGACTACTCGTTTGTACCGTTTCCCGAACCGTGCTTCCTCATTGCATTCATTACACACTGGTTTTTGGCCCTACGTGCACTCATACGATTTAATAAGTACTTGAATCGGTGCGGTACGCCGATGCGTGCATTTTGCTCGTTCGAGTTTTATATGATGATCTCCGTTGCTACTATTGGTGGAAATACAATTAAATCTTACCTACGTCTTACTGCTACTTGCTTCGATCTCCAATAAAGAAACAGAAAAAAACTCACACAATAAAACCATTTGTACAATATAATTAAATCGCGTATTCATTAAAAGAATCAAAGTGTCAGTGATGATTATAAATTATATTCATTAGATTTTGATTAAGTTATTGTTCCGCGATATGAATTGAATTCTCATCTTTGCGAACAGGATGGTATCGGTTTGTATCGATTAGGCTGCCACGTCAAGCTTTACGTTGAACATTTTCAAACATTTATTATAACCGGCTTGTAATTAGACAAGCGTATGCAAAATATTAAGACGTTCAATTTATTTTTAATCCCGGCGCCACAGCTAAACATAACATACTGCATTGATTATTTTACTATCGATCAATCTGCAAAACAAACTGCTTGATTTTAAACACTGCGGAGGAAAATGCTAAAACATTTCCGGTTGAACGCCGGGCAACTAGTGAGGCCTAAATACACATAAACATCTAGACTGATTTTCTAGATTAAGATTAATTGTAGAGAAGTATTCGTTGTTAAATATATGTACTGGGCTGAAGGAAGTTATGTAACACGCAAGTCTGCTCATCGTCACAGAATTCGGGTTTGCGGCCAAACGGCCGAACGTTATGTCTTGGCGAAACTAAAATATTTTGTTAACTGCATTCGTGTTACGGATCATCTACACGAAAGATTAAAAAAATGTATTAACGATTAATGAACGCTTTTTGGAATGTAATAACTTTAGCCCGATATTTGTTTATTTTCGCCACAATACCTATAATGATTGGGGGCCTACAAATTGCAACGATAAATACACGATGGTCAGAATGAAAATAAACAGTTTTGGTAACCACTAAAATGTGTATGAGCATGTTTTAAATTTACGAAATTGTGGGTTTTCATCAATTTCACAGATAGCGGTCGGTGCGTTTCATCTGGCCGCACTGTAAATCAACACCCTGTACAAACGAGTCCGACACATGATTCTTTACACGAGTTGTGCAATGATACAAAAACTTCGCATGACCAAAAAATTGTACTTGTAATTATATAACGCTATATGGTTATAGGCTTTTGTTAAAATAATGAACTCCCAATTTGTACACACCCAACATCCTTGGCCTTAATGTCGGCGCGTTTGATGTGATTGGTGGGTCGGCACGTCGCCGTTAGCGATTTGCAAATATACACAAAAAAGCGATAATGATGTAAACAGCAAGCTACAACAATTTGTCCATGGGCCCGCGGTTTGGGTTATGTTTTTATCATTAAACGTAAGTAATTGTGAACATGATAAATTGTTTTTATCCCATTTTATATAGCTCTTGTTGTGGACATCGTGTGCTTGTATTGATTTAACGTACGTAAGACGCGCGACGAATGTGAATAAATCCATTCATTTAACAGCGCGACACTTTACACATTACGCCGATGGATTTTATACATTAAACGTTTTGATACTTTCCGTGTTAACGGTTTTGTAAAATAAAACGAAGGTCGGACTTGTCGATGTCTTGATTGATGAATGGGAACCGATTCCGACTTCTCAAGAAAATACGGATGCAAGGAGCAATGACGCAAATGCTGACTTTATTCTTATTTATCACGATGTCACTTTGTGAAATGGGTAAATAGATATGTTGCACTGTGCAAGGTTGCCACTTGGAGATAAGATTGGGGACGTTTGACGTGCGATATCAATGTTTGTACGTTATAGTAGATTGCGTGGTCAGACATCGCGGTGCCTGCGAGCCAGCCTGTGTTAAGTGTTCTGTGGATTATCTACACAGTAAACGTTTAAACTAAACGCCTAGACTAAACACGACAAAATTGCGCAACGTACATGCTACACGCACACGCAACTCAAACTCTTAACTCTTTGTTTATTTTATTTTACTAAAATACAACCTCTAAATAATAAAAAAAATCATTTTTAATGTGAAAAAAAGAATATTTTATATTGGGTTCACAAACATAAGGTTTATCTCTGTTTTAAAAACAACGTGAAGTTGTAATTAAGCAGGCCGGCATAATTGTAGTGAGTGATGAGAGATTGTCATCACTCTCATGATACACTATCTTGACAGGATTATGCTTAACATCAGGTGCAGAAAGTTAAATTTTCCGTGCCAGTATAAAATAAATGAAATAAATAAACAAACAAGGAACTGATTCAATTCACAGCGCTATTTTAAACTACTTTTACCAAAATAAATAGATTACTTTGCGAAGAAAAATAAAGAGAACAGAAATAGCTCTCACCGAGAATTCTCGGTCAATGTTGCATTTTTTCGCAATTGACGTAAATGTAAGAATTCCTTTAGAAACTATTAGAGGCGCCAGCACCTAACTCCAGGTGTGGACTATCAAATGCGAAAGTGTTCTATTTGTGTGTTGGTTACTCATCGCGGTTCTGTTTACTTTGGTAGCAGACGCCTCTCCTGCCATTGACCTTGTATTGGCGCCGGTGCTCGAAAAAAAATAGAAATGCTAATGTTGCGGGTAGCCTGCACATTTTGGATTTTTATTACGCTTTATAGATACTATATCAAGCTGATTTTAAACATCCATTATTCACTGTCGGCAGGCTTATAAATCAAACATTTAATAACTAAATTAGCAATACAGTTACCGTTATAGAAGAAACTGTCGTATAAAAGGAAATATTCATACCTACAAGGTGCGTCGTGCTGGCTGCAAATATCCTCCCTGGTTACCAAGATAGCTACGTCATGATGATGGGGGTTGGTGTCGTCATCAGGGTTCAGTTGCTGTTGCCAACGGCAGAACGAAGCTAGCGTGATGTCAGCATTGGTCGAAACATCCAACTCTGACGCCGCGGGCATCTCCTCGACGAGAATAATTTTCACGACCACCACTTTGATGTAATTGCCGATAGATGGGTCCATATACAACGAAGATACCTAACAACCATAATTTAAAAATTATAAAGATTTATTTTTATTCCTGATTCTGTGAAATTGATTTTGTTACTTACCATGTTCATAATCGTTAACAAATAAGTCTCCAAACTGTCGTGAAATTCGGTCATAGATCTATCGGCCACTAATAAAACTTCGACGTGTCGCGGTCTGCTTACTGATCGGGTTGATCGTTTAGAACCATCATATTCTCTATGATTCCCCTTATGATGATGATTGTTGCGACGATTGTACTAAAATAAAATATTACATTATAATATTATATTAAGAGAATCTAAAATCTATTATGAGTTTGTCAGGCAATTATATACCATCGAATGGCTTTTACATTTTTCCCAATCATTTACTTACAATAATTATATTAATATATTTACTATAAGTAAATAGGTTACGTAGAGGTTTTAATTTGACACATGGTTCTTGATCTAAAAACATTTGTTGGAAGTCATTTAAATTGGTCAAGTTCAAAGGATAGCGAAAACCCTCTATAATACACATATACATATATAGTGACAAACTCAAGTAACAGTATGGTTTTTTAGGCCGTACACATTTATCATCACATGCCTAGTAAGTGTAAAGCGTAGAAAAAGATGGTGTTACCTTGGCGTTTCTATGTTTTTTGTACTCTTCTAAATCAGAACTTAACAAGTTTTTCTCCTTCCATTGAAAAGGTGGCTGTTTTGTCGCACAGTTAGTAGATCTTCGATTTCTCTTTCGTTTTTTGATACGACGTATTCGCTTTTCCATACTCATTTTGTTTTGGTGTCTCTTATTTGCTTCGGAAACTTGATGTTCATGTGTTAAGCTACCTTCAACTGAATTACTTCTCGAATTTAAATTTCTTCTTTCTTCCATTCTTAAATTCGCATGTTGTCTTCTATATTCTACGGGATTTCGTCTCATAGCGGCGAATTCTTTTTGCCTTCTTTCTAAATATTGTCTTCGTCGTCGATCCCGTTCTTCTTTGCTTTCGCGATGACCCCTTACGTTTGCTTTTCGATTAGAGGATCGTTGTGTGTCTTGTTCGGAGTGCACAACATTGCCGCTGTAGTTGTTCTTTGTATTACTATTTACGGCTCTCTTTGCTCTATGATAAGCTTCAACTTTGTCCACAGCTGCTCTTTTGAAAATTACGTGTGGCCTTGCTCCCGAATTATCTGCAGGAACTTGGTTTGATGGTTCAATCCAATACTCTCCGTGTTCCGTTTGCAAGAGACCCGCCTGCAAAAACAAACAATTTTAATTTGTTTTTCATCGACGTTAATACAACTAGTGTGTGGAGGTAATTTGTGATTAATTTATATAGTAGCTGTAAAGTGTACATCTTTTCGCTATCTTTACGACACAAAGTTTAATGCGAGTACTAAGACGGCAATATTTCAACAAGTTAAAGCAAATAATTTAGTAATTACGAATAAAACGGCTTTGAATATTTTTATAAAATAATGAATGATTGATAAATAAAATCAAAAATCTCCTTGACAACAATATGAATACTGGCTGTGTTACAGTACGTACATACATATGCAGATTTTTATTTAAAGCGTTTATATCATGGTGATGATATAATGCTGGCGCTCTCGAAATATCGCTACTTATCTCCGATTAAACTCGTGTTGTTGTACGCATACACTACGAGATTTTAGGATTATAAGATTGGTTTATTGCTGCAGATCCAAAATATTAAGAGGTTATACATATGAGTATTTAAATATATGTTATTTGAATGGCGTGCCGTCCATTGAGAGTCCGAAACCGGTTGAACGACTAGTGGGTCAACAAATCGGCGTTTGCTAGTAAAGGCTAAAGATAGATAAATTGATTGATAACGAACCAGACGCGGCTTTGCGCGAAATTTAATAGAAACTATTCCATCTGAACAGATATCTTGATTGAGTTACCGGCATGCGTGATTATACAATTTTGTATACTTGATAGATAACTTAATAAATAAATTCACATATAAAAAGTTTTTTGTATTGATATATAGCTGAGGAACCGAACAATAATGCCGAGCAACTAAATTTCTATGGCTACGATCACTATTTATTTTTGAAAACAAAATCTGACATCGGGAACAGACCCTTTAACCATTCACACTAATCGAATGCGAATGTTGTTTGATAAGCCAAGTGTTCCAATACAAAACGTTAAGCGTGAATGTCCGCAGTACAATGTAATTATGTTGCTATTGTGAACAAGCGTTAATATATGAATTATAATATCTATACATCTATTACGTGTGGCACCCGCACTGCAACGTTATATGTAATTACGTGGAGCGGCCGGCCAGCCTGTTTGTCGCCGGCCTTGCAATAGAAGGCCGTCCGCGAAAGTGCACTGCGCAATACAACCAACTCATTATATTGATTAATGATCATTTTTATTAAATAGCTTGATACATTTTAGATATAATCTGTTTGTTCTTTCACTCTCGCACGCTCTTAATTTAAATGTGTTTGGATTATGATAGCTTGGGTAAATAGAGCAACTTTGTGTAACGTAAAAAGCAGATAAAAAATATTGGCGGAAGATATACTGTGAAACTTGAAAATAGGTGTATTATAATGTATTTATACGCAACATTAGGTATTATTACATAATTTGCAATTATCTCTGTCGTATTACCTTAGCCACATTTTTTGTAACAACAAGGAAAACATTAGCCAAGATATCCGTGTGTCATAAGATTTCGTTTTACGTCAAACAATTGTTCAAAATATATTATTTTATACAAAAGATTTTTCCACATTCGGCTTTTTATTTATTAAATTAATTATTAAAATTTCATCTATTTAAATATTGAACATGCATTTTTCCACTGAATATTTTTTTAAGGAAACGGATATATCATCGCAAGTCATACGTATTTATTCAACTCTACCAAAATATTGCTAACAATGATACGAACTTTTAATGCTAACGGACCGTAAAGCAAACACGAATAGAATGGTATCAAAACATTTCACGGATCTATTTCTACTTTATGTGAGAGATACTCTTGAAGGCATTAGTAGAAAGTGAATGTTTAAATGCGGATGTGGGCACTCGAGATGTCCAGCTGGCTCGGGAGTGCGTGCTTATCGAGCCTTTGACGCCTTAACATTTTAGGACAAGTATGTACTTCCTTAACATTGTTCAGAGTTTGAAGCCGGGAATAACGCCGATGCTAGAGAATATCTATTGAACGCATTGTTAATTATTTCATTTATGATTTAAATGTAGCAAACGGGCAAAGTCTTTGTGTGATTCGAAGTGAAACCTATAGTAACTAGGTAATTTTACGCGACCATGGGTTTACTTGGAGTTTATTACTTAAAAGCATTTAACAGATTAGTGCTAAAATCTAAACTATATTTACGATTGCAGCTAAAAGCAGTATATTTGAAATTATTGTTAATTTCATTTGTTCTTTCAGTGTTTTTAGGGTTATAGGTACGCTTATATTGTTTTCTTTACGAACTATTTTAAATCAAGTTTCACATCTAACATTAAAAACATTAAACACAAAAGCTATTTTACGTGACCCAATAAAGTATGTAAATGGCATTCTACTTTAAAAAGCAAAAGTCAGAGGTGGGAATCCCGATGTGTGAATAAATTAATCGTGCTATGAATTGCAACATCAGGTTTTTGTTACAATAGATATTGTGAAGAAATGATATGATGAATGATAAAGGCGCATTAAACTCATAAGAATGGCGCCATATAATTATCATTAAGAGTTTTATTGCTTCCAATAAAAGTTACCTTGGCGCTCTTGTAAATATATGTCTACAAGAGCGAAGAGCACGACCAGCAATTTTAGGCATAAAATCTTCCTTTCTACATCAAATAAAATTTGTGAGACTCTACCTGTCGTATCCTAATAGTTCTTTACAGTTTAGAGTGTTTAGCCTTTAAACGACCGTGTTGCTTTAATGCGGGTTCGTAAAATTTATATACCGTTAAATTTAATTTTTTATACCTTTCAGAAATTACTTTTTGAGAAATCTTAGGCATGTTTCCTTGAGATCTTTTTGATTTTTTTTATTCAACTACGAAACTGTTCTGCACAAAATATTGCTATAAGTCTATAAAATTGATGTGGTCACCTTGAAAATAATTCCAATATAAAAATGTGATATTTATTATTTAATTCTACATTAAAAATACAACTTAACATTGACTAAAAAGGCATTATGTTAATAAAATTCATTGTTGTCGTCAATATTATTAAAAAGCGATTAATGAACCCGAAGTTAATCTGAATAGGTTCTGAAGAGTTTAATGTGTGCAATTTTGCACATATTTTTCACATTAAATCGCTTTATAATTATAGTCAGCGATTCTTTGTATCGCTATGAAAGAACTTCTTTGTAATAATATAATCATCATCATCAGCCCATATACATTCCATTTCCATTGTTGGGCACGGGCCTCCTCTACAATTGAGAGGGATTAGGCCGTAGTCCACCACGCTGGCCTAGTGCGGGTTGGCGGACTAATATAATACTTAGTTTAAATTTGAAAAAGAAGACGTATATTTAATGACCTTTTATATTTTCTTTAAAGAATTTGGGGTCCTGAGCGTGAGAAGAATATTTATCCTTAGGGCAGCCCTTGAATACCACAGAGAAGTTCCTAAAATCACTAACTTCAAAGTGCTCGCAACAAAACGCATTCCTATAATCCCGACGCCCTCAGTTAGAACGTCTTTTGCTCGTCGTTTTACTTCCTACATGAAACCTTACTTATATAATAAACTCAATAAACACTACAAAATTCTTAACCTAAATTACTGGAAAGCTAAAAGAAAGTTAACTAAAGAATTGGTTAATTGGTCTTACTCCTTCTCAGAAGACTTTTTGAAATGTACTAAGTAACTCTAAACACGCATCGTAAAAATCATTACATCTTTTCTTTCTTTTTTGTTTTATAATATTTGATTATCCATTTTGTTTTAATTATATATTCAGCACCGTTATTACTAGCTTTAAGATACTCCTGTAAAAAAAACTCTCCACGAGACAGGCAGTGCCTAGTGTGGAGAGTTTTTGCAAACTGTTATGTGTAATTTTTTTCAAGGTTAATAAATAAATTTATTATTATTATTTGTAATAATTAACATTTTTGTCGCGGGGAAACGTTCTTGTCTACTACGGACTATGTATATAAATAAGGAGGCCTTTACTTAATGTTGTTTTAGCAATGGTTCCATTATTGCGCTTCGGTCGATGACTGGTATTGGCGAGAACTTCATAATTCCACTTCATTTCTTTTCTAAACGGTTCTAAGATCATATGGCAAATTTTTAATAAATTTTCATCTGAAGTCTTGATAAGCCCGTTTTTTATACTTCACAACTAGTTCTGATTTTTTCTATAGCTAATTAAATCTAACATCGTACGCATATTGGTTCATATTATGAAATCTAATTCGTAACTGGTAGGTCAGTTCTAATAGTATAACATTATTGATAGCTAGCGTCTATTCTTCAATGTCACATTGAGTATATATCAATGTAGCACGTAATATAAAGCGAGATAACGTCGGGCAACGTGCAAAAATATCTAAATCTGTTAATAAACATCGTGACCGTATGTTACTATCGTTCATTGTTTACCTTCATACGTTCGTCATTCATTTGTGATTCATATAAAACCTTACTCAATATAACAGCGGAAGATGCGAACGTAATACAGTATGTTTTTTGTGCATGAAAGTCTAAGGAAGTTGATGTTTACAGACGAGTTGTAAGTTACTGAAATAATATATTTAAAAAAGTACTTGAATATAATTGGATATATTTACAGTGATTTCCGTAGGAATAAAATATCATTATACTTTCAAAAAAGATAGAGAAACGACCTGTTGACCTAATACGTTATTACGAAAAAAAAGAACACTATTAAGGAAAATAAAAATGCTGTCTAAGTTCAAATTAAATATGCAAAGACGTACACATTGAAATTGTAATGTAAATTACAATCTAAAATTCTAATGTTTATGACATTTAATAAAGTGTAATATGTCTAAAACTTAAACTTTGCCGTCAACACACATTGCTTTAGAATTGTGCAATAATTTAGAATAAGTCTTCATGACATTCGAATTACACTAAAATGTATTTGTTATCGTGCAATCTTTTATATAACCTCAGCGCGGTCATTCATGAAATAAAGTGGATAGTTTCACATTAAATTTGTGTATTTCCATACAATACTACAGAAGTCGTTGTTTCGAATGTTATGCCGTAAAATTATTCAAGCAGCATAAACAAGGTTCTAAGTTATAACTACAAGTAGTAAAACTGATTTATTATGTCTAATGATATCTAAAGATCTATATTTTGGACATAAAATGGACTATTTGGATATAATGGACAACATCCGTTCATTAAAAAAATAATTTGTAAGACAAGGAAAAATCTGGCCTTTTTGGAGATCAACGCGATATTGTAATTGTTCAAATTATATTAAAAAGCGGAACGAAACATGTTACTTTATTTGCTATCTATGAAAATATATTCGTGTATTTTGTTTCAAGATTTTTAAGCAATATTTTCTTTGTATCAATTTATTTAATTTCTTAATTTGGAGTGGATACGAATAACTTTTTTTTGTATATTATGGTGTATATTATTTATAGCCCATTTATATAGTTTCGACACTCAGCTTTGTTACCAAGCTTCATTTTACTTGACCTAGTACCTTAGACCTGACATACATAATTATGTATCTTTATCCCATAGTTCCAGGTAGTCAGTACAACATTTTCTTGTCCGTTCTTCTCTGGTGAAGACTTAAGACGTCCAATAAATATAATTACGTTTCATTTAACTTATTCAATACCTATGTATATGCCGCACTCGTTTGTTTCTACTATCTTGTATAGTATTTGAATAATCAGATACGTTGAAATGTATACATGACACTTCAATAATTTACTTCTATGTTTAGAGGGTATTAAACTGTCATCAAAAGCTATAAACGAGTTATATATATACGTACGCATATTTCTATATAAATTCCTCTAAACATACACCTACGACTTTTCTCAATTCGATTACGCTGTAGGTGCAAATTACTAAACAAAACAAAAAACACAGTCCACCCACATTGTAGGTCATATTACAGCAAAAATTACCAATACATAAGATTTACGAAACCTCAGACATTACCACAGCCCATGGTAATAAAACATAGGCCGACTATAATATAATAAGAATATTACAAGATTAGATCTTTCAATACATCAATATTAAAAATTAATTCGTACCTAACACCCACACGATCATTATTAATAAAGTTATAGCCAATGCAGTTTGAAATAATTTCGTTAATCATTTTTTCTGAAGATAATAGACTCGTCTTCTTATTCTTAGCCTTATTCGGTTTGCTACGAAATATTAATATACGTGTCTACTAATGATTTTGTTTTTATTTTGTGCGTGTTGCGAGGGTTTTTTAATTTACTCTCAATGTTAATAAATTATTAAATTAATAAAATAAAGTTAACTTTAAAATGTAGTATGATAATTATAATTTTATTCTCCACATCGCAATCAAAGGATTTATTTTTTAATCTGTGATCATATAGTCATATCCTAAGGCATTATTATAACATGTAATATAAATATGCGATGATAATATCAGAATATAAAACAGTATAGAATTTTTGCATAATACACATCGTTACATTAATATTTATATAATGTATGCTAAAATAATAACATGTAGTGATGTCAAAACAAAAAAAAGTAAAATGCTAAGTGAGCCATACACAACGCCTACTTTCATTCTTGCTTTTTGTAACACGCCTAATTTATGCTAATTTTTCGAATACTTAGTTTACTTGTATCGTGACTAAAAATGTTTTCTCGCATCTTATATTTATGAATGAAATATCTACTACAAATGCAATGTACAACTCTATAAAATCATATTTCATGCAGAACTTAGTGTTTGGACGTGTATGAAATAAATCGGAATTTGATTTATTATATCATATTAAATATTTTAAGAAAAAAAGAACCTTTTGTATATTTTGTTAATAATATCCGAAAACAATTTATATTTAAGGTTCAAAAATCAATGCTATAAACTGAGTTATTCTATTAGACCAATGATATCACAAAGTTTCTAATCTTTTATGATAATGTAGTACATCCATTTATCGCACTTACGATACCGCTGACAACGTACTATAGATACAGTATACAACTTAAACGCGAACGCAATAGTCTATTTTCCTTCGTATCAAAGCCATAAAACCTATATAACAAGTACAATTTCTCAATAAACAGGACTCGCTAAATCTTTCGCGCTGTAAAGATGGATTGCGTATATTCCTCTTTTCATTTCAAAATAGATAGTAATGAATTCAATGAATGAGATAACCTAAGGTCACGCGCCTATCCTCAAGTTTCTTACAGCTGCAACAGGTGCCAAACTTGTTATTATGTTACCACATAACACAGATTCATATTCTGTGCTTCCTACTGAGATACGGTTGCAAAAATCTTTTATAAAAATATTCTTCTTTCTGTTGAAGCTATAAATTTATTATAGTTTGAAAGGCCCCGTGCGAAACAAGATTAAGTTTTTAGTCGAAAGCAATCTATTAAGGTAGCGCCTATACAATAATGTGATAAATGATGGCACATTCAAGTTTATATTGTACACAAGTAATTATTTATAAAGACGATGCATTAACCAATTAGATTTATTTAGTTTATTTATGCTAGAGCTTATTGGTTAAGTGTGCGCTGCTACAGTCGGAAATCAATTAAATGAACACGGGTTTTCGAAACTTGACTCTGCAAACGGTGCTAAATCAAAGTTTCACTTTAGCTCATCGCCTCTTGAAAGCAATCTGTCGACATTGCAAAATTATTACCTGCCCATAGGCGGCTGGAAACACGTGCCAAATTAGATCTATTTTCGAAATTAATTGTCCCATTCAGATCTTTATTACATTTGTCGATTGAAAAAAGTTACTTTCTTTTTCGATGCCATAAAAAAACTGCGGATGCGGAGTAGTGGAACCTAACATTCCAGAATGTTTTTTTTTTTTTATAAAAAACTAAATATTACTTATTTAATTTTATGTTGGAAAATAAAGTTAAACATCTATTCAATAATAATGAAGCGGAAAATTACATTATAAAAGTACATCACATGGGAACGCGCATTGAAAGTTGAGTTCATTTAATAACACAGCATTAGTGACCCGAAATAGACGCGGCACGGTCGTACTCGTGACTCATGTGGGCCCAAATACAAAATTTAGCCTGTCTCGGACGGACGCTGGTGTTTATCAAAGATCTACACTTATTGTTTTATAGGGCGGCCTTGTTCCTGTAGTCTTATTTGATTATTCTTACAATTCGTTTATTTATAACCGACAATAAAATTAACGATTTACAATGGTAGACATAAAAACTTTGGACATTTGTCTGAATCACGCTGTAGTTTTATTTGTCTGCACGGAATAGTTAGTCAAAAACCTAGGTTGCGGTCAGGCGGTTAACATTAATTTAACTGCCTGCGGGTTGTCCCTTCTTTGTAAAAATGTTTATTTTTGTTTATTTTCTTGTCCAGACTGAATGCTCGCCAAATTGAATATTAGAGGTCGCGAGGTTAATTTAGGACCAGCTTTAAATCACGTATCATCAAATATTAATTTAAATATTCCAACGCTTAGTCATGTTCTCAGCTAATGCATTACTGGAATTACAATAAATTATGAGCTGACGAATTTTATTAGGTATAACGGGACGTATTAAATATTTGGTTGTATTTTGATACTATTAAGCTTGCATAATATCGGTGACTATAAACAGTTAATAACCACTATAACTTGTTCTTGACTCTAGATCTAGAATGGTCTTGTAATAAAAATCAGGATAAGGTAAAGTGGCTAAATGATAGTATGAATCCGTCGAGACCAAAACATAAGTAGGGGCTAAGTTACACGTGATTCATAAATTTCAAGTAGTTTAATGAGCGTGAGCTCTCTATATGACGCTCTGTATGGACAATGCCGTACTTATCATCAGGTGTGGCAATATAAAAAAGGGAAAAATATATTTTGTTCTTGTTTTTTTATTGAACGTCCTATTTCAGTCAATACAATCTTTCTGCTGGGCACTGGTTAGGTGTTAAGCCTTAGTCCATCATGCTAGTTTCGTCAAATACACGTAAAACTAGAAATGTTACTTACGAGTCCATCGCAGGCGGAGATTGCTACTCTGGAAGATGCCTGTCCCCTTACAGAGCCAGTGTAGTGACAGGCAGTGGCTTCTGGCCGTGGTCGGTCCCGCGTGCGTCCGCGCGAGTTATGTCGCTCCACAACCATAGCCGGCGTGATGAATGTCACCGATGGCCTAGAAATAAATACATTTGTAATAAATTTGCTTTTGAGTTAGTCGCACAGCCACGTCGTAGGCATCTTGGGCTGAAGTACGAATGATTCGACTTGTGATCAGGGTGGCATTAAGCAGTGGCGGTACTTCCATACAAGCCCAAAAGCACAGCATGCCCTACAAAATTTCGAAAAATAATTTTTAAGCTTTAAATCTTATCAATTTGACATATTAATGAAAATATCCTGACCCCACAATAAACAATTATAAACTAGACATAACACGATTAACGTGTAACGCTTTTTGCTTCTATGGAAGTACCGCCACTGGCATTAAAGTCTTACAGAAAATCTACGTAAATTAGAATACAACATGGTAAGATTCATATGATGACTGTACATAAGGTGTGAAATACGTTATAGTGAAAGACCCTTGCATTAGATGTTAACACCAGGTCGACATAATTTTGTAGACTATAAGTGCTGATCTGATAAGTAAATGCAGTTTAAATAGTGACCAATAGACTGGCAGATCTTAGAATGCGACATATGATTAACACTATGGTAGGTTTAATATTAAAAAATAAATTCAATCGTCTCAATAGTCATGTATCTTTTAGCTCATGTTGGTCTAAGTTAAATGTCGTTTCCAATGTACGTCCGAAAGGTTGGTCGTGTGTCACCTCAACTACCTGACAATTAGAAATCCTAAAATAGGTATTATCTAAATATAGGTAGTGTTTCCCAAGTCCACTATTTAAAACTTCCTTATTAAGAATGTAATTCTCATTTCCTTACTTAGTTTCCATTTTAGGAAATTGACCGAGATATCTTCTTGTACTTAATTCCGACATCAACACAAATATGGCTCGGGTTTTATATTTATCACGTTGTGAATTCATCATGTTGGAAATAAAAGCAGAAAAAACATAATGGCCACATATAAACAAAACTATGCAGAGTTGTTTTTGCTTTTCAGATAGTTATCCTCGAAGGACTATAACGACATAATTAGAATTCTCGGCCGGAAGGCGCGCCTTATTCGACGAGGTCCCCACATTTATCTGCACAGTCTTTACCCAACATCCCGCGTGACTGAGATTCTTGTGCGCGCCAATAAAACTAGAATGTATTAGCTTCCAGTTAGCCAGTTAGACTGTATGCAGACAAATACTACACTATTTATACAGCATGGCCATTTGCGTGAGTAACATTTCTCCCGAGCTCACTCTTTGTCAGTCCGCGGCACCATGACTTATTGCTTCATAAACCACGAGTGCGACGGCTTTTAACGTCGAATACTTTTCAAATTGTTTATTGAAAAGAGAGCTATAAAGTTTAACGAGAAGACGCTTATGCTCCGTCATGACAATATGAAACTCCAATGTGCAATAAGTTTCGTTTTCGCATTTTATTGTGTACTAAAAAACTGTCGAACATTGAAAAACGCGAGTCGATAGCAATAATTCAAGTTGCGGTTTAAGCGCATATCGGCCAAGGAATCTGTCCACTATGGCAACGAACGACGACCATAAAAAGTAGATTTCGCGCGGGCACACGGTCAAGATTTATCGGGTAGAGTCGGCCTTAGATACCAGACAGAATATGACCAATTGTGGACTGCAACGATATATTACTCGCGAAAGAATATAACAAAAATACACTGCTCATCCATGGCGAGTTTACCTTAAGTATGCAAGCTGCGAGTAAGATTGTAGTTGTAGTTATTGGTTAATCATTTCCTGACCTAATACATTTTCGATTGAAGTACATGCAGCTCATGGCAATACAGGAAAACATTTAACGTGACCAGAATATTTATTTTAAATGTAAATGTATGTGATTCGTGTAGTAGCGAGCTCGCTACCGAATATGTGTTGCAGGACACGTCGAAAGAATACGAAAAACATTAAAACATAACATTAAGACTTGCCCTTTAAATAAAATGTTATAATTTTATTCTACAGTGGCAAGAGATTTATATTTGAAATCACAGTTGAATACTACAAAGAATTTCGTTAATCTAAGGTCATCGCTTCAATTAACTAAAAATATTTTCTTGATAAAATAACTTTATTCATATTTCATAAAACTGCGATATCTTATTTTATGATAATTGATGTCCTTTATGCTTCTACATTCAAATAATTTAATTGCATATAAAATTTTATCTTCGAGTGCGTTTATAGGTATATTATTCTATGACATATTTGAAGTCGTTATTTAAGTCTCAAATAAACATTTATTCGACAAAATTTTAAAATTTTCATCTAATCAAGGAAATAAACAAATACCCGCTACGTTTTATAAAGCTAATGGGATGTTTACGTCGGCCGAAAAGCCAGCTATAAATTTTCAGCAGCACTTTATCGGTTTATACCTCAGCGCAACATGACATCTAATTACGGAGCACTTTAGCTCAAGTGGCGCCACAAAGCTAATATACTGTTGTTTTAGCTTATCAGCCTTGGACGGGGTGAGCTGTCGATCGTCAGGCAAACAGTTGGAGTGGCGAGTGCGGCAGATAACACTCATTACGGCAATTAGTGGAGGTAAACACGGACGGCCCAGATACGTGGCGGGCCGTCACCCCGCTCTATGTGTGTCTTATCGACATCACATGCGCGTAATCCCACGACCAAACTTGGGGCCCTAATAATATTCATTAGAAACGGCTTGAGGCTAATATAATGTAAGGCTGTTTCAATTGTCCTGAAAGGTATCAAGAGTAAATTTACTTTAAATCGTTTGCACGGGGCGTTCCAGAAGCGGAATGGGAAATAATGTCATAATGGATATTACCTTCCATATAGGTACGTTCCTTTGTTGGTCATTAACCACCTATGAGCTTGTAGGGAATTGGGATAATTAAAGTCTTAGATCCTTCACGCTAGTCTAGCTTTAGTTTAATAATAAACAAGTACTATTGTAAATCATTTTTTAGGGTATATTATTATTTTATTTTGGCTTACCTATTACTTAAAGACGCGTAAAGTAAAGCGCACAAAACTACGTATCTCTGCGCATGTTAGTTTTAAAAGCTATCGACGCAGATACATTCTTTGTGCTATTGATATAGTCATCAAAAACAAAAGAAAAAAAAAGATTATTCAATCTCCCATGGTTCTAGTTACGTTCACGTGTCTTGGTAAACAATTATACAAGGTAATGTGTTTCCTCACTTTACACAAATCCGTTGTGTTTTATTGAGTACACACCACTTGATGTACCGATGAAGGACGATGTCAAAGTAAATATTGTAAGTTCTTCGCAAAGTACATTGGTACATATTTGTACTAATTGGGTGATCTTAAAATTCCTTACGGAATTGGTACTTGTTAGTCCTCACGTCGCCCAAAATCAACTGACTCATAGCTTTCTTAAAATTGACCACATTTATATGCAATGCGCATACAGATAGAAGCTCTAGAATTTTTAACTATCGTAATTTATAGATTTCTTAGCACATTTAGGGAAATTTGAAGCGAAACATGTGAAACTCACGAAATGTTTCAAATCTCTCTTTAGTACGCAGGTGTTAATTGTTTGAAGGCGTGATAATGTATGTAGGTATTTTATTAGTGTCGCCGTTTGAATGGTAATAAAATGTATCGCGCGAAAGCTGGTTCATACCAATTAGGCTGGTTGCGTGTTTATTGCAAGATAATGTCCTTATATGCGCAGAGACATCGCCACTCAAGCGAGACCTTTCGATAACTGTGTGATTAGACCAACATGTTTGCAAATATTTAATACAATGATACTCAATTTTATACTGAATTTCCGCTAGGTTTAATTTTCTGTACAATTACGTGTTTTATTATATACTCGAACTAATGTTATAAAAGTAATTTCGAGACTGAGAGTAATTTCGTTTGTTGACTGCTGCCTAAACAGCTTAAGCATGTTGAAGTTGTTGTATTTACGTACAAGGACATTGGAGACGATTTAAGTTTATTTTTTATTTTTGGATAGTGGGTCCGTGCGAGCCCGGCCGAGTCGACTGTAAATAAAAAACTCATTCATGAGTGTAGTGACACCGTGTGTAAAATATAAACATTGAGATCCTGAGTTTGTACCTTGGACTTGCCAATTAATTTTGTACCAGTCGTCTGTTTCATTCAGCTATATTTTGTTTCTATGAATTGTTGTTCGCAAACCTTAGATAAACTGAAACTTGTACAAAAAAGAGTATACTTTCCGTTCATATCACTATAGATTTTTTTGAAGGCAAAAAGATATTTCGTGCATAAAGTAAAAACTTTTATCGTGGCAATAGTTTAGAAACGCTGCCCTACCAATAACCGAGTTCGTGTTGATAATAATGGAAATGGTAATGGCGTTTAGAGTTTAGTCCCAACTTTCACCAGTAAAGGTGTAATGTGGGCATTGTTAACTTATTCAGGGTATCCCGTAAGTACGATCAAAGCATGCCGGTGCTTGACTTGATTGTTATTACTATCATTTTCTAAACTATACAAATTTACGAGGTCTATAGTAGTTAAGCGTATTCAAATTCGTATTCGCTCGAATGGCTTCGGATAAAGCGTTTGTGTTTTTTTATAAGTAATAACTCACGTTTCGGCTACACATCGATTGGCAAAGGCAATAAAACGGCTAAGCCGACGCATTGTTTTTGGGCTCCTTATCCCGAGAACTTTCTCGAAGTATCGGATAACATGTGTGATATACACGACGTAGGTAAATATAAATCTCACAGAGTCCTGTGGTTTCGGCGCCCTGCAGTGCGAAGCTTTTATTTTATTACGGCCTCTTGCGAGGTCCTTGCACTTGAACTCAATATACTTAGGCTCCGATACAAACTGGAATGTTGTTACAAAAGGCGCAAACACAAGTAAAAAAGTCGTTCTATTATAAATTGTGATATGTTGGAATAATTTGTGTTAATGAAAAACGTACGTGTCTACTGCATCGACGAGTGAGTTGTTAAGTAAACGTTATCGCTATTTAGGTATACATAGTTCAAGTTCATCGTTCAAAAGTATGAATAATTTAGTTAGAAGCGATTACATAAATACAATTTGTTATGCAAATGTTTTAGACCCAGCGACTTGGCACGCAAAACCTGTCTGCTCTTTTGACGTGTCGATGGTACAAATGCGAAAATTTATTATCGACGCCCCCGATTTACCACTGGCATCATATATAACGAGTGATCCCCATCAGATTGCGAATTTCACGCGATAAAAGTAAACGGCGTGATCGTGTGCCGATAACAGTCGATTCCCGAAACGCAAGCATTATTAAAGGTAAATAGTGGGCAAGAAACCATCGGATCGTAAAATAAATGAGTAAGATAGCTTTTGGTCTGTAGCTCTTTTGCTTAAACACTGGCACCCAACAGTCCATTAAAGAAAATTATTGACAATCATCACTTTGCTCTTAACATTACGCTGTATGCGTTGCCAACATTGCGACATCTTAGAAGTCTTGGGCTTTGGTTGCTTTGTTTGATTTCGATTTTTGACTGTTTATTCAAGTTTTTGCAATTGATATTGCAACATAGACAATAATTTCGGCGATTTTCTGTGAGATCAGAAAGTGAATGATGTTTTATAATTAGGCAATCATAAATAGATAAATTATTTACATTTTTTCCAGGTACCAAGTACCTATCCTATGTGTTAATCCAGACATATTATCTGTGATACGTCCGTTTGGATTCCCCGATTGAGTAACAAGCATAAAAAAACTTTTATACTTTTGAGTACAGTCGGTAACGTAACATATGCCAGAAGTTGGGAGAAGTTTGATAATGTACATAAAATTATTTCAGCCGTTTGATCGCTGGATGCATAAACAAAACGCAACCTTGAATAGAATTAAACCTTGACCTTGGGTTTATACATATTTTTCATAATATTTCTATGGTCTGTGTAATATTACATAAGGGATATTATTTTTGACGGGTACGTGAAGAGAATTTAAAGCATTAAAATAAAATATGGCCGAAGTCGATCTCTGCAATACCTTCGCGTTATTATGTTGTTAACGTTTATCGCTTTAAACATGTTGTATCAGATCGGACAGCTGATATTCAAAATATAAGATTTCCTTGTTACTTCACCGAGAATCAAGTATCTACTTGGATTTTTTATTACTTACTTAATTTTACAAGGACACGCCTTTCCCATGTTTTTATTGACGTATGACAGTGTGATATAAGTATTTTGTAATGGAATAATTAATTAATATTCTAAAATTAAATATATTTGGAAGGCTTGGCTATTTTTCGTACATAATGATATAGCATTAGTCGCAATGTATTACGATAAAGTGTTTTATTTTCAATAAAACATGTTATATTCAAGTAACACTTGAGCAAGCCTTTGTTAAAGACGATAAACATAAATGAAAAATTCAATGGGCGTATTATTTAATCAATTTTCGTATTTACTTTCAACATACACGGCCTCGAAAGCACTATCTACATATTTTTTTAGCAATTCAAAAGGAAATTTGTGCCAAAAATGTTCGTTTATTAAAGATAAATGTATTTCTAATTGCATAGCCTAATATTGAGCAAACGATATTCAATTACACGCAATTATCTTTGCAAATAATTATAATATTGAATATTTACCTAATTATGTATGTGTGATAGCTCGCCATTCATTTTAAAACGTGATCACAGTATAGTTAAAGTAGAACAAGGTATATCCAAAAAAGGAGTATTTTCATGGATAAGAAATATGTATACATAAGATTTATGAAAGTAGAACATGAACGAATATGTTATGGAGAAATTCGTTGAAGAAAATAATTAATTGCAATAGATGTCTCTTTTTAGTGGCAAGGTTGACCAGATTCAGCTCTCTGTCGTACGATCGAAATAATGTCGACTGGCAAGCGACTATGAATATTTCTCACTAGTCGACAGAATTATGCCGGCTTGATGGTAACTGGATACACATATGCTCATCCTGGTACGCGGTAGTGTGTCTATGTCAGGTGTTAAACATTCTGTATGGATGTGATTATCCTATCAAGGGCGTCGTATTTTATGTCGAGATCAAACTAGTCTATATTTCAAACTATCAAAATTGACTCGAGCAAGAGTATATACAATATTTTGGTGCAGCCATATTTGGTGCAGGAGCAGGCGGGACGGAGGGTCACGTTGCGCAATGTTTGCAATATTCATCGTTCATTGTATTACAATAATTGCCGCATAAATATGTATGAATTGAACCCCGAAGACCATACTGCGGCTTTCAAACTGTCAAGTTTTTGTCCCGTAGCCATTAAAAATGCATGAATTCGTCGTCCCAGTTGTCTTGCAAGATGAAATTACAACGAGGTCGGCCGCGGTCGCACCCTAGGCCTCCGAAAGCATTATGAGGTGAGCGTATTATTTTTTATTACTATTGGAATAAGTACCGGAACAGAATAAATTCATGAATATTGAGAAGGGATCACAAGAATTTCAATGTCTTTTTAGACGATCACAAAAACATTGAAATAGTCTGTATTGCTCGTGATCAAGTCAACTTCTATTTATCTATTTACCTAACCGTTGATGACCTCTCTGCAGTATGAGAGCCTGGTCAAAAGCGCTTTGTAATAATCACGGTTTAAAACTTAACCACATAAATATTTCCTACCACGCCTTATGTATATAGTAATGGAATCAAATCCCGAACACCATACTACAATGATACCAATTTTGTGCATTAACTTTCTCCGCAAGGCAAAGATAATAAATTTCAATTTGCACTTTATGAATAGATAACTACGGACTAGCATTGATATAAGTATAGGCTGTGATTACCTCTAGATTGATGACAATAACATTAAGAAGCGTATTGAAATAAATATCGCTATTAAAAACAATAATATCGTCAACTATCTCAAAACAAAATTAAGCAATAAAATACTTCGATCCAAATCTTACCAATTATAGCGATCATTCCAATAAATCAAGTTTTATAGTCTAGATGATTCAGTTACAAATATTGCCTCCAATTATTCCGGCGCTCTGGATTTTAATTTCGCTATTGGAATTTCTATTAATTAAACTTTATACGTGGACTATAAATCGGTTGATAAATCTTAGATTTTATGTAGTAACGAAATCGTGAATTTATTACAATGGCCCCGTGTAATTACTTCTTATCTTTTGGTTCTATAACGTTATTGTTCGCAAGGCTTGTTTTACGCAATTTTATTGAATCACCGACACCACTTAGCAGTCTATTGACGTGCGGCCAATCAAGTGCACGTTTGCAGTTGTGTCACGCACAAATTAATACACATGTTAGTAAATAAAGTATTTATCATCGTCATAAAGGTAATCGTACGGACTTAATTAAGTTGCTCTCGGCAGCACACATACAACAAATTGCGTAACTGTTGCTGGAAGCTTGATTTACGATACGTTCGGAATCCGTTTCCTACTTGCTCATGTCTATACGAATTATATCTATCTGCGAGTTAAATATACCAGTATACTAAATATTAGTATTACACGCCTAATCCGATTTTTACTGCTCTTTGACAAGTCGATGTTTATGTATTTTATTTCTAAATCTCTAATGGACTCTTTATTTCTAATTTGGTGTAAAAAGTTAAAGTATGGATTATAGGTTTTCTTCTTAGATAAATTCTTGCTTAAGCTGCAATTGCTATTTCGCAAAAAACTCATAAAGACTGAGTTAGGTAGATTATTTTTAGAAATAGCTTCACCGTGGTTGATCAATAACATCATCATTAGTGTCTTTTGGTCGGCTGCTAGACAGGGGCCTCTTAAGTTAACCGATCCAATTTCGGTGTGGCTAAGGAAATTGCTTGCTACTACTACTTACTACATTTAATAGATACCCGTTCTCAACTTCTATGTGACACGTACATAGGTACATAAAAAATAAAAAAGTATGGATAATTTTGGCATCAGAACACAGGAGTCACAATTAAGATGAAGACAACGTAAAGACTAGCACTTTCTTTAGTGTACTACGAGTACAGATTTATCGCCAAGATTGAGAGTTCTTAATATAGGTACATACAAGAAAATAAATCATCGGTCGGGAGAAGTGTCGCATCGCTGACAGTGGAAATTATTTCAATAATGTGTTCGTAAACGTTGAAGTAATAAATAAGAAAGCTTATAAATTATATTTATCATACAAAGCATCGTTTACTTCACGAGGTCATCGGCTGTACTACAAAATTAACACTAAGTACTCAGCACAAGAATGCTGCTATGCCTTCCCGATTTGGAATTTATTATATCTAACTATAGATAAGGTGAACATTAAGCTCGATTAGGAAAATTGTAAGCATTGGTTTGTCGGTCGGATCAGTTAAATTGTTGATTTATTAAATATTATCTTTATCTCGAACATTAATCGTTGGCAAGTTAAAATTCTGTTCGTAAAGGACAGTGTTATTCATGCAGTAGGTATTTTCAGTTTTAGTTCCAATCTATTGTATCTGTGATAAATCGTTAGGGCTATTGTTTGGAGTTCTGTTGCAAAACAGTAGCAATATATTTTAATCTTTTCTGGATAAAAACTAAGTCTAACATTACTTGGAAGACCAGTAACAATCGAGTTCACAAGAGCGATGTAAAAATTTATTGTTGTTCCATATCATCCGTTTATAGACTTTTACGAGTGCTCGTATCGCTATTCGTATAAGATGCAGTTCCATTACAAATAAACTAGTGTATGTTTATTTTATATCATCATCATCATCATCAGCCTTTCTTACGTCCACTGCTGGACATAGGCCCGTCCTATGACACGCCATCGGGCTCGATCTTCGGCTCTCCTCATCCAAACGCTGCCAGCCACTCTGCGAATATCGTCACCCCACCTAGTCAGAGGGCGCCCTACTCTACGTTTGCCGAGTCGTGGTCTCTGGTCCAGAAACCGTTTCCCCCAACGGTTGTCAGTTCTGCGACAGATGTGACCTACCCACTATCACTACAGCTTGTTGATTCTTTGGGCTATGTCGATAACTTTGGTTCTCTGACGAATTTATTTTATATCAACCAGCATAATTACACCGATACGAGAACGTACAATACTGCTGTTATCATGAGACGTAGTGTACTATGGTATTAAAAGGTAAGGTGAGAAGGAGAAGAAAAATGCATCGTTAAGTTTTAAAACAAAATAAATACATACATACATACATAAACTCACGCCTGTATTCCTCGAAGGGGTAGGCAGAGGTGCATTTCTGCACCCACATTTCGCCAGGTATGTATCAGTCCCATGTAATAGGGGGCGAGCCTATTGCCGTTTTTTGGGCACATTTCCAGACTCCGTGCTGTTACTGAGAATTTCCTAATGGAAAAACCCAATAACACTTTGCCCGACCCGGGAATCGAACCCTGGACCTCTAGATCGCACGGCACATACTTGTACCGCGAAACCACGAGGCAGTCAAAAAAAAAAAAGTAGAGTATATTTAGGTTTGGTTTATTAAAACAATTATTTGTGCAATAAAACAAGACGTTGGTAAAGAGCAGAGCGAGAATGCCAACAAAAAGAAATGTTCTATTCTTCGAATACATTAGAGAAGTCTTGAACTTCGGACTCCACAATTTAAATTTTCTAATCAAGTATTTTTCTTTCTCAAAATACAGACTAAACTAACATCAGTCAGTGCGGCCGATAAGTTTTGTTAAAATAAAACAAATCGAATATAGCACGCAGAATTTATTAGCTCCAGTAAGCAGTGCGTGCGGTGAATTAGGCGCCTGGCCAACAACTTGTCCGAAATTAATATTATATCAGACATTTATAACGTAACGTAATTATACTAGCAAATGTCAATAGGGGTCTTCAAGAATTGTTTCAAATAGTAGAATAGTCTGACTTATCTTTTCTTTATATTTTGACAGCCCCGTGGCGCAGTTGGCTAGATACCAGTTTGTGAAACGAGAGGCCGCGGGTTCGATCCCCGCACCGACACAAATGTTTGTGTGATCCACAAGTATTCGTTTCGGGTCTGGGTGTTTATAAGGCCGAAAAGGTCTCTCGTAATTCTGATACCCGCGACACAAGACTTGTATCTTAATGTGGAGTCAGAACTATGTATGTGACTGTTGGGTGTATTTATTATTTATTTATTATTATGGTCTTTGCAATATTTTAATAACACCAGTGTTGACACTACGCTACTACATTTGTTTCAGCTAGAATCGTTATGTTTTCAAGATGCACATCTATTTAGTATTTAATTAGGCCATCTCATGACTTACATGGACATTATGTCGACTTGGTGTTGCATGTCGTTTTAATCTTAAAATATAAGACGATAAATTTATGCAACGTATGTTTGTTTTCCTACTAATAAGAGTATTTTATGTAGTTCATAACCTACTCTAATGATATCATATGACACTGCAAACACAACTTTCCTGCACACATATCACTTAAGTAAGGGAATTAAAATTAATTTGATTAAATATTTGTGTAGCAAGCGGAGTTCCCGCAATCATAAATTGAAACAAACATTAATAGAAGACATTATATCAAAGTAAAAAATGTGTTCCTCGAAAGAAATTAAAATGTGACACGAATAACTGTCGTCAGTAGCGACAATAGTTTTAGCGCCGACTCGTGGCAAGCATCAGACGAAATTACTAAGATTTATGTGCATATTCCTTGGAAACGCCTCGACCGACGAATGTACCAAGGTCGAAATATCATTATTTGCAGCATCACAATGACTTTATTATGATAAGTTTTGTTGGTCAGGAGGTACTAAATTACTGGTCACATCCTTACTTGACGGAGTACCATTATAATATATATGTAAGTATGTTTTCTGACACATATCTTTAGACGTCAATATAAGTTTATTATCCTAGGAAAACAGACCGGAAAGTTGGTCTAATTCAATCAATTTTGTTTGAAAATTTTGTAAAATTATTCTAGTTTTTTCAAACCGTCAAAAATCTAGATAAAATATAATTTAGCACGTCTTATTAAAATAGATAACTGGTGCTTGACACGGAAATAGACCCGCCACATATCACATTTAAGATTAATTAGACAGCGAAATGTAGGCAATATCAACAAAAGCTTATATTAGTGGCATCATTTATTACTTTGAAACTGAAAATAACTTCACAGCCGGGGCTTGTTAAAACTTTTCTAGGAACCCGAGCAAGACAAATGTACCAGATGAAATGTTGGAACATGTATTTGCTTTGTGTCAAATTTAAATGAGGAAAATGATGATTTCATTTTCCATCTTAATTTTTAATTTCCTATTGCTGCATGAAGCCGATGTAGCCCTTAACTTCCTAAAGAGGCTCTTCTACATAGTGCAGGTTCGTGACGGCAATAATTGGATGCGATTATAGCCGCTTTGGGTTTTCCTTTTATATAAAGAAGAGTTTATTCCTAAATGGTAACTAAAATATTAAGGATTGAAAATAACGCAGAGGTCTTTGATGGTACACACAAAATATTACAGATTAGTTACCTTCTTAGGAATATGTTGGTAGTGGATTATGACGCGTTATAATCGAGGTAAAAACAAATATTTGAGAGCGATTTGCAACAGACAAAAAATTATGTGTGTCAGTAGAGGTAGCAACAGAGAGCGGCGCGCACGCATGAACAAGCCTTATCATCATATTGTAACATGTCTCGCCTGCCAAAATTTCACATGGCCCGGGTTATCAGCACAAAGATAGGCAAATCCGATAGTGATGTATGCGTGTAATATTGTAATTACAATTTACATGATAAAAACTTAATTTTAGATTGCATACGGCCGTGCCCGTGAACTCTTTTCCTTTCGGCGTTTTTAATGTAATTTTGATTTGTATTATAATTTATTATTAAATAGTTAATATTCATAATATTGTCAGATTAAATACTCTGTGATATCTTAAGTTGAATTAATTTACGCATGTGTATACAGTTAGTTTTTTTCAAAATGTAGATAGTAAATCTATATCTATCTTTCTATAGTATATTTAATCATTGCTTAATGAATATGTTTAGTTCGCAACCTGATCTTAGCTTCGCAATTTAATTAAAGAGATCTTAATAAGATATTCGAGTAAATAATGTATTTGCATATTTACTGTTAACGTTTTCTGCTGTCCTAAAACATGTACTTTCTCAATCTATTTTCACTGCATACTTGTAATGTGTTTTTTAATGTATTCTGGCGAAAGTATTTGGCACTTGGTACTGGTTAGGATTTATACCAACAATATTTGGATTCTATCTGTAAATACAATTTACAATACTATCATTCTTGTAGCGCAGCATACAACTAAAATTATCACGAACCCATTTAACTACATTGCTAATTGCAAAAAAAATACGTATTGAATATCTTTGATACACATGTTCTATTATTTTAAGATATTCATATCGACATATAGAGACTATCAGGTCACTGACGGGTCATCTTGAGTAAGATTGTCACTATCCGGACTGCTATGAATATCTAATTACTAGCACAACCGTGATTATTTTATTAAAACCGGCATGATGGGCCGCCTTTGCACTTGAGGGAAAAACGATTACTTATATTTTTCATCAATCGATATACATATGTATGTCAATCAGGTTCTACCCGGGTATTCATCGACTGATCCCGAAATGAGACACATTTGCGTGGGTGCGTGGTGTATTTCACAACTTATATACATCGCTTTCCAGCTGGATAATAGGACACTAATATAATAGCAGTAATTTATAATTCATTAAAAATCTTTTGCGCGCTTCTCAAGATGGGGATGGTTAGCGCTTACTTGGCGAGTAAGTTTAGCAGCGAATTGCGATAGGTTGAGTATATGATGATATTCCACGTATTGGAGGGCAAGTCTATTGCCGTTTTTAGGCACATTTCCAAACTCCGAGCTACTTCTGAGTATGGATGTAAAAATTCAATTGCCCAACTTGGAGATCCAACTTAGGACCTTTTGACGACACACGCTTGTATTAAAAAGACGCTTCTATTCACTAGAAGGTACAGGTACTCACCGCAGGTCCAGCCTGAGGTCTCGACCGTCGACCGTAAGGTTGTAGTGGAGTGAGTGTGGTTGCAGATGCTCGGTGGCGTGCAGGTCTCGGCGAGCGCGGGCATGCCCGTGCTCGTGCGAGTGCTGCACCACGTGGGAGACCAGCTCGCCGTCGTGAGTCACCTTCACCGGGTGCACCACTTGCACCTGCGACGGGTCCAGGTGGCGGTGGGAGTAGATACCTGTGACACGAAATTTGTAATTAAAGTCGCAAATATAGCCTATTAAATCGTAAAAGAGGGTCGCGACGAGGGGTGTGGGAGGGCAGATATAAATTATTAAACAACATTTTTTGCTTTTTTGGTCTCATTAATATAGATTTTGATTTATGAATTAGTCCTTGTAATAGCCAACGAGCCTTTGTTGGGGCCAGACTGAAGATTGTCTAACGAAAAAGAAAAAGAAGAAAAAAAAAATAAGATTAAAAAAAAATCCTTAAATAAAACGTTGATAGCCTAGAGATTAGCAGGTGATTTAACACCCATAATTTCACATGTCACTTTGCATAGAAACTACGAAGCTACTAACCTACATAATGCTGTTTGAATTCGTCTATTTTGCAGTAATTGCAACTGTTTCTAATGTGACTGTGCTTTCCAGGAAAAACGGAAACAAACAGACAAGGCAGCAGTGACCTGACGGCGCTAATCGCTGATGGTAGTAAATAAATAAAACCATAACGTACGTGCGCGTGGTAACTGATGATGCAAGCTTTAGTGTCACACCATATACGTAATACGATATTCTTAATTAATACTTCGCGAAATTTTTCACCTTTAAATATTTTACATGTTTGTATTTTTAAAAATAATTCCATTGATTCGCGGGTGATTTTAAGTATGTATTATATTTTATTATGTCTTAAGTAAATAATGTTTTGTCTCACTTCCATAAACAAAGATCATTCAACAGAACGAGACAATCGTTTATAATCAAGGCCCTAAGATCATAAATCTTTACATTAGGCCGTTTTCTCACAAGAGATATATCAGGTTAACATCCCTTTATCTATGACATAGAATAACAAAGGTCGCAATAAAACAATCTCAGTAAACATTAAAATGGCTTTGTTTTGATAAAAAAAACACGTGATAATGTAAAATATCGGTCCGCCGGATGTACGGGAGCTGAGACCGTCGAGTCTGAGGGTCAATGTCGCGCCCTGAGCCCTGCCACGGCGCCACACTCCGGCGCCACCCAGCATTTATATTATAGCGTGTTCATTATCGCAGTAATTATACACAAGCAATCTTCCTCTAATTTATTATGTGTACGTGACGGTGTTCACGATAGCATTTTTACCTTTTTTTGGGCCGATACGATCTGACATTTGGTAACTGATTTTTATCTTTACGACATCTTAGGTCACTTTCCATGGTAACTACACAGTACCTTATAGTTATGTACATTTTGATAATTTGTTGACATCTTAATGCACAATTTAAACTAATTTTGTGATATCAAATATGTTAAGTTACTTATTTTTTATAATCCATTGAGGATTAATAGTAGTTTTATCTACTCGTATATGTGTGTTATAAATTGATTGAAGTGTCGATAACTACTACATTAATTTACTTAGGTGCGAATTCCTGAAAGGGCGGATAGACGTATATTTTTATACATATTTTTTTTGTTATCTTTTGAAATCCCACGCAACAGACGGCGAGCGTTTTACCTTTTACCGGGTACATTTCCAGACTCCGTGTTGCTACTGAGAATTGTTTACGGGAAAGCCTTATAACACTTTAGTCGATAGGTGTCAATCATAAATTATGATCAGAGACAATCCTCTAATTGAGCAAGACGACCATCTTCACTATTATTAGCGTCACTTTTCCGGTAAAAATAAATACTATTTAGATAGCGTTTATAAGTATTAATCTAATCAATAGTTACAGATTATGTTTTAGAGTTGTACAAAAAATAAACAGCACAATGCCGGTGTTATCGCTCACACCATTTATTGATGTAATACAAGACGATGTATTGTAATACTATCATATGATTTGCAAACTGATACGGCAAATTCTATATGCCACCTCATTGGTATTTTAAATCCTAGATGTATAATTCTCAGTACTCCGCGACATTTTTCCTAGATAATCATAATTACTAGTTTTATCACTCGTCATATGAACAAATTCATTTGAAATCTGTGTGCTCAGTCAGCGTCGAAGCGGCGCTAGTCACACGATACCCGCTGACTTGTATGGCCACACAAGTTCCACTAGTCGTTAGTATTTTTCTCACTCCATATTCGTCATGAAACACTAGTTCATAAATGATTTTAAATATGGTTAAAATCCACAATTGTTTAGACCGGTTGGCCACGGTTCTAGGCACCCATTAAAATGTACTGCAAAGCGAATTATAAATTTGCCCAGTTTCAATTATTTTAAACTGCTTATGTGCGATTACTTGTTTTTAGTCTAAAGTCAGTTTCCTTGATTAATACAATTAAATGAAGGCGCAATTATATACTCGTATAGTAAATTCTACTTAGAGCGTTTAAAGACAATGAAAAGATTGGTTTCGACAAACTTATTTCCAAGATGCCTACGAATTAATTTTATGGTTTTTGTAATGGAACGCGTGGGTCGTCTAGACGAATGTTGGAACGTTTCTTGTTCCGTGGAAGAGATGGCTGCAATTACAGGCTATTACTATGGGATACCCGCCCCCTGGTGCGGCGCGGCGGCTCGGCGGCCCGGCGGAGCGGCGACCTCCGCGCGTCACACGACAACCGCACGCGTAGGTGGACAACGCACTTTATGTTACCAAACCGTCTCATTTTACCCACCATTTAATGTCACCTATTAAAATTTGTTGAGGAAGACACTGCTTCTATTTCTGGGAATTCTTCGAGTTATGATTGTGGTGCACAACTCGTAAGCAGCCTCTTAAATAAATGGTAATTTTGACGAGACGTATGTAGTAAAGTAATAACAATATATAGCGTCGCCGCGAAGGTGGAACCAAAAGTAAGAATAAATAAAATTTAGATTCAGCCGACCTAATCTTGCTTCGACCTCCTGTGGTTATAATGAGCGAGTAACCTAATAGACATAATTATTTATGTAATTATTACATTAGAATTGGAATTAGAACTAGTATCTCAATCTTAAAAAATCTTCAATTGCTTTTATAAAGCACTCACAGTGTGTATTTTTACTCTGTGTTTCGGTCAAGGCGAGTCATAATCTAGACGTCTAATTGTGAAGATTTCAGTTATATCAATGCGAAACAAAGGTAAGTATAGTGAGCCGGAGTACGTGACTTCCAAAGAAGTTGCTGGGCAGCAAAACTAATTTTGTGTGCACCGATAAATGTGTTACATCACTCGTCGACTATAATCAGTGTAAGTAAACTGAGGTTTTATATCATGATGCGACAATAACAAACGACTTTATGAGTTTCCTGCTAAAGTATATAAAATTTCACTATTTATTTTGTGACTAAATAAGTCTCATTGTTTATACAATTTATTTATATTCCTATCTTTAGCATCAGTCATGATAATTTCTAAAAGTCTGTTTTCTGTGAATATTACACTTTTACTAATATTGTGTTTCTTAAGTGTCGCTTCAATATAATGGGAATGCGCGGCGGTAGAGGTCAATGCAAGCAGATCTCGTATTTGAATAAATTATTTAAATAAAGACCATATCTGAAATCCCCAGATTAAATAGACCAGTATCCACCTACAGAATTCATGTTATTGCGGGTAACCTTCGTAATAAATTGTTACTGAATATACATTAATTACAGACAATCTCCTTTTTAAAACTTATTCTTCAAAGTAGTTCGACTTTATCCAAATTTAGTGATTACAGCGATTTTGCTTGCAATATTACGTCAGATTAATTAGACATGGAGCCTCAGTACCTCGGCTTTGACGGCTTTACGTCACGCGCACACGTCATCACGACGATCTGATTCCCGCCTTTTCTGCACCATAGATAAGATTCGCCGGGCAAATATTTAATTTACGAGATAAGCGAATGAAGATCGTTATACTTTACACTTTCATGCGATAAATTTCGGTTACAATTAAGTACATTTAGACGTTAATCAAACATCACCCAGATAATTTTGTTCTAACTTTCGTTGTGTCAAGTCCGTGTAGTTATTGTTTAACTGTTTAATTTATAATACGTTACTTTGAACGCAAGTTCATCGACCGTGGCTTATACGGCTTTGTTTAATAAATCCTTAATCGAATTGGTGCGAATATTGATGCCATTGCTTTAACGCGTGTTCAAAGCTTTCAGTGCCGTTCACTCAGCAGTAACCCATCGTCTATTTTCGAAGCGTCATTAAATTTGCAAATAGAATCTCTGTGTTGATATACTGCTTATTACATTTTGTACGTTTTGTAACGAGGTTGCAGACGAATTGTCTGTGGAAAATTGAAAAAAAAAAAACTATACACATGTTAATTTTACGATGTAATTCATTCATGTCCATTGTGGTCACGTTAAATAAAATAATCAACTGTATGGAACAAAAAACTTGAAGGTAATCAACTTTTGCAAAAAATTATACTCAAAAACCACTACAACGTACGTGTGGGGTAACACAAATTGTCTTTCGATTACACAGTAAGACAATACGGGTAATTCTATAGTTTAGAGTTTTATCTTACAACCTTTAATAATAGCCGTTTTGTGCGGTAGGTAATGACATTAAATTATTAAATTTATATTTCGTAGACCGAGATCATCGTGTACATTTACGGCAGTCATTATATGGTCATGTGATTATACTATTTGTGTGTTTTATTTCGACTCCGGGCCTGGTATTCAGTTGCTCGTTTATAAACCATAAATTATGTATTTAATTCGCTTCTCGAAAAGTAAATTTAATTTTACTGATTCGAATCTAATTGCAACATTTAATATATCATGAAAACAAAATGACGAGTCAGAAGGACAGGACAGCTTCGCAAAATTCTTCTGTATGATGCATTATCTGTTTTACCCTTGTCACACGTCAGTATTAATTGTTCACGGAATATAATTTTAGAATTTATCTCTGATCAAAGGAAACGGAATTTATAAAACGGTTTTGACGTTTTTCTTAATCCTTTTTTGTTTAGGATGTTCTTATTAATTATCCGGACGACCTTCCTGGCCATTCAAAGTTGACTCTGCCATCATATATTCATATCGCTTGACGGTAGTGCAAATAAATGTCAAAATGTATAAATTGCGGTTCAAGCGGACTGACAATTAGATTTCACTAAAATTTAAATAACGTATTCATTCAATCGAACACATCACCTACGGTGTCAGTTCTTATGAAAAGTGTGACATGAATCCTGGATTAACGATGTACGAACAAGAATTTTCATAAATATTCTCGTCGATGATCACAGGTTATATGCTAATCGCGTTCTTTGCGGAAACTGTGTATATACGAGCACATAGAGGTTGTTACATTTGCTTACCACGTAAGTCGAAAATCATGGGTTGCATATACATAATCTGATAAACTTAAGTAATAATTTAAAAAACATAATTTGTGAGTGCTTTGGAAATTTCAGTACAAAAAGACGTAGGTATATTATGGAGTATAAGTTACTCCATTTTGATTGTATAAAATAAACTATTTATATTTAATAGAAAATATTCAGCTTAATTGGCTAGGCGGGGTGACGATATTCGCAGGGTGGCTGGCAGCGGTTGGATGAGTAGGGCCGAAGATCGAGCCCAGTGGCGTGCCATAGGAGAGGCCTATGTCCAGCAGTGGACGTAAGAAAGGCTGATGATGATTCAGCTTAATATTAACTCAGTAGCCAGAGCACAATATTTTTTTCTCTCTCAATTTATAACTGTTTCCAATAACATCCTCTTTTCCCTCAACACATACATATATATGTATATAGCTAACCCCACACTTCTTTGTGCTTATTTAATTAATATATCTTACTCTGCAAAAATAAAGTTATATGCTTCTTATTGCAGTTTCTTATTCTTAATACAGTAAAGTTGAAAGGATGACTTATTTCCATTTTATTTACGCTTCTAGTTAAATTCCTCACAAATTCATAAGTATATATTTCACGTAGACATGCGTTTAAATTAGACACTTAATATTCACAGATAGATCAAGATATAAGTAATTTTGTAGTTTATCGTGTAGTTTCACGGTTGGAGTACTATAATTGTATTAATTTTCACACACTGATAATCTTAACACGAAATAATATAATTTTAACCATATAACAGGAGTTTAATATTCAAAGATCAAATCTGTTGTAAAATGTAAGTTTTAAGAGCAGTGTGATAATTTAGACAAATAGGCCAGCACAATTTAGCCTATTGATAAAGTCTCTTCTGTATTTTACTCTCTTACTACATGACGGCAATGCGTAATTTATCATGAGTAATTTACTTAAAATATCACTGGAAATTAAATCTTGAGGATGGAAATAAGCTTAACTCCTAATGATTGTTATAGAAGCCTAAACATTAGCTGATATAGACTTCATAATAATAATAAATAAATAAATAAAAATACCCAACAGTCAGTAGTCACATACATATGTAGTTCTGACCCCACATTAGGATACGAGTCTTGTGTCGTGGGTATAGAAACTATGAGAGACGTTTCGGTCTCACAAACATCCAGACCCGAAAAAAATATTTGTGGATCACATAAACATTTGTCTCGGTGCGGGAATCGAACCAGCGGCCTCTCGTTTCGCAAGCTGGTGTCTAGCCAACTGCGCCACGGGGCTGTCAAACATACATTAATTGAAATAAAAAGGCACTCACCAGTGTGTATTAGGTTTCTTATGCTATCCTGGACATGTTGGTCAGCCGCGTCGACCCGGAGGCCGGCCGCGGGCGCATCAATCGTGACGTGCTTCGCTCCACACCACGCCACCAACATTTGGAACAACAAGAGTTTGAACAACGAACACCGCACATCCATTTTGAGTTCCCGAATATCACTCGCACACATATCACAGTCCGCTGCAGCCGTACGATTAGGCTTTAACAAAGTCACTATGTAGGCCTCAAACCACCGGGATATAAAGTTCTCTTGCACTCCGATGTAACATTTATGTAGTTTTGTGCTTGTAGTTGGATATTGATAGGGAATGCATTATTAGCATTCGGCATTGATGTGTTGTCATCATCGACCTGCGAAAGAAACGTCACGTTTAGTCTAAGTTCCCACGACACGTTTGAATGTTTTTTGTACGATAAAAATCACCATTAGACAACTGTCACATCAACTTATATCAATTAGTTTCAATTAGATTCAATTATAATATAAACGAAGTGTGTATCCCAAGGTCGTAACACGAAGGTGGTTATTTTACATTCGAGTAACTTGATCGCATTATGTATTTTTAATTGCTCGCGTAATCGTTCACAAAGTAATAAATGAGCAATAAAACAATACAATAATACCGAATCTTCAACGTAAAAATTTATTCCTATTTTATTCTTATCACACTTGCTCAGAGCGTACGAAAATTATGAGGCCATTATAGATATAAAATTACTGTTTTTGTTGTGCTTCGGTCAATTACATCTTAAAATATTTTATTTAAAAAACATATCTATCGCTTCTAAATACATAATATTTTTACGAACTCACCTTAATAATAATATTTTTTATCACAAACACAATTTAATTATTTTATTTTTTATTGCGATAGTTATATTAATATGGCACGGGAATCTATATGGAGCGTAATGTACGACCGTTGACTCAGCGCGCTATCTCTATATCTGAGAGTAGAGCACTATGTTACATAATAGTTCCTAATTACGTATTATCTTTAAAAGTGCTCTTAAATGTTATCTATGCTTTGTGCTAATTATATCGAGGAAGATTTAAACGTTAAATAATAATTCGTAAAACCTAACGGGCTTTCCTGAATTATAGGTACTATAAGTACCTAAGCTTTATATTTTTAATAGATTTTATCTACCTAATCGCTTTAAACAAATTTAATTTCACCGAAGAATTCAATGTTATACGTCTAACAATTGTTGAACAGTTATACAAACTTAAGTAGTATTTACTATTGTTAATGGATTTTAAAACAGTACACACCTTTACCGTTTCTCCGTGAAGAAAATATCAAATTTCTAAGAGAATCCTACAAGCAGCTAATAATAACAAAAACATTGATGCCTTGTAGCCAGTCCTTAAATATTTGTCTATATTTAACTTTAAACGTAAATTCAATAATTAAACCAAGCCATACCGTGGAACGTTGCGCAAAAACGCAAGAAAAATTCGCTTAAAGGTAAAAACCTACTTGCCTTAACTTTATTGATGCGAAAAAACTGGCCACATTAACTCTTGAATAGTTGACTACTTCTCTTAATATGGCGAAGCTTTCTTCATTGGAATCGGTACAAACACGAATGATTGACAGGCTGCGACGTTTAAACCATAAATACACGTGCGGTTCAGCCCATAGTGTAACCCAATTTTAAAGAGTAAAGTAGCAACGTAGTCTCTATCTACAAACTTTTTGTTCACTAAAATAAAACAACCGAGGGACTATAAAACTTGTCTTTCTAATTGTGTGGAATGCTTTCTTAGAATGAAGAATGATGAAAGGGCGATATTAGGGCCCACGTGCCTCGCGATAACACTGGCGCCCGGCACCTTGGCTCCTACCTCGGGTTACCATATTCAACAATGATTTTTAAGGACTCTTCCATCGAAAATTTATCTGACCATTCTCGGAAAAATGAATCATGGAAGCAATAAATATATATTGTAGGAATTATTATAAAATTTACATATTATATTAATTCTGTTTAAAGTTGTATCATATGTATAATATAGGCTTAATGTTAAATAAGGCGATATTTTAGAAGCAGCTACGTGTCTAACAATGCGTCGTGCGTAAAGGGTTATTGACAATGCCGGGAGACTCCTACAAACACGAGTTACCTGGAAACCCTGTCCCTATGTAATATCTATGTGTTTTTGTTTGTTGGCTGCCTCTCGCAGCCGGTTGAGGCAAATGCACGGCGCCACGACAGATTGTTAAGTTTACTGTTTGCCGAGGCGGTTTATGGGTTTGTCGTAATTAAACTTATATGAACAAAGAATTTGTCGTTTTTTGCCTTTGCAGCCGATCCCGCATTTATAATTATGTAGGTAGGTACTTACGGCTGCTGTACAAAACAAAATTAATTATTAAAATGAACAATCAATTGCAGTACAAAAGTTTGGAATATGATTGCGAGTCTACAGTCGCTGTGATCGCTAAATATGAATGAACTGCAATGTAAACAGAAACAATATCTATGATGGAAATATCATGAGCTGTCGTGGTAAATAAATTAGTTCATTAGGTGTACATACAAACAAAAGAGTGCGTGTAACCACGTGTCAATTTTCATTAGGCGAAGTGTAGCCGCGTGCTCGTGCCAGCGCCGGCCACCTGTATCAAACGTTACGCTTCTCACAGCCGCCTTGTGCCGTGCCACACTGCATGCACACCTGTGCAAATCCTCACTACACTGTCTCATAATAAAATCGGTTGTGTAACCGCGAGGATAATAGGTCGTCCCATATACCTTGTATTCAGAAAACACTCGCTCTCAACAACTCGCAATTTTATCCAACCATCAACTTAATGTTGGTTTTTCAATATTTGACGTAGCCGTCAATAAAACTCAATTATACGAATTCGTTCTAAATACGAATAAAATAAATTCAACTTTGTTAATTGGACAAAAAACGAACAGTGTTTAAAATCGGTAGTATCGACGTCCTTGACTAATTCTGAACAAAACCAGCCGGTCATTACACTTGCAAACAACCAGACACTGCACTATGAAAGTTGTTACATAAACAATTTAATAACTAAAAGTAAAACAATGGTGTGACACGTTGGTAAATAGAGTACAATCTTTACAACTCTGATTTCTCGGTATCACGTTATATCATTGTTATCAGTGGAGATAATATCTGTGTGTACAACGCCTAATCTCGGTGCTGACCCGATTCGCGTCTGGGTTAATAATGACGTATGGCCTAGACTCAATCTCTTCCACCGTCTTAGTCAAACAACAGATAAAGGAGATTTAAGCCCGCCCGCCATTGAGGTCGTATCATGATCTGAAGAGTCCATTAATAATGCGCCGGTGTCAAGGCATGATTCCCTCACTTTTAACGCCGTTGATAATAAAGTAATGTTTAATCTTTACATATTCGTTACCTAATATTATTTCTTAAATAAATGTTAAAGTATAAACAGCAAAAGGGTTTGTAAAGAGATGTAAATGTATGATTGTCTTTATTATAAATAATATGTTAGGTACTTGTATTCTTTGAAAAAAAAAAACAATGGGAATGGTAAGAATTATTACCAGAACACACTAATCCTTAGTCAATTTGAGTAAGGACTTAAAAGACTTATTTTATTAGCAGATTGCGATTCGTGGAAGGCGATCAAGATAATGACAAAAATGTTATTTTATATCTTTGTAAAATCTGATTTCAATAAATACGTGATGGGTGGGTTTTGAGCGCCAAGTATCCTTAAAATAATAAAATACGAGTTTAGGATTCTGAGAAACTTCAGCGCACTATTTGAAAATAAACGTTGTAAAACATCGCAAACATCCGAGCTCAAATGATTTGTAATAAAAAGTATAGACAGACAATTGGTCGGCGCCAAAGGAGTAAACTACTTCTAGTGAGACGAATCAGGAGGTATACGAACTCATAAAAATATTAATTAATTTTACCCGTGTCTCGTGAACAAGGATTTCATTTTATAAATACTTTAAAATAAACAGTTATCGTTAATTAAGTAGACATTTAAAGTCTTCCTGTTAACAGGTATGCAAGCTGTTTAAAATGTTTATTCTCCACGAATAAATTATATTGCTAGTCATTTTAAATTATACAGATAATGAAAGTGAATTTAAGTCATTAATTGTATTGGCTATTTTTATTTTACTACAGTATTTTTAGTATCGGAACCCTAGTTTCGCAATGCAATATGATTTTTCAAAGAAAAAAGTATTAGATCAGTATTAACCAATCCCTGTACATGAGTAATATGGATTTGCCCGGTAGTATCTGTATAATCGTTTCATAATATTAAGTCGATTTAATATTGATTAATTCTATAGGCCAATTAATCCATCATGAGACTAAGCTTAACTGACTTAAGAAATTAAGGACATGTAAAAACCAAAATCAACATGTCTGAGTCCTAAATAAATGTAATAGTGTTTTATATTACGCTTTTACATCTTAACTGCTAAGCCGATTCTGATGATAGAGATACATGGAACTTTGGAAACCGTGACAAGCTGAGAAAAAATTTATTAAAAAGTACTCAGAAAAAATATAGTAAAGGTCAATTTTGATGTCCACGCAGACGATGTTGCGAGTAAATGCTAGTTAAAAATAAAGCACATACGGTACATAGGTGTAAGTAGTACATTATATAACAAAACATTAAAAACATTCAAAAAGTCATTAAACTCTACGTAAGGTAATAGCACTAGTAATTGACCATTTAAGGACACAGAAATTTCTTTTTTAATGCCTAACTTTAATCATCATTCGAATTCAATGAGTGTTTTGTTTTGTTAACTCTGTGCAAGTCTTTTAACGAAACGAGCTAGTATTTTTTCTTGTACAATGGTTGCATTCAAGTAAAAAAATGAAAATAAAACTTAATATAAGAGATTTAGTAGTTGACCACCTAAAAACTAGTAGTTGACCATGTTTTGCATCAGTAGTTGACCATTCAGATTTTTTAATTATTTGTTAAATAAGAAGGCAAATTAAGACAACTTTGCGTTTTATTTGAAATATAATAACAATAACATCCCCCGCTCGTTAATAAATGTTCTGGCCATTTCCACAATCGACCATTTGCTTTCATCGATGATATTGTAGCTGTTTTTTTTGTATAGCTTTAAGTACTTTTCCGGGATAAAAGTTATTATCGTACTTCATCATCATCATCATCATCAGCCCATATACGTCCCACTGTTGGGCACGGGCCTACTCTACAATTTAGAGGGTTTAGGCCTTAGTCCATCACGCTGGCTTAGTGCGGGTTGGCGGACTACACACCTAAGAAATTCCTAAGAACTTTTAGGTGTGCAGGTTTCATCGCGATGTTTTCCTTCACCGTTAAAGTGCGTGATAATTCTTTATCAATACACACATATGCAACTTCGAAAAGTCAGTCATGTGTGCCTGGGGTTTGAACCTGCGACCGTCAAGATTCTCGACCGCGTGCCTAAACCTCAATGCCGTACTTAAATATGACAAATTCAACATTTACTTTTTGCCGAGGCTTTTGTCAGATTCTTAATCAGACAACAGTAGTTGAAAGTTTACGCATATTTTCAAGCATATCGTTAGGACCTATGATGTCAAATTGATCTAGAGTGGTTTCAAATATGTCATCAGCAATGCTAATTGCTGGTGATCCTGGGATCGTCACTAGCACTAGTTCGTCACCAACAGTAATATGTACCGCAGTTGCCGATGGTTCCATTGTGGTTTCCAAAACACCATCATTATTGTGAGAGGATTTTTTTTTTCAGCCGTTCTTATGGGTGTTTTATGAAGACGAACGACATTTACTGCTGAGAGCATTGCAGCTTCAGTATAATTTAGGAATGTACCCCTTTTCCCAGACATCTACAAGGTGAAAATTTGGTTTTAGTAACTGATCGTAACTTACAATAAAGGTGGTCAACTACTAAATAAAATTAAGTTATTGTAAAAGTAAATAAAATAGTTAATTCTAATTGATGATGCCCTTCATATATTATTCCGTACAGTACATTTACATGATACAGAAATTCATCAGAAGTTGACCATCCTGGTCAATTACTAGAAAATCGTGCTAAAACGGAATCAGTAGTGGACCACCCCCACATCTCAATCTTGTAAACAAATTTTCGTATTTTAAATACCCTGTTACCTCAATTAATCCCTAACGAATAAGAAAAGCAAAACACTTATCATCAACAAGGTGACAAAGTTGTTAATATTTAACTTCAAACTTTTTCAATCCTTAAGAAAATTATGACAAAAAATCGAATAATAGATTTACGGTGCGTCAATCAACAAACAACTGGAGGCTATTTTTAATATTTGAAAATAATGGAGTCGTAGTTTGCGCGCTTCGTAGACCACATGACAGCACTGACTACTCAATATGGAATTAGTTTAAAAATATGCCGCGAATTCTTATTTTATCTGTTTATGTGCATTGGTGGTCAACTACCGGTACATGGTCTACTACTAGTGCCATTACCTTAATGCACTTTATGTTTGCCATTTCAAACTCAGCAATTTTCTAGCTAATCGTTTTTGTGCGCTTTATGGAATACGATACAAAACATACATCCAGATCCAGGCAATATTTATACATTAATGTAAATATACTTTTTGCATAGCCACGGCAAATGGACCACATCGGCACCTGAAGGATAGCGTAATGCAGTCGTAGTAAGATCATATCGACTGTCTGAGAAAGACTTAAATAATTCCTCATTAATCGATACAATTTACCTTATGTACAGAGGGCGCTATCCGAGCAGATAAAATTATCACCTTAACAGATTATTGAGTCTTTCGATTTTCAATGTTAGTTGAATTTTTAATCACCAAAGTCTACTATTTTTTCTTCTGCTACAAAACTTATGCACCAATTTTTTGTACATAATCCGCCAATTTGCACTAGGGCAGTATGGTGTTATAAGAGGTCCGTGCGCAGCAGTGGGATGTACGTATATGAGCTGATGTAGAAAACTGGTATAGGTAATAACAGAGAAGACTGGCCACCCGATAATTTAAAAATAGAACAGCCATTTGAAATTCTCCATTGTAAATAAAGCTTAAGAACGGTCGGGTCGGCTATGAGCCGGTCGCATCCGTCATCGTCTCGCGCGCACCGCGTGCTTTGTTCACGAGTCGCGACCATTGTACACGGCACTTCAGACCGGTAGCGCCGGTTGCGCCCGGCTCCAATTATTGCCCTTTATACGCCGGAGCTGCGTACCTTTGAAATATTCTAAATATGCATTCCGATTGTTTATGTTATGCTGTAACCTAACGTTTAATGACACAATTGAACATCATATGACTTTACATTGGAGATAATATCTAAATAGGAATAGGGTAGAGAACGGCACTAGCGCTAAAAATGTTTTTTTTTGTGTCTGTCCATTTACAGGTCATACACATGATGGAAAGTATTGAATAGATTTAAATACCTATTATTTTACGAACAATTAGAGTTTGGTTCGGATTACAATACATGAAAGACAAAAAAATCCAAATTTAAATGTACGGTGATAAAACACGCAGAATCATGGCTAAAAGTGATTTCGATTATCCTGATTGCTAATGCAATCGAGTGCTTTGTGTTGCTCGTGTACACACTCAAATCAAAGCAGAGTAAACAAGAAAAGAGCAAAGAGTGGTCAAGTAAACTAATCGGTCAACTAACTTATCGTATACTCGTAATGTGTGTAGAGATTAGAGATATAGTAAAACTCCCAGTATGTGCCGACGGAACCAGGGTTAGTAACCGTCTTTTTTATACCACCACAGCAGAGTGAACACAATTGTAAGTGTAGAGCTAGTAAAATTATAATGAATGGCGGTTGACAGAATAGTGCCGGCCTAATACATAGGCTAATCCCCAAACTCACACTAGGTACAAATATTAAGTACACTACTTTCTCCTGATACGAAAACACAATATAGCAATTGGTAAAATTAAAAGAAAATTGTCTTAAAACCTATTTGAGTAGATCGTATCAATTACGGCCACATTAATGTTTAAGAATGGATAGACCCTCGAGGCTAAATCATAAATAGTAATCAATATATATTAGTAATAATTGAAAGTAATAACTATTGTCTTTCACCAACGATTCCGAAGTAAAATCTCAGTCTCTTAGAACTGTTTTAATCGGTGAAGGCTGGTAATAAATATTGTACATTTCTCCTTATCTAGGACAAGCATAGATAATTGAGAAGTAATTCAATTTAAGCGAGTTCTTGATTTTTTTATCTAATACGAACCCCCGTACCATAATCGAACTACTTACATAATAAAGCGAGCATTATTTGCCCTGTACCCATTCTTCAAAAATCTATTCGATCATTTTGATTGATACAACAAATCTACATAGTAATTTAAATAATAGTTTTAATTTAAATATTAATTTTGTGACAGAATATATAGATATTCTGTCACAAAATTAATAGACATAATAATGTCATAGACATTATTGCGTATTACATGACACAGGCGACTTTAAAGTATCAAAACATTGTACATATTGAACATTCGTGATTTTTCGCTATTCATTAGGAAAAAACAGATTTAAGAATATGCAGTAAGTGCCAACTCGTAAAACCCTAATAAAAGGCAGATTATTAAAAAGGATTTGCTCACAAACTCACAACATGTACTTAAGTCGTCGTAATATCGCTTCTGTCATAAGTTGTTTGAACAAAGCTATCATAACTTAACTTGATCTAATGTATTCAAATTGAACCAGGAAGTTGTTCAAGGGTATCCGAAGTGTGTAATGGAGTTACTCGCGACGAGTCGTCGAATCAGTTGTTTTTTCACCAGTCTATTGTCTCCGTGGCGAAGCGTCACACTGACAGGCACCATTAGCAATGACAGGAATAAATGGCGGCCGACCGTACTAACCGGAATTCCGACAGAACTATTCTAATTTTATCTGTATTAAATCTGATAGACTATTTCAAAACGAAAGTGAAGTTATGCATTGTACGATTTGATTATTCAAAGATATACTAAAATGACATCAAATTTCTGTTAGCATTTGCGTGTCTTTGTATATTTAAAGCAAAAGCGCTAGTAAATGAGTAAACTACGTCTAAATTTACAATCATATTAAGAACATCAAAGTTGTTTAAGCAAGCCTTGGTTTGCTAGTGTTTTCCGGAGCAGTTAATTTTAAATTTTTATCTGTTTGCTCTACCATCGTATGATAACGGCTAAACAAATGGCAGGAGCTTTACAAGTTCCATGAATTTCTAATGTTTACTGCCTGCTATATTCAGTTACAATACTTAGAAACGTTTAATATCTCCTATCAATTCAATACGTGGTTGTATTCGCCAAAATATGTAGTTTAATGAATTCGTCAAACGTTAAAATGAAAGTAAATTATCTTATCTATAACCTCCATGACGCACACCGCGTCATGTTCGGCTATTGAACTTTGGATCAACGTTGTAAATCGCCTTGTCTCGACTTTGTTTAGCATATTAATCTTATATTAGTTAATAGATAATCACCATCCATCTTTATTAGAGAGAGTGGTTGAATCTGATGTAAACAAATAGATTACTTACCCCTGTCTATACGAAAACTGTGATATTATCGTTATCGGTCACCATGATAATACGAGTACGTAGGCCTCGATTTCTTTCTCTTATGTAACCATATTATTCCTTATCAACGCTTTAAAAACCAGTATACCAACTAAATCTGAATTCGCTAACAATTCTTATTTTTTATAATTATTTTGACACGTATTTTGTTTCTCCCATGGAAAGAACATTCAAAAATACGGCTCGATAAATAATATAAATACGATCTTCGGCCCTCCTCATCCAACCGTTGCCAGCCACCCTGCGAATATCGTCAACCCACCTAGCCAGAGGGCGCCCTACACTACGTTTGCCGAGTCGCAATTATTGATTACCTTATTAGTCATTAATAAAATAAAATATATATTTTATTGATTTTTATACCAATATTTAAAAGAAACTATGGTAGTCCGATGAAGTAACCGAATTCATAAGTAATTGATGGGAAACGTCACGCTGGCTTTAAAACTCAAATGACATTAGTAAAAGTAACTGATATTGATTTGACAGTTGATAGTTTTATCTTCTTGTGTAGTACATTATCAGATTCTGATATAACGCCTCCGTAAACTTTCCGAACATTCTACTATTTTACATGCAATGCATTCATATTTAAAAATATTGTGTAACATCACCAAAGAAAATTGACGCTCCTCATGCTGATAGATGCAGAACATGTTAGCAATAAATAAAATTTGAAAACGAGAATAGTTTGTACTTTTGACATTCAAACATCGAACTAGTCACCTAACGATAGCCTGGTGCGAGAAATCGATCTGAGTGGGCCATTCATCAGACATGAGTCAACATAAGAGATTGAAGTGGAGGTAGGTTCAGCGCGGCCAACACTTTCATTGTGAATTAAATTATGAATAATTCATGAACGGCATTGTTTATTGAAGTGAGGGCTTGCCTGCTCTATGTATATCTGGGATAATTGTAATAACTTTTAATCTGAAACCGATCTTTAGTACACAGATACCGTTCACGAGCGCGGATCCTCTTTCCGCGTAATTGTACGTCACGATCTGTCAGTAGATGTTTAACAGTACTACTTATCAGTACTTTCAAGGTAGACGGTTTCTAACAGTTACACTTCATGAGCAAATGTTAGTCGTTACTTTGTATTAAATTAGAGATCATTCACATGAGATATACACCAAACGAGGTTATACATCAATAATGTAATGTAATAAGTTAATACTTTAACGGTGAAGGAAAACATCGTGATGAAACCTGCGCACCTAGAGGTTCTTAGGGATTTCTTAGGTGTGTAGCTTGCCAACCTGGACTAGGCCAGCGTGGTGGACAAAAGCCTAAACCCTCTCAGTAGTAGAGGAGGCTCGAGCCCAGCAGTGGGACGTATATGGGCTAATGATGATGATGATAAATTAAAAATAGTTTACGCGTGGAATCAAAGTTGAATGACACTATAGGTTTTCTTAATTCATTTGTTTACATATAAATGATATGTACCTATATCGAAGCGCTAGGAGACATGAATGAAACCCGAGTAGAGCAAGCGTTTGATGACATGGCCTGACATGTAGCTGTTTCCACTGATGACCGTGAGTTTCGTAGAATAGCGTTTTAGGATCGCATACGCAAGTATTCGTGCATGTAATACATTTTGAACGCGTAGGATGAAATTTATCGGAATACGTATCTAGTAATGTTCCATTGTATTCGATAGCCAATAGAGATCATTTTTATTCAGGTTACAAAACGTCTATCATAAAAAATCCCTAATCATAGTCATTATGTTAATCTAAAGTATACTGTGTTTGAACATTTATCACAATATAAATTACGACATGAAAAATTAAAGAGGCCAAAAGAATAGATGGTGGCGATGTCATTTATATTTTGGCGCGTTATCATTATAACCATCTTTAGGAAAATTAACGTGACGAAACAGCGACAACAAAGCCTCATAAACTATAATGAATTTTACAACACAAATAAACATCGTTAAGGCAATGTTTTGAAATTGTTGCAAAATTTTACACCTTATGTTATCATAAGTTCGTTAATTTGAGCACTTTTAAAAGTTGTAACAATTAGCGTAGTGTTTGTTCAAAATAAAAAATGTTATTATGTTTTTATTTCTTGCTTTTTAATCACATGCAGGCGATCATCAGTAAATGTTATTTGTTAATGAAATTTTTACGAAATAAACCAATTGAATGTATTTTTTATTTATTTTTAACTGTATCGTAAAAATACTTGAAAAACATTGCACCATGAGTATGAACTATGGCTAATATTGCCAAGCTATTCTATACTAAAATATCTCTATTGAGAGACGTCAAGAAAAATATTGAACAGCAATTTATCAATTTTGCTTACTTGTATCGTTTTGGATTATTGGAATGTTGCCATCATATTAATGGAAAGCCGAAACACACATTTTGAAATAAAGTAAATATGAGACAGCATAGGAAGTGTTTTCCCCTTGTAATGTTACAAGCCTGGCCAGAAATACTAATACTAGATATATAAAACAAAAAATATTAATGCATGTTCAATAGTTTTATTTGGCGGTCACTGTCAAAGTGTCAATATGTGCATACAGTTTTTAAGTTTTGAATACATTAATTAAAGAAAAAAAAACACTGGATACAAAATATATGTGATAATTAAAAATTTAATTTAATTTCATTAATTTTATCATGTTAAATAGGTACCTTAAATTATTTTGACACCCGCTGACTAAGAGATAATTTGTGACTCCGAAGCGTCACTAACAAATTCCTCCGACATATTTAAATAATGTATGGCGGTTCACTAATTAAATATTACGGACATGGTTTCACTTGTATAATGAATCAGATGGCATGGCTTCTTATGCTTATACCCATACACCGGTTTTAATAGAAAGAATGTTAATGGGCCAGCAAAATAATGTGGGTCGGACCGTTGCGTACGAGCATTGCGTGTGAATTTTGTGATACGTGTTTTACATAATAAAATCCTTTTTTTATTCGCAATTTGATTGATTCTTAAATTATACATAGAGGCACAGACATATCGTTTCGCGGTATTTTTGCATAGTCTAGGCCCTGAATTTAAATTTCCGTCCTGTTTTAATGAACCGATTGGTTTTGGTAATCACGTTCCCTCAATAACTGTTATTTAAGCAGCCATTATTAACGATCTATACTTAGATTAGCAACTCTAAAAAACTTCAACGTGGTATTAACTGGAAAAGGTCAAGTGTCGTATTTAGTGTATTTCCTAGAAGGTTTATTTTAGTAATTTGTAATAAATGATTAAAAGTCATATTAACAATCACGAAATCGATACTGAAGACCCGTCAATCATGAAGGCAGACATACAAAAAATACATGACCCTTGGTCAGATAATATGTATGTTTATCCATAAGCTATGTTAATTTTTGCTCATTTAAAATTGAAACGTGATTCGGGTTCTTTAAAACTTGAAGTAATTATTATAGAAAAAACAACATTGACATAAATCTTCCAAACAGGTGTTGTTTTAACTTTTTTGAACATCTTTATTTTAATAATGATAATAATAATTTATCTGGAAATTAAAAAAAATATATGTACGTGGTAGAGTCATGGATACAGACATAGAAACAGTCAGAAACGGGATTCTCTTACGCTACAGAGAGCTTTATTCCCCACAATATTTGTGAATATAACAGTTAACGCCAGACAACTAGAAGAAGTAGAAGAAAGACGAAGAAGAAGTAAAGAAGTTCCGATTAGTTCTGTAATTGAATCAGCAAAACTCTAGGGAGAGAAACAGACCTGGAGCGCGTTAGGAGAAAATATCATCATATATGTATGTATATCGTATATAAAATATATCCAGAAGTTAATAGCTAATTGATTTGTATATGTAAATTATTTAAAAAAAAACTCGCGTAACATGAAGTAATTGCATATAACATTGTAGAGCGATGCGGCGCACGCGATAAAGGTGTTAATTATATTGTCAGTGGCGTACGAATACGATTTGCATGGATCGCGCGGGAACGAGTGCTGACTTATCGAGTATCGTGCGAGAGTTTGTCGCGCGCCGTCTGCTATCCGAGAGCTCGCCCGACAGTCACGGAAATAGGGGCTTTTTATACGATTTTATCAATTAAGATTGTGAACTTTTACATGCTCTTTTAATTGATTGAAATAGGTATTTAGTTTGCAATTCTTTGACATTCTCTTGGGCATTGTATTATACTACACTATACACAGACCAGAACTACGTGTTATTTATTAAAAAGTAGCCAAACTTTATGGTCACTTCCTTGGTAAAATTGATTGTGTGATCCATAAAATTAAAATTAATTAATTGCGATTCAGTAATCAATAAGTTAAAGTGTAATATTAAATCAAGTAATAAATTATTTTGGACTACCGCGATATTGATTTATGCAGCCTGTAAATTATCTTATGTGGTGAGGAATGCGTGACTTGGCTTGCCATGGTTTAAGCGAATTACGAGGAAAAGACGGAATCTTTTCGTTTCTGGCTATCCCACTGGGAAAATATTTCATACCGGCTTTCAATGAAACCTTGGTAAAGCCCATGTTGAACGAGCTTACACAGACTAGTCACTTCGAGGAAAAGAATAACCAAGGGTTTAAAAGTAATTAAATAAATGTATCACCTGTTTCGTTTTACTTTAATAAACATTTTATAAATCGTTATTAAAAATTCAATTAAAATTATTCATTATCTGACGTCTTAACAATTTCCTGCGTTTATTGACTGTGTATTCCCCGTTTGTCACACAATTATGTATTTTGTATGAATAATCAGACCCTGAATATAACCTATTTACACAGTATCTATTATATTTGTCTAGATAACAGCTGTTACATGCTTTATATAGATTCTGAATCATACCGTCAGATTAGATGGATATGGAACCAACTTAATATGTCGGGAGAAATATTATCGATAATTAATTTGTGTTAGTATGATCTACAAATATTTGTTTCGGGTCTGGGAATTTGTGAGACCAAAAAGTATCTTATAGTTTCTGATACCCACGACACAAGGCTTGTATCTTAGTGTGGAGTCAGAACTATATATGTATGTATGTGACTGTCGGATGTATTTATTTAATTAATCAATTAGACTTATAAACCATGACTTTCTAGGTTTTGTATTTATTTGCCAAATTGGTTTTTCGAATCTAAAAATACGAATTAGTCTGCCTGAACTGAGAATTGAAACATGGATGTCACGGTTCATATCTCATCGACTCTACCAATACAATAAGGTGATTACCTTGACCCCATAAAATTTATAAAAACTATAATTTTGATTGCGGCACTAATATGCGTTGTCAGATTAAACGCTCTGTAGTAATTTCCCGGGTCATACAAAACTAGGTCTTTCGTTAGGAAATTCTCAGCGGCAATGAGTCTAGAAGTGTTCCCGGTGAACAACAATAGACACGCCAAATATTTAAACCAAAACGTGGAGAAATTGATTTATCATTTTAAATTGAATTTTCTATTGTTCTAGAGTGGACACTGCGGCTTGGCAAACGTAGTATAGGACGCCCTCTGGCTAGGTGGGGTGACGATATCCGCAAGGTGGCTGGCAGCGGTTGGCTGAGGAGGGCCGAAGATCGAGCCCAGTGGCGTACCATAGGAGAGACCTATGTCCAGCAGTGGACGAAGGAAAGGCTGCTGATGATGATGATGAAGTGGAGAATTTATAATTTATGAGATAAATTTAAATTTAATATATGTTAACATTGCACATCTTTAATTTAGATAATATTGTTTGGCTTTTTGCACAAAATCCACTGTTGCATATCTGGTTAAGGTTCGGAACGCACTGACCTTAGTCGCAACTCGATAACGGCTCGCTTTACAATACACAAACATTATCGTAGTTGTTTTGAGTTTTACTCGTATTACATACACACTGTATCCTTACGCTAAATTTATTTTGTCGATGTTAAACATGTATATTTAATAAATAACGAGGTTTTCATAATACTAACCGTGTTAAAACCTTTTTTATAATGTCGGCCCTTTCTAGCTACGCTTGGAAGAAAAAATTTCTCCTGTATGGGGTATGACTTGAGAAAGGTGGCGGGTAGCGGATGGATAAGGGCTGCTCAAGACCGGGATGGTTGGCGCCTACTTGGGGAGGCCTTCGTCCAGCAGTGGACGGCGATAGGCTGAGAATTAAAAAAAATGGGGTTCCTTTAACCGCCAACCCGCACTAGGGACGTATATGGGCTGATGAATAAATTTGGATCCCTAATTTCCCAACTTCTCCAGTCATTCGTAGTATTAATTCCATTTCCTCTTTTTTATGATTCTCGCTTCTTAAATGTAATAGCGAAATGTGAGGTTTCCTATTTCCTTAGTCAATAAATAGATAAATATATGCTTAATATGCAGAAACAAAATTGTAGTATATACATAAGTAAACAAAAATCTCCTCAGCTTTATACAAGTAATATTTTTATTATCCGCCACAGTAAATCTGTTTCCGTGTCTGTATCAGCCCATATACGACTCGCTGCTAAGTTCAAAATAGATACATCTGAGACTCTAAGTGTGAAACGAGTAGAAACAACAAACCAGTAGAATCATCCTAATACGAGTATTAAGGTACAATTTGATAACAAGAGACAGACGAAATAATTCAAATGCGCCCTGATTAAAGTTTTGTTAAAGTGATCTAATGTATTGACAAGAGGTTTGCTACTTGAGAATTTTGCGCTACATATTCAAGTATACTATTTAATTCCATGGTAAAATTGTTCATCTTTTATTTGTTCATATCAAAACGACGAAGCCTACCCTATTGAAACTTGACGATTTACCATACTGTGAGATACAAAAAGTATATCAAAAGACGAGAAAGAATATCTTTCACCGCTCGAAAAAATGTACATTGTCCGATTGATGCGATGTACGAGTATGTACTTGCTCTATAGCGGGTATACCACCTTGTATACGGTGGTCGCAATCCGAACAACCACGACTATCTTATCACCAGCAAATTAAGTGTCTGGCCGCATCATTCAGCGAACGAAAGGTTTAAAAAAAGAAAAAATAACAGCTTTATCATTGCTGTCGAACCGACACATTAATTAACATACTGTAACGTTACAATTATCATATAACAATTTAACGTACCCATAAAGTTAAACGAAACTTAATCAATAAACGAAATGAAACTATTAAATATTTATAAGAAAAATAAACTTAATCTCATGATAAAACAATTTATATGTTAAGATTAAGAATAAAACCAACGAAAATAAGATAAACAATGAAAGCATTAACAAAGAAAATATTATTTTCTTATAAGTGCATTGAATATGTAAATAAACGATGGACCGCCTACATTGATTATTGGTGGCGGTATAAACTTCAGCGAGTCGGCAGTCGTCGCCCACTCACACAGCTATGTACATAAACCTATTTATTTTTGTCTTGTAAACGGAACATTACAGATGGCATTAGTCTGTACAGTCGAGTTTTGAATTTAATTACTGTCAAGCCACATCCATTACAGGGCAGAATCAATTAATAAAGCACGGAGAATAAGTCGATGTAATTTGTCCAGTATTTTATTATGAAGACGTAATCGTAACGGCGGACATTTATTGCGACAACCGGCTCTTTTTAACTTGCTCCATGAAAATGTATAAGGGTTGGTATAGGCTTCCTAGTTTATTACCGTGGTCTTTAAAGATAATAATTAAAAATAATGATTTATTAAAAATAAATTTAATACCTTACAGTTTCGCAACATTGATTTCAATTATATTCATGAACCGTGCAGTTCCGGATTTGGTTTCAGACTTCTCGCCAATCTTTATTTTTCGTTATGGTTTTTGTTTTGAAACTTGATCTATTTTTCGGTAACTTTGTCGTCAAACAGAGGTGGGACCGTGAATTTATAATCTTTACAAAAATGCTTAAAAGTGTTGCCCCAAAAGCGTAGTGCCGTAAAGCTAAATCTCTTTCTATTGTCCTCTCCAGCTGCGGTGCAATATTTATATACACAAAGATACCAATTTTTATATATTAGTACGAATATCTTACTGATATAAAGGAAATTTAGCATTTATGGTTTACGCACAAAGACAAAAAATACGCAGTATGCAAAACGTAATAACCTACGTCACAAACTTGCTGACCGCCAAAGTATGAAATGTTGACAAGAGAAAGAATTTAAATAACTCAATAGGTACTATACTGCGTGTAATATACATATAGCGTGTGAAAAGAACAAGTTTAATTATTATCGGGTTTTATAGGATAATAAGAAATTAACCAACTTTAAGAAAAAGTCTATTTCGGAACATTCGTGATGTATATATCTAAAGCGCGAAACCCGTTTTTGAACGCACAACAATCGCTCGTATAAAATGAAAAAGTGAAATAGGATGCTCCTATCTGCATCTAACGAGAAGTGTAAGCGCGTAGGCCGAGGAAAGGATCCATAAATCTGTCCCGTCTGTCGAGAGAAAATCGTGAAACGAAAAGTACTCGGATCTCGGAACACTTGGAGAGCTCGTGGGCGGCCTGAATTATTTACGACCTTTTACCAATATACACATTACAATTAACGACTGCGATTGTCCGACACCGTTAGATACCAGTGCACATTTTTCAAGGAAACTCCATGACTTGCCTAGCCGATGAAGTTCAATTTTAACATTGTTAAATAAGTGAATAAGTATGCAACGTGTGTACACATAATTTTTATGTAAATTTAATAGATCTTGTCGAATACGTGGCTAATGTATTCCGTATTATTACAATTTTAATCAGTGTCCGCGTTTACTTGTGTGCGTTTGATGATGCTGTTTAAATATATATCGAAGAGAGCCCAAATGAAGAATTTTATGGGATTTTCTTAGAAGTGCTCGAGACGTCCATTTCAACATGTTTTCATTTGAAAAGCGCTCATATATCGAACAGGCGGTGTGCGAACACCTGACAACGGACACCAAATTACTTCGTAAACTGTTTACGAGTTGGTATCTTCGTAAACACAACTTCCGTATGCGGTTCGGCCAATACACTTTGTAAAAAAAAAGATAAATTTTACGATTTTTATACGTCGAAAGTGTGTCTGCAATAAAATTTATGTTCTCAGAAATAAGTTTTATGATTCAACTCTGACCCGCGCTAGTGGTCTGCATTTAGATAGCTCGTGTGTAAAATATAAAAAAGTCTTATCAATAAACATACGAGAATGTACCAATTTAATAATACGCATGGTAATGTAAACATAATGTTTCGTTTAATGCTAAAATTGGTCACAAGTTTCATTAATATCTTTCTCTCTGTAATTAAGATTTTAACGGATCCAATCTCTTAAAACTTTTTTATCAGTGACAAAAACACAAATGTTTTTACCATTGTCAATTAAAATAGAAAACTTTAAGCAATAAACGAAATTAAATGAATATACCGTTATGTCTCTTTGCTCTAATTACGGAATGTAAAAAACTTACCAACTAGCTAACACTTATTGGAAATCGAGTGTTTGGCCAGTGTCATCAGAAAAGTGCGCTATTGAGTTGTGTGTCAACATCTGAACAGGGTAAGTAGCACGTTTGCTGTGTTCGAAATGAGTTTCTGTAGGCTACACCGGCACCGCGCCTCCTTTGTTTATTCTACTGATTAAAGAATAATGATTTTGTTAGAAACCACTTAAGTGGCGGGGCTGTCATATTTTTCGACACACACGAACGTATTTTATTTCCACATTGTTTATTCTATCTTCAGGCACTTAAATATTCCACTCAAAAAGTGGAATAACTTGTTTGTTGTATGCAAAAATAAAGTCAAATTACACCCAATTTTGCAATTAAATAAGCAGTATCAGACGAATATTTCATGATTCATTTTTTGTGTTTAAAAAGTTATATTTACATACAGATCGTTTCACACACTCTCGTATACCTAGCTATTGTTCTAACTTTCTATATTGTCCGTGTTTCGAATATACAAAACCTTATAAGCATTAAGACACTTCGACATTTGAAATCCATTGTAGCGTAAACATCATTATATAGAATTGGTAGCTCAAATTCGTAGTTATAAATGTTATCTTTAGTTTATTTTTCTATACGATGTTTGGATAATATACAACTTCTGACGACATTTCACTAGTCTCATTAGTTGCAGCTATTATTATTGTGCAACAACTAATTTGTAAAAGAAGCAAAACAGTTCATCGATGAAAATAAATGGCAATATATATGTAATTAGTGCGTTAAACAGGAGTTTTATAATTAATAATTGAGTAGCCATATCTCAATAAAGAGATTGTAGAAAAACATAAATATTGTAAAAAATACAATACGTTAATTGTATCATAATTCATCAATTAATTAAAATGTCATCGGGGTAAAATGATGACAGCTAATGCCATGGGGCGACTACTACGGCTGGCTTACTATTGACTTAAATAAATCTTAATGATTTAATATCATCATCAGCCCATATACGTCCCACTGCTGGGCACGGGCCTCCTCTACAACTGAGACGGTTTAGGCCTTAGTGCACCTCGCTGGCACTTCTAAGTAAATAACAAAAACTTTTAGGTGTGCAGGTTTTCGGACGATGTTTTCCTTCACCGCTAAACTAAGTAATATTTCATTATGTGATTTAATATAGTACGAAATATTGTTATTTTTAATAGACAAAAATAAAAAAAAAGCCAAAGATATGGCAAAACTAGAATAAACTAGTTTAAATTGAAACATAAATTATATCCAATTATATGGGTACCTAAACTAGTTTGGGATACTAGTTAAAAAATTTTTTTTTGTGTTTGTACAGAAAAAGTAAAAAATGTAGGTACATATTGTTCTAGAAAGAATTAGTTGATGTATGTATAAAAATTGTGTTAAAATAGATTTCTTTATTTCTTTTCTCCATTTTGCGATATGATAAAAATGAAAAAAAAAGACACAACAAATGTAACCGATAACACAATAATTTTGGGGTCGCATATTTCAGATATCTCAGGTCAACTTTGTATCTGGAACACGCGATTTTTCTTTGTACATCGAAATTAAAACAAATTACGTAGGAATTATTACTAACAACAAAAGTGATGCGTAAAGGTTACAAAAAAAAATCAAGTTTTAAACCATATTTGCAAAGAAATACATTATTCAGTTTTACTATTAATTTTATATTATAGAATACTACAAAATTACAATTTCGTATGGAGCACCAGCTGGCTTATTTTTTCGTTTATACAGAACCTACTCGTAGTAGAGCCGATAAAACGAAACATACTAATTACAATAAGAGAATTATTAATAATTACAGTAAGTCAAAATCCAGCATATTTACATCTTTCACGGGTATATACTTTTAAATATAATATCTTTTGGATTCACAATGCCACAGTCTACTGTGTACCTTGCTATTACTTCGATTGACTTACGGAAACCTATTTACACCAATAGAGACTTCTAGATGAATAAAATGGAATTACGTTATCGTTTATCAAATCTAATAAAGATTGGAAATAGTATTGCAAATCAGGTTGCAGTGCAGATCCGGGACCATAATCTACGGCGATGCTACACTCATGTTTGATAATACCTCGGAAATATGATAACCAAGTGACGTTTGCTATCGTTTGTCGTCAAGTGCCTTTTGTTTTTCATGTTGTGCGTAATCATGATAGTCACTCTCTTCTCGGTTACTCGTATAGTGATATTTTATAAGGTTGCCAAAATTAGCACTTCGACTGGCATGTTCTCCAAGTAGCTTTCCATGATTTTTTTTGTGACGCGGTAAAGTACCTACATGCAAAATTTTTGCCAAATATAGAGCGTGAAAGCGAATAGTCAAGTAGACAGACAATACATTGTATCATTGCCGTATTTACGATATTGAAATATAGATTTACTACAACACTATTTAGTACTCTCTATCTGGATATAAACCGGTATTTTACACAACATTGAAACACCGTCTTATCGTCAATATATAATCTGCAAATGTTTAGCATAAAAAGGGAACGGTAGCCGTGATCTGTGTTATTTGGTGGAGGCCCAACAGTTAAAATTTAACGACTTGGTTCGCGTACAGCGCGGCTTAAAATAAAAATCTAATACAACTGCGCGTAACTACGTACATATGTATCTACATAGTACATACATAGCATATAACTATGAATCAGGCATAAAGAAATACACCTTGGATGCGGCATATAAATGCACGTATCGAGTCACGATCAATTGATTTCTATTGTTCCACACATCGTTTAAAATATGTATATAACTGCAAAAGACATACATGCAACATTTTAGTAAAATGTAATTTCAATAGTGCACTATATATAATACGTACAATTATAAGAAGAAATATTTATTTTTACCATTTTGAGAAATGTAATACGATTACATGCACAGGAAGTTATAATAAGTGCCATAGTTCGGATACTCGATTAAAAAACTTAAAGAAAGTCTTTGAAAGAATATTCCATGAACATGACACACGCCAGCTCGTATGAATATTTTTTATACACTCGATGTATCTAGTCTATTTTGGTTCGGTTCGTACGCGTGCAAGTTCAGGGAAACCAGACGAGGAAATGTTTTATTGAACTGTGAAAATTGGGCCAATGTGTCAGCCTTCTGTTTTTAAACACATAATTTTTGCTATAGGAACCATAATGTTTGGGACATACGATATGTCGTGTTCATAGATCAAGATATATTTCGAAGCTTGAATTGAGGTTGAGCTATACGGGTCCCAGCGGATTTAGTGCTGTTCTAGTTTGCACATTCGGATACAATCACGTACGACCCAAATCTATGGAAACATAGTTGCAAACTGGAGATCATGTTATGTTGGGATATTTAAAAAATATATGTATAACAACCTTTAAAACCGATCGACTTCTCATTATTTAGTTCGTGAACCTTCTGTAGTGTTATATTTTAAAGGACGATGACGTTGATATTGATTAAAATTCAATTAGATTGACGTGATTCAACCTGACCTATAAAATAATCTTCTATCAACCAACTTGAATTATTAATCATAAATAATGTCTATACGTATACAAATACAGCTATGTCCACGAATAAGGATTATCTTACATTTATCTTCCAAACAATTTTGCTTCCTTCTGCTTTATATATGGTTATCAACTTTGAAATACTCGTACTTTCTGATCCAACACAGCCTATCTATAATACACTTGATTAATAACTTACAGCACATGTATCGTTGTACCTGTTAACGTATTTACAATGGCATTATGCAGATGATATTACTATATGTATTTCTATACATGCGTGTTCACACGCTCGCGTCAGAACATAAAAACTGCATATATTACATAAAAGAAGCTACATATACATCTGATAAGACTGGTAGCAACCAGAACAGATACTAAAAATGTGTAAGTAATTACCAAGAAACATTCTACATTTTATATAACAAAGCGTTGGCTTACACTTAGTGATCCCTGCATAGACACGTAATCTAATCCGCGGCCAATAAATCACAATACTTCCAAATGTAACACGTATGTACAACAAATTCGTAACAATACTTCAACAATAAGTAGGTGTAAAACACGAAGGCCACAAAGCCAAGTTCATGAGTGTTCGTTCACCGACCGCTCTTATCATTACCATTCAATGCGATGCTCCGGATTATTGCCGGCGCTATATAATTCTAACACGATACCATTAACTTTTATTATTGTATTATACAAGGCAGCAACTTCAACACTGAAATAACGCAAATATTGCAGATAGCCCGTGACAGATGTGTTCAACACGATTGGAACTACAAACATTGCCAAAATTTAACAAATTGTGCAATAATTTAACACTCGTTCCATCACTAGCTCGTATTTATTAGACCCTTTATTGAGAGGCATCCGAGATTGCGATTCAAATAAACAAACACGAGATATATTTGCTTATTTTTCTTTGGTGGAATCTCGGAATCGTTTAAATAAATACAAATCGAAGAATAATATAGAGCATGCGGATTTGGCTAACTATAAAATGTAAATGTTTTTTTTGCAACACAAAAAAACTGAAAGTGAAACATTATATGTATTAATTAATATTTACAGATAGTGTGCCGTATTCGTGTTATCTTGGCCTTCAGCGGGGCCGCGTTTCTGCGCTCGGTACCGAGTTCACGGCGAGGGCTACATTTATTGCTTCAGTCCATTTAACCCATTTCATTGACGTAATAGCACCGTCGGTTTTATCTCGGTCTGCCGATGCCGGTTGCCGGGGTGCGTTTTTTTTATGTATGATTGCAAATAGCTGCAGCAAACGATTCTAAATCTGCATGTTATTTATTGATTCCGCCGATCGCAATCATCGCGCGGCTGATGCATTGACATGAGAAGAAATGTTGCATAGCTTTTGCACCCATTTCATTTCTTTGCCATCTTAATACAAACAAATGTTTGGGTTGAACATTTGTGTGACAGTAAAACATAAAGCACTCTTACAACTTTATTTAATTTTAGACGTTTCGCGTGTCGATACTTAAGACTTGTTTTATTTGAATTGCTAATCAGCGATATGTATTTTAACTAAATAAAGTTAAACAACAGCCTTTTACGGGCGTCATTACGGGTAAACGGCTGACCTCCAAGACGAACCCGACAGTTCTCACGAGCCTAACGCGAAAATTAACAACTACTGTTTAATTGAAATAAACTGCTGTAGGAGGTGTTTCTGGGCCAATGATGTGACACTATTAAACTATTCCATGACTAAGGCGCCATATGACATGTATATTACTCTCAATTTGAAATTGATAAAATCAATTTAACAATTAAAGTACTATAAATGCCTGAGAACAAATGTTGCTTAAGATGAAGTAAGCATGTTTAAATGATCGTGAGTGTAGAACAAAAGGAACATAAGTGCATACATTAATTTACGAGCTGTGCGCACAAGGTCTCTATAATAACGTACATATCTAATGATGAAAAACATTTCCGCTAACAAACGACAAAAAAGAAAATTAGCACATGTGAGGCACCGGGTCGTTCACCACCAGATCTTCCACGGAATATGTTTGCTTCATATACATCAAGATAAGTATATTATGCTTGCATTATGTCTCTTGGGGACTAATTAAGAAACGGATGAGTGTTTAAAATCGGAAATATTGTTTTGTTTTATTATTAATATTTTTTTGGAGCACAAAACGGTTTACCAATATTAAAAAGATAAGAATTTGAATTTGATGAATTTGATTTAATAGTTAATTTCTTTCCTTTCCATAAATTCCAATTTTGTAATTATATCAACAGATTGTGATAATAAGGAACTTGCAGTTTAGATTTTCCCATTAAATTGAATATGCATAAATATGCAAAACAGTATAAAAGTCAGTCGGTGTGTCAAAAGTCACATTCTATCGGATAGTAACGCGCTTTAAATAGCATTTTTATTATTAAATCAAACATGTTTGTTTTTTTAATGTACCAATTTTTAGAACAAGTAAATATATGAAAATGAAGTCTGGTCTTAGTACAGAATTAAAATCTGCAATGTTCTGCTTCGTAAAATTTAAATTTATTGAATAATAGTATAACTTTCAAGATTAATATAACTTACTGTTGTGTTTTGCATACATATTTTTTTTCAACTAAACCTTTGCAATACTTTTTATGGCATTTAGTAACGCGAATAATATTGAATACAATAATAAAGACAACTTAAACTCGTAAAATCTTTCTATATTTTTTTTTACTATAGTAGGCATTTAAAAGTAAGTAGTTAGCGCCGATGTCCGAGTAGGTAAAAATATATTTTATACAATGATAAGGAACCTCATGAATAGGTATACATTTAAGCATTTGATAAATTATTTTATAGCCACGAATTTTTGTTACTTTAACACAGTAATACCCAAATTATTGCAATTTTATGTTTATCCCTCGTATAGGGTGTATATTTTATGTAAATTTCATAAATTTAACCTAATTTAAATACAGATATTCTAGTTTAGCATAAAATTAATTATTAAGAATTTGAATTAGATATTTTTCCACTGTAGATTGAACGTAAAGAAAGGACAAACAAAAAAATATGAATTTAATTAAGCATACACAACAAATATTTTTAATTTGTAGCTGACATGTGCACATAGAGTTTTACTGCAAGCAGCGTATGTTGCAGCAAAATAGAAAGTAGATATCTAATGGACAATTATTGGGTAACAACCGGTAAAGATCACGATTAAATAGCAATAAATATAAACAAGTTACATAAGATAAACAAGCAAGATGAATATAATATTTATCGACGAATTTCCAAATTTATCAATAATCATATGCCACATTAATTTAACAGTATCGCGATCGTATGTTTTTTATTTTCCCTAATACAATATAAATTACTTTTAATATTTGGTTTTCCCGAGTTTCTTTGTTGTTCGTTTTTATTTTTCGATTAGCTCCGGGAAACTGATTAAATTTATGCTACTTAATTGCTAACAGAATTCACTAATCTACATCGCGTCTAAATTTATAAAAAATATATATGTATGGCGCCTAGCGTTCTAGATATTCCAAAAAAGAGTGAATTACTAAGCCGATCAGTATTCATGTTTTCAAAAGTATCCTATAATTTTTATAATGAAAAAAAGACTATGAAATAACATTGTTAAAACACAAAACATAGATACTAAACATTCAATATATTCTACTTGACGTAGGGAGTTTCAATTGTAGCAATTTTTAAAGTCGTAGGCGGGCAAATCTGGTGTCATAGTAATGGAAAGATTAAGGGCATACTTACACAAATCAGCTATGCATTTCCGTGCGTCGAGTGTAGACGCTTGGTAGACGAGATTAGCGAGACGATCCTCGCCGGTAAAAAGTGAAATTTCTCGTGGCGGGTGATGTCTCGTTCGCTAATTATTTATTCACTCGCTGTGAAAAACGTGGACAGGCGACACCGAGTTCAGTTCGCGCCAACTATATATAAAACACGTGTTTGATAATTTGAAATACGAATCCCGGAAAGAAAAATATTTTGAATAAAATCTCCTATTTATTATACATGAATAAATCGGTATTTTAAGTGTTCGATGTTATATGTGCGCGATGTAAATATTACAGATATTGAATGCGTTCGGAGAATGAGTCGGGTGCGGTGCGTGGACAGAGCGGCTCGGAGAGCGGAGCGCGCGACGCGGCGACTTGCGGGCCACTGACAGCGCGCGCGCACCCGATTGCTGTGTGCCCGTCTTCTACTCTTCCAATTTTAAATATTGAACGGTGCATTCGCTTTTCACACATGAACCCACCAAATTGTACGGTGTCTACACTACGAGTACATGTTTACATATGTGCACGAACCCTTACGTACCCGAACGCCCGAACGCTTGTATTTCGAAAATAACAAGTTTACCATCCGCGATCTTTGAACGATCATGAGTAATTCCTAAGCGCTCGTTAGAAAACTGTCTAGTGTTGTTAAACTATTTTCACTGAAATTCCGCAGGCGCTAGCTGACGAAGAATAAAATATCACAGATCATTCAACGCAGAAGCGACCTGTATCCACTAGTAGGTATTTAAAAAAAAATATCAATCGTCATATTGTCTTTCATCGTATTGTCAATCGTCTTAACATATTTTACTATGTACGCATTCGTTGGCCAAATATTTTTAATTATTTTGAACAGATGTCAACAATCGTTTCACCTTAGTCACTCGTACTATATAACCTTTTAGTTGTAATGTGAATGGCACCATAATTCTGATTAAAGTCTTGTACAAATTCCTGCTACTTTTATTTCTAAATAAAATGATTTTACCCAAAGATCATTACAGAGTTTGTTTGTGAAAATAAAATCGCTAGTGGGAAGCCTTACGTTTTCAGATTGTTATGACAAAATCATTACCGAAATAAATTCTCATAAAACATTTACAATCATTGAAGACATCCCGGCCTACTTACCATGAAATCGTATGTTGCCATTAGCTGGAAGGTCGACTCGCAGACGATGATGTCACCAATCACCATCGCCCTGATTTATTGGCATCACTTGCCTGGATTAGAGACCCGGCGCTCATCGCCAGATTGCCATACTATGTCATTTAATATACTTATATTAAATATAGGTATTTCACACTTCTAGATATCTTTTTCAAATATAGGTACATATATAAATATTATTAAAAACTACATCAAAGATCACTGCTAAATCTTTGTCATGTTTACATGTTTGTCACTCCTTTATGTCTGAACAGGTGAATGAATCTCGATAAAATTTTGCAAAAAGGATCTGTATCTCAGACACAAAAAAATAAGAAGGTGAAAAAGCAGAGCAACTTTGCTGTTTTTCCCTAACTATCTAGATAATAAAAAACATATTTCATAAAAATCTCACCGTGTACTAAAGAAATTTACATTTCATACTTAAGTAGTTGATCTCTGTATTAGGTATAACTAACATCGGAATTCGTTCAATAATAATTTACTATAATGCGTTCAAAAGTAGTTCCTATACCGTAGACCTAATCATACGCCAACAGCTATTAACTAATATATATTATATAAATAAATCATATTTGCGGCAGTTAAGTTTAATTAAATATGGTGTAACAGCAAATCATAATAATTGAGCGTACCATAAATTGTCCAGTTATAGTATCGTGCCTTGGGCCAAACAAATTTTCAATTATGCTAGTAGATAAATGGTGGATATTTATGTCTTAGAAGTTGACGAATATTTGGGTTAACAACGCACTTGAGATATTATAATTCACTCTTAAACTAATATTGGGATTATTGTATACTTAGCCTCTAATTTTAAATTCTAACACCCAATAGATATATAATAATTAATACAAAACTAATTGTTAATATACATTAAATGTATTTTTTTTTTGTCGATATCATATTATTTTGTACTTAGTTAAGAAAAGTGTTTATTTACTTTATTTCTGTAATTTTTTGTTTTTTTATTTGGTATGTACGGTACGCTACCAACATTGAACAGCTTCTTACTACTTCTGTAAACATGGACCACTGCGACACAAGCATAGCTTAGTGCAGGGTCCTTGGTGAATCTGTTTGATATTATGTATATACTTGCACCAAACTAAATCTGTTAAACCGATTGTAAAACTGAATCTGTTTTTGATTTTTTTTTTTTTTTTTTGCTCATGCTTAAATATAAACTCACGCTTGAATCCCAAGGGTGTAGTTAATAGTGTATTTCTACAATGATGTAATAGGGGGCGAGCCTATTGCCGGTTTGAGTACATCTCCAGACACCTAGCTGCTAAGTATTACCTAATGTAACCTTCCTAATCTTGTTGCCGGGCCAGGAATCGAACTGGATACCTTAGATCGTACAGCACCAATTCGGCCACGTAACGATGACACCGATTTGTTATATGTATTTTCTCGGATTTTTCTAGTAGTATATTCTTAGCAGCAGAAGGGAGTTTGAAAATGTAATCGAAACGACTAAGCCGACTTAACCGAATTAGGCGTGAGCGTACCTACACTACCGACAAAAAGTTTGGAAGCATTTTTAATACTCTCAATTACTTTAGAAATAATATAAGATATAGTATTATTTAATTAAGAATGATTAGGTACCTAATTGAAACAACAATTAAACTATAAAACAAAACCATATTCTTATTACTAAAATAATATTATATTTTATTACAACATCGATAAAATTTGTTATTATCAATTTGCTATTTGTTTTTACAAAAATTATAGATGCTTCCAAACTTTTTGTCGGTAGTGTATGTTTATATTCAATAACGCAATATGAAGTGATTTTTTAAGGCATTTTGAATCGAGAAAAGCAAGTTTCATTTCGTGCTAAATAAACATTTTTATTTATATCATTCAATAACTATTTGTGTATTAATTTCTCAGACCTGTTTTATAAAATGTTCAAAGGCCGAAAAATGATTGAAGACACAAATCATTATCAATTGCCAGACCAATAACATTTTTAATGACAACTTACTGACTTCAATCTTAATTAAGAAAGCGACACGTGTATTTCACATCCAAAAAAAAAACGATTTAATTTATAATTATTCTTGAAACTGCATTTAAGATTGAAGACCTTGAATATATTATATTTCTTAATTCTATGATAATTATCGCTGTCTTTCGAAGTTATTTTTCGGTCATTCAGCACGTGTCCAACGAAATATTTTTCATCATCATCAGCCCATATACGTCCCACTGGCTGGGCACGGGCCACCTCTACCATTAAGAGGGTTTAGGCCTTAGTCCACAACGTTGGCCAAGTACGGGTTGGTGGATGAATGCGGGTTGGTGGACAGTGTGGGTTGGTGGACAGTGAGAAATATTTTTATCATTATATTGCAATATTCTAGTTGTCTTAAGAGATTGTCTTAATTACACGATTATACATCTTCAATGTAGAAATATTTTTATTTTAATTATACACCTGCTGTATCTACCATTTATCATTATTATTATTTTTATAGCGTAATTTATTGTTTTTATAGCCATTCCACAAATTCTCTATTTTTTATAAGGATATGCCTACATCTAAAAATATCAATACTAAATAGAGTCGTACTTTATTGTTAAGTAAGAATAGGCCATAATTTACTAGTGTCATGTGATGTCCCTACTGCACATATTCTCCAAATCCTTCCATTCCGAATATTTGTTCATTCCATAAAAGGAATGGGCATGAGCAAGGGCCTCAAACCGGCATTTTTTGTTTCGGCGATTCCGATCGCGTCCATGTAAATCACTCACAAAAAATTCTTAACTTGTAATAATTAAAAAAATGATATTTTTATGTTTCAGATTTCACAGCCATAATGGCGCAATGGACAAGAGGAGTCATATGAAACAGGAGGCTATTAGTTCGATTCCCATGCTGACTATTGTTATGATCCCCAAATATATTTGTAAGGTTTAAGTTCTTGTAACTTGTAAGCCCTAAAATTCCTTCCTAATTTCTGATTACAAGACTTGGGTTTTTTCTTGTCTGTTATAAGAACCGGTAAACGATACAAAACGTGTAAATATTTGCCAGACAAGCACGTGTGTGGTCCTACATAAGCTTCAACCAGTTGTCTGATAATATCAATTGTCACCTCGAATCCACGATCGCATTCACTCCCTGTCAACACTCGAATCAACATATACAACGAGACACTGTTTTGAATACATTCTAATCCTCTATTCCTAGTATTGAATATATACATGTGCCACATAATATCAACTTACATATATACATATGGATCTAATGAGGACCTACGGTACACGAAACTATAGCTAAGAATCAAACTATAGTTAACTGTTTGGATGGTATTATAGTCTGCGGTAATATTCATAGCCGTGCCAAATCCTATAGAATTGTTATAAATGGATATTTGAATGCATGAGATTTAAATGCTAGCCGGAAGGAGTAACATAAACATTTGTTAATGCTTATTCATGAAACCCGACGGAGAATAATAAATAATTCCTTGAAATAATAAAGAAAATGCGCCTGTGAATGCAATTGCATAGAAACGTTCTAAAAGTCTAAACGCATTACCAACGAGACGTAAAGAAAGGATGAAATATTGTTATTGTCTAAAAATTCAATATTGAATTTGTTTTAGAAACGTATCCATTATAATAAAAGATTGGTTTTCTTTTAAATATTTTATTCATAATTGTATACACTATATCATCATCGTGACATCACAGTTATGTATGTATGTATTTATTCCTCTGTGGCGCGTCAGGCTTTAGATTGTGAAGCAATAGAGCACAACATCGATTCGATTTTATATTTGTATCTGGTTTTGTAGTTTGTTCAACAGAGAGTCTCCGTAGTTTCTATTAGCAACGACATAAAATATTGATTATTTTATTTTTAAAATATACCTAAGTAACACCATAATTCCATTTAAGTAATATATTGGTATTCATACAATAGATAAAACAGTTTTATAAAAAATTACATTGATAGTTAACATACATGTATATCTTGAAGCAAACTATGGTTTGCTTATTATTATTATGATAATGGGGCTCATTCCACGAAGAATAAATAGCATTTCGTTTAAAAATGTCAGTTAGCTCCTTTGTGAGGTTGACTGTCTGTCATAAAAAAATTACGATATCAGTCCTATCTGCCACGTTACCATTTAAAATAAACCTCGAACTATCAACTCGCGAAATATATAAAGTTTGTTTCAATACATTTTTCAACAGAAACTTCGTCGAGGTACTTACAATAAAAAATAAACGCGCTCTCTATCACAGTAATGGCTGCAGTTGTCCAATAGCAGAAGTTAAGCGATTATAAAAATATAAACATGCAAGAATAATCTGCAACTGTGACAAAAATGACCGTAAATAAATAGATCAAAAGCATTCATTAACTTTTCATAACCGTTTTTAAAAACGGTGATCTTCGATGAGTCACACTCGTGCATTTAGAACAAGCACTTCCGCGTCATAAGCCTATTAAAAACAATAAACGATATATCCATTACTATTAAAAATGATACCTTCTCTCTGCTCGATACGTCTTGTGACACCGTAAAGTGCCTGAAATATGTTCGCCGGTTATTGCACTGCTAATTTTGTGCTAACGTTTCATCCTAGCATCTCAGCCGTCTGAGACTCGGGTCGTTAATAAAAGCGGAACATTCGCCGCTTACACGTTCCGAAATAGAGAATCCAAAATATGTTTATGATACACTTAGCAATTTCATTAGCGTATGTTAGTCTACGTACAATATAATGCATCGTTACTGCGAGCAGGCGTCAGTTCTGCTGAAATTATCTTGTGCAAATCAACTATTTAATGTATGGAAACGAGTCGTCGCTAAACTTGGATTAGTAAAGAAGTCGGACGATAACCGCTTAGATAAAAACCATGCGTATATGACTTGAACTCAGGATGCGGTTTTCCGGCGGCCGCGTAAGACCGACGAATATTTATATTAAAATTAGGTCGTAGTACTCACACGATAATCTATCTATATCTGCAACACAAAATAGCTATAAAAACGTAGAGGCCTTAGTCACTGGTAACCCAGTGAATCAGGAAAAGCTAAAGTAAAAGCTAGAGCGACGGCGTATTATTATTTACATAACTATTTTTGTGCTGTAAGCACTGAGTATATTAAGAAGTGTGTCACTGTATTGTATTGTCACCGCGTCTTCTATTTGTATAATCTTTGTCCGGCGCAATGCCAAATTGTATGATTTACCGATTTGGACCGCGGTCCGCGACAGGCGCCACTTTCATAAACCGTGAACGCCATCGTTTTTCAAACTGTGTCATGTATTTTTATTTGTCGTTACTATCTACTCAGTGCGTGGAGTACGCAGTGATTCCTAGCGGATTTAATTTACAGGTTTATTCATAAAAAATACTACTACAGACTCACTGTCACTACACCACATCACAAGTCTATAAAAAAGCATGATCCGTTTTACGAGCGTTTGATTTCATTTTACCTACAGTTTCAATTTCATTTATAAAGTGACTAATAAAATCGCCGTATATTTTAGTATCCATTTTTTAAACAGATATAGGTCATTGAACGTAAACGTAAATCATTTGGCGTCAGTTTTCTTACTACTGACATCAGCTAAACGTTTCAAGGATGCAGCCAGATTGAAGTGATGAAGCAATCGAGTCATTCTATGTGTGTTCAAATGCCTACCACAGAGTAATAAAAAAATGCATTCATTTTACATATAATAATATAATATACATATATTCGTATCCCCGTCGCTAAGCCGAGGAAATATGTATTTATCGCCAACAATACCTCCGCCGATGCTATTGAATAAACTACATCAATGAACCAACTTATGTACATTGACGTACATGTTAAATTGTCATATATTTACATTTCATGGTCGGACTTGTAACTGTATATTTAACAGAAATTATGTATCCGGAGTGTTGAATATAATTCGTGACTAGCTTTTTGGAAATATTAGAGAAATATTGCCTCGTAATTAGCATAGCTGGATTCGTCATGTGTTTGTTCGAACGTATAGACTTTGAGGCGTCTTTGGTGTTTGCAACGATGATAAATCCGATCACAAAAATATACATCGATAGGACATCGATCGTTTCCAATGTTTTCTATTCGTCCAGACATGCTAGATAGCAAATTTATCGCGCATTCAGACAATTGTCACACCCACAAGAGATTACATTCCGATGGGAAGTGAATTTCGATGCAATATTTTTCTATCCCGTAAGGCTATATCAATATTTATTTTAATTTCAAAAATCACATGCGATAAGATTTAGATCTGTGTTTGGAAACTGTCGAGATTTATTTACCAACGTAAACGTTGAATCTTTCATTACTTCAGTAAGATATTTCTGTAAAGACAGAATAAATTTAAATAAATTTTATATGTATACAATACAGAGTAAATTTTATAGACTCTAAATAATTATCCCTCGTTATATCATTGAATTTTGGTCAAATTTTTAAATGCTTAGAAAAATCTGATTGCACTATTGCAGCTGCTTGAAAGCTTTCTTTATGTTCTATAACAAAAACGTAATTTTTTTCTATAGTACATAAACAAAAAGTAAATCCATCAAGTTATAATTTCATTAATGTCTATAATTTATCATTAAATGCTAAATTTATTCAACCATATTGCAACGCGGCGCTAGCTTTTGTAGCTCAATGCAAATATAGAACAATAAAAAAGGTACAAGCATTGTGTATGTAAACAATATGTAAATGCGGGTCCGCTCCAGTCTATTAATGAAGAATAGTACAATTACATGGTCATCTGAGTCACTCGATTCAACGAGATGTGAGTGCATCTAGTACTCGCAGACGGCGCCTATCTATTTCACCAATCAAACAAATTGATAGTAGGCAATCCATCAGCGGAGATCTCATGTCAACGAGATCACTTGAAAAATGGGACACTAATCGAGACAAAAATGTCAACGACGCTTTAATTGCCAATAAGCTGTGTGTTATGATCGGCCCCAATCATTTCCGGAGAAGGCATTCTGCTCGCGTGATTCAACTGGTTTTGGATAAGGAAATAATGATTTTTAAAGATAAATATTATAATTTGTGACTAATATTTTTAATTGACTGCATCGTTGGTCCGGTGGACAACTATAAATAAGCAGTAAAAGTGCCATCCAGAGGTCGCAAGCTCGATTCCCAGGTTGGGCAAAGTATCATTGGCTTGTTTCGTTAAAAAATTCATTGTAGCAGCATGGTAGCTGAAAATATGCCCGAAAACATGGATAGGATTTAAAACTGTGTTGACAAAACATAGATGTGAAAAACACACATCTACGTCTACCTATCCCTTCTGGGAGACAAAATAAATCATAAAGATAAGTATATTTTTTAATAGACGAAATTAACCATGTTAACCATTTTATTTATTGGAGAGATTTGCTTACATAGAAAAGCTAAGTAGTAAAACCTTGATAATATGAACATAAATTAGCCACTTTTTACATTAAATTTTTCAGCCGTAGGACGCTCTCGTGACTAGTGTACAAAAATCTCAAATACAGCTTATAATCAGCTTTGAATTCTTACATAACTGGCTAAAATAAACAACTTTCCAGCCACAGCTCCTTCTTTAACCTTTTTTTCTTTCAGTTCTTTTTTCTTCAATTTTCGAAGCCAATAAGTGTGCTGAATGGAAATAGCTAATATTGCATGCAATGTTTTTCTTAACAGATAGTTGGCTGAATAATTAGAGACCGCAATTAGTTACCTACAAAAGACCAACAATTTTAATTTGATCTACGAGTAAATTGAACTAGGATAAGTTCGAATTACTTTATTAATTTCTGTACCAAACGTAAAATACTTTTATTTAGTTTTGAGTGATCTGTATAGATATTTAATGAATTTATGCATGTTTCAATCTAATGAATTTTGCAGAACAATTGTTTAGCTTTTAATAACTTTAATGCTGCAAACAATGTTTTAGATTTCGGTATTTGTAATTTATTGTAATGATTTAATTACATCGTTAATCCCACCGGCAACCGGAATTCGGTGTATTTTGTACCATCGTTAGTAGCTTCCAATCCCACACAGATTTACCAAATCTTGGAAGCACATTCGGGTAACGACCTTACACGTGTAGCAGTTAAATAAAGGTCTGGCAATTAAATGGGCGCGGGATGGTATTGCGTGCTTCCTTAAGATACCATACATTTTATCAAAACCATTAATGTTTTGGCCATAACATATAGGTCAATGGTTTACCATGAAGCAATAAACTTTTCGTATATAACTAATAATAACTTTTATTTAATCATAAAATAAAATAGTAGATACAAGCTAATATATCGGATCTAGTTATAAAAATTAATTGTGTATTCTCGATGAAATATGACGCTTTTAAACGATGAAGAAAAACATTGTAAAACAACCAGAATATCTGAGAATTTGCCTGAATTCTTTTGTAATGTCATTTTATTTTCTTTTTACATAATGCATACCAGGTTTGCTTAGTGGGCTGTAAATGGGCTACTAATAAGTCGCAGGCTAAATAGATGTTAGACCCCATATAAATGAAAAACTTGAAATCATCAAAGCCCGGTGGTGACCATCCACAGCTAATCCTATGTATTTTATAACACTTCCGTGACACTTATTTTTACACCGCAGTGCATTGGTGAAGGTCACAGTAATTGATTTTGTGTGTCGCTGCAACTAACATTTCCGTTGCTTTTTGTAATTTCAGCAGCACTTCTGGTGCAAAGAGTTAAATCATTTTAGGGTGGATGTAGAGTCAAAATTTTAAACATTCGTATGAGGATTTTCGATAATGTTTGGTTCTATAGATTAAACAATACTGCACACCTTATTACCCTATAGAGAGATCTAGACTATGAAATTTATATCCATTGGGATAGCGACAACCGGTCTAAAGCCGGTCATAGAGACGCATGCAAATGTGTCATAATTATTTCGTCTAGTGACGAATGATCAGTTTCTGGCCAGTGGACACTCTATTAAGTCTTTACTGCACTTACTATCACGTGGAAGGTGGTCACTTTTTCGTGCCAGTACAAAAAGGCTCATAAAACTGATATAGAGCAACAACTGTTGTTGTACATTGTATCTATCATTTTCAAAGCTTTCGTGAAGGGTTTGTATGTTCAGAAGTATGTGCCTAATGGCTACTAATTATGACGACGATAGTAGCTTCAATATTTTTTTCTACTCTGTCCTTTCCGCAATGACCAATCAGTACATTCTTAAAATTTTGTAATGTACCTAAGCTATGGGGTCCCAAAATTTTTGAATATCGATGAAATATTACTCACATTCCATTAGTTTATTTTCATATTCGCTTATTTAATATCGAGCTTATTAGCAAAAAAATACCAATTTTTGTCACACATTTTACGTTTTTTTTTATTTAATAATATAATAGCAATTACACTTCAAAGAAAATTAAGTGACTTAATTGTGATATCTCCAAAAGTTGCTATCATGTTTCGGTTTTAATGATGTATGTAAACCATGAACTAACCAGGTTATCATAAATATTTGAATATAGTGACTAATTATAAGCTTCCGTCAGTTTGAATTCCACGAATAGGATTTGTTCATTAACTGGCAACAATGAGATATAGATGATAACACGGCAACTTGATGTGCCAAATAATTTTAATTTGAGGAAAAAATACATTCTCAATTATTAACAAAACAAAGTCATCCGCAACTAAATAATTGCTTTAATGTATCAATAACGAGCGGGTACCGTACTTTAGCTTATGTTATCACTTCACCAATGAATAGGTACGACAATAGAACACTGAACACCACTGACCTCGTAGACTTGTGCAAACTGCCATAAAATGAGTGAAATCAAAATTTTATACTTCACAGTCAACTTTTAACAGCGTCCGTGGGGCAGTTGGCTAAACACCAACTTGCGAAACGAGAGGCCGTGGGTTCGATCCCCGCACCAAGACAAATGTTTGTGTGATCCACGAATATTTTTTTCGGGTCTGGGTATCTGTGAGACCAACATGTCCCTCGTTGTTTTTGATACCCATGACAGACAGATAGACGAAGACTCGTGTCTTAGTGTGATGTCACAACTATATCTGTGACTGTTGGGTGTGTAGTGTATTTATTTATTACTTCGACTTAGTCTTCTTTGCATTACAACGATTGATATTATGGCTCGTATTTTTTATCAGATTAACAATAAATTTTAATAAATATATACTACTCGTATATTTTTTATGTATAAAAAAATGGGAGTCACTTTCGGTTTCACAAACGCCCAGATCCAATACTAGAATTTATGGGTCACACGATTATGATTCTGGTTTCGAAACTGCGACTTCTCTTCCTTAAGGTGATATCTAACCAATTATGTCACCAGGGTTGGGCAGTATTGGAATTACTTGTAACTGAAATACGTAATTGAAATATAAATACGTATTTTGTATTTTAATTACTTTCTTAAAATGTAATTTGTAATTTGTATTTCAAATACGTGAAGCCGAAGTATTTTGTAATTAGTATTTCAAATACTCGAGGCTTCAAAATACATTTAGCCTTCATTTAGTATTAAGTTTGTGCTCATCAGGACCTGCAATAACAAAACAAAAACCGCCTTCAAAAAGAAAACTATTACAAAACAAATAAATATGCATTATTTTGTATTTTGTATTTCAATTAAAAATAGCTAAAATACTGAATTTTGTATTTTGTATTTCAAATAACTTACTTAAATGTATTTTGTATTTCGTATTTTAATTACTTGTGATACAGTATTTTGTAATTTGTATTTCAATTAAAGCAAAGCATGTATTTTGCCCAGCCCTGTATGTCACACACTTCTTATTATGAAATGTGAATAACAAATTCTATAACTCGACTATAACGTGTAATTAAGATAAAAAATTATATGCAAAATAAATCTTAGACGAATAAAATGCTGAAACTATTTTTACACCGTTTTAATTTAAGATTAGACAGAGCTGTCACCGTCGGAATTATATTGAACTTCCGTTAGAATACTGTCGTCGAAGTATTTATACACAAAACAGATGTTCCAATAATATATTCAAACGTTCGAAGGAGAGAAGAAATGTCCCTAACGCCTTTACCCGTGTCTTTTATGATTATTTATTTGATAAGTAAGATTAGAAAAACCGGCGCAGCGGTTATACAGCGCTGCGCAATATTTTTTTATAAAATCTATTTTGGTATGTATTAAATGTCTGGTCTCATAGAACTGTTTCTTGTAACCGTTCATATGATTTACATTTATAATAACAAGCGGTCAGATCCACGTGGTTGTCAACCCATCAATGTCATGGTGAAGTCCCAACGACCCATATCCACAAAAGCTGTTGAACAAACGGCCATTCACCTAATGATCTCATCGCCCCAGAATAAAAATTCGCTAGTTTAGACCAATTGACTTTGTTTATGGAACGCTTTCTCAGGAGAAACTAGACGTTCTACTTTTGTTTAGGTAACGTTCGTGTCTGAAATCCTTCCGCCATGGAATATTTTTTTATGATGTCGGATCAAATGGGACGTAGAGGGACGAAATTAAAGCCAGCCGTTTACCGCCGGAAAATGTTCAATGTGGTTTAAATGAATTCGCATAAAATAATCGATCGTTGTACTAGTAAACGCATTTTAAATTTAAATGCGAAAGTAAGTTAGTTGGTTACGCATTCACGCATACCTAAATCGCTGAACTGCTTTTGAAGAATTTTGATATGAAGATGAGTCACTGGAGAATTTATTTGCTATTTTTTTTTGCAAAACGCGTTAGTATACTTTAAGTTGTACATTTATGTTTCATTATTTAAATGTATAAAAATTACTAAACTAATATAGAGAAAATATTGCACGCAAAAATTTTAAGCCTGAACTAAAGCATTCTCTATGTTTATTACTTTCATAAACACAATACACTTATTAATACAGCGCTTTTATCCCCGAAAGGATTTCTGCTCCCTCTCATCACCTGTTATATTTTTAACTTACATATATCGCTTTTCGGGCACATTTTTAGACTTCGTGTTGTACTAACATGTCCTATTGGAAAATTCTAATAAAATTTTACCCGACACGGAAATCCATCCAACTCGGCACCTCTTGATCATACGGCGTACACTAGTGCCACGGAACCACGATACAGTTTGGCAGGAGCCTGGATAGTACTAAAATTTTCGAGTGACCTTTACGCAAATCGCACGTACAAGTTAATGAACTCAGCTCTCAAGGATAAGACCTAAAAAAGTAGAATCATGAGGCAAGGAAAAGGCTAATTGACTCATTGATTCCAATTAATAGTTTTAGCACGAAAAAACACTATTACTGTCCTATTTACTTCACCTAAAGAAGGCGATCGGCGCCAACCACATGCATTTTTATAAGTGGTTAATTTAAAATGATAATGTTACGCCGTATCAATAAATTACAGAAAAAATATGTAAACTAAAGTAAATTATGTGGCTGGGTGTCTTCCGTTTTGAAATACCTATCATTGTTTTTCTCTGTTTCACAAGTATTTTATAGAAGCAATGTACATAATTGTTATAGATTTATGTATATTGTTACTAAATTTGTTCTTTAAAATAATTTTGTAATCATTAGGGATATGGGAAAAAATAAAATTTCTTTCAACCCGGTTCGGTAAAATGACATATAGCTTATAGCCCCAGTGATTAATTATATATTATCGCGTGCCGTCAACAGGCCTCAGTTTAGGTTTCTGGCCGGTATTTTGACTCTAGAAATGAGCTCAAAAAACGGCAGACGTTTCGCCCCTATTACGTGGGACTTAAGGCATAGAATGTGACACGTAGGCGTAACTAGTAACGTAGTACGTGAATTAACACGTACTTTAACGGTGAAGGAAAACATCGTGATGAAACCTGCACACCTAAAAGTTCTTAGGAATTTCTTAGGTGTGTAGTCTGCCAACCCGCACTAGGCCAGCGTGGTGGACTAAGGCCTAAACCTTCTCAGTTGTAGAGGAGGCCCGTGCCCAGCAGTGGGACGTATATGGGCTGATGATGATGATGATGACGTAAGCGTGATAATACGCTTTCCTAATCTTTTGGTGATTTAGGCATGAGTGGCTCTATATTGTTTAAATAAAATTGTAACATTAAGATTCGGTTCCACTTCTTCACGTCCCGTGCTAAACTGCTCAAATCTGAAACTTAGCCCGCCGCAATAGAACATTATAATAAGACGTGATGACCTCGAGGTTTAGGCACGCGGTCGAGAATCTCGATGGTCGCGAGTTCAAACCCCAGGCACACACCTCAGACTTTTCGAAGTTATGTGTGTATTTACAATGAATTATCACGTAATTTAATGGTGAAGGAAAATATCGTGATGAAACCTGCACACCTAAAAGTTCTTAGGAATTTCTTAGGTGTGTAGTCCGCCAACCCGCACTAGGCCAGCGTGGTGGACTAAGGCCTAAACCCTCTCAGTTGTAGAGGAGGCCCGTGCCCAGCAGTGGGATGGATATGGGCTGATGATGATGAATAGAACATTTATCATCGTCATGAGCCAAAATAATTCCACTGCTGATAGACATAGCTCTTCCAATTTTTAATTTTTCCAGAGCCAGAGTTATTTGTTCCAGAGCGTTAGAAGACCAGGCAACGCACATTAAAAATAAAATAGAACAGTAGGTGCATGGAATGACATTGCATTTCGTTTTGACATTTGAAGGCTTACATCGGTACATTATGTACTTTAGTACAATGTCGAGTATCACGTAATAAATGTAAATTAAAGCAATTAAACTCACAAGACTTCAAAAATTCAGATCCCAAACATTCCTTTAAGTGAGGTTCGAACCTTTTGTCCGTTGTATCTTAATTCTTGGAAGTCCCAAAACCCATCTAATTAACTGACTTCGTTAAACAAACAACCTGTACAATTATACTTGCGTGTGCGTTAATTTTGCAAACATTCCCCACAAAACAAAGCGCCTCGCAGTCTGGTGAACTGATGTGTCTAATTACTACTTATCGTCGTAAACTTAGCCAATCATGACGTATATTATGAACGCCTTAGTGTGTCTTTAGCATTACCACGTCGTAAAACAGAGTGCATGGAAAATTATCCTTCTGTGCAACTATTTAAAAGCATACTTCATTCCGTACGCACGCACAATCTATTGTGGCAAAATGTGGTAATTACACGTATTAATCTTGATAATTGTTCTAAATTGTCTGCGGCAGTGATATCATGAGTTTCACACGCCATAAACATTTTACAGTTAAATAAAATTTAAGTAGCTGTTGCACTTAGCAACGCCTAAAGCAAATATCATAAAATCAAAAGTAGTTTAACTATAGCCTACAGACGCAGTCTAGTCGATTCAAATTATAACTTGTAATTTGCGAAAGCGGGGATTCCAAACTTGTTTTTCTCTCAGCTGTTGTATAATAATTATATATCTATACTTAATAACTGTATTGCCAAAGATTCCTACGCCAGACACAACGTAAATATATCATTAGTGATCAAAACATCTCGGTCTGCTCGCTAAATACGTAATTGTGTGTAAGTAATCGAACCATGATACAACACCCCTATTACAGGTTTTTAGGAAGCTCATAAAAACATGGAAACGACGAGTAAGTAGGTATACCACGTGGACCAACTTTATTATTAACATTGTTGAAATCGAGGGCGCGTGTATTTACAGTACTCCGTGTGCAGAAGATTAACCTTTGCCTTGCCTACTGTGGGTACTCGCTACCGAGACGATGTAACGTCATATATCGGGCTTCGCTAATGGTGTTTATGGGAATTTTTAAAAGTCTGTATGTTTACGTTAACGGCACGCGCCGCACGCACCGAGCGCAGTTACTCAACGATTTTCACTTACTCTATTTGCGTTTGCGTATGAGCCATGTATAAAATGAACTTAACACTGACAGTGACTGATTGTTTGCATTTTAACAAGTAAACTAAAACATAAGAAAGCCAGTTGGTAAAAAAGGTGTAATGTAAGATCTATTTTTAGTACAGTAAAAATATTCCTACAGAGTCGTGATCCTACATCAAAATAAATAATATGTGCAATGGTGGACAAGTGACAAGCAGAAATCCAACTGCCGAAAAATGTCTCTTATCAATGGACGCTGCATAACGTTGCATACAAAGACTAAACCCTATTTGGAAACAAAGAAGATACACTTGCGCGGATCATTGTTGCGGGGTTATATGCAGCTTTTGTATAGTGGTCTTTTAATGGCGAAAATTAATATTCTCCTACCAGAAAATTGAGTCCCCTGCAACCTTAGATACTCATCAGTCAGAATGCAATAGCAATTTTTCACATTGGTTTTCATCAGTGGCGGTACTTCCATACAAGCTCAGCTAGTCTTACAAAGTTCCGAATAATAAGCGTTAAGCTTTAATTCTTTATTTAAAAGAAGCAATTTGACATATAAATGAGAATACCTTGACCCCAAAATAAAAAATTATGAACTAGACATTACACAATTAACTTGTAACGCTTTTGGGCTTCTATGGAACTTGGTCGAGCCGTTCCATTGGTACGGCATAACTATTTGAATACGGTGTGACTCTACCATGTCTCTGTCCTTCATGGTAACCAACGCTTAAACAGTGACAGCAGTCCTAAATTACTGACACGGTACCTTCAGAAAAAAAAGGCAAGGCGTATTAACTTTTTTAATTTATTATTCTATTTATCTATCCAAACAGGATACCGCGTGACAACTACAAAAAATTAAAACATTTTTTATATTTTTTGTAGCAGTTCAATAACATGACACCTGTCAAAATTTTCTGCCCAAATATAAATACCCCTGTATTTACTATTTGATATATGTAAGTAGATAACGCACCTATGAAGGATATCGGGCTATACTGACACCAGAACAAAAATCATGTTTAATAATAAATAAAAAATTAACACATTTAAGACTAAGTGTTTGTATAATAATTATCGGAAGCCTAAAAAGTATGTACAATTAAGTACATACCCATTAAATTGATCGTAAAAAATGTTATATTCAATACTATTTGATAGAACAAGCCGAACTAGTTTGTAATTCGTCTAAAAGTTTTTTTTTACCTTCCATACAAGGATATGTAGTATGAATATTAATTAAATAAATTTAAATGCTATTCCCCAACACTTACATAATGTGACGCATGTTTGTCATAGGGTAACGCGTTCATGAATTCTATATTATCTAAATTAGTCCGTACCAAACATAGATAGCTTACCCGCCCGAATAGTGACTATGCTATAAGGTTCAAAACCTCTTGTCCAATTTGTTTTCTTTCAGATTAATCGCAAGATCTTATATAAAGTTCAGAGCTAATTCAGGGAGAGTTCAGGCTCGCCTCCTATAAAATGGGACTGGTACCTGCCAAAATGTTGGTGCAGAAATGCACTTATGCCTACCCCTTCGAGGAATACAAGTTTGAGGTTATGTATTTAGTAATTATGTGTATAATTTAAAGTTTGTTTTAACACTATGCAGGTACAACTTCAGTTATTCATATGTGCCTTTTAAGTTATTTGGTAATTAAATTCCATGAAGTGAATTTTGTAGCTAATATAAGTGACATAAGTGCTGATGTCATAGCAAAATTATCAAAAATATGAGGTGATCAATGTGACTTTACGTACTTCCCCATATGTATTTTCCGCCCTGTAGCCTATCATTTCCATGTACTAAAAGTAAAGCTATTAAAATATTTTCCTTGTCTAAGTTTTTGTTAAGATTTTTACAAGTAACTCTTACTTATATACAACACTTATACAAATTGTTGGTCGCAAAAAAACTCATCATTATTTAGAACTCTACTGTTAACATTATATAACATAGAGAGTTAAAGAGATTATGTTTAGATTCGGGTGAATTATTATATTTGTAAACTAGTTACATTAAGCCCCATTCTAGTAATTAGTGTAAATATCCATACTAATATTTAAAAATGCGATAGTAATCTGTCTGTCTGTTACGCTTTCACGCGTAAAGCGCTGTCGATTTCAATGATTTAGGGAGATATTATCCAGGGAAAATGAAACAGAATTTAAAATTGCCTACAGGGTGGATCCGAGTTGGTACTTCAAGTACCTATCTATATACGCACGTGGCGTTAAGACTGGTATCCATCTTCCCAACAAAAATTGGATCACTTTTGTAAAGAGTTACATACCATAAACAAAATACAGATAACGTATAAATGATTCCCCCTTAACAACCTTAATAATAATTTAAATTAGCTAAATAAATTTCAAGTTAATTTGACCGTATAGTTTACCCGTTCAATATAAAATATTTATGTATACAGTCTTGTCATCACGTTTTCAGGATATTTATATTTATATATCCCTTTACATGTTATTTCCCGTCGGCAAAGTTATAATTTCCTACCTATTATTTTTGAAACAGACTTCCTGAAGTTACCTTGTTTCATCGACCCTATAATTTAAATTTAGAGTTTATGTTCTGTAAATTAGTAGTAATGCACTCAGGTTACATATTCCAGACTAGAAATAGTAGAAGTCATAGAGTATGTTTTACCAATGATCCTCACACTGTCTAAGCCTTTTACGAGATGAAGATCTCGTAAGTTTTTTTCTAAAATATATGTATTTTGATGTCTTAAGTAAATATGAGGTGATCAATGTGATTAATTGACCATCATCATCAGCCTATATACGTTCTACTGGACACGGGCCTCCTCTACCATTGAGTGGGTTTAGACCTTAGTAGGATTGGTGGGCTACATACCAAAGTAAATCCTAAGATTCTTTTTTCTTGCAATGTTTTCCTTCACCGTTACAGTACGTGACAATACCTTTTTTAATACACACATACGAGGGCAGTCCGATAAGTACTTAGCCTCACCGCCCGATGGCACCACTATCGTAAGATAAATTTACCATCATGTAGCACATCTTCGTAGACGGCTATTGTCAAAATTTCAGCCGAATTGGATTTGTAGTTTTGTTTTGACCGCGTGTGTAAGCGGACGTGTCCGCGGATTTTCGAAAAATGGAAAAAGAGCAATATCGGCCGGTGATTTGATTCTTGTTTTTGGAAGGGAAATCGCGCAGCGATATCAAAAAGCGCTTGGATGCTGTTTACGGTGACTCTTCTCCTTCAATGGCGACCGTCAAAAATTGGTTTAACGAGTTTCAACGTGGTCGCACGTCAGTTTTTGATGAGCCACGCCCAGGTGCCCCAAAAACGGCTACCACGGAGGATAACGTGAGAAAAGTCCCGATCTTGTATTGGCAGACCGCCGATTGAAGGTGCGCGAGATAGCTGAGACAGTAGGCATCTTAAAAGACCGCGTGGGTCATATCCTGCATGAAATATTGGGCATGAGAAAGCTGTCGGCTCGATGGCTGCCGCGTTTGCTCACTTCGGACGACAAGCGCATCAGTGACACAACTTCAGAGCAGTGTTTGACACTGTTTAGGTGCAATCCGAAGGGGTTTCTGCGTCGTTTCGTGACCGTCGACGAAACATGGATTCACTGGTACACACCAGAGACCAATAAACAGTCGAAACAGTGGACTTTACCCGGCGAATGTGCTCCGAAGAAGGCGAACACTGTCCCATCGGCCGAAAAGGTGATGGCCACCGTTTTCTAGGTTTCACAAGGTGTGATTTACATCGACTACCTGGAGAAGGGCAAAACGGTCACAGGGCTCTACTATGCCGAACTATTGGGCCGATTCAACGCTGAATTGTAGAAAAAACGGCTCCATTTGGCGAAGAAAAAAGTGCTCTTCCACCATGACAACGCACCGGCTCACACCTCCGCCGTCGCAACGGCCAAATTGGTCACATTAGGCTACGAACAGCTGCTCCATCTACCGTATTCTCCAGATTAGGCCCCGTGTGACTTCTTTTTGTTTCCAAACTTGAAAAAGTCCGTCGCCGGACAGAAATTTGAGTCGAATGAGGAGGTTATCGCCGCCACGGAGGCCTACTTTGTAGACCTCCAGAAAACGTTCTTTTCAGACAGCTTAAAGAAGTTGGAGCATCGCTGGGTCAAGTGAATCGAGTTGAAAGAAGACTGTGATGAGAAATAAATCGCCACTTTTCCAAAATTTTCGTTTTTCTTTTGTAGGCTAAGTACTTATCGGACTGCCCTCGTAGCTACGAAAACTAGTGTGTGCCCGGGTTGAAGATTCTCGACCGCGCGCCTAAACCTCGAGGCTATCACCACTTTAAATTCGTGATTTATACATTATTACAATTGTGACTTATGTGGCATGTCGATCATATGACAGCTATTTCCCTAATTATTCCACATTAGGTACACGGACACGTAAAAAATACGACACCGTCAGATCCTGCCGGTGACCACCTTCCGCGGAATGATGTGCGTGTGATGTCCCCAGAATATAAATCAAATTGAAATTTGTCGTCTAGGAACCACTCTGCATGAGTCAACTTCCTTGCGAATGTTGCCGGCGCGTAGGAGAGGAACTACACCCACAGGAAAAATGTATTTCTACTCTATACTTAAGATAGGATCAATGTGTCAATCATGCTTTGTACTCGTGATTTATTATTCGGATTGACATATTGAAACAATACATATCTTTAATGAGTAAGCCACTAATTTGTGTTACCGAAAGTATGACATTCGTGTTTGTTTTCTTAACACGATTATAACATGAGTGAAAGTTAAGGTTGAATTATACATACATGAGAGTACTGATACTATTAAGTCTTTATTATAGTATACCGTCTTATTCTCAATAACAATTGTTAAGACCGTAATGAAATACAGTCTTGTACGTCATAAATTAAGTGTCGATTTATTTACTATGGAATATAATCGGTACTGATAGAATAATGTATAGAAATTAATTAGTATTCGTGCAGCATAGCGTGGTATATCATTAAACATTTTGTCATCGGTGCGTGCGTTTCTGGACGCCGACGCACATTGCGCAAGCTTGCACTCATTTATGCATGTGCATTGATTTCAGAGGGTCTTCAGCGAACGCTCCATCGGGCGACTCATTGTGCCCATGCTAATGTACCAATTCAATGCACTCTGATGCAACGATGTCATTCATCAAGAATTGCATAAACGACATGGGTTATGCATTTCACAAGATGCTCTCTTGGCCTGTAGGTAAAGGTGCGATAACATTACTTTACATCACCATGCTCCATTTTCAAGTGGACGGTTGAAGAATAAATTATTGAAATTTTAAAATATCTTCGTTAAATGCAACATATTAATGCATGTTAATTCAAAACCTTCATGGTTGTTGCTTAAAGTCCTATCCATATTTATGCTATCCATAAATATTCATTTAGGGTCTGGGCGTTTCGGAGACCGTGAAGTCTCTCATAATTTCAATAACTCATAGGTCTTGTACCTGAGTGTGATGTCAGAAAAAACGTATGGGTGTTGTATGTTTCAATTTATTTACAAATATAATTAAAAATAAATCTGTAATTTAGGTTCATGTCTGCAATAATCAAGCCAAACATTTTTGATTCAAATGGATTATTGCGGATGACTATGCACCGTAACTTACAATTTGTTTTATAATTCGTTTATTGCAATGTGCAATCATTTTACATCGCGACATGGAGTCTCAAATAGATAATTTGAAAGTAATCAAGCGTGTAATGGCAGTCTCATTGGGCGTGGGCAGCGAGCTTCAATCGACGAGTGCTCGCAAATGAACCAAGACATATTCCATTGAACGCAACTAGGGAAATTAATGACTCTTTGTTTTCAAAACATTAAGGACATCGTACAAAACTTTAAATAACGACCATAGTAAATGTAAAAGAAATAAACCTCATGTGGTTGTCACTTTATCAATTTACTCGTATATACATATAAGGAAAAAATAATATTAATATAAAACTTGAATTCGAGCTTCAAAGTATTATTTTAATACTTCTTATCAACATAAAATTTAATTTATGCAATATGACGTATACAAGGAAAATGGAAAGTAAAGAGAATGCGCATATGTATATTGTGTGTAGACCGTTATTCCTATTCATTCATTTGTATTTTTTTCAGTGAGTCAGAAGCACCTGAGAAATTCGTACAAACTATTTCTGTGTGTAAAAAGAGAATGTGTCGCGACCCATTCAATGAGTCTATAATTAGTGGGGAAGGTGCGTGAACGGCGGCCAGTCGACAGACGGTGAAGGCCGCAAAGCGTCCAGCAAGTGACGAATCATTTAAACCCCACCATAAACGATGATAGCCGTCAGTTCCGCTTCTCGATAAACGTGCCTGAGTGAGCTATCACTCATACTTTTATGTACTAATACGTATATGGGCACCGGCAGCCGATTAAAAAAAATACCTATTGTCATACTCATTAACCCTGACAATGAGTCAATATATACACGTATAGAGACTGTTCAAAAGAAAAATTGGGCTAGACAAAAGGTCTATTTTCTTGATGTAAGCCCTCTGGGAAAAGACGCATTAATGTTTATTTAGTAAATATATTTCGGTTATGATGAATAGCCAGCCATCAGCGCCATATCAGGGTTTGTGAGAAAAACCCCATATGAAAACTTCCCGGGGCACAACGGTTCTCCCAGCTTCCTAAAAGAATATGATGAAGATTATTGATAATAATTTCTATACTTGCACATGCATTGTTTTGATACCAAACATCGAAGGACCATAAGGTTGTAGGAGAAATTTCCAAATCATTGCATGAAGAAGTGATATACATAAAAATGAAACCAAAAAAGAGACTTTTATACGCATATTTATCGCAATAAATGTCATTAATATTTTTTACAAACAAATGTGATGTTAATGGCATTCGAGTTTCCGGCCGAACGTCGCTTATTATTCCGCGTCTCCGAAGAACTTTCCGTTATTTTAATTACAACATTATAAATTCGTCGCAGGTTCCGCAGCCTCAAGCAGGTACATTCGAAAACACCGACAAAAAGCAGAAGACTCCATGTAAAACGTAATAACACAAATATATCAATTCCAAACATTTTCTTGGCTGTTGTGCGCTTAAACTTATTCAGTTAAACGTCATAAGAATTAAAGCTACTTTTAGACATGTTCATATAAGCGTTAAACAAAAAAGGTTGGTAGCTTGTCGTCATTTGACACAAATCATATAAGGGCCCAAAGTTGCTCTCTGAGCTTAGGGCAATTTGTTTCTATATAAGGCTCTAAAATGGACCTCATTATATCCAAAGTAAATCGTATGACGTCATAGGGATAAATTGGGTGATTCCCACGTCATATACTAATGTATTCTTAGATACAATTACATTATATTCGGTTAAGGATAGCCAAGGTCTTGCCGAACTGAAATAGTAAACGATGCTTACGTTAACTAGTTATTGAATGAACAAAAAATAATGATTTACAATCAGCAACATTATCAATTAAAGTTTTTTTAACTCGCTTCATTGTAACCGGTACGTGACTGTAAACAAAGAGGATTTCAAATCACAATAGCGAGAACAAAGCCACTTCAATTAAGGCGGTTAAAAATATCGGATCATGTAGGAACGATATTGTCTGACATTTATTAAGGAAAAAAGGCAAAATATATGTATTTCCGTAAACACATATATGTATTTGCACTTACTGTAAAAGCTACTGTTCAATTTTATTATTATATCTATTTTAGTCATATTGTTTTTGAAGTTATCAGTATTTTACTTTATGCAATAATTGACGAAAAAATACTTCATTAAGTGATAATGGGGAAGTAGTGATGGCCTCGTGGTTTAGGCACGCGGTCGAGAATCTCAGCGGCCGCGGGTTAAAACCCCAGGTACACACCTCTGTGTACTCACAATGAAATATCACGTACTTTAACAGTGAAGGAAAACATCGTGAGGAAATTGTAGAATAAGCCCCTGCCCGACACTGGTACGTAAATGTATGTAATGTATTGAACAAAATATATTTCAATTGTTTGGCAAGAAATGTCCAATTCCGTCAAATCAACAATGAAATAATAGTACTAATACGTTTAAATTAGAATAGAGACTATCTCGTACGCATACTCTATTATTGTCTAAATAGGTGTTCTACCTCCACATTTTCAGTCATTATATATTTGGAACATATTCACAAAATCGTTTCTTATCCAAGTAATTGTCTACTGTTTTTTTTTTTTGCTATAACAAATATTTTTTTGTTGCGAAAATATACCCTCTCGACTGCTCTCTTCATAGAAGTCCACATAGGGGCTTAAAAACCTTACCAATAACAGCTTGCCTCTTCACAAACATAGTAATAATATCACTTCATGACACGTTGTAAGAGTTTCGTAACCTTGATCCAGGAATATTATAATGATTAGAAGTGACAGAAACTGGCAGTCTAAATTCTTCCTTTTGCATGCCCTTGTCTGGTTTAAAAAAAAACTTACAAAATTATATGGCTTATGAATTTACCACCAACTGTGTGACAACCGAGTGACGTCAATCCTTATTGCCAGAGGTCAGCCGTAACGGGATACTAATCAATGCAGGCGTATTTGAATGTTAAGATATGAACAGGAAGAATATTCTTAACAACAAGAATATTATGAATAATCGTAACAAGTGGCATAAGACTGTCAGGTGTTGAGCTAACGTAACGAATGTTACATTTGAAATTTAAGAAGTTCTCATTACAATTGGATTTTCCTTAATTATTTCTTGTTATAAACATTTAAGGTTTTTTTTATCAAAATAAAATTTGTATTTCCGGCTCCATTCCAATAAAAACTAACTAACTATAATAACTTCACCGTCTTCATCAATAAATAAACAAATACACCCAATAGTCACATATGTAGTTCTAGTACTAAGATACTCGTACAAGTCTTGTGTCATGGGTATCAGAAACTATGAGAGACTTTTTGGTCTCACTAACACCCAGACTCGAAGCAAACATTTGTATATCACACTAACATTTGTCTCGGTGCGGGAATTGAGCCCGCAGCCTCACGTTTTAATAATTAGCAAACTGCGCCACGGGGCTCACAATAATGTTACAAAAAAAAAATGCCAAAATGTTTTATAGAGCATTTTTTTTCAGGCTGCAATTTTAAGTGATAGAGCTTCGTGGCAATTTGAAATAGTAAAGCAACGTCATAGGTTTAAGTGGTACATTCAGGGGTCGTTTTCAAATTGAGGGCCAAAAACATATAATCTGATTTTATTCCCATGTTGTAATTGCTATCAAAATTAACATTACTATTAATAAACAAGTTCTTTAAGGCGCTAATGTGCTCAGTATAACAAATCCCATAACTCTATTAATTGCGAAGATATACCCATAAAACTAACTCAAATCTCAGAAGTGTGACCTTAGCCAAAGTTAATTTTTTTAAAGTCTATTTGTTAATTGCTTCATAAATTCAAAATGTGTGCTGAAAACGGCACATTTTATTTTTCCATTGTCTAATATAGATTTCTAGGAATAATATTAACCGTTAAAACAATATTATTAATAAAAAGATTTTACAGCTAAATAAAACTGATTCTTTTAAAATTATCATTCGTGTCATATATAAAAAACTATCTGAAGATAGTATTGCAGATCACTCTGTAGTCAGATATTATTGAGAAACGAAAGACCTGGCGCTGCTTGGGCAAAGACACTAATTATAATTCAATTTGTAAATACATATAATGAAAAATCTTAGAAATTTTGGAGCAGGTTGCCATTCTGTCGGGTAAAAGTGGTTCTGGTAAATTAAGTGTACTGCAGAAATTTTAAATTCTATCATGGATATTGGAGTCTTTTTAAAATCTCGCATACAGCGCGTCAGAACAAATTTATCACCTAACTCATTTTCGGGATAATCATAAGGCAAATCTTTAATAATAAATGATTTCTTCAAACAAAAATAGGAAAAACCTTCACAAATAAAATGGAAGGGATTCCTATAGGTGGTAAGGAATGCAATCGCGATTAAACTTTTAAACAATGGTCAATAGTTAGACGCTCACGGGTTAAAAAATCTCAGTTATCTGATGGAATAACACACGATGAATGGTTACAAAACCTACGTAGAGATGTTGGCGCCTTTGTTTTGCATTCAACGGGTTATATTTGATCCGTGCAATAAGATCGATTGAAATTTCAATACCTACGTTTTATACACTTTGACACAAGACTTAGCGTCAACGGCTGCTTTAGTTTACATAATTTCTTCTTCTTAATTATTCTCATATTTAGCATGCCGTAAGTATGCAGAAATATTATCACCAAAAATAGGTACTTAATTTCTGAATATCACATTAAATACCCAAAAGGGATAAATTACTTCGTTCATATTTTAATTGACTAGTAGCTGGATAAAGGCGGATTTAAAAAAATAATAATTTGTAAAAACCTTAATTCATCTTTATCGAATGGTTTATGCAACATCATCATCAGCCGAAAGACGTCCACTGCTGGACATAGACCTCCCCCCCTTGCAACATATCGCACAAATATTTTATTATATTCGAATGCTCGTTCGTTCAAGCCATAAGTATGTAGCAAGCTATCCCGATTTCTATTCCCAAATACAGGCAAACAGTTATTACGTTTCTCCATTAGAAAATTAGCAAGTATTCTCAGTAGCTGTACGGAGTGTAAAAAAAGGCCTTAGAAACGGAATTAGGCTCGCTTTCAATCAATGCAATAAAAATCGTATACAACAAGAAAAAAATCTGTAGCTACTCACATGGTATTTCCGCTTCCCAATTTACTAGGATGCTGCACATTGAAATTCTTAGAAACCAATAAATTCTTTATAAAAACAGATATAAAGGAAAACACTTCGTAAAACACCAGTATCTAGTTTACAAGTATAATGAAACATTCATTTGCTATTTTATGATTCATAGAACATTTTTAATCAATATCATTAACATGTTTATGAATTTTTATTTACTTATTTATTTGTTTATTTACAAGAAACACAACACATATGTACAAACTTGACATTAAGACAATATCTTAGAAACTTCACAAAAATTGATATCGTTAGCAGTAGTGCTAGGTTCAAGACCCGTGTTACTACTGCTAACGCCCTCATTAAATAAACTTACATACAAAGTACAATTTTATAAGGCACAGACGGCACACAGTTTTTTAGTGACAAACGAAATATGTAAATATGTGGGTAACCAGGGTTTACAACGAAGCGTCAACTTTTGTAGGTACAGAAAAATCTATGTGTGGTCCAAGTGCATTAATTGAAGCGTATTATAAAAATTAATTTAAAAGTTAAAAAAGTATATTTATGTTGATATATGTTATTTTCTTCTTCTTCTTTTTTTTAAATAAAGTAACAAAAGCAAAACAAATATTTTTGTATATGTAAAAACATTAACACAGACAAAAATAAAGAGGCAAAAAATAATATTAATATTAATGTGATTGTAAATTAAAATAATATTATGGGTGCTAGAGAGTGTGTTTCTGAGAGTTTGTGTATGTGTGAGCGCGTGTGTGTATGTGTGTGTGTGTGTGATTGTGTGAATGAATGAGTACTCACGACAAGGCGTTTTAAGTGTCGAAATTTATGAATCAATCATTAGTAGCTTTTCAGTTTCGTCATAATTCAGTGAGGTTAGAAAATCCACAAGAACTCGCTTACACTTATAAACTATCAATGGATACAATACTACTTTCTTGCTTATCACTTTATAAAGATGAGGGCCTAAAAAACATAATTGTCTGCGAGCATAAGAAGAAGTAGCATTCTATCTTTTCTTCGTGTATTAAGTAAGATAGTTTAGAATATGAATATGAACATGAAGTGAACTTCGCTTTATATTCTACCGGCCCATAATTAGCATGTCGGCGTCGCGTCACTTATGTTTTCGGGACTTAAACAATGAATTAATCTTTTACAATTCAATATTCGGCCATCAGTTCTCCGCGCTATGTGCCCGACCCATTGCCACTTCAACTTGCTAATTCGCTGGGCTATGTCGGTTACTTTAGTTCTCCTACGGATCTCCTCATTTCTGATTCGATCTCGTAGGGAAACCCCGAGCATAACCCTCTCCATAGCTCGTTGAGTGACTCTGAGCCGTCTAATGAAGCCCATACATAGTACTGGTAACACACAACTATCGAAGACTTTCGTCTTCAGGCACTGAGGTATTTTGGACGAGATGACGTCGCGTAGTTTCCCGAACGCTGCCCAACCGAGTTGGATTCGACGATTGACCTCTCTCTCGAAGTTGGACCTGCCCAACCGGACCACTTGTCCCAAATAGATATATTCGTCTACAACTTCGAGAGTCGAGCTCCCAACTGCGATCGGGGTGTGCCAAAAAGTTCTCGAGGTGAGGCCACGTACCGGAAAGCGCAGCGTGGGACGTCCTCCAACAAGATGGTCGGACGACCTGGTGGAGGTCGCGGGACGTCGCTGGATGCAGGCTGCTTCCAACAGGTCCCTGTGGAAGTCATTGGCAGAGGCCTTTGTCCAGCAGTGGACTTCGATTGGCTGATGGATTGGATTGGATTGGAATTCAATATTCGGTTCTAAGAATATTCAGTGTTAATATTCAATTGATCGCTGCAATTGTGCTGTGTAAGTCTCTTTGGATCAGTGGTTGCATATAAGTACCTACATACATAGAGTAAATTACAAGCGGCTTCGTCAAAAGTAATGCCGTCGCGTCGGAATCATTACATGAACAATTAATCAGAATAGGAGTTAATCCTGCGTTAAGTGAATTTTCACAGATATCAAAGAACCGTTGTAGCGCAGGACCTAAAATAAAGACGAAAGGAATTCCATATAGTTTCGCATAAATTTCAACTTGACTAAAATGTCTCAATGAACCATAAGACAAAATAAGACATTAATAGACTGCTTAAGGCGCCACAACATGCTTAATTAATTTATTATGCCGAAATGTTTTTGCATTATAATGATTGCCACATTTACTGACTCATATAATTAATATCATTTCACGTTCCTGTCTTCTCAATGTTAATTTTTATTTATTTCCTTTTATCAAGTTGTGCAGATGTGCCACCAAAATTAATTGCAAGATCAAATCAGAACCTTGGTCGGCGCTACATTCCCTTGAACTTAGTCTTCAAAAATACAAGATTTAAATGTAATATTCAATTCAAAACGAGTAGGTACGTAACTGGTATTGGTACATAAATCAAAATAAAACACTGCCTTTATGATATTATCATTAGATGATATAAAATGATCTAAGTAGATGGGTGTATGATTCAAGACGAGATAAGATTTTGATTTAATGTTGCTCTATTATTACGAGATCAACCGCTGAAAATACAGCAAGACGCAAACTGACCAGTGAAGACTTCAGAGATTCAGGGAAATGCTTATATAATTATGTTATAATATACAATGATACCTACCACTCATACCTATTTAAACAAATACTCAATGCTTTGACTAACGAAAGAACATGACAGCCCCGTGGCGCAGTTGACTAGACACCAGCTTGCGAAACGAGAGGCCGCGGGTTCGATCCCCGCACGAGACAAATGTTTGTGTGATCCACAAATATTTGTTTCGGGTCTGGGTGTATGTGAGACCGAAAAGTCTCTCGTAGTTTCTGATACCCACGACACAAGACTTCTATCTTAGTGTAGGATCAGAACTATGTATGTGACTGTTGGGTGTATTTATTATTATTATTTATTATTATTATTTGGATGCTGTAGTCTGTAGGTAAAACTTACTGAACCAACAAAATTCTGTACATCAGTGACTTTATATTCCGTTTTCTGAAGAAACTTGTAGTATTAGATATATTTATATCATTTTAAACTCTCGGTGACACCGAAGATTAAACAGCTAAGGTACCTGGGTCGAATATGGCCAGGCGGAAAATATGGCCACATGCCATTATTTCAAATACGAAAATTTATAATAATTAACACCACTATAAATTGTCGCTAGTGTCACATGTATCCGAACACCCACTAACCGCCTAGTGGCCAAAAAAGTGAAACATGCTGATGAAGTTATAAAAACATGAAGTAAGTAGGTATTCTCCTGTATTTTGTTATTTTTCAAATAAGAATCTTTGTTAATCACATTACAACATTGTGTGACGATTGTTATTCGATATTTCCTTATTTAATTAATCAAAGAAATTGTATGTTTTTCATTCGTGACTATGAAAACAAAATAAATGGATGAATGCAAATATGGCCATAGTTTGGCTATATTTACGGTACTAAATTAACGAAACTTTCTTTTTTGTTTTAGACCTAAGCAGGCTATTAAACTAAAGGGTTACGAGATAATTGGTAAGAACCATTAATAAAACCAGCTATAGGTATTTGCAGTCAAAAGCGGCAGCATGAAAGTATATACGGCTGCAAAGCAATATAATTTGCCAACATGCAGTCTAAGACGTTATTTATGAAAAAGAAGGCTAAATCTACTTCGGGCCGAAAACCACTTCTTAACCCTGAATAAGAGAATTAATTTGCACAGAAGTTTTTTAAACCATAAATTCATATAGTAAATGTGGCTATATTTAGAATTTAGAATTTCCATATTTTTTTTAAACTGGTGAAACACTATCTAATGTTTAATGTCTTTGTATTTTTTTTGCCTTTCTTGTAAAGATTAATAGGCACCTTTTATGAATAAATGCTAAAACTTGTTTATTTTAGCTTTATCGTTATTAAAAAACGATAACAAACCTTAAGGTGGCCATATTCGACCCAGGTACTATAATAATGCTATCCTCACTGTAGTGATTATTATAAATTTGTGTCAAGATAAACTTATGAAGAAATTAAACATCAAACAAACGATTGCATTCATGTATTTAGGTTAGCGCATACAGAAAATCGTAATCGTCATGAAACCGTGAACCAAATTGTCTGCAAACATTAAAACGGGCATATCGTAAATTGTTCTTAATTTAGTCTAGGTAAATATGAACTGTTCGTCTAGCCTGAGTTCTGCCAGTCGACCCGTTAGCGTTTGTTTGTAGTTAATTGCGTAATAATTTAACCGAGAAAATTTTAGCTGAAGTTATTAACTGTAAATATGGATTTTAAACATGAAACGGTATAAATACTTTTATAACAAAATGTGGTACTGAAGCTTATTGGAATCCGTTAAACATTCTATCTTTTTGTTATCTCTGTTCAATTACTTTCCCATTCCCAAAATCAACGTAACTATTAAAACAATAATTTAAAATAACATACGTGAACTTATAGTAAATTGTGGGCTTTAAATGAAATCCGGAAATACTACGACACAATTAAAATAAAAGAAAATAACGAGGTTATGTACTTAACAATAAGATCTTGCAATCGATGGCGGTTTGCTGCTGTCATCAATACAAAAAAAAACTACAGTCAATATATGCTATGAATTCTGATGAGACTCGGCGCCTTCTACAAATTAGTATGAAACACGCATACCTAATTATTTAAAACGTGCCGTGGTGATTGTCTTTGGTCACCTACTTGTTCAACACAATCGACAAGAACATCAGCGACAGCGACCGTGACAGGCAATCTTAAAATTGGCACAGATGTCCTTTTGCCACTACTACTTCGGTCACACAAAAAAAGCTGCCTTTCTATATTTTGCCATCATTAGCCCTTATATTTAATTAATATTAGCATTCCAGTTTTATGGCATCTTAATCAACGGGATTTATGCAAATTGAGTTCATAGCTTTCACTTAAAATTATATTTTCAATTAATTTCCAAATCACTTTAATTAGAGAGTTATCTGTGTCATATATGTTTACTGTCGATATCAAAAAGTTTTCTAGTATGATTTTATGAGACAAATTCATAGTCTTGCGAAATCGATTTGCGGTCCAAGAGTCTGAATACGTGTCGTCTGCCACTATAATTTCATTATATTTATATTATATTGGCACAATAGTTTATAAAGTAGCTTTAATTTCATTTTTATTTATGTAGGTACGTGGTGCACAATAAAGCATATTAAATAAATAAATATATTTTACTGCCCTATTATATGATACTACTGTAATATCACTACATGACTTGCACATGAACGCTATTTATATGATACAAGAGAATGCTGCGTTACACACTGTTGACTAAAGGTCGCAGATACACTACCTACATTTCTGTTATCACTCTCTGAATGAAAACAGCAATTAGATGAATGAGGAATAGTCCTGCCGGTTATCAAGTCTTTGAGTTATGTATATTAATAATATAGGTGTTGAACTCTAAAGACAGTGTCAAAGGGATGTAATGCTTATATTTAGTTATAAATAACGATTCCCTGCTTACCGATCGTTGAGAAATCTATGCAAAATTATATTGTTTTCAAAGATTCAAATACACCAGAGGAACACGTCTTGGTGACATCATAATATGGCGCCACTCTGCTCACCAATTGCTCACAATTGTCTCGTCTTACGCACATGCTATTTACCAGCTAATGAAATCGCATAATTATAATCTGTTATCATTGGGTAAAGGGCATGGTAAAATTCATTTATAATCGGTCTCTTTGTTCTGTCAGAATAAAGGCCATCACTCTCATCAATCAAGACATTCGCATCAATTAGCTGAAGTTTTCAGAGACAACTGCAGAGCTGCAACGAAATCTGATATCTCGCCATATGAACACTACCTACATGTGAAACATTAATTGGGCTCGTACATGACATCTTGGTCACTTATTGACGTACACTGCGATTTATATTTCTGTGTCTTTGTCTTTCTTTGCATTGTTTCGAAAGTATACACTCGCAAAACACGGCATCAAAAATTCTATACTGAGTATTTTTACCCGACTATAGCAAAGTAGAAATAATATTTATGAGAATACCAGGGTATTTACATAATATGTACACCTAATACCTATAGATAATACCTAATACCACGTCAACTAAACTGAACAACAATTTTCATCTGGTTGCAACATTTTTTTTGCTTTAAGGTACTTATGAAATCGCATTAAAAATTTCACCATTTAAAAAAGGTGTTCTAGACAAATGTAAGCATGCAAACCACGATTCTATTTATTTATGTTACTGTTGGGTTCTGACTGAATTATTTTCTTGTCTTGTACTTTTTACATCCCTTGTATAAAGGAACAAAGAACTAATTAAGCACATTATATATATACCTGTAATAGACTCTATAGTTATCAGTGATGTAGGAAAAAGATTATAAATGTAGCTTTACTCTGTCTACATTGGGAAAACAAAAACCAGTTTCGTAAAATCCATGAGGTAATGCCGCTTAGTTATGGACTTCCCGTTTATTTAAAGATACTGAAACTATAACAAACGTTAATAAGCCAAATTTTGAAACAATATTTGCGTAGATCTATAATCAGGAGACATCTCCGAAAAGAATCTAATGCGAATTTCCAATTACCTAACCTTTTTCAAATGGAGATAACAACACTCGACACTCGTATTACTGTGATAAAATATATTGCCTCGAATAAATGTCATTAAGTTCACTTTCAATAAGGCTCAATACGAAGCAAAATAACGTTTCTTTAGAGATCATCCGCATTTTTAAAAGTCAAAGAGCCCAACTTATGTGTTTAATAAGAATATTTCATTGTTAAAGCTCTTTTTGTAAATATTTTGTGCATTGTACATTGCTTTGGAATATCGATAAACATAAAAAACCTACAATAGTTAAGTTCCAAATTCATTAATTCTAGCAGGTTTATTTTTTATAATTCCTCATATTGTTTTAAATAAATGGACTATGGAGCCAATGTATAACTTTATTCACCCATATTCACAACGACTAAAGTCGTCTTATGAATAAAAGTGTTGCATTTTGTAATGGATTATGTTGTGATTGTTTCTAGCTTGTTGATTTCGTCGACTAAAAGAAAAATCATGCTGACAAGAAGTTAAAGAATTCTAGAATAAATCCTAATTCCTATATACAATACAAATTCAATTTTATCGCTTGTTTTTATTTTCAATAATCACTAACAACTTTAACCATTCCGTTCCACAAATACCAACAAAAATATACGAATTCACTAACACAAACTACAGTGCATTATAACGATAATTAAGCTTCAAATCTTCCTTTATAGTTATTCTGTGAAAAAAATATATAATTAAATCTAGCTTCCCACGTGTCATGCAAGTTGTACAAACGAGTAGGCAAAACTAAAAGTCTTTGATGGTAATCTATATCTGGCCCGAAGCCAAACAAACGGGTTTCTAAATTAGACGAAAATGCACTGTATCTATTTGCATTTATAGCGCGAATACGTCTCGGCGGTTAACAACATGAGCCACTAAGTGCCACTTTCGCCAAATGCTTGCAAACATAAAAGTTTTATTATCGAAAGTTATTGAGACTATTTTTCTGTCTTTACATGTAAAATTTTAGTGGATAATAGGGATAACAATAACACCTGATTTCTACATACATACATACATACATAAACTCACGCCTGTATTCCCCGAAGGGGTAGGCAGAGGTGCATTTCTGCACCCACATTTCGCCAAGTATGGATCAATCCCACGTAATAGGGGGCAAGCCTATTGCCGTTTTTCGGGCACATTTCCAGACTCCGTGCTGTTACCGAGAATTTCCTTATAGAAAAGCCCAATAACACTTTGCCCGACCCGGGAATCGAACCCAGGACCTCTAGATCGCACGGCACATACTTGTACCGCGAGACCACGAGACAGTCACCTGATTTAGATTTAGTTGGCGGTTTTTGCAGGCACTTTGAAAAAAGAATAAAAAATATTTTATATTTTTAAGTATATAAATACTACGCCTACTCAAGATAAATTTTATGAAGTTGTTTACTATAAGAAATCTATTTGTACTGACGTCTTTTAAAGAATCGAAACATGAAAGAATAACTGCATTCTTGCTATTTAAAAGATCCATTCAAGTTTACGCGCGTCATTAAACCTTTAAAAATTTTTATAGCAACATGTTGCAGTAATAAGTCACAGAGCCGTTTGCAGATTTATTAAAGGCTCAGAAAAGTTCGTTGACCAGTTCGGTACAAATACGTCATGTGCTGGATTTGTTAAATATTAGGTCATCTTTCTAAACCATACATTAGAAAATTAACGATTTATCAAGACTGGCGCCGCTCACTTGTTTATTATTTACAACCAATTAAGCTATTCCAAAAAAAAACTTTAAATTACCATTCCAATTATTTTCAGTGTGAACTAAATACATATACTTAGATACTTATGGGATACTTTTATAAACGCCTAATCATTAAGCAACGAAACTCCCGTTGGTTCGACTAAAAGAACAAGAAAAATATTTCATAGATACTTAGTGTCTTGTTAAAACTGTAATACTTATGTGAAAATTAAATTAATTAATCAAACTTAAACTTTGGTGCATTTCAAAAAAAATATAGGGTAACAAAGTGACACGTACGATATCTAAGTAAAAATGTTGTCCTGATATTTCTCTGACTCTATATTGTCATTTATAGTGGCTTCGCATTACATAGGTACTCACTCAACTTTCCGAAGATATGTGAGTACTGTCAATCGTGACAATACCCTACTCTGAACTGACTTTGTGTGGGTTGGTCTTGGTGGACTTTCAATAGGCACCAAAGAATTTGTGATGAAATCTCAGGTTGCTATGTTTATTCATTTATGCTTTGTGGACAATGGTTGGATGGTGTGTATGGGAAACACACGTCTATACTCGTTATTGTCGGTTCATACCCGCATGAAATATCGAATACATAATAGTACATCAAAAATACATACGTACACTTACTTATGTATTTTTTATCAATGTGCGTGAGGGGAAGATATACAATGAAATCATAACATATGGCGTAAATTCCCCAAATCTCCATTGACCAGTTACTTTACTTGGCACTAAATAACCAATATACCTAATAGGTTGTTATTAAGAAATGTCCCGCTTTAATTCATGGTTTATGCTGCTTTGTGTCGAACTGCATTATGATTGTTGCGACGTTGATTGACTTATTGTTTCACTTCCAGACTACGCCTTAATCATACAAACTGAAATAGAACAAATGAACCAGAACCAGACAGCCAGACTCGCCAAATTAACTATAGTCAAGTGTAGGTAGGTTGGCCTCCTCAAGTGCTTATTTGAGTTCTATTATGGCACGCAAACGTGTATACATAACACGATATAATCAGTCCGTATAAGCTAGCACTTTTGTTATTGTAAAGGTGTAACTATTTTACAGCTTCACTTATAATAATGCTTGTATCCTCAAGATATAGGCAGAAATGTGTTTTGCGTCTAAATTGCGTCAGATATGTTTATAAGACAAATGGCGTTTATCAGGGACATTTCGAAATTTCGTGCTGCTACTGGGAATTTACATTTGAAAAAACTTAATCATACTTTCTATCGTTTCATTTCTGTTTAGTTAGCTTTTACTATTCAAGTATATCTTAAAAATTATTCAAGTAACAAGTTCTCATACCAAAGCTAAATACTTATATCGAGTTTACATGTGTTGTTATCAGGGTTGGGCAGTATTTGAATTACTTGTAATTGAAATACAAATACGTATTTTGTATTTGTATTTTAAGTAATTACTTTCTTAAAATGTAATTTGTATTTCAAATACGTGAAGCCGAAGTATTTTGTAATTAGTATTTCAAATACTCGAGGCTTCAAAATACATTTATTAAAATACATTCAGCCTTCATTTAGTATTTAGTTTGTGCTTATCAGGACCTGCAATAACAAAACAAAAACCGCCTTCAAAAAAAAACTATTCCAAAACAAATAAATATGCATTATTTTGTAATTTGTATTTTGTATTTCAATTAAAAATAGCTAAAATACTGTATTTTGTATTTCAAATACCTTACTTAAATGTATTTTGTATTTCGTATTTTAAGTACTTGCGATACAGTATTTTGTAATTTGTATTTCAATTAAAGAAACGCATGTATTTTGCCCAGCCCTGGTTGTTATTAATAACATGCGAATATCTATAAATTGCAGAATATATCTTGCCATTTGTCAATCTATATTGACTGCACAGCACTATTCATCAGGTTTTACAATGTCTTTTTAGTGCCCGTGCCAGAATTTAAGAAGAATCGGGAAAAACCGATAATAATAAAAATAAATTTAAAAATACCTATTAGGCAAAGAAATCTATTCTATAGTATGAGCTTAACGCTTAATGTAAAACATTAATTTTAATTCATTTAAATGAAGAAGTTAAAAAGATTTTATATAATTTTGTTTTTTACTAATGAACTTAATGATTTAAAATTTAATATTTGAACTATAAAACAGAAACACTGTTTATGCCTCTTACCTTAGCTCTAATTATCTACATTATAAAAGATTTTCCATCATCGCCTCTATGGTCAATGTTTTATTTCATTTTCATTGGATAATATGTTGTTGTGTTGAGTAAAGTTCATTTTTGATTGGTTGGCTACTGACCTGTCTTACAAGTAACCAATGACATTTAAGCTTGCGGACGGAAACAATCCAACTGGCAACTGCTAACATGGCGATTTTCGTCATTCCCCGCATGTCATTTGGTAATTATTGCGTGGCTGTTATGGGAAAATATTCCAATTGTGCAACGTTTTTTCTTTTTGACATATTTTCTTTGTTTTACTGATATTAATTCTGAAAGATGAGCGTCGACGCTTACGGTCCAAGCTCTCAAACTTTAACTTTTTTGGACACTGAGGAAGCTGATATTATCGGTGCTGATACACAAGGATCGCAATATGAGTTCACTGACTATACGCTACCTTCCCAAAGCCAAACACAGGCATCACAGAATGACTACGGACTATCAACATCAAATCAGGTGTATATACCTTCCTTGTTCTGTTTATTTGTCATAACCTAATTAGACAATTTTTTACTCTTGATACCAAATGCCCTTGACGTGTTTATCTTTCAGGTAAACGGGTTGGGTCGTGCAGATCTCACCTCGAAAATATCGAATGTGACAAACGCTATATCCGAGCTGCAGTTCGAAGAGGAAGATGAGGCGTTGTATAGCAGTAAGGAGCTGCCCGAGCATGCATGCAAGTACTGTGGCATACACGATCCGTCGACAGTGGTCATGTGCAACATCTGCAATAAGTGGTGAGTCATTTGAGAGGGAAAATGTGTATGTTTTTATAACATTATTTTCACCTTGTTGCTTGCCAATTCTTTAGGAATTACTAACGTTTCCGTGAACAAGTCTTATACCAATAGCCAGTTTTCTAAAGTTTCATAGAAGTTGTTACTTATACTATACTACTCATATTTTATTCTGTGATATTTTTATCAACTTTGACATAGTTTAGACTGTTGCATTCATTGTGAATTTATTGTAATTATATTAGAAATATATATATCATAGTGTATACTGATATATTCAATAATGGATACATTTTCAAATAGATCTTAGTAACATATTTGTTAAGTATATCAAACATTGGAAGATAAATGTCTCGCGACAGTCATAACATGCATTTTAGATGTTGCTTCATTAAAGCTATACTGGATTTACTCACATATTTATGTGTTTGTGTTACTATGTATTCAATTCCAAGAACTTCCAAAGCCCTAGCCCTATTATTAACTATCAAAGTAAATATTTCATAATTTCTTTTCTGACTATCTTTATCCTGTTAAATATCCTATTGAAATAGATAACATTATGTTATACTGGTTGCAGAAATATTAGGTTACCATTTTATTATTAATACATACATAAATAACCTCACGCCTGTGTTCCCCGAAGGGGTAGGCAGAGGTATATTTCTGCACCCACCTTTCGCCAGGTATGTATCAGTCCCACATAATAGGGGGCAAGCCTATTGCCCTTTTTCAGGCACAATTCCAGACTCCATGCTGCTACTGAGAATTTCCTAATGGAAAAATCCAATAACATGTTGCCCGACCCGGCGATTGAACCCAGGACCTCTAGATCTCACGGCACATACTTGTGCCGCGAGACCACGAGGCAGTTATTATTAATCTCTTATTTGATGTCAGCTTCACAGTAATCTTCTTAATCTTAATGAACTGTATAACTACCTTCAAGGTTTTGCAATGGCAGAGGAAATACATCTGGGTCCCACATCATCAACCATCTGGTTAGAGCCAAACATAAGGAGGCCGCCTTACACCGTGATGGACCTCTAGGAGAGACATTACTGGAGTGCTATTCTTGTGGTGCTCGCAATGTCTTTGTTCTTGGCTTTATACCTGCCAAAGCTGACTCTGTTGTGGTCCTGCTGTGCCGGTATGTAGAATTCTCACATCAATTAATTTTATTTAGTATGAACTTTAGCCATTATACTTTATAAGTGTCAAATAGAGTATAAATAACTAATGTAAGCTATCAATAATGTAATTGTCTTATTCAATGGTTTTTCAGGCAACCTTGTGCAGCCCAAAGCTCATTGAAAGATATGAACTGGGATCAAGAGCAGTGGAAACCACTGATTGGTGAGATTATTTTTAAGTTACATACTGAATGATGTATATATAATGACATAATATAAAAATAAAATACACCCAATAGTCACATACATAGTTCTGACCCCACACTAAGATATGAGTCTTGTGTCGTGGGTATCAGAAACTACGTGAGACTTTTCGCTCTCACAAACACCCAGACCCGAAACAAATATTTGTGGATCACACAAACATTTTTCTCGGTGCGGGGATTGATTGTTTCGCAAGCTGGTTACTAGCCAACTGCACCATGGGGCCGTATTAACTTTTTATTTTTATTTTAGCTGACCGTGCCTTCTTATCTTGGCTAGTGAAGGTCCCTTCTGAAGCTGAACAAATGAGAGCCCGCCAGGTAAGATGATCCTAATTTTTTTCCCTATAGCATTTATTTCATTATATATTTTCAATTATTGTTATTTTTATTGTTTAGGTGACTCCACAGCAAATAGGTCGCCTTGAAGAACTATGGAGGGACAATGTTGATGCAACATTCCAGGATTTGGAAAAACCTGGTGTAGATGAAGAACCTCACCAAGTTTTGTTAAGGTAAAAATAATTAACACTTGCCATTCAATATTCTCTCTTTTTTTATTTGTGAGTATAAATAGCTTTGAATAAATTTACTCAATAATTTTGTTTTCATTTTAGCTATAGTGTTTGTAATTTTAATTTATTATTCATATTTATTGCTTTAAACCTTGAAGGCAGTTAATTTATTACATAGACATTATCCATTGATGCATGTCAGCTATGATTAATCAGCATTCATATTTGTTGTAGATATGAAGATGGTTATCAATATCAAAACATCTTTGGTCCCTTAGTCAAACTGGAAGCTGATTATGACAAGCGTCTAAAAGAGTCTCAGACTCAAGAAGGAATTGAAGTGCGTTGGGATGTTGGCCTCAACAAGAAAACCATTGCATACTTTACATTGGCTAAAACTGATAGTGACATGAAACTCATGCATGGCGATGAACTGAGATTAAGGTAAAGTGATATATTTTTGTTGAAATTTATTTGTATGTTTAATCCTAGTCAATTACAAAACATACTTTCAAAACAGTTGATTTTAAAATATTCTTTATTGGTGCTCCGCTCATCTTGGTCTTAGCGTGATGTTATATAGCCTATAGTCTTCCTCAATAAATGGGCTATCTAACATTGATAAAAAAAATCAAATCAAACCAGTAGTTCCTGAGATTAGCATGTTTAACCAAACAAACTCTTCAGCTTTATAATATTAGTATAGATTTCCATAGAAGAGATGAAATGTTTGATCACTTGTTTAAATTTATGGTATAATATAGTAAACAGAAATAACTCATATTAAAAAGCAAGAAGTAATTTTTTCTAGTGACTAGTTATTTTATTTGCTTACTTTCATGGTATATTGTAATTTGACAATACATAATATGTTGCTTATTTCGTAAATACAATAACCAATTCTTTCTTCTGTTAGGTATGTTGGTGAAATGCAGAAACCTTGGTCTGGCGTCGGTCACGTGATCAAAGTACCTGACAACTATGGAGATGATGTTGGTCTCGAGCTTAAAAATGGATCCGGCGCACCACTCGACTGCACTTCTAACTTTGCAGTCGATTTTATATGGAAGAGTACATCATTTGACAGGTGTGTATCTATGCTATGCTTATATTCCCTGATGGGGTAGGCAAAGGTGCAATTCTGCAACCATTTTTCGCCAAAAAACATACTTCTTGACATATGTAGAGGACAAAAGCCATTTAGTGGTCTTGTTCATTATTTATTTGTGGAATTATATTTTAGCATAAGGATAGAACTCTACTTTGGATGTATCTCCCCTTATTTGATTTACTGTATACTGTCCAAGAAAATTACCAAAACTATGATGGCTATATTTCAGGATGCAGTTGGCTCTGCGTAAGTTCGCTGTGGATGACACATCTGTATCGGGCTACATCTACCGTCGCTTGCTAGGGCATGAAGTCGAAGAAGTTTTGTTCCGTGTGCACCTGCCGAAACATTTTAGTGCGCCTAATTTACCGGATCTCAATCGATCTCAGGTAAAATACTGACAATACTAGTTTTTACTAAAACATTACTCAATAATTACATAAATTATAACTTTTGTACTACTCTTTTACAGGTGTATGCAGTAAAACATGCGCTTCAACGCCCTCTCTCGTTGATTCAGGGACCCCCTGGTACCGGAAAAACTGTCACTTCCGCAACCATCGTATACCAATTGGTTAGGCAAAACGGCAGCCCTGTCCTCGTTTGTGCTCCATCAAACACTGCTGTTGACCAGTTGACAGAGAAAATCCATAGAACTGGACTAAAAGTGGTCAGGTTATGCGCGAAATCACGTGAAGCAATGGAATCATCAGTATCCTTCTTAGCTCTACACGAGCAAGCCCGCGCTCTCGGGTCAGCGGATAGTGAACTCCGCAAATTAACTAGATTGAAAGAGGAAGCTGGAGAACTGTCCGCAGCGGACGAACGAAGATACCGCGCACTACGTCGAGCGGCCGAGAGGCGTCTGTTGGACGCGGCAGACGTAATTTGTACCACTTGCGTAGGAGCCGGAGACCCTAGAGTTGCTCGAATGCGGTTCCAATCTATCCTCATCGACGAAGGGATGCAGTCCACGGAGCCCGAGTGCATGGTGCCTGTGGTGCTGGGCGCTCGGCAACTCATCCTCGTCGGCGACCACTGCCAGCTCGGCCCAGTCGTCATGTGCAAGAAAGCTGCAAAAGCTGGTTTGAGTCAGAGTCTTTTTGAACGTTTGGTCGTTCTCGGCATACGACCTTTCCGTCTTGAGGTCCAATATCGCATGCATCCAGAATTGTCGCGTTTCCCATCCGATTTCTTCTATGAAGGCTCTCTGCAAAATGGAGTGAGTGCCGAAGAACGTCGTCTCCACAAGATTGATTTTCCGTGGCCCAGACCCGATCGGCCCATGTTCTTTTACGTCACCCAGGGGCAGGAAGAAATCGCGGGCTCCGGAACGTCCTACTTGAATAGGACCGAAGCCGCCAACGTTGAAAAATTGACGACACGATTTTTAAAAGCGGGCGTCCGTCCGGAACAGATCGGTATAATTACGCCATATGAGGGACAACGATCTTATCTCGTCCAACACATGCAATATCAGGGAAGTCTTCACGCTAAACTTTATCAAGAAATCGAGGTCGCCAGTGTCGACGCTTTCCAGGGCAGGGAGAAAGACATAATCATAATGTCTTGTGTGCGTTCGAACGAGCACCAGGGTATCGGTTTCCTCAGCGATCCGCGGCGACTCAACGTCGCGCTCACCCGCGCGAAGTACGGCCTCATCGTCGTCGGCAACCCCAAGGTGCTCAGCAAGCAACCTCTGTGGAATCATCTGCTGGCATTCTACAAGGAGAGGAGAGTGTTGACGGAAGGTCCCCTGTCCAATCTCAAGGAGTCGGCCATACAATTCGCCAAACCTAAAAAGCTCGTGAACGCGCAAAACCCCGGATCCCACTTCATGTCCACATCGATGTTTGACGCTCGAGAAGCCATGGTGCCGGGCTCGGTGTACGACCGCGCGCGGCCGCCCCGCGACCCGCTGGCCTACGTGGCGCCCGAGCGCGCCGCGCTGCTGCACGGGCCCGTGCCGGCCGCCGCGTTCGCCGCGCACCACGCGCCCCCGCGCCCGCCCGCGCACGCCCCGCCGCGCGCCCGCGACCCGCGCCGCCGCCCGCCGCGCCTCTCGCAGGAGCCGCTGTCGCAGCAGCCGCCGCTGTCGCTGTCGCAGGGCGCGTCGCAGCCGGACTTCAGCCAGGAGTCGACGGCGCCCGAGTGTCCGTCGCAGCCGGACGGGCTGCTGTCGCAGGACTCGACGTACCAGGGCGGGTTCCGGGCGCGGTGCAGCCAGTACTGAGAGCGGCCGACGCGGCGCGCCGACCTCTCGCCCGCGGGGCGGAAGCAGCCGCGGCGCTGACGCCCCCGCCCCGCCGCCCGGCCCCGCCCGGCCCGGCCCGCCTCGCTGGCGCCGTCGGCGGACTCCCACCGCGACTGGAACGTTAGTCTTCGCCCATCGACCGTATTGACGAGTGCACGCTCGAATCGTAGGAATGACGCGCGGGGGACGCTCGCGCGGTAGATGCGTGGGTGAAATGTAACCATACAGGGATAGTATTTTATAGGGTGTTCGACTGCGCGGAGTCTGGAAATTATACAACGATCGTCATATCAGATTTCGAGAGAGTGCTCGATTCTCGACAAGAGAGAGCCAGATATCCGACGAGTGAACCTGTAAAATCGACATTTCTATAAAGCGTCACTTTGCTATCCTTTAAAAGATTAACAACACGTGATTTGAAAACGAGTGGATATTAAGGTAGTACAATATTGTTAAGCCACAATAATGATAGATTTCATATTACCTGTGAATCTATTGATAGTAAAACCTTCGTAATAATTATGAGTCAAATAAAATCAACTTTATTATCAAGATAGTTGAAACTATTCCGAAATGTGTTGTATATTTTCGAACTTTTTACTATGCTGATATCGAGATACAAATTAAGTGACAACCATTCAACAAAACAATGCTAGAATACGAACTAAATGTTTATAGTTTTGTATTTTCCGTCTGGTCCTCTCGTTTTTAGGTCTATACTACAACTACTCATGGTACTTTTCACAAAAGAGTACGCAATACGACCATCTGTATTAGAATGGAAAATATATTTTTACATTCAATTTAAAATCAAATATTTGTTAGCCACCAAGTGTTAGTGACTATATCGTTTATTAGGCAACGCATACAGTAAATGTAATGGTTTGTTTTCGTCATATGGGATTTCAATGTTCACAAAATTTCATTATAAATCATCAACTACATCCAACAGTGCTAGATCTAAAACTGTCTTACGTAAACTATTAGACAAAAAAAATATCTTGAGACACCTCCATTGTTTTTCCTTCCTTCAAAAACACTACTAGTGTCGTATAGATATATTCGTCTCCATGTTATTTATATATGTATACCCGTGCCTATTATAATCAATATTGTAAGTCACCCATGCTATAGAAGTGATTTTTTGTAAATTCAGTTTTATACGACGCTTAAATTCTTCAATATAAATGACGTTTTTTTGGGGCGCGCTCTCTAGGATGTATAGAATGCTACTCATTTTGCTCAAATTGATAATTACATAATAGCATATACTAAAATTTTGTTTTAAGCCACATAACTGATAAATCAGTAAACATCACAGTTCACACCAATATGTTATATAGGGACTCTGGAACTTTAGTTACACTAAATATTTGATTTTATTTGGAAAAATATTTATGTCTAATGTAGTCTTCAATTCATTATGTTATCCTTAACTATTTGCTAGTCCATGCAAAAAATAACCATTTTATACCACTTAAATCTAATTTTCTACTGCGTTCAACACCGAAATACGTTTTATTGCACGTCAACTGTATTTTCCCGTTCGTGGGGTATATACATAATATAAAAATACTCGAATTGTGTGAAATTTAAATGTTCTTAAAAAACAAATACAAACGATATGCCAAATTACGTACTATCAATTTCGTCAGAACTTTATAAATTGTTTTATCAGTTACATAAATAGCTGCCGTCTGTGTAATAATTTTATTATATCTATATTTCTTAAAGGCTCATTGTCATTTGGGTTCTTTATCTGGTTATATTGTATAAATGTATTTATTTTATTTCTTTTATGTTTTCGTTTGTGAAGGAAAATCAATAAAGTTGTCATAATTTATATTGTTTTATTTTCTTTAATATCCGCGTGCGTATCAAATTCTAAACATTGTGCTTAATATTACATACAAATGTCCAAATACTACAACTACAATGCCCAATAAGCATACAGAAGGTTAGGTATGCGCGAACACCTTTTTCGTAAATTGTACCGTAAAACGGGGTAAATAGGAATGGCGGGGTAAATTGGAATAAAAATCTGATTTTATAGCACGTTATATAACTTTTATTCTATTTAAATAAGGTCAACAGTTCTTGGGTTTTTAACGAGTTTATATTTTGTTCTACTAGCCACAATGAGTTTTTAAGACAGGCACTCAGGATTTATTATGAAAAAAACACTGTGAAATGAGGTTGTCGCAGACACGTGGTTTTAGCCATTTTTAATTTCGAGATTTAGTTAAATTTTAATTAAAAAAACAGTGTAAAAATAGATAAATCCTAGGCATAATAGTGTACTGTGTTTGGCAGAAACGTGAATGTAAGTAAATAACTATAAATTTTCTTTTAAAAACCTTAGTTTCAGTTGCATGTCGTTTTTAGGTTATTTTGGGGATAATTGGAACGCAAAAGGGGGAAAAAGGCACGTGAACAGGTAAAATTGGAACAACGCTGGGGTTATTTGGTTCACTTGGGGGGTAAATTGGAATCATTAAATAGGGTTGTACCGTATCCAAAAACAATTTTACGTATCATCCGACCCAAAGTACCGCCCAGGTAGAAATGTAACCTAGTTTTTTTTGCATGGGGGTCACCAATCCAAAGACTTTCTGTATCGAAAGTTGCTTTACCTCTATGATCGTATCAGATTACCTTAGTTAGCCGAGCTATACCTATGCGCTAAAATGTTTTTATGTATATCAGAATTGAGATGCCTCTTGAATTATACCAGGGTTTCTCAAAGTGGGGTACGCGATTTACGTAATGTTGACTTGATGCCTAGCAGGCACGTGCAGCACGCGTCCTGTCCTCGACCAGTGGGTGGACAGGCGCCACGGTGCGGCGACGTTCCGCCTGACGCACGTGTTGTCGGGGCACGGGTGCTTCGGCCACTACCTGTGTCGGGTGGCTCTGAAGGAGGAGTCGGCCGTGTGTCACCATTGTGACAACTGCCCGGACGACACAGCCCAGCACACACTACAAAAGTGTCCAGCCTGGGAGGTGCAGCGCAGCGCTCTCCGCACGATTGTTGGTGACGACTTCTCGCTCCCGGCCGTCGTCTCTTTGATGGTCGGGAGTCCTAAGTCGTGGCGAGCGGTGCTCTCCTTCTGCGAGCACGTCATGTCGCAGAAGGAGAGCGCGGAGCGGGATCACGAGGGAAGTGATCCCGCCCGCCAAAGACGTCAGAGAAGGAGGCGCCGGGTCAACAGAGATAATTAGACCCGGCGTCCTGCCCTGTGGCAAGGGGGAGTTAGAATCCCACCACGGTATCCCCTGCCTGTCGTAAAAGACGACTCAAAGGGGCCCTTGGGGTCGCTGAGCGCGCTGCGGGGGCGGCGCGTCCTCACTGAAAGTGACCCCGAGAGGGGCGGCGGCACTGTGGCCTGTGTACGTCGCGGGCGCCCATCCACAACCGGGGCGCCTGAACCAAGCTAGTGGGGGTGCAACTGCGCCCCCTACAACTCCGAGACGGCCGAGACAATAACGTCTCGGAGGCGAACCGGGCGGCTGCGGCATTACGGTGGGCGCTTCCCGCTTCCGTACCGTGGTCGCCCCACTCGGCGCGGAGATGGCCACCGGGGGGTTTTGGTCGGTATGCCGGTTTAGGGAATTTTGTTAGGCACTAACATCTGCGCGGACATGACGTCGCCGCGCGCCGGGCTGGAAGACCGGTGACCCCGACATACGCTTTACATGACATGATGATGATAATCACAGAGCAGTAACACACCGGGATTTGAATTTCAAATGATAGGATGTCACTGTATTTGAAATTGGCAAGCGTGGTGCTTTCCATCACGCGGGCGACGCCTAATCATTACTTATCATAAAAAACACCCAGACTCGTAACAGGCATTAAATTTCACCATTGGAAAATATCGGTCTCGCCAGGAATCGAACCCGGGTTTCTGGTTCCGCATGCAGGTAGTCCGACCGTTGCTATATTTATACACGCTACAAGGATTTTTTTTCAAACTAGCTAAGTAGGTAGGTGACAACCCTTGTAAAAATTCCGATTTACCCCTCTTTCGAACCTATTAACCCCGTCAGGGGTAAATTGGAATTTAATAGAGTTTTTGTTAATTTTCTCAAAATTATGACAATATTTGGGAATCAAAAGCTATTAAACTTTTAAAACAGATAACCATACAATCTTAAGTAACCTTATAAATACCCTATGAGTTACAGAAGAAGGTTAAAATTCCAATTGAAAGTCAAAATTGGACCAATTTACCCCGTTTTACGGTAACTCGCGAAGCTGTATATTCAGTAAACGGCATTATTATGGAATATAGCGAGCTTGTATTGTTTTTTTTCGTAAGTATATCAAATAATACAGCTTCGCAAGTGCGATTCTAAAATCATAAATTATATATTTATTTAAAATAGTGTATAACAACTTCAAATATATATTGAGATTAACATAATTCATTAAAAATGTATTCATAAAAAGGCGAACATTAAAAACTCTTAAAATGTAAACCGTGTATATGAAATAATTCTATAACAATAAAAGGATTCAGCAGTCCATTGTAATAAGTAAAGCCAACTGTTTCCGATTTTACATTCTTAATAAAAGCAATATTTCGTCGAGGAATCAGCAACACCACCAAGCTCCATTTTTTGACAAAGTTATTGGTATCGTTGGATTCGTATTTTTAATTTTATAAATTCAAATTTTACATACAATTTTTCTTTGAGAAAACAGATAATGTCATTCATCATAGATATCGAGAAAAACTTCAGTCAATTAGGCCTTGATGGACGAAAAAATCGTTTTTTTCCTCCCCTGAAAAGTTGTGAAAACGAGCTTGGGGGTGTTGCTGATTCCTCGACGATTTGGGACTAATATAAGCTCAATATAACATACAAATTTCTATAGCTACACTTTTTAAAATACTTTGTTAACATATTCAATAACCAAACAATATTAACCAACAAAAGCTAGAATATCAAAATTTCCAGATATAGAATATACAAACCGCGCCACCACTGAAGTTCATAACATCCATGTCGCGCTCTAAGGTTTTGGGTGTTCCCATATTACGCGTAGCATAAATATGTACACATAAGTAAAGTGTTTGTTTTTGAGTAAAAAAAGTAGCTTTTTTTACTTCTAGAATAACGCGGACTTGTTACAACATTCCTTTTTGACATAAATGAAAGAAAGAAATAATTAATATTGTTTTCTTGTCGGCTGTTATCTTTACTATGTTCAACTTATTTTTTTAAAATTGCTTTTATCGGACTTGAATGATGGCGCAGTCTCTACTTCTTGTACCTTGTACATTTCAATATCATCAAAGAGTAAAGTTGTAAAAGACACAAGTTGTCTATCTTTGTAGTGATTTGAGCAGTTAATTAATTTCAGTACTTTTATAAAAATATCATTGTATATTTGTAAACGTCACCCTGTCACATCAAGGTCAGTAAGAGCACCATAATAAATACTTGACAAATGCAATAGCATCACAAACCAACTCAATTTTATTTTATTTATAAAACTGTAAATGCAATAAAATAATTTAAAATGATTGGGCGGAATTGGCACGTAAAACTTTAAATTCTAATTTCAGTAGCAGATCTTGTTGAGACCAGGAGATAATTTACGCTTCTCTAATAACAAAAAAAATAAGCTTTTAAAGTAATTAAAATAATTATGTTTCAAATTAGATCTGTTAAGTTATTTTTAATCTTCATAGCCACTTTAGGCCAGAATTATGTGTATAGCGTAGAGACATAGTCTTATTGTGGTAACGGGGGCGGTTGCACGGCTGCATATGTAGGATAGAATGGTGCGAATTGAGGTGCTCTTATCATGGTATGGTTGCTATCACCACGATCCTGAATTGTTCGAGCGGTATATGGAGATTCCTTGTAAACTGGTTCAGCTGAAAACAAAAATAGCATACAAATAACAGAATTGAGTTACCAGGATGATTTTTAATTCACGAACTTTTACCGCGGTAACATAAAAGCGTAAAATGGATTTATTTCCATTTATTTGATTCAATGGAAACCTATAATTTTCATTTAATTACCATTACATTATGTAACATAAATCCACCACTGATAATATTTTATGTGAATAAAGGATCAGGAAAGGGTGGGTGCACTGTAGGGGCATTTACCATCTCTATCGTACGCAAGCCCCTTAATATTTATGATGTCATTGTGCGTCCGTACGAGTTATTCATGTCTCCTTGTAACTTTTTTTTTAATACTAGATACATTTAAAAAAAAACTTTATAACTTTGGTTTCGTGGCGTTTTGGTTATTTTACCTAAGGTCATCATCATTAACCCATATATGTATATATGGGACGTATGTACGTCCCACTGCTGGGCACGGGCCTCCTCTACAACTGAGAGGGGTTTGGCCTTAGTCTACCACGCTGGCCTAGTGCGGGTTGGCGGACTACACACCTAAGAAATTCCTAAGAACTTTTAGGTGTGCAGATTTCATCACGATGTTTTCCTTCACCGTCAAAGTACGTGATAATTCTTTGTGAATACACACATAACTTCTAAAAGTCAGAGGTGTGCCCCGGGGTTCGAACCTGCAACCTTCGAGATTCTCGACCGCGTGCTTAAAACTCGAGGCCTTCACGACTTAACCTTTACCTAAGGTCAAATATCCCGAATTATAACACGGATATATAGTATGAGTTATAACACGTTAAAGAATATAATGAGTAGAATACTTACTGAGAGTAGGGTACAGAGATTGGAAAGGTGGTTGCGCTGGCGGCGCGCCGGGGACCACCCAGCCGCCGGGCGCAGCGTCCCCGCCCGGGACCGTCGGAACCTGCACACCATTACACTAAATTATCAATTATATCTTATGCTGCGTTTTTGAGTTACTATAATAAGTACCTGGATGACCGAGCTTTGCTCGGTTTCTTTTTTTAAATTGTGTTTTTTGGAAATTATATTTAAGTACGAATTACTAATAAAATGATGAAATATGAATAATGTTACTTAACAGCGCCATCTGCTGTTGTGTCGTTAAAGCAATTAGTTGCTCACAAAAAATAGTATAATTATTCGCCAATTCGCCCATAGATGTCAGGAAGAGTCAAACGCCTCCTTTTTGTTATTTTTCTTCCAAATGTCATTTTCTAAAAATGATTCCTAGCTAGATCGATTTATCGCCCCCGAAACCCCCTATATACTAAATTTTATGAAAATCGTTGGAGCCGATTCCGAGATTCCAATTATATAAATATATATATATATATACAAGAATTGCTCATTTAAAGATATAAGATATCATTTTCTCATTCAAGGATGAAGCATAACACCACAATGATAACATTTCTCAACTATTAAACTTACCGATGTAGTCTAAGGTAGGGATGGCGATGCTTTCATGACAAAAAATATCGATTTTTGAATCGATTCGAATCGAAGCCTGAAAATCGATTCACTAAAAAATCGAGGGTTAAAAGATCGATTTCCAAAATATCGATTCTTTTTTCAAGTTTTCATTTATAATGAAAATATAAATAAAATTTTCATGACCATGGCTGCCTCGTGGTCTCGCGGCACAAGAATGTGCCTTGCGATCTAGAGGTCCTGTGTTCGATTCCCGGGTCGGGCAAAGTGTTATTGGGTTTTTCCGTTAGGAAATTCTCAGTAGCAGCACGGAGTTTGGAAATGTGCCCGAAAAACCCCCTATTACGTGGGACTGATACATACCTGGCGAAATGTGGGTGCAGAAATGCACCTCTGCCTACCCCTTCGGGGAATACAGGCGTGAGGTTATGTTATGTAAATCCATTTTATGAAATATCCAACAAAAATAAATTTATAATAAACGTAATGTAACGGTACTTTCAACTAATTGTGAATAAATTGAGTGTTAACACCAAAAAAATCGAATGGCGATTTTCAAGGGTGAAATATCGATCTAAAATATCGATTCAGTACTGCATATCGATTAATCGATCTTTTGGGCCTGAAAAATCGATTCTTCGATTAATCGATCTCAGATCGCCATCCCTAGTCTAAGGCCACAAAAAATAATTATCAATCAATCGGATATGTACCTACTGGTGATTCTCAGGTCTATAAAGATAGCAGTCAAGTAAAGGCGATCAGATGTGTCCTGGTGGTATTAAGGCGGATAAAGTCCATAATTTTTGTCAGTTGTCTATAAGTACTTATGAGCGAACGGGTGCAGTACAATCATTTTTCTGACTGGCGAAGCACGTCAGTGGGGCTGTTGCTTTAAGTCCACCAGTACGTATACGTAACCACCAGAATCAAGGTTGCCTTTCATGTAGTAAGTCATTCTGCTTTAGTTCCCTTTGTTGAATTTGTACTTCAACATCATCATCAGGCCACATATATCCCACTGCTGGGCACGGGCTTCCTCTACCATTAAGAGGGTTTAGGCCATAGTCCAGCACGCTGTCCTAGTGCGGGTTGGCGGACTACTTACCTAAGAAATTCCTAAGCAATTTTAGGTTGCAGATTTCATCACGATGCTTTCCTTCACCGTTAAAGTAAGTGATAATTCATTGTGAATACACACATAACTTCAAAAAGTCACAAATGTATGCCTGGGGTTTGAACTCGCGACCGTCGAGTTTCTCTACCGAGTGCTTTAAGCTCGAGGCCATCATTAGTTGTTATCTATACAAAAAATACAAACTGGTTGAGCGGTTTGTCCGGGCGCGACCGGTAGTACAGCAGGCTGGCTGGGCGAGTACTGTCCATTACTGGTGTCGGGCGGCGGCGCGGTGGGCGCGGGCTGCCCCGCCATGCCCACCAGCGGCACCGTGCCGATCGTGATATACTTCTTGTCGTGCATGTTCAAGTGCATGCCCGATACCACGCACTCCACCTGCCAAAAATAACAATCTAATTTAATAAATGTATATAATAGCGATAGTACCAATCTGCTGTCCCTATCCTTTTTGATATTTGGTAAAAGGTACGGCCAATATCAATATCAGAAACTTTATGGGTTAGATTATTCAGGTAAGATCTCTTTTTTTTTTAATTAAACCCAACATAATGAGCTTCAACTTTTATCTTAAGTGGATGTCGAGTACTTAATATTTAAATCCAATAGACATATGGGTATGTCGAGAAATAGATGTTGTAAACTACAATAAATTCACTGTCCACTACAAAATAAGAATTTATTGTAGATTCAGGAGCAGATCGGAACAGACATTTTAAATATTATAATATCTAAATTTGAGAAAAATGCGGAAAAAATACGACATACATGCCAACGGCATAAAATTCATACTAAATTTTATTATATACATACATATATTGATATATATACATACAATAAAATTCCTACGATAAAATTATGTTTAAAATGTTGCATTCATAAAATTAAATTCCGCGTTCCGAAAGGACGTGAAGTGCTCATTGTTGTGTGTTGGTAGACATATGTAATATCTTCGGCAAGGCGTAGAACATTGCCAGAAAGACCAATAAATCTAAATGAGAATAGCACTCGTTTTAAATTGTCACGACTTGTGATTTATGACACATACTGATTGTTTATAATTGGATGTACTTTTTTAGGCGATACGAATGAATACTAAATTACTCATATAAATGACAGCGTGTAATACTTTTATTAAAATCGTCGGGCAAAACACTATCGGATTGTTCTATTTTCAATAACATAAACAGCATAGTTTATGGAAATAACAGGGTGTAAAATATCCGTGATCGAAAACTAAGACAGGTAATAGTTATGATAATTACAAACACATTGACGCTAACAAAATCCCAATTTTTTTTTATCAAAAAATTATGTTTTCATAATTAACAAAAGTAAATGTCACCATTTACATTTATTACTTATGTTATAATATAATTCTCAACCTTTCCTCCTTTAGATTACGCTAGAAGTAAATACACAAGACCCGCCCTGCTTTATCTAATTACCGTGTAACTTACATCATGTACTTATTTCTCGTATAAGGTGGCAACTAGGTACTTTGCTTTTGATTTGGGGAACACTTTAAAAACATCCTGTATGCTTAAATATAAATGTATTACGTTCATTCATCGCGATAAAAGGCTCCATTGCTGCATACATATCGCGTTTTAAAAACATAAAAATACAGGTGACCTTGGCGTCTATTACATCACCACCTAATAATAGTCCGTGAGATAATATCGCAGTGGATGTGTTAAATGCGTTTGTAACCTCGAATGGTATAGAGCGAATTGAGGTAGCGGATTAAAATATTAATAGATCTATGCGGAAACAGGCGTTTGAAATGACACGCTTCTATTGTTGCCGCTATGCAATTTATGCACAGATTTATATTTTATTGAATAATGAATATATTACATGTTCAGAGAAGCTAATCTTTATCAACCAAACTGTTTTACCATTGTCTATGAAATTATTAGGAACAGTTTCCCCCTTTAGACTAATTTTATATTTTACATCAAGTGGAGCGGCATAGGCAAATGGTTATACAATTTTGTTGTGATCTTAAATTATCTGGTAGGTACACTAAATAGCATAAAATATCACTCTCGAGGTCTTGAAACATTTTTTGACTAATGCCTCGTTTTTATTGCGGCTTATCTATGCCGCAGCCAATCAAGAGGTCCAGGAGCCGATACCCGGATTGGGCAATGCACTGGATAATTCTCAGTACCAGCACCTGAAGATGCCGGGATAACGACAAAAGGTTCGAAATTCTTTTAAAATCGCTTTCGAGAATATACGTGTGTGAGTGTTCAAATATATTTTTGTATTAAAGCGTTTCGTTTAAAATATTTTGTAATCCCAATTCGTTAAATAAAAATAGTCACAATTGATTTGGCATTGATATAAATTATAAACAAGCGCAAGGAGCAATTAATAAAGATTTATAATTGATTGTCTCCTTGGGCGGAATATACTGGCGCGTGTGATCAAGAGGCGCCAGGTCGAAAAATTTACTATTTTACATTTGTATTACTCATATTAGGTTTTATTTGAGAAATCAACCAATGTCTGGGTTAAGCCATCGTTGTAAGCTAAAACTTTATAATCAACTTGTAAGGTTTTTTTTTTCTAAATATGTGGTCAACATTACATACTACTATTAGACCAATGTACTTCTATTTTTATGATCCACTCATTTCTTACTCATATATAAATCACGATGAATCATTCCCCAGAACAAACACTAATCGTCTAAAAGTACATAGTATGATTACCTTCACGTCATAATCAAGATCGATGATGTTACAATTGACGAGATTCGAAGGTGGAATGGGCGGGATCTCCATGGTCAGATTCCAGTGTTTAGTTGTGCCCTCTGGTGCTGGACCTTCTTGGACGGTTAAAATTACATTTTTAACCTTCTTAGTGGCTGTGGATGGAGAAGTAGCTCTGTATGTAACAACCTAAAAGGGAAACAAATAATTTTAATACTATTAATGACAATTCATTGTTTAACAATTAATTTCGGACCAATTTTGTTACATTTTGGTACACGGATAGATAGAACTTTGGAGAGAGTTCTAGATTTACCTTATTATTATCGACAGCCCCGAGGTGCAGTTAGCTAGACACTAGCTTGCGAAACGAGAAGCCGCGGGTTCGACCCCCGCACCAAGACAAATGTTTGTGTGATCCACAAATATTTGTGTCGGGTCTGAATGTGTTTGAGATCGAAAAGTCTCTCGTCTGATACCCACGACACAAGACTTGTATCTTAGTGTGGGGGTCAGAACTATATATTATGTCTTTGTGTTATATACACACGTATGTAGAAATGTGTATGTAAACGTTGGGTGTATTTATTTATTGTATTATATTCAATGCTATGCTTCTCATACTATGAGTTTTTTCACATACATACATAAACTCACGCCTGTATTCCCCGAAGGGGTAGGCAGAGGTGCATTTCTGCACCCACATTTCGCCAGGTATGTATCAGTCCCACGTAATAGGGGGCGAGCCTATTGCCGATTTTCGGGCACAATTCCAGACTCCGAGTATTTTCATTTATCTCTGAATCTAATACTACGACTGGGCCTCCTCTACTACTGAAAGGGGCTTAGGCATTAGTCCCCCAGACTGGGTTGTGCAGGTTGGCTGACTACACACCTAAGAAATTTTATGTATGCAGGTTTTCTCACGATGTTTTCCTTCTCTGTTAAAGTGATAATTTATTATGATACACATATAACTTCGAAAAATCAGATGTGTGCCTGGGGTTTGAACTCGCGACTATCTAGATTACCGACCGCACATCTATACCTCGAGGCCATTACAGAGTAACATCCATAGAGTATTAAAAAATATTAGCATATAGTTGCTAAAATAATTTATGCTTTTTGTATAAGTGGATACAAAAACTGTTGACTACTGTTTCTATGAAATACAGATTGGCTTATTCATCAGGTGATTGTGGTTTTGGTTCCCACACCAATACATAAGCTTGTTTCAAGCCACTGTGTTTATGCGGCCTTATAATCTCCAGTTTATTCAGGCTTCTGATATCATTATATTACCACATTAAAATGGATCTCTAAATTACAACAGAAGTTGTACTAATTCAAATGTGTTACAATATTGTTGTATAACAGGTTTATGGGGAACAATTTTTCACTCACCTTTCTAAGAAATATCTTGACAAGATGAAGTTGGACATTGCTCTTATTCTCAATGTCTATAGTGAATGGTATCACTTGCCCTGGACAATATCCAGAGACAGGAGCTTGGACATCTACTGATAATGGTGGAGAGGCACAGCAGAAACAGCAAAAAGTCTTTTCTAATTGAATATGTATTGGTTCCTAAAAAGACAAAAATATTTTTGTAAAATGTACAAAGAGACATCTCATTGTTATCACAATGTAATATGTTATCACCAGATAACCTACATTATATTTTCTCAGTGAATATTGTCAATAAACTATTAAATTATTGGTTAATTTACAGATAACATAAAACTTTTTATATTATCAAATGTCATCTGTATTTTTAGTAATGCAATCAAGTAAAACAATTAAATATGTAGAATATATTTGTATAATTTATGTATTTATACAAATAATGGATGAGAGCATTTATTAATAAAAAATGTAAAAAGTTGAAATCTTTCTTGATTATACTTACCTTATAAGAAGGATTGAGATTTAGGTCCAATGCATTGATTACTGTAAATGCCATTTTGGTCTCCTGGTCAAATTTCCATGGCCTGTCCAGGGTAACTTTGACTGTATATCTAATATACCCATGTTCTCCTTCAAATGATGATGGCAGTACGGGAGGCAAAGTACAAGTGAAATTGTAAGTGTGCTTTCCTTCAGGGATTTCAATTTCATTACCTAGAAAGTAACTTCTCTACATCAATACCATTCTTTTTGGATACCAAATAACTACAGTGTAGCAAGAAAACAATTCAATTAATATTTATTATTTATTTTCATGATATTTAATGTGTGAACAACCTAATTTCTTACTTTTAAAACTAAAAGATATTAAAATTATATACACTTCATAAAAATATTTATAAAATTACAAGAATTGTTTATATTTGAAAATTTATTACAAATAAGAATGTCTATCACTTCATTTGAGCAAAACATTATCTAAAGTACACTGACACTGAAGAAATAAAACAAGTCTTAGAGGACCTACACCATAAAGTTAACAATATCTAGAATGTCAAAAACAGCAGAACAAAAAAACCTCTCCCTATGTTTTTCTTAGACTTGCAACCAAGTCCTAACAACAAGGATATCTATAGCATCAGATCACTCCTTAACTGTCGTATAGAAATTGAACCACCAAGACCTAAACGCGCAATTCCTCAATGTACAAACTGCCAACAATATGGTCATACGCAAAAGTACTGCCACAGACAACCTAGTTGTGTGAAATGTGCTGGACCCCATCACACAATAAACTGCCCTAGAAAAGAACGTTCCGACAAAGTGAAATGCATACTCTGTGAAGGCAACCATCCCGCCAATTATAAGGGCTGCATTGTCTACAAAGAGCTACAAAAAATAAAATATCCCACCACACAATCCAATAACCGAAAGCCTAAAAACCTAATTTATATTTTATTTTTTCATACCGGCAACGCACCGATGATTCCTCTGGTATTGTGGGTGTCCATGGGCGGTGTTGACCACTTAACATCAGGTGGCTCACCAGCTCGTTTGCCTCCTTTCCCATAAATAAAAAAAAAAAAAAAAAAAAAACCTAGAAAATGTAATACAAGTAAGCCAAAGAAACGCTGTGAATAAAGGAAAGTCATATGCTGCTGCTGCAGCTGAAAAAAATGACCAAAAACCAGAACCAAACAAAGACAACACTACCGACCAACACATAGCAGATATTCTTCGAACCTTCAATAGCTCAATACAGACACTTATGAACCAAATGCTAACAATGACTCTGCTAGCAGAACTCATGTCGAAGTTATCAACACATTCTCATCCATAAAACTATGCGTGTGGAATGCCAATGGCCTGTCAAACCACTCAAACGAGTTAAAAATTTTCTTAAAAACAAATAAAGTTGATATCATGCTAATTTCTGAAACTCATTTTACAACTAAGAGTTTCTTCAAAATCCCCAACTACACATTATACCATATGTTGCATCCAGATGGTAAAGCACACGGTGGATCAGCCATTCTTATCAGATCCAACATAAAACATCATCAATCTCAATCGTATGGAAAGGACTATCTTCAAGCCACGAGTGTAGTTGTGTACGACTGGATAAGCAACATTATAATATCGTCTCTTTACTGTCCACCAAGACACACTGTAAAGGAAGAACAGTTTAATGATTACTTCAAAACTCTTGGCAACCGTTTCATAGCGGGGGGCGACTATAATGCTAAACACACATTTTGGGGGTCTAGGTTAACCCTACCAAGAGGCCGTGAACTTTTGAAGAGCGTACAGGCAGGAACTATGAACGTAATGTCAACAGGACAACCTACATACTGGCCCTCTGGCAAAGGAAAAATACCAGACATCATTGATTTTTGCATCACTAAAGGCGTAGCAAAAACCAATATATCTTGCTGTAGTTGCTGGGATCTATCATCGGACCATTCTCCTATTTTTGTGGAAATTGGAGCGAAAGTTAAGGTAACAACCAAAAAATGTACATTACACAATAAAAGGACTAATTGGGCCCTGTTTCGTTTTCTGATAGATGAGGCTTTCGGCGCACCAATTGCACTTCAAACGGAAAATGATATTGCAAATGCTATTGAGTTCTTTACCACCAGTATCCAGAATGCGGCTTGGAATTCGACTCCAAACATCCAACATAAAACATCTGATCAATACGTACCCCCAAATATTCTCGACAAAATTCGTGAAAAAAGAGATCTCCGCAAACGATGGCAACAAAACAGATGCCCTGATACAAAAAAACAATTAAACTACAAAACAAAAGAACTTAAGCACATCCTTGACCAAGATCGAAACGCTGGATTCCAAGCATATCTTGAGGATCTTGATGCCACCTCAGCTACTGACTACTCTCTCTGGAAAGCAACAAGAAACATCAAGCGGCCTACAACAACATCCCCACCTCTGAGAAAGGCAGATAATTGCTGGGCACGTAGTGACCAAGAGAAAGCTAATACGTTCGCTGAGCATTTATCAAATGTCTTCCAACCTCATCCCTATGAAGGCCCATCAGAGCATGAGAAGACAGTAAAAGAATATCTGAAAACCTCAGAAATAGATGAAATCCCGCCAATAAGATTTACAACAAAAGAGGTCAGAAGTGTAATACAAAAAGCCAACTCAAAGAAATCTCCAGGATACGACCTCATTACCAACAAAATCCTGCATGAACTACCTGATTCTGGGATAACAATGATTACAGCAATTTATAACGCCATAGCTAGACTTCAATTCATTCCACCACAGTGGAAAGTTGCACAAATAATCATGTTACTAAAACCAGATAAAAAATCTGAGGATCCCAAGTCATATCGGCCAATAAGTTTGTTACCCATACCGTCGAAGATACTCGAAACGCTCATACTACTACAAATTATGCCATTTGTAGTACAACAAGGACTGATACCTGACCATCAATTTGGTTTTCGTCAAAAGCACGCCACCATAGACCAAGTACATAGGTTAATAAACGAAATAGACAAATCTTTTGAAGCTAAAAGGTACTGCGCGAGTGTCTTTCTTGATATATCTCAAGCCTTCGACAGAGTATGGCATGAAGGATTATTATTTAAAATAAAATCTTTGTTTCCCAACTATGCCTATAACATCCTGAAATCTTTCTTAAAAGATAGATATTTCCTAGTTAACCATGGTGAGGCTTACTCAGGCCTTTGTAATATCAACGCGGGAGTCCCTCAAGGTAGCGTCCTGGGACCGTTACTCTACCTGATCTACACTTCAGACCTACCAACATCAGACTGTATAACAACTGGAACCTTTGCCGATGACACAGCAATCTTGTCCTCTCATGAAGACCCCACAGAGGCCTCAAAAATCCTCCAGAATGGATTAAACAATATTTCAACCTGGCTCAAGAAGTGGCGAATCAAGGCAAATGAAACAAAGTCAGTAAATGTTACCTTCACTTTGAAAAAAGGTACATGTCCACCAGTAAAGCTCAACAACCTCGAAATTCCCCGAGCAGACCATGTGAGATACCTAGGCTTGCACCTGGACAAACGTATGACCTGGCAAAAACATATCTTTACAAAACGCAAACAGCTGGGATTGCAAATACGGAAATACTATTGGTTAATAGGTCGCCGGTCACAACTATCAATGAGCAATAAACTTCTTTTGTACAAAGCTATACTAAAACCAATCTGGACCTATGGTATCCAATTGTGGGGGACAGCCTCTCATTCCAATATTGAAATAGTGCAGAGATTCCAGAACAAAATGCTGCGAATGGTAACCAACGCCCCCTGGTATGTGACAAATGAACAGTCGCATCACGACCTTCAAGTGCATACTGTCAAACAAGAAATTCTACGATATACAAAAACCTACAAAGAAAGGATCACAAACCACCCAAATCGCTTAGCGAAAGTCTTGATGGAGGAAACCCACGCAACTCGTAGATTAAAACGGAGAGTACCCCAGGACATACTTAAATCACAGTAAAGTAAAGTAGGATGTGACTTAGGTCGCATACCGAGCATGTTATTACAGAACCCGACAAGCCAACTATTAAATGTCCCAGTAGATGACAGAATATAGTGATCAAATAGACAGAAAAAAAAAAATATATAATCATTGTACAAGTAAAAATATTCAAACATATAAGTGTACAATACTTTGTATTCCAAACATACAAGAAATTGTATTCTTATTAAAACTAAACAAGAAAGTTATTTGTTATGCTGGAACCATCTTTAGTATGAATAACAATTAGTGTGTATATATTTCTAACATTTCCTATGAAAATATCTCATACAGAATATATTAAATACTACAGTAGAGTTTACCTGTGTTGCTTCCCAGTAAGTAATAAGAAATTTGAAAATACTCCTCATTCCCAGAGTGCATAGTATCCGATGATTCGGTTTTCCCTTGAGAATTTTCTTCTTGCTTACTTTCATACCATTCTGTATGGGCCTCACCTTTAAACTTAACGTGAATACCTAAAAATACATATGTCTAAAGATACATCGCTTGAAATACATCTCTACACATCATTTAAGATCTATTGACATAAAAGCAACAGTGTATGAGTCATCTCTTTAGGCGGAATAGAAAACTAGGCTTACCTCGAACTTTTTTCGGACTATCGAAAACGTATTCTATACGTCCGTTAACAGTTTGTCCTGCATAATAGGTATTCCACTGGTTGTCTAAATAAATATTAGCTTCCTTAAGACCCATTATAGAAACAGAAATAAACTTTGAAGAACAATATAAGCCTACAATTCAATATTGTCGGCTATAAGCGCTGATTGCCGAATAAAATCACACAGAAATTCTGCTTGTGCTTCAGCCGTCAGCGACAGATTCATGTGTCAAATGTCAATGTCAAAACATTAAGATCCACAGACTTAAGCATGACGAAATCTTTGATGATGATTTCTAAGCCTAAAATTTAACTGTTTCCGAAAATGTATTCTATTAACATAACTACTTTTATACACCAAAAAGTTGGTTGCTGTTATTTTAATAGTTTCACAAAGATTGAAACTTGATGTTTTGTTTTTTTTAATAATCTGTGGTTGAGATCAAAATAAACATAACATAATGACATTTGATAATTGATTATTGATAAAAGAATAACAAGCAGCAGTAAAAGTAAACAAAAATCAACAGGGAAAGATATTTAAAATTGTAGAAAATATCAATTGTTTGTCGTAGCTGTAAGTCATGGCTACTCGATTATCATGATATTGGGAATTAATAGCTTGTTTATTTATGGCTAATAAATAAAAAAGTCATGGTGGATATTTCTGTAATTATACCCGTATACAATGGCGAAAAATGGATAGACAGCTGCATGCGTTCCATTGCTGCACAAACAGCTTTTAATGCTGGTTTATGCATAGAAATAGTTGTCTTCAACGATGGCAGTACAGACAGGTCGGAATTATTCTTGAAAAATTGGGCAAACTATTTTAAAACACGTAAAGTTGCCTTTAATTTATCCAGCTCCAGTAATTTAGGTGTTGGAGCTGCTAAAAATGGCGCAATCAAATTAAGTAGAGGAGAATATTTGTGTTTTCAAGATATTGATGATATAATGCATCCTGATAGAATACTATTACAATATTTAGCTGCTACCAAAAACCATAATTCTATTATTGGTAGTAAAATTACCAGAGTACCAGCTAATTCTACACCTCGCCTTGTTCGCTGGGCAAATAGTCTCACAAAGTCCCAATTAAAAATGCAAATATATACTTCAAATGGACCTACACTTCTAATGCCTACTTGGTTTTGTCACAGATCTGTATTTGATAAAGTTGGTGGATTTAGCGAGCAAGGGCAAGGAACACCAGAAGATCTCTTATTTTTTCATTCTCACATTGATTTGGGTGGAGATTTGAATAGAGTTGATAAGGAATTAGTTGTTTACACATATCATGAAGATGCAGCTACATTTTCAGTTACAAGAGAAAAGATCTGGCACATTCAATTAAATAGACTTGAAATATGTGTGTTATCTAAATGGAAAAAGTTTACTGTTTGGAATGCTGGTAGATGGGGGAAAAGACTTATTCGGTCCCTTAGTCCGGAAAATCTTCATAAAGTTATTGCAGTTTGTGATGTTGACAAAAAGAAAATTGGAACTAACTTGGAGTTGTACAATCCTACTGAAAAACTAGTCAAAATTAAGTTGCCTATAATCCATTTTTCAAAGGCAACACCTCCATTAGTGATTTGTGTTAAATTAGATCTGACCAATGGTGAATTTGAACAAAATCTCAACTCATTGAATCTCAAAGAAGGTGTTGATTATGTGTTTTTTAACTAACAATAATGCAGTAATATAATTTTTAATAATTTAAAGTGATACTAGTAACCTGTGATCTGAAAGCATCATGAATAACTATAGGTATATATATGTTTATGAATTTAGAATAAATTTAACATGCAATCTATTAATTAAATGTCTTATTGAGTTCCTCTGTCTGTGCGTCACTCAATATTTTATTTTCGTATTTGCTCTAGTAGATATTAAAGATATAATCAATCATCAAAAGACGCCTTGACTGCCAAGAAGACTCCCAAGTCCCAACACTACCAATTTCTCTCGCACTGATTGTTGGTCGCATGAGGCTTGTTATTGGCTCATTCTTTTCTATTCACAAATGTCTAGTTTCTTGTATTTGTGCGGTACCCCGTCTTATCTCGAGGCCCCATCATGCCCCCGCCTTCCCCTACGTACTATATACCTCTGTGGAACCACCAGAGTGTCACCCACAACGTGAAACCAACGACTACAAAACTTATAGAATGTGACATTTAGTGTCAAAATTTGACGTTGATAGTTTCGAACTTTCGATAAACAATTGCTCTACAATCTACATTGATCGCTTTTGGTATTTAACTATTTAGTAGCATGTATTTAGTATTTACTATTTACCAGTTATTAACTTATTAGTGTTTGGTTGTACAAATTGAATTATTAAAAGGATATAATAAGTTTTTTGTATTCTAAATATTTTAACTATTCGGGTTTCTGGTATTAATCGTGAGAATGGATGATTCAAAGAAATCCCAACCTACAGCAGAAGAATTAAAGAATAAGGGAAATGAATGCGTTAAAGATGGCAAATTTATTGAAGCAGTTCTCCATTACACCCAAGCTATTAAAATGGATCCAAGTAATTATGTTTTATACAGTAATAGATCGTTTGCTTTTCTAAAATTGGATCAACATTATCTATCACTTCAGGATGCAAATGAGACAGTTAGACTTCAACCCCATTGGGTTAAGGTATGTAGTAGGCAAGGTTTTAATTGATTAATTGGTAAATTTATATATAATGTGTGTTTAAACACTAAAAAGTCGTGATGGCCTTGAGGCAAAGGCACGCGATCGCGGGTTCAAACCTCAGGCACCCGCCTCCGACTTTTCGAAGTTATGTGTGTATTCACAATGAACTATATCGTACTTTAACTATGAAGGAAACATCGTGAGGCAACCTGGACACCTAAAAGTGCTTAGGAATTTCTTAGTTTAGATCTCAGTTTTAGAGGAGGTCAGTGCCCAGCAATGGGACGTATATGGGATGATGATGACGGTGAAAGACTAAATTAAATCAGCCCATAAGTAACAATGAGTTGTAAGTAGGTGCGGCCAATAAGGCCTAGCTAAGCGGGAATTAAAATAAATCATAAACTATTTTAACGAATTAACAAATTTTAATGTTAATTAAATATTTATGTCAATCACTATTAATTATAAGCAAAAAACGGCAATTTCTGCCATAAACATAGTCAAAATAAAACATTTTTAAAAACACTATCTTTAGGCCTTATTAAAGTATGGTGGGTTAATAAGGCCTAAGGCTTTAATCTACAAAATTAAACAAAATAAACTTCTTATATTTGGTCATTGAGATCCATAAATCATAATAATGCAATAATCACAGTAAAGAATTTAAAAAAATATATATTTTTGATTAGGAACAATCTGAACACTCCAAATTATCATCGTCATTCTTTGACAAACCACCTCACTCCTCATGGTACCACTGGCTGCATTTACAACATTTCCTCATAGCAGCCTGTTGGTCCTGCTTACATCCGTGACAGTGCCAGCTGTCTGTATTCTTTTTAGTACAAATATTATCTCTGGTCTTCTGTATTTTTGTGTTATTTTTGAGGGTTTTTTCTAATTTATTTTTATCAAATAAGTCTTCAATAGTGACTGGAGTCCCTCTATAATTGATGGCCTTTCTTCTAACCATTGGTGTCTTTTCATTATTTTAAGCTGGTGTAGGCATGAGCTGCTTAAACACTGTTCTTTAAACTTGAGCGAGGGGTTTGCTTGCTTATCTTCTTGATTATCCTCATCATCAGAACTGGAACTGCCGTAAACCATTGTGTAAACTGTAAAACCTTTCCTTTTTAAAAGATGATCTTTATGGGGTATGATCAATTCTTTTTCCTTGCCTTGATGTCGATGGCTGGGAGTTTTTAGGAAACCTAACAATTCTGCTCAGAAGCTCAGCCTCTTGTTCGTCTTTAAGTAAAGGTTTTCGACCTGAGTTTTTTTAAACTGCCGGTCTTGAGGTCGTTTCGTATATCGTTCTTCTAGGCATTTTGTAAGCTTCGGTAGCTTTGTATGTGCTTAGTCGTCCACACTGTACTGCTCGGACTGCCGTCAACTGCTCCTCTTCAGACCACAATGCTCGCTTGGGGGTCATTGTGGTTATAAATAGTTATAATTACATTTGTAAATGGATAAAATAAACAGTAAAAGAGTCACTTGATGATGCTAAAAAGGAAGAGTAATAAGGCCTATGGTCGAATTTTATAGGCCTTAATAACGGCCCACCACTTTGTAAAGAAAATAAAAAAATAACATTATTCGGTCTAAGTTATATTATTTCAACACCACAGCACCTCTTAAGCATGAACTTATAGACAATAAAACTGAAAAATAATATAGAAAAGTGTGATATTACAAAAATTACTTACGTTTGATTCGACCGTTATAATTCGAGCTGATCGTCTGCCGGCCACGATGAATGACACCGCACTGGTAGCGGCGTGCGAGCTAGGGCGTCTTGACATGTTTGGGGCGTCATCTTGGTTTGTTAGCTACCTATGACAGTGACTTTGGGCGGCGGGGATTATTTTAAGTTGTATTTCTGTTATTTAAGCCTTATTACCTGACAGGCCTTATTGGCCGCACCTACTATATATGTTTTTTGATTAGAGTCAAATTTATTGTAATGGCCAAGTTACAATCATACGGTTTAAGTTATGTGAGTTATTGACAAATGTGGCATTGCAATTGATTTATTTACCACTACCAATTACCTCACAAATTTCAAATATTTATAAAAAATGCAGCCTCCGTGCCATACAAACTTGCCTTACTAGTTCCCTTACTACTTTGCCTTGTTCTCTTATTAAATCCATTGACACTCAAGAATACCTTTTTTCTTATAAGACAGGCTCCAATAATTATATACATATACCCACAATATAAGACAGAGATTGGTGTGCGTTCAGAGCAATAATAGAGGCTACTGAGCATACATATTATTTATTTTATGAATTATGTGCGCAGGGATATTTCAGACGGGCTGAAGTTGAAGCCGCTAGTGGGCTCCATGATGAGGCAATAATATCTTACACAAGAGCACTGCAATTAGATCCTCATAATACCACTTTAATGGAGTCTATAAAGAATATATCTGACATGCAAAAAAAGAAATTAAAAAGTAAGTGTAGAATTCTTTCATTCTAATTAGAAAGTTTTATAACTTAGTAAGTTTTATTCAGTAATTTATCTGTAACTAAGTGGAATATTAAATATTAGTTTTAACAAGACACATTTGAATGTCTCATTTAAATAATTTTAGTTCTGCCAACTGACAAAAACCAGAAACAAATATTTTATTAGAATTATTGAGTTGGTCAGAAATTCTGTGTAGTTTAAAGTTAACAATCATAATTAGGACTATCATTCTTACTACACATTTTATGATGAAACAACTCAGCATATTTATCTTGTCATATGCTCATTATAAATAGCTTTAATTTTTTATTACCTAAAAATATCCAGGGACCTTACCATGCCATTCTAATAAATAATAGTTTTTTTCACTAAAACAAAAAAATATCCTCATAACCCTATTACATTAAAACATAATAAAATAGTAAATTTGTTACCTTTTTTACTATATACTGCACAATTTTATATTATTTAGCAAATTTTAATATAACTATAACATCATTAATATTGAATATATTTTGTATAAGAGTATGCTAATTATCAAAATATTTTTATTTATTATTTAATTTTTGTTACAGATAATCAAAATACAATATGGATATGTACTTGTGTAGGTTTTATAGTAGGAATTGCTGTGGTGATAATGGATTACTGTTTTACTGCAAGCCCTACATTAACTGTAAGTGTCAAACTTCTTTATAAATTTAATAAATATGTTACCATTTGCAATTTTATAAACATTACAACAATGCCACTTGAATAAATTTAACTTTATTGACATGAAACAAATTTAATTAAAACATAAATTTCTTGAACTTCTTTTGTTATTGTGATTATTATATACTTAATTGCTTATTTTGATTATGAATTTATATTTTATTTTCAGCATCCATTTAGCATGATAGCATTCTCAATGGCCCTGGCTGGTTTAGGTTTTGTTATTGGTAAAACTGCTACTTTAATGACCGCATGGAGTGCAGGCAAATCTCTCCAACCTCCAGAAGAACTGGGTAAGCTTAATTTTTCATACTACCACAATAAAAATTACTATTTACTTATTATTTTCAATGAGAGATTTATTTATTTATTGTCTACTTTAAGAACATAGGAGTCTTTATTATAATAGTTAAAATAAGCATTATATGTATTGCCATTTGGCTGCTTGTGAAATGAGAGGCTGCAAGTTCAATCCTGGCACTGAAACAAATGTTTATGTTGGGTCTGGGTGTTCATGAGACCGAGAGAAGAATTGTGTCTTAGTGTGGAGTCAGAACAATGTATGTAATTGTTGGGTATATTTATTATTATTTATATGGCTTCTATTGCATAATGTAATTAGGGCCATTTTTCAAAGTATTTTGAGAGTCTATTGATTTAAATATTAGGACAAATTAGTAAGATAGAAAAAATAGTGGACATAATGAATATATATATTCCTCTCATAGTATTTTTTCTGGCTTTCTTGTTTGAATTCATCTTTTATTCAATTTTCACTGAATTTTCTCTAAGCTACAAAATTAGTTATATAAAATTTTAATTACAGGGTTAAATGACAATGCTGATGAAAAAGACAACACAGTGCCTGAAAAGAAAAGTAAATATAGTAAAGCGCAAGCTCGACAGAGATATAAGCAAGGGAAACTTTAGCTTTAAGAACAAACATTTCTCCAGTAGATACATTGCATATCCACTTTCAGTGGTGGTTCTATTTTTATCAGAGGAGTGCTGTCTTCATGGGTTTAGGCAATTTAAGTGTTTGTTATTGAAAAAGCCAAATTTATAAGGGTGGCTAGTTTCGTGGTCATATTTGTATGACCTAAAAATTTAAAACATACCTGAATATTTATATTTTATAATGTTTATATTGTGTTACATTTGTATCCCCGTGACAATGGTTAAAAAGTTGTGCAAGTGATTATATCCTTATATTCCTCAGGTTAAAAAATACATAAAATATTAAACAAATATCATTTTTTCAATTATACTCTATTAACTTTTTGATGCCTATTAAAGAAAAATATGAAAGAAAGGGGAAATACTTTATTGATCCTAGTGTAAAAGGTTTTCGAAAATTGCATCAATACAATAATATATCTTTTGAATAAAATTCTTGGTCTTATACCTTACACTTAAAATAAGTCAAACACTGTTCTGGGAATAAAAAAAAATGTACAACAATAAGGTACCTACTTCACAATTAATGACTACTGACAGGGCTAAATTCAGTTTGTATTCTTGATGATTATAGTATATTTAATCTCCTTAAAATGTTAATACAGAAATTGGTGTTTTTAGTAATACAGCTTACAAATTGCTCTTCAGTATCTTTGCATGCCAACTCCATGGCTTTATGGCATTTGGTCGCAAAAACATTCCTCTATCAATAAATATGTGTTGCCAAATAATAAAGTGTATCTATGTCTATATATTCATTTATCAAATAAATAAACTTTGATAAATTTTAAACATTTAAACTAACCTATTGTTATTTTTATATGCAACTTGATACAAGTTTTAAGATTTTACAACAAAAATATTTTTTCGGCAAATTCAACATACTAAAAACCATGGAAGTCAAATTTTTAAACATAAAATGTAACATTTACAAAAGGCAAAATTATACGAAGATGGATCAGGGTGCAATTCTTAGAATGTCACCCGCGTAAGGTAACCAACGATGTATTGTTACGTGTACTAATATTTATTGTATTGTAGAGTTGCACTTTGGTGTTTAAAATTACAGTTCTTTCTCCTCTAGATATGTCAATCACTGTCCGAAATAGCCTTCTTTCGCCGCTTGGCTTGTTTAGGTTTTACTATTTCCTCCTCCTAAAAGCAAAGTAAATGGTTATTTATAATTCTTCTAAATTGTAACTAATTTATTACTTGATTTATTGTTTGTTTAATTGAAAAGAAAAAAGTACATGAATGACAACATTTTTACGTAAAACTAGCAGGTTTACTAAAAAAAGGAGAAACAAAAAAATTAACTGATAATTTTTATGTCTGCATCATCATTACCATTTACTTAAAACTACGCTAGCGCATTCGATGGCATTTCCAAACTGGACAGATTCCACTGCAACATGGCAACTGAACTACTTTTAGAAAGCCGAATCAAAATAATAAAGCGTGCACGCGATCTGGGCTCATATGTGGGCGGCGTCGCGGACATAAGCTAGTATATTAAAAAGGAAATTACCTCACTGTCTTCATTGGAAGAATGTAAATTCTGATTGATTGGTAATGAATTAGAAACTATCTTTCTAGCTCTTCTGGATATGGGCAATTCATCTTCCCATGCCAACGAAAATAATTCACTATATTGTCTCTGAAATTAAAAGGAGTACAATTTAGTACTGCCTTGAGTTTCTCCATTCGTATTTTTTTACTAACGAGAAAGACTAGTTCGCAGAGCCTAAGCTAAATTTAAAACATTAAATTGCAGTTATTCGCAAAATGAAGTGCAAGAATGTGATTCGCGTTTCCGAAAACATAAACCTATTTGTGTGATTTTTACTCGATCACGATTATAGCAATTAAAAGATAATATCTTAACAATAGATACATTTCATAATATCGTAAATACAATTTGTAAGCGTTAAATAACATGCGTGTTTAAAATTACTAAAAATAATAAGGACTTAGTATATAACCAGCAGAAACATTGTTATCAATATCCTGTACGGTGGTCGAAATACAAAAGGCTGTATTGTAATAAATCATAAACATATGATAGCACTACGCTTATCAACGGGTACTAAAATACAATGAAAACATGTTTTAACAAGTTAGACTCACCCTTAAACTATCGTTACTATTCGACTGCGCTTGTTGTAAGGCCTTCTGCATGCATTCCATGTTAAAAATTGACATATCATTTTGTTCCACACAGTAGTTCCTCATTTGCTCCAAATGACCCAACACCTATTGATAATGACACAAACAATTAACGAAGTGGGATTTTAGGTCGACACGTCACAATAAACTTTCATCATCATCATCATTATCAGCCTAAGGAAGTCCACTGTTGAACATAGGCCTCCCCTAATGACTTCCATAGTGACCTGTTGGAAGCAGCCTGCATCCAGCGACGACCCGCGACCTTCACCAGGTCGTCGGACCATCTTGTGGGTGGACGTCCTACGCTGCGCTTTCCGGTACGTGGCCTCCACTCGAGAACTTTTTGGCCCAATCGGCCATCAGTTCTCCGCGCTATGTGCCCGGCCCATTGCCACTTCAACTTGCTAATCCGCTGGGCTATGTCGGTTACTTTAGTACAATTACTATACTTTAATTATAAAACTTCAGTCAATAATTATAGAAGGCTCATAACTAACTGTAAGATAAACCCAAATAAATGAAAATATTATTAATCATCTTTAGACTTTAGTTTTCAATTGTTCTATGACTCATACCATCGAAAATTCAAGATCTAGAACACGATCTTTGGCTTTTTTTATTTAAGACTGTCTGACTTAACTGCCTCGTTGATTGCATAAGCTTGAGGCGTCCGTTAAAGAAGTCCCGGGTTCGGTTCCCAGGTCGGGCAGTGTTATTATGGTTTCCAATAGCAAATTCTCAGTAGTAGAACGGTGTCAGGAAGTGTACGCGAGAAATGGCCATATTTTATTCCCTTTTTACGCGGGACATTGATATTTTTCGGGTACAATTCCAGACTTCGCTCTGCTACGGAGAATTTGCTAATGGAAAACACAGTAATATTCCGTACGACCCCGGAATTGAATCTGGGACCTCCAGATTGCACGGCATCTACTTGTGCCGCGAGGCTACGACCCAGTCTAAGCTTTTAGGATAACGATTGGAAATCTTTGTTGAAGGCCTTCATACAGCATTAGACGGATTTTGTCTAATGATAAAAGTGTTGAAGCAACTGTAATGAAACAATGGCTTAAAGTTTTATCTGCATTGATCATGCCCTAACTTTATGCAAATTAAACAAATTGTTATTCATATACCAGTAAATTTTCACGCACGTTGCAAAACTATTTAAATCCTGAAGTGATAAATTGAACATTTACTGTTTATTAGAGGCCACATATGAAACTAAACTAAATGGAGTGAATTCAGAAAGAAACATGATTATGCGATAAACAAACATTTAACGCAAAACTCAAGATAGTTTCAAATACTCACGTCTCAGGAGTTTAATTTTAGTGTAAGGTCAGAAGTATGTTATGGTATCTAGTGATTAAATTTGAAATATTTTAGATACCAGTTTGTTATGTAATTAAAGATTATTATCAATGACATTTCCGAATATGGAAAAAATATAACGGTCATTACCATGTCCGGTAACTACCAGTATTCGTAGAAATAAAAAGGCCTCTACGATCAACATGTATAGGATGAGCATGAGCGCGGTGGAATCAGTTGTAGGTCATCTATATTGTAAAAAAGGCAACAGTCCCGCAATACCATATTTTCATAAGTTTATTTAATTGGAGAATTCTAACTAAGCTTAATGAAACTGCGATTAAAGCCTAGTACCATAACGTTCAAGACAGTGAAGGCTGTCACACAATGAAGAAGGCACATATTTATTTTATATTAAGGGATGATACTCACCAATTCCGCTGAAGGTGGAGCATTTGGTGGAATGCTGTGTTTCCCCGGGCGTTTTCTTTTATTGGGACTAGTTCCTGGATATCTCGTACTCAGCAATGTCGCCACCAAATCACCTACTTTTTCTTCAAAATCTTGGCACCAATACGTGAGAGTTGATACGACAGATTTGTCATCTTCATCGAGAGTTCTGCAGAATAACTGACGCAATACCTCGGCCGTAGGTCTCTCCTGTTTCAACATTAGGAGCACTGAGGTGAGCGCTTCCGCGTGCTCCTTATATGACAATTTGGGAATGATAGGCAAAACATCATCGACTGATATATCATGCGCAGTCAACAATTGCCAGAGGCAGTACTGTTCGAACGTCTCCCACCCTAGGCTTGTAGATAGCATTGTTATAATGTCGTCAGACTTAAACATCATTAAAGTGCCCTGCAGAGTTAAACACACTAGTCTTTGTAGCTGACTAGCATCCAACGTAGACACAATCGCGTGCAGTAATCTTATATGGTTTTGTGCCTCATCTTTAAATTCTCTATATACATCTGGTATTAACCACACTAAAACATTCGCATCACAATCTTGGCACCTTTCAAAATCATCGGCCAAACTTTCTGCTACTTTTAATTCTAAATAATTACAATATTCTGTATATATTTCTGCTTTGAACTTAACGTTTCTCCTTTTCGCGATATTGCGTTCGGCGCGTCTATCCCGCTCGTAACATACTTTTAAGTAAAACAGCAGGCAGTATCCGACACAATGTAGTGTGTTTTGCGCATGCATTTCCTTAAACGTTTCGAGTACAAGTTTCCGCTTATTATCGTCACCGCCAGTGCCCGTCAGAAAGGCAAACATTGCGAATATGGGAGAATTTAAGGCAGTATCAAGCTCGGCCGGTGTGGGGTTGCAGCTGATGTGCAATGGCGGCACTTCTTGTACTGCTGCTGTGAAGAGATCAGCGAGCGCTATGGACGTTGGAGTAGGAGAACCGCACGCATCGAGCAATGCGGTGGCGGAAGCTGAGGAGCGGTCGTCTAACAAGGTTTCAGCCAGAGGGCGCAGTACAAGCGGCATTGCGGCCGCCAACTCGGGTCTTTCTCTTGCACGCACTTCAGACAGTGGCAAATCATCGTCGTCTGTGTCCTCTGCTAGAGTTGGTGGAACGTTATCATCTTCGTCGTCAGAAAACGCGGGTTCATCTGGTCCACCTTTTGGCATAAGGTCGTCATTACCTTCTTCCCTTAAACCAGACACTCCTTCGCCATTACCGTTAGTGCAAAATTCTTTAAATGTGTCCCTTACCGTGGCGCGTAACTCACGATCCAATTTTGGAGAATCAAACAAAGGATGCAAATTGGGTAGCACTCTTTTCTCAATAATTTGTTGTAATGAATTGAATATGCCTTGTCTTACTTTGTCAGCATATGGAGGGTAAAAGTTTGGAATAATTCTACACAGAAAATCTAATAGTGTAGCAGTGACAGCAGGATGAGATCTCATTGAGTGGTGCATAACCAAAATAGCAGGTTCAATGTTCATAATGTTATCTTTCTCTGGATCATAAAATAACCAGTCATAAAATAGTGCCAGCTTAGCATTGGATGCTGCTACACTTGATGTACATGTTGTAAGAAGCCAACCAATGACTGCCCATCTTGGAATGATATCAGAACATAAAAGCTCATTTGTAGGATGTATGACACCAACAATAAAACGGATCATGTCACTTCTTAAAGATTGTGACTCTGGAGTGGCAAGGTACTGCCTCTGAAACCATTCTTGGTATTTTTTATGATGGCCGAATCTAACTTGTGATGTGAGAAATACAAGTTTTCTTTCCATATCTGGTGTTAGTCTCGACTGCAGATATCTGCGGGATGTTCTTGTTTGTAATAATTGTAGTACATTTGTAAATGTAGGACAAAGCATTTTAGGGTTTGTTAAGATATCCTGCCATAGTTGATTGAATTCAGGTATGCGTGCCACATTTTGCAGTAAGCGAACTAAATCCCTACCAAGGGTTAATACATCTGAGAATCTTTCCCTTATAAGAGTTATAACAAAGTTTACTTCCTTCTGTCTTAAACTCATTAACTGTGCAATATTGTGGTCTTCTATTAATCTTAAATATGTGTACACCACCATGCATATAAGTACAGGAAATTTGTCTAGCCATGCCCGATTTTCAATATAAATATCTAAAAGAGATTCCACCAATATTATGTTTTTGGGAGTTATGTCCCCTCCTGAAGCATAACGCATCAAGTTCCAGCACACACTATCCACGCCAGTTACAGCATTCCTTATCATCTCTTTGATAAGCCACAAAAGTTGACTGCGGGTAGTGTCTTGGAACTTTAAGTACCTTTCTAATATCAAGTTAGATAGATTGTTTAGCACGCACGTTAAGCCGTCTCTTGTAACGAGTGTGAGATCTCTGTAGCATTTGGTGGCGTTGTGGGGCTCCGTAAGGATGGACATCAGCATACCCAACGACACTTCTTCGTGATTTTTGCACACTGCGTTGTTGAGGGCATCGTGCGCCTCCTTCTCACTGCAGTCAGCCACCAGTGATTGAAAATAGTTGTAAGCTCTTTCATATCTCTGAAATTAACAAAAAAAAACTCTTATTAGATAGTGATAACCAACAAATTAAACTTTCGCGCCATACAAACAACAGCGCCACCACTGTCAATGTTAGAAATTACGACTTTACATGGCCGACTAAACGATTCTTTGTTGGAAAACTGCAATAAATTAGACAGTACCTCTTCTACTTCGTCCTTGTTTTCTATAGCAGTGCTCACAAATAGTTTCGGTGAATTAGATTTACTCTGCTCCATATTTTGTGGCTTGTTAAAACTACTTATTTTAATACAAATGCAGCACAGGTTGCCTCCTGCATGGCTATCGTAAGCGAAAAATATTTATGAAGCAATACAATCAAAAACATGAATGTGTGCGTGTATATGTCAACGCTCAGAGCAAACAGAGATTTTTAAATTCCGCCAGAGAGCGCTGCAAGGCGGATTGTGAACACGTCGCTGTACGATAAATCAAATAGTACTAGGTCAAATAAAAAATAAGTCCTAACTTGTTTTTTCGTATAGTAACATTATACGTTTTTGGTCAAACGTGTTTCATTGGTTATTTTGTCAAGAGATATCGTTCATTGCCATTCTCTCTCCGGATTCGTTGTTTCATTTTGAACAAGAAAGGGTCGCTAGCGAGGAAATCAAAATACGTAGGGGAAGGTGGGGCATGATGGGGTACTTAAGGGAAATCACAAAAATACAGCATAATAACTATGTTTATTACTTTTATTAATTTATGGTACGTTATGTTATTTATCTAACTATGATTTGGTACAGTCTTTGCAAAATCAACTTATCACATTTGTCAATAATTAACCATTAATTGGAACATTGTAAAAAACGGTCTTGCCCCATACTATGGGGTAAGATGGGGTAATAAAATTTCAGCATGATTACGAAGCTAATTATTCTCACAAAACACACAAATGTGTATTTCCTCCGCATCTTCATTGTCCACGTTCAGCAAGCATTATGAGCCCAACGTCCACAGATCTACCAGCCTGCCTATGATTCTGACAATTTCAAAAATTGCCGTTTACGTAATTTCAACATAGGCAAATGGCATTTTCATCATTGCACTTTTGTATTTTTCTGTTTTGTGCTTTTTTGTCTAATAAACCAATGTTACGGGTATTTATTTAGAAATTTAAATGAACCCAGGGCCAAATTCCATTTTGCTCCAATGCCCCATCATACCCCGTACGCCCATCTTGCCTTAAAAGGTGACTTTGAACAAAAAAGAAACTACAATAAAATGTTTAATGTATTCGTACAAACAATATACCATATCCAAATAAACAACACTAGTAATAAGACTGCCTCGTGGTCTCGTGGAACCAGTATGTGCCGTGCGATCTAGAGGTCCTGGGTTCGATTCCCGGGTCGGGCAAAGTGTTATTGGGTTTTTCCATTAGGAAATTCTCTGTAACAGCACGGAGTCTGGAAATGTGCTCGAAAAACGGCAATAGGCTCCCCCTCTATTACGTGGGACTGATACATACTTGGCGAAATGTGGGTGCAGAAATGCACCTCTGCCTACCCCTTCGAGGAATACAGGCGTGAGTTTATGTATGTAGTAATAAAATATCAAAAATACATAAATGTGGAGACAATAATTACCTTAAAAAATGACCTTTGCCCTTACACAAAATTAGATCGACGAAACGTTAAAACGGTTTTCCGTTTGTAAACAAAAGACACCTTGACTACCACTCACAATTTCTCTCGCGCTGATCGTTGGTCGCATGAGACTTGTTATTGGCTTATTGCTTTCTATTCACAAACGTCTAGTTTCTTGTATTTGTGCGGTACCCCGTCGTACCTCGAGATCCCATCATGCCCCCCCTTCCCCTATCTTGTACTTTGTATCTTCCGTAAGATCACATTCCCGATAAGCTTAATATGAAATGGGGACAGAATAACTCGATAAAATATAAATAAGCATAGGTAGGTACTATATATTTTTATAAATAATTTTGAATATAAAATGTTATAATATTCTCATTTAATTTAAATTAGTGAAAAAAATATAAGTTTATAATAAGTTTGTTATCTGTGGTGAAAACTGAAACCGGCACTCATTGAATCGCCCGAACCAACGCTAACCCTGTTCACTGTTGCAAATGAAATTAAGATTGCGTATTGAAGCTGTTTGGTATTTGATTGTGTTTGGCTAATATTTGATACATTGTGTCAAGTCTCAGTGACCTAGGAAGTTGATCATACAGATTGTTTATATAAGTTAATATCTACGCCTTTTTTTGCAAAGAGTAAGTTCTTGGGTGCCTGTCTGTTAGTGAATACCTGGAAATTTGTAGCTATAATCACTATATTTTTGCAGTTTACAAAAATGATGGAGGCACAGCGTGAAAAAGAACGCGATCGGTCCAGACGTGGGGATAGGCCAACAAGATTTTCAGATGTTACACGGGACCGGTCATCAGAGCGCGAGCGTCCTGACGGTAAACGCTTGTTCGTGTCCAATATACCGTACGAGTACAGATGGACAGAACTAAAGGACTTATTCAAAGAGAAGGTACATTTTACTTTATTTGCTTATACTGGTAATCAGTTTTCATCCTTAGACCCCATTTAGTGGAGCGTCTGAGACATAACCTGTCTATCTCAGCGCTTTGCATCTTTATTAAACAGATATTATTAACAATGACAGTACTCTTCGAAGCGCACACAAGAATTGACAAATTCACATACCTATTATGATTAGACTTAATCATAATAGATCGTGGACAACCACCAATATTGACGATCGCCGGCAAAAATTGGAACTAAGGGATTCTTGGGTTATGGAATTTACCTTTATCGCTAAAATATTCAGAATAATAGTATTATAGTTATAAATAAAAGATTATGGAATAAGCAATTTAATACAAGAAGTCATTTTTTGCTCTTATGCCTGAATTACATGGTACAACTTTAGTTTTTTAAATATATATATTTTTACTTAAAACAAAAAAAAATTAATTTGTCATTACTAATTTCATTACATCATGTCTTTTTTACTAAATTGAGCATAAATTTTCGATCTAATGAATAGTTATTCCAATTACAGAGGGAGGGGTCTTTTTATTTTCCTGTCAACACTATGTTATGTGTTTATAGCAATAACTGCTGTATAATAAATAGTAGTAGATAAAAACAAGTGAAACTGTTTAGGATAAATTAATATCCAAAGGCAGGATAATTTGTACACTAGCATTTTGTATGGTCTATAGATTGTATTTGTTGATAGAAAAAAATGTTTCTGTATTTATAACAACACAATTGACACAATAAATAACATTTTTAAGTTTCCAAACCAATAATATTTTTTTTAGGTAGGAGATGTGGCCTATGTTGAGCTCTTTAATGATGAGAATGGAAAGCCAAGAGGATGTGGTGTTGTTGAATTCACTAATTCAGATGCTATGAAAAAAGCTCTCTTTGTAATGCATCGTTATGAACTGAATGGAAGAAAGCTTGTTTTGAGAGAAGAAACTGGTAAGTAGTTTTTCAGTAAAAAAAAATATATTTGATGTTTCTGTTATTGTTGCAATTGAGATCAATAAATTTTCTAAGGGTTTTTCTTGCTCTAATCATATTAAAATATGCATGTTTGTCTTGAAAGTATGTCACTTATAACTTTTTACTTAAAAGTGTTACAAAACAATACTTTTGTAATACAATTCAAAAATTCAGTAAATAAATTTTATTTGTGTATTTCAGGCAATGAAAGAAATAGGCTCAACTCTACTAGATCCACAGTGGGAAACAGTGGCAGGATCAACAGAGATGAAAAAGACAAGTAATTGAATATTTCTTTCGCTATTTCTTTAATCTTTTCTCATATTCTTTATTTCTTAATACCTTTTGTCTATTTCTTATTTCACAGTTGGGGTATAACTATTAATAAACTAAGGGAACCTGAGAACTTCAACACATATGGACTGAGTCTGCACTTTTTGGAAACAATCAATGTGCAGCCTCCTCTTGTGAAGAAAGTTTTTGTGGCCAATGTATGTTCTAAAATATTATTTTATTTGAATATTTTAATTGGTGTGCATCATAAGACTAATGGTTTTGATAATTATCATTGCAATTTTTAGCTCGATTACAAAGCAGACCGCGCTAAGATAAAGGAAGTTTTCAAAATGGCTGGTAAAGTACGCAATATTGATTTAGCAGTTGACAAAGATGGTAACAGCAGAGGGTTTGCAGTTATTGAATATGACCACCCTGTTGAGGCTGTCCAGGTATTATTACATCATGATTAAGATAAATCATCAAGTAACATTCAAAGTTTAATTTAAAATTAAAAAAAAAAACATTGTTTTTCTTTCTTTTTTGCATTCTCTGTAGAGCATAATAATAGTATATATAACAGTTGACATTTATTACTTATTGCAGGCTATTTCTATGTTTGACAAGCAAATGCTATATGACCGAAGGATGACTGTTCGCATGGACAGGGGCGTGACAGACAAAACAGAATTCAGACTACCAGAAGGCTTAAAGAGTATTGGATCAGGTCTAGGACCAAATGGTGAACCACTACGAGATGTTGCAAGGAATTTGGCTAACACAACAACCAACAATATAAACCTGACTGGTACAGGCACAGCCTTGGGAGCTGGTGTGTTGGGTGCAGTGCCAACTGCAAGTGTCACTTTAAATGGTCTTGGAACTGGTTTGGGGGCCAATACACTGAACACCAATACTACTTTAGGAGGAGGACTTGGATTGCAGGTATGTTTTTCTATAAATTTTATTGCAGAAAGAAATCTATTTTGGAAGAAAATTATTTTTAATATGAAATCTGTAAATAATGTTTATTGTTAGTCATAATTTGAAGTACAATTAATTGTATTTTCAGCTTGGGTTGACTGGATTAGGTGCCTTACAAAATCAACTTCTACAGCAAGGATTGACTGCAAATGATCTAGCTACTGTTCTTAGTGCACAAGCAGCTAATGTAAATCAGGCCAATTTGAACCTTGGAAATTCTGATATGAACCCAAATGTACTCAACAACTCAGGGATGGGCAACAATGTGATGGGGACCAATTCTTTGAGTACAGGACCATTATCAGGTATGTTTTTAAGGTTATGTTGAATTTTATAATTTTACAAAATATCATTTTTTGCAGCCATTGTTTTTATGAATTAGGTTTTTAAGTGTTTTAAAAGTATAGACCATTAATAAATTCTTATTTTCCAAAAAAAAGACTTTTCTCTAGGCAACAGCAGACAGATGGGAGGTGTGTCAGTCTCAAACCAAGGGTATGGCCGTGACTCTGTAATGCAACAAAATACCAGAGATAAAACATCAGACATGGTCATTATTACCAATGTAAGTGGATTACACCTTATCTATTATGACATTATCTTTCACTTCAATTCTTGAAATAAATATTTTATTAGTAGAAAAGAAAGAAATGCCTCATTGATACTGCATAATTAGTATGTAGTGTGCAATTGAGAAATCTGTATTTTGATTTGTGGCACAATGTTAATTTTTTTGTCTAGTATCAGTGTTGTGTTACCTTGTGTTTATATAGGAATTTTGTTGTTTTCTTTTCGCAAATATTCAAATTATGCAAGAATATTATTAAATAAACAGAATTTGACGATTTAAAACATATGGTACCTAAAAGTTATAATTTTTTCCAGTTGCCACCAACGGTGACATGGCAGTTGATCCGCGAGAAGTTCAGCGAGTGTGGAGACGTGAAGTTCGCCGAAATGACGGCGCCCGACACTGCTATCGTTCGCTTCCACAAGGAATGGGATGCCGAACGAGCAATCAGTATCCTTTATAAACGATTTCAAACACAAGTAAACAACACTTAACCAACCTTGCAACTGTGTGCTGGGAAATGAAATTACCACATTTAATTCTTAACAAGTAACTGTCATAAATATTTGCGATGGTTTAAAAGTAAAAAAAAATACTGCGCCTTATCTTGCCCTATATTTTTCGATTACTGTGTGTATAAATAAAATATTTATACACACGGTTATTACTTGATTGCTGATTCTTAGCGGTCAAAAGTTACTGAAAATACGGTGATTTTATCAAAATATTTCCTTAACAAGTTCTTTCAGAAATGTTCGATAGGACACGCATCGAGGGCAGGACTATTGATGTCCGTTTCTTCTAACCGAAATGGTGGGTTAAAGCGAATGATAAATTATGAATGATTTCGTATATAGAATCGTCGTCTGTAGAAAAAGACATTCCTGTTAAATAGGGTGGTTTAATTTGTAATAATTATGAGTAGATTTTTCTGCAGCGTAATGGGTTAATCGCCAGATGCGCAAGGAAAATAATTGTTGCCGTTCCATAATACAGTAAACAGGGCCTTATTAGTAAACGTTGTATAAATCTGTTCATTTTACGATATTTGTTTTCTGTTCTGTACATTATAAGTCATGAAAAATAGCAAGAGAAAACACTGCAAAATTTAAACAGGCTTATGCAACGAAATGAATAAGGCGGTTAGTGTTTTTCTTACTGTGGTTTCCTCATTCAGTTGCTGCTGGTTTGTAAGTGAATGTCAGTGTGGTTTGGGAGATATTTGGACTAACATGATTGCGTCGACGTATGTTCGTTTCATTATTTCCATATCATTGAAAAATCTACTCAACACATTATTAAAAAAATCCCTGATCGGCGGTTAATTCTAAATGTCGCCAAATGAAATTGTAAATTTTTGTGCTTTCAGGAATTGGGCTATTGAAGTCGTTCTGTTGTGGGGTTTGTATGAGATCGGCTGCCTGGATATTGTGCTGCTTTTCATTTCATATTCAACTTCGTTTTAAATCAAGTCCGGTGACGACCTGAAATTTCTTTCCATTGTTTATCTTTCGACAAATACTTGTATCGTAGGATAATTTAGTGTAAGCGTGTCAATGTTTTCTGTACTCTTTAATTTCAATAAATTTCTTTATAGATGGATATTAATTAATTGTTATATGACCAGGTGCCTCAGACGTTTCTTGCTCGTTGTTTTGACGCGTCATGGATTTATCGAACTCACAATAATGTATGCAAAACATTGTAATATTGGCCAGTAGTAATATAAATTTGTCTCGGTTCGCAGTTATCGTAGTAGCCGCAAATTAACTAGCCAGTCAACTGGATATTTTTAGTGTGTTTTGGAAAGGCAATTTCAATATCGGCGCATAGATTGGTGCCTCGTCTGTAGTGGCCGGTGATGTCTCCTAAAACTACGACTTTGTACACCGTGTTATTCACAAATACTTCGGCTTTTATGGTAATTACACTGTTCTACGGGTCAAGACTTACTCAATCCTCAAATAATACAATACTTACCCAGTATAATGGAGGGTACGCACGCATTATTTATTGTGGTTAAATAATTGTAATCTAATTTTGAATAGTCTGGGGCAGTTTCTAACTTTCTGTTTCATCTTAACCATGTCTGGAGAATCAGATTAACAACCCATTGTCTACTCAAGGGCTTCTAAAGTTTCGATACCATCTTTGGTTACACAATACATTGGACAAATAAAAATTTATTAATATTTTTGTCTTAAGCGTTATTGCAACCAGGTTTGTTGGTTCTTTAATATATAGAGTGGGATTCGACTGATAACAACTTTCAATATGTTGTTCGTTATCGGCCAACAGACCTCAGGTTTCATCACTGGTGACGACGACGATCCGACGGAACAAAAAGTTATTTATGTTCGCTGCTTATCCAAAATGCATAATATTTTACATTTTTTCATCTACTTTGCACAGGAATGACATTTGTTGGGCCTACTCTCCTACTGACGGAGTGAATTACGTTTAATCGAATAAAAGTCTTACAACCTATTGGTCTTGAAATATTTAAAGTTTTAGATTTACATCTTTGGCTGGAGTTTTTACGATACAATCTGCAGTTTGTGCGTTGATCATATTGGACTTAACACCTGATGGTTTATATCAGGGTTTCTCAAACTTTCTGTTTCACGAACTCCTTAACCCTTAAGTAACTAATTAAATCCCCCTCCCCCGCGAAGAAAATAATAGAATTGTCTGTTGAAGAAAATAAGGTTTTCAATTAAATAAAAGAACACAAACAAAGTGCCAAAACAAACATCTTTTTAATATTAATGTGATGGTGTGCTTGTTTCTTGTCGCAAATAGCTTCAATTTTATGTTTTTTTTTTGGACAAATCTGGTCCCGAACCCCTTGCAGTCAAATGGCGAACCCATGGGGGGTTCGCGTACCTCACTTTGAGAAACCCTGCTTTATATGAATTAAAATTGTTGAAACATAGCGATGACCTTTTAGCTCTGTTTCTTTCATTGATTTTGTTCTAATAATCTGCAAAAAATCTTGGCTCATTCAATCACACGGTCCAGTCAATATTTTAAAAACTTTTTCGAATCGACTTAATTGCCAAAAATTAAACGTATTAATATTTTCAATCGTGTGTTTTGGCTCAAGCATTACTTTAGCCACCGAAACAACGTCTTTTGCGTAATACTTGATGTTAATTAGTTTACAATCCACTAGGGGTATTCACGGATGGTTTTTAAGTGAAAAGTTGACGGAATTTTAGACACTTCGTGAGCCATTCCGTTCGCAGTTGTGTTTGGAGTCTGCGATTGGTAATTTAACTTGTAAAGGAGATTTTCAAGATCGCACAATTTCATTGACCGATGCAACGGCGTTGTTGTCGAATGGCTTGTGGCATTTTCGTATCGAATGGTAAGTCATCCAAATCGAAAATGGATTTTGTTTTCCTGGACATGCATGGGGTTTTTTGTAGTTTCTACGTAGGATGTTACGGTCAGTAACACCTTGTTTTTTATTCTAATAAATTAAATTGATCTTTGTTTATATCGCTGCACATTTATTTACACGACAAATCTTCTAGCAGTTATTAGTTGATAAATTACTTCAAGGATTTTCCTAGTCATTTTTTAATTAGAAGATTTGTTGGTCGGGTGACGAGGTAATTTTATCACAGGAATCCGTAATATCCTTCCCGATTTACAATCGACTCCTGGCCATAATGGTTAGGATGTGAGTTTCTAGCGATTCCTTTGTCAAATTGACGTAGGTATCGCGGGTACAAGGGTCTAGTTTTTGACTTCCATTTGTTACTTTTCGTTAATCAAGGGAATATTTGTTGAAGTAATTTTGTTAATTGCTTGGTATGGTGCATGTTATGTGGCGATATAATAATATACTATTTTTCAGGGATGAGTTTTGTGGAAATCAATGAATCAGGAATTAAATATTTCCATATAAAATGGGCGTCATTTAAATGAGAGAAAGAGAAAATCAAGGTAAGTAATTTATGGTACCAAATTTGGTAAACTTTTTAAAAGAAGCAACATTCGTGAGATTTTTTTTCGTTTGTTCTAGAACATTTTTTGTTCAGTACAAGGCGCCCGGGTGGGAGATCGAAAGTGGGAAAGTTATCAGTTAAATTAAAAGAGAACTTAAGAATTCTCCTCGCTTGGTGTGTGAAGGTAAATATAATTAAACACTTATAACGACATTCTTTGTACAATGAAAATAATCATCATCATCAGCCCAAATACGTCCCACTGCTGGGCACGGGCATCCTCTACAACTGAGAGGGTTTAGGCCTTAGTCCACCACGCTGACCTAGTGCGGGTTGGCGGACTACACACCTAAGAAATTCCTAAGAACTTTTTAGCTGTGCAGGTTTTATCGCGATGTTTTCCTTCACCGTTAAAGCAAGTGATAATTCATTGTGAATACACACATAACTTCGAAAAGTCAGAGGTGTGTGCCTGCGGTTTGAACCTGCGACCGCCGAAATTCTCGACCACGCGCCTAAACCTTGAGGCCATCACTGCTAATAAAAATAAAAATAATAACATAATTTATTTTCAGATTTTGTGCACATCTAGAAGGCAAAGTTCGCAGTCACAACGCATGTAAAAGTGATGAGAATAAATATCTATTTTGTCTTAATTTTCTTCTTTGATTTTTTTGCAATACTTTTTCCTTTCCTGTATTTCCGCAACTTTTGAATTAATTGTATAATCTCATAGATAGGAATCCTTATTACAGTCAACACTAACTCCATAATTGAAATAACTGAAGTTCCGATGCACAAGTTGACTACACCACCGCTTCTGACTAAAAAAGAAAATAAATGGAATTAAAATTGCCGCTAATAACTGGGTACATTAAAATAAGTTAGAACTGAAAGTTGCAAATATATATTCTGCAAACTTGCAGTTATACGTGCTTACTATTGAGAGAAGTTTTAATTTCAGCTGAGTTTTTTCATAATTAACCACCATTGTTTACCTATGTATCTTATGGGTAAAGAACAACAAGCCTAGACAAAAAACAAATAGGTACCTAATTTATGAGTTATCAGTCGACTGATGTAAACGTTTACGCACGCAGTTGAGGGATCGTAATTTGTGTAGGTACCTACAACGAATTTTCACGTACTTTGACGGTGAATGAAATCATCTTGAGAAATCCCGTACACCTAAAGGCTAAAAGTTATGATAAACTATTACTCAGATTGATGACAAGGAGAAGATTTTAACATTTTAACCTATTGTTGCGAGCTGGGGTGGTAGTGACAACGAGGTTTTGGCCCTGCATACCACCTGGCGAGGTTGAGGTTAATGAGATAAGGTTGAACAGCTTGAGGTATTTTGTCATTATACAGAATGTCGAATAGGTATTTCAATGATTGATACTAGTGGCTCGTCTGCCTATAAAGGTTTTATAATAAAGGCAAGCAAAATCGTTGTCTGTATTAAAAGTAGTCTCAAATCACATACACAAAATCTTTTTTAATTTATCATATCAACAATATATTTGTGTATTTAGTTATTAAGTATAGTTTTATTTTATTTTTGTTTGTTTCTCTTTTTTTCTATAGCCAACCATGTCTACTCCTTTTATATTCACTTTTATTTTCTGGGTTGTCTGGAAGAGAACGCTAATAGCGATAAGACCCCCCGTTGTGGCACAATAGTTTATAAGGTGTACAATAAAGCATATTAAATAAAATAAATAAGGAACCACAGAAAACTATTATGTACTTGAAAAAACCAACACTTACGTAAGATGTCGTAGAAGCTAAATATAATTTCCCTTACTACCCTCACTTGCGGAAAAGACGAAACGCTGATTCTCAGTCGATTCATTGATTCCTGAGGGAGAAAAGCTTCTTGATCCTTGTGATAAACGTCAGCTTCACAATCGCCTAGGCATCCACATTCTTGTAAAACTGTGGGTAATTTTACATCAGTTTCAATTACTGCCACAGATTCATTAGAAACAGCTAATGTCAAGACTTCCTTCATGTGAAACAGGACACACCGCATTTCGGCTAAGCTACAAACTTTCTCGTGATCTGGAAAGAGAATTAAGTAGTTTTGGATTGTAACACGATGAAAATCAGTTAATTTATATAAAATTTGGTGTAAAAATTATTGTTGCGGGGGCAACGCGTCCTCACTGAAAGTGACGATAAGAGGGGCGGCGGCACTGTGGCCTGTATCCGTCGCGGGCGCCCACCCACAACCGGGGCTCTTCTCGCCTACGCACCGTGGTCGCTCACCTTGAAGCGAAGATGGCCACCGGGGGGTTTTGATCGGTATGCCGGTATTATTTTTTCTTAGGGACTCAGCCCGGCAGTAACATCTGCGCGACCGTGACGTCGCCGCGCACAGGGCCGGAAGGTCGGTGACCCCGACATACGCTTAAGGGCCGGCGTAAAGTAGAGCCATAATCATCTTTCCACGCGAGAAACAAAAATACTGCCACGATTAATTTAAATGCGAAAGAATTTTTGTTCTTTGAAATCATTTTACACTGTAATCGGCTGTAGGTAATTTTGTTTATACATTACGTAAGTTCTTGGTTCTATTAATGTGCTTCATTACCTACCTAAAGGTTTGTAGAAGTGTGGCACACATCCGCATAATGTATATATAATATTTATCCTGCACTCCATCATACAGCGTGTGTATGAATATATGGGATATCTTACGCTATGCGGCTCTTCAATGAATCTGCAAAACATCCAATTACCTATAATTATCAAAATTTACTCTGGTTTATTTGCTTTATTATTGCGAGGGAAGAGAGAGTCGATTTATGCGTCATACTTGCTTAAAAATATTAAATACCTTTGCATTACCTACCTAATCCTTTTTTCTATTTATATTGCATAGTTTTTATTGCAAATAAATAATCGAAATTATGTTTCATCAAGTTATACTTAATTGGGGAAAGGCATAGCTTCGTCCGGCTATAATTTTTTGTTCACTCCACTTAGGACTACTGCAAAAAACTCAATTCAACTTCAGTCTCGTCAATTCCAAATAACAATACTACAATGCACCCTGCGCTATCACGTCACATTTCCCTCTCGCCCACTATCATTCGGTATAGCTTATCATCAAATTTTGAGTAAAAATTTTGAATAATAAATGAAATCATATAAATTTATATAAGTATTTATCAAGTAAGAACAGAATAGGTAGATACAGTTTTTCTTACCTGCATTTCCTCAGACGCAAAGACATAAATCTCAAATCCTGAGACGCTCTAATGCTCGAAGTTCGCACGCCGAAAGATAATAAACCTTCTTCATCATATTTTGATGCAAGTGCACCACTCAGAATTATATCGTTGGAACTGTGAATATAAATCTAAAAAGTGGAGTCAGTTTTATTATTGTTTGTAAATTCAACTTATTCATTAGTTCAATTTATTGCTCCTTGTCTAAAGCTTTCATAAATATATTTATAAATTCTACGAACCTTGTAGTCCTCCGCATAATTCAATATCTGAACGAAAAAATCTCTGTCATGAAAAGAGAGTTCAATGTTGGTTTTTGCGTATGTTATATCGCTATCATCCCACTTGCTAAAATACAATATAACCATCTAAATAATTGAATAGACTTAAGTTCATTTGCCTGTCTTAATGTATAAATAAAATGTGTACATTTAAGACGCGTATGCTTTGTTATGAGAGTACTTTTGATATTAATACACATGAAGCTACTTACCTACATACCTAATATGTACATGAATAATGTAACAAATGAGTGTTTCTATGCTGAAAGCTATGGCTACGAATAATGAAAACGAGTTCATATAAGTACCAAAGGTGATTTTTGGTGTCTGTAGTGTAGCTAGATACGAATAAGTATACTAAGTAAATAAATAAATCTGGCTAATAAATCTGACTCTGCTGAGTTCAAAATCGCTAGTTTGTTTATCACGGTCGTGTTGATATTTTTGCAACTGTAGAAATATTTGTCATTGTATATGTTACGTTACCCTTAAGCATAAAACTTTTTCCTCTATAGACCATAACCCGTGTCCGCAACTATACTCCCGAAAACGTAATTTACGTTTCAAATGATTTATTAAATAGTTAAGACTAGAAAGTGTAACAAACAAATTTACGTCTCACAAACACGCAGATCCGAGACAAATATTTGTGGATCACACAAACATTTGTCACTGTATAGGTATATTACGTTACCCTCAAGCATAAAACTTTTTACGCAACTATACTCCCGAAAACGTAATTTACGTTCCAAATGATTTATTAAATAGTTAAGACTAGAAAGTGTAACTAACAAATTTACGTCTCACAAACACGCAGATACGAGACAAATATTTGTGGATTACACAAACATTTGTCACGGTGCGGGGATCGAACCCGCGGCCTCTCGTTTCGTAAGCTGGTGTCTAGCCGACTGCGCTACGGGGCGGTCATGTATGTCACGTATGTACAAGAAAAAACAACTTGTTTTTATTTAATAGCGAAAGCTTAATGCAATATTATACCATCTGTACATCGCTTTTACTGTCAACATGCACAAACTTGGTCTCAAAGAAAATTGCTGGAAACATTTTGGCTTGGCTTGTAATAATTAAACAAGCGCAAATAGAATATATTTCTGTTTAAGCTACGTAACGAAGAACGAGATTCGCCATAATAAAGTTGTATAACTTTCTCGTTTTCTTCTTAAGTTTGCGTTCATTAATCTTTTTGAGCATTTAATTCGTTCCGGTTAGAAGTGTTTGTATTGCAATTCGTTTAGGTTTTGTTGTCGGAACAGACTTTAATTACGTTTCTTATAAGTTTGTTATACTTAGGATTGTCGAATGCGGCTATATTGGAGTTGATCATGTGGCACATTCCCATTTCTGTCATGACACCTTCCACCGTCATTGGCCAATTCGTCACAGTGCTGAGTGAAGTGTTGTCAAAAATTTTGAACAAATTGGCTGATATTTTTGCGTATTCCCTTGCATCAATGTACTGAAACAGAATATTACAAAATATAATTGTGTACTTTACAGTTCGTACATACATACTTAAGCCTATACGTAGTACGTACGTAGTTCGTATAATACATACAGGTTTCCCTCCGCGCACGCGTACTGTGCGGACACGGTTATGCACAGTGTCTTTTAAAATTGTGTTTGTCGTGTTTCGGGTTCAATTGCCGGCTCGTGGGTGTTACCGGTTGTTTTGTGTTGGTTTGTGCTTTACGGCGCATAAGTTGTTTTAGTGTTTTTTCATTGGATTTAATAGATTTTGCCAGTTTTATTCGGTAAGTCATTTTTATTTTGTTGTGTGGGTAGGCTTAAACTTGGTTAAACCGTTAATTCTCTTTAGATTCGTTTATTATACTATGTCGTGTTATAATGATGATCCCCCTGATCGTGGTAGGGACCCTTTTAGCAAAAGTAATTTGACCCCAAGGTCACCGAACTCCCGGCCAAAACGGTTATTTGGTGACATGTCACCTTCAAATATATCTCCGGGCGATAAAAGATCAAAACCGACCGGTTCAAGAAGCAATTCTCCTCTGTCTTTCGAGGACAGCCGCGATGCAAGTCAAATTAATTATTGCGATTTGGTGTCCGATGCTTCGACATTTTTAAGTAAAATTAACGACCTCGTTAACGATCAGGGGTCACGAATAAACGTAGCAAACAAATCTGCAATTATGGACCTCACTCAACGGGTCACAGGCATTATTTCTATACATACATACATACATAATCAGCCCATATACGTCCCACTGCTGGGCACGGGCCTCCTCTACAACTGAGAGGGTTTATTATTTCTATATAATTATTTATATACTCGCGATAAAATCGTCTTGCAATGAGACCAAACTAGCTAACTAACAAAGGGAGCTAGATAACAATAAAAACTCGCGCGAACCTGCACTTATGGCACTTATGCGGACCGCCTTAAGTTGCGTTTATCTAAACCGACACCGGCAATGGAGTCGCGCGCGCCGCTGCCGTGTGTAGTAGCATACCCCACTACGGAGCGATCGGCTGAGTTCGCGTCATCATCTGCAACGAAGCAGGCGCTAATGAAAGCGATTAAGCCGAGTGATGACGGTTTTCAAATTGTAGGCGTTAAAAAAACCGCGAAATCTGGTGTCGTACTTCGTGTCGCGAATGAGTCACAAATACAGAAATTGCAATCGGTTGACGCAATAAAATCTGCCGGTTTACGATTAGAAAAACCCAAAGGCCGTCGTCCACGTATTTTAGTTAAAGATGTACCGTCCTCAATGGAAGATCGCGTTTTTATATTAACTTTAGATTTGAGACCTCTATAGTCGATAAATTTAATTTAGCATGACTATCAAATAATTAAAAATACTTTTTTAATACATTCAATTTCATACCGGCAAGAGATCTAGATCCGGCATTCGTAAAAGATGAAGGTTTTCTAAAGAAACTGACATTATTGCTCGTACATATTCCTCCAGATCTTTTCCTGTTTCTTCTAAAGTTTCACTACAAAAAATAGGAGACGGTATATCTTATATTTAATATAAAATTATACGTATAAGAATTTATAATACGAAAAATGAACTTACTTCAGAAACACATCCAGAGCTTCTTGATTAACTTTGTCTGTAGGACATAAAATTATAGCGGGAAACGAAATATTCCAGTCAAAGTAGTCTTTCTCCACACTCATTACTATTGGTGCTTCCTAAATATTTTAGTAATAGTTTAGTAACTAGACCTTAGGAATTGAGATCGAGTATTAAATTGCCTACATACCATAAGTCGTACATATTGTGCTGATAGAAGAACGTAGATAGTGGCAGAGGCAAAGGCGAAACTTGCAGCCCAAAATAACCTAAATATAAAGTATAACATAAATTGCAGTTACACACCACATTAGATATCAAGCTATAATCTACAGCGCATATTAATACATTGTTGATCCACTACCGGTGATATGAGTAATGACTGAATAACAACAATGATGACTGAATGAGGAATAAAAAGTAACAAAGAATAAATTGGACCACGGATTCAGACGACACTTGACGCATAGTGGCTCTTGTTTGCCTGAGTCTTTCATTTTTTATATTATCAATGCCCTTCCCTGCATCTTGTTAATTAATGATACGCGATTAACTTGGCTGTAAAATGGCAGATATGAATCCTTAAATCAGGGTTATCAAATTCTGAATTAAGGTAAATATTTTCTACTAGTTGTTATTTTTGAGATAGTGTTGATGTCAACTAGTACCTATACGTACCTTTCAAACCAGTGAATTTCTGTGTTCACGATATACGGCAGACCATGTGTGGTACATTCTTTCAATTCATTTCGTAAATATTCCACTAGCTTTTCAGTATTAAAAACTCGTGTACAGTTACTACGTTTCTTCTTGAACGTAACTTTTTTCTTTTGTTTCACTTTAGTCTTCATTATCGTTTTATTCCCTCTAGTTTGATACGGCACGTTCGACATCAGAAACTTATTAAAAAATATAACTGAATATGGCTTAATGGGGACTTACTTATACTTGTTGGTTTGTATGTATTTATGGGAACTGAGACGTCTGAAGAGATTTCGTTAGTTAACTTATTTATCTAAAAACCCTTTATTTTATTACATTAATCACAAAATAACAAAATTTTACTGTATATATATGTATGTTCTACACTGTAAGCCGTACGTAAATGTCATGAAGACGTTTAATATATTGTTGCTAAGAAATTTCTTACGGTTGATTTTAAAATCATGCTAGTGAGCATGATGTGGGTGTAGAAATTCACCACGGACTTGTATGAGTATTGGAAGTAGTAGAGCCACGCCATAGTCAGTTTGGACTCCTTTAGAAATGGGCCAATAGTTACTATAGTTTACTATGTTCAAAGCATGCTATAATGACACATGGGATAAGCCTGTGCATATCCGGTTAGCATTATGCCGACATTATTGTGTCGAGTGGTCAAGGCTATCGTGACCGATTCTTACTTGTTCGTTGACTCTCTATTTATTTCTTTTACACTGTTCTGGCCTTTAGGTTTAGTGTTATCACTTTATCGTGCCAACTGAAAAATAAAAAAGATCTTAAATAAGACTATTTTATGTTTTCGTGTTCTTAATTTTGTCTTTTTACGTATTAAATTAAAGGTGGGTAAACATATAATAGAATATTCCTCTTTGAACTAAAGCACCGATGCAGTAAAATCATCAATATTTGTTCAGAAAATACACTGAACTTCCAGCGAGAAATTATAAGTACCTACGTACCTTCTTAGTTATATCCGATGAAAGAAGAACCAAAAGATATGGAAATAAAATCTACTTAATGCTGTCTTTAAGAGAAATATTCAATGTGTTCGTTTCAGAATTTATTCCATTTGTTCACAGTCAGCGTCCCTTTTATGTTGAAATTTGTTTGATGTCGAGTCTACATATTTTGTGTTTTTAGAAAAATATCTTTTGTACTGATATCGGAATATCTAAATAATGTAAGTGTCATTTATCAATTTACCCTTTGTTACGATTCATACAAATTACAACATTGAGTCTATTGTATGTACCTATTGTGTAAGATGGAAACGTAATCGAGTTTGGATTGTATCTAATCACAGTATTATTATACATCATCAATCATCAGTATCAGCCCATATACGACCCACTACTGGGCCCGGGCCTCCTTATAACTGAGAGGGGTTAGGGCTTAGTCCACCACGCTGGCCTAATGCGAGTTGGCGGATTACGCACCTAAGAAATTCCTAAGAATTTTTAGGTGTGCAGGTTTCCTCACGATGTTTTCCTTTATCGTTTAAGTAAATGATAATAATCCACATATACACATAACTTCGAAAAGTTTACATATTTATATACAATATACTAGTATATTATTATAAGTGGCTCTGAACGACGTATATTACAATATAATATGACTCTTTAATGCAAAGGCAAAGATACCTACTGTGTATATTCTGTGTATACTGCGGAACAGTCAACTTGTTTTATTTTTCAGGAAAACGAATAAGACCACCGTCCACGACATTTTTTATTAGACCATGCATAAATAAGTCTAAAAACTCTTACTGAGTTTCGATGTACAAATAAATCTCATTATATCGCTCTTAATTTAAGTTTAAAATGTAAATAAGTACAAGATATTGCGAACTGCAACTCAGATTTTCCAGCAGTCGGGATGGTTGACTTTATTGAACTTTGAATTATGGTCTTTTGAGCTCTAATAATATTAATCTAATTTAAAAATATTTTAAATTGATATTCTCCATCCATCAGCCAATGGAGGTCCATTGCTGGACATAGGCCTCTCCTTATGACTTCCACAGGGACCTGTTGGAAGCAGCCTGCATCCAGCGACGTCCCGCGGACCTTTACTAGGTCGTCCGAGCATCTTGTCGGAGGATGTCCCACGCTGAAATGAAAATATTATCCATAATGTGTAATTATATTTTATTCACATATTATTTTATTTAATCATCTCAATGCTTCAATTGTAAAAACATATTCTGTAAAATCGTTTTCTTTTCCTCAATAATTGTGTTCCCCTCGGAGTGTATAAATATGAAAGACTTAAATATTTTAGTAAACAAATTGCTGAATTATATAAAGGGTACCGTCTTTGACGACAACTCTAATGAATTTAATTGAACATAAAGCTTTTAATTTCTGGGGTATTGCTCATAATGGGAGGTTTAAATGTTGCGATCTCTGTAAAATAGGCTGCGACTTGAGGCAATTTTGGAGAAAAATTGTGGTTTGATACATTTAAGTATAACTCTGACGAAATTTTTTATATAACACAATGATTTAGTGACAATTTGTAGCATATTTATTAGCATTCTCCTGTCTATTTTCGATACACAAATGGCAACAAATTCTACTGAGACTATGACAAAGACAATGATTATAACAATTTTTTTATTATATGTATTGGCGCGGGAAAGCGATGACAGTACACTGATGGTAAGTAGAGTACGAAGTTGATTGTCTTGAAGGGACTTTATCTCTCATAAATCAACAAAATTGCACTGGCTCGATGGTAACCAGATATAAGGATTTCCTGGAATGTAACGACACCCTTGCGTGTGTGACAGTGGCGGTTTTCACACTTCATGTACCGTGATTGCTATCCGGGAGGATACGATTATCCTATTAAATGAGGTCTCCGGCGTTCATACTATCTAAACGCAAATTAAGAGTATTGCTTCATGTCAATTTTCTGTGAAATAGCGGTACCCTTGATAGATACTTCCCATTTTTAAGCCGACTTGCTGAGAGCCGATTTGCTAAGACTTTACTAATGCAGTATTCCAGTAATGATGTAACTCTAAACGTATTTTAATAAGAATATAGATAATAACTTGAGATTATCCATTATATTGTAAAGAAAACACAGAATAAACATTTCCAGTTTAAATTCAAGAACGCGTGAGTGATTTAAACCGCTTCCAATTCATTCATTCGCTGTGAAACCCACGAGACTCGTTGAAAAGCAAACGTTAAGTTTATCAGAAAGCCCGTGTTGTATCAAGAATGCCCTAATCGGCCATTTGCCAGCGTTAAGCCCCTATTTATTATCGTAACTAGTGGAGCACTATCGCTTTCGGGTCCAGTCAGAGATCGTTCCTTGTTTCTTACATGCCCATTTGTCTGTACCCTCTTACTAATTCAACAAATCGTAAGAGCCACCGCGATAACAACCAGTTCCCGAAGATTCTCGATTAAATTGCTTAGATATTATTGTCCTTTCAAATCATCTTTGAAACTTCGAAGGAAATTTATCAATTAATTTTCGAATTAGAGGCAAAAAAAAAAATATGTTTAGCGCGGTGACGTATATTTTAAGTATCTGGTCGAACTGTTTTACAAGTTAGTGTGTGATTTCGTATGACCATTAATCATCGGGTATCATCAAAATAAGTAACGTAATGAATATAATATCGTTTTTGTTATATAAAACCATATATTTTACAATTAATGCTTGGTTTTGTTTATTTTAGTTGTTATTTTACTATGCTTCTACTTTTAACACCATACCTACCTGTAATCTACATACCAACACTGCGGAGTATTCTAAATTTCTAATTTCTAAATAATATTTTTTTAATTCAACAAATTTTAAATAAAAGGGTTAAAGTAATTAACGTTAAGCAGGGCAACACAAACACAGATAAAAAATACAAATGAGCTAATTATATTTAGCCCTTGGGGCGTCGGTCCAATGGTGTTAGATCATTACTCTTTGTCGAAGTTCCTCGCTCGTTTACCGCGATCCCGGCGGCTCAATCTCCGGTCCCGAGGCTCCTCACGTAGATTGCTGCATCGCGAAACCTATTTAAACTTAAATAAGAATTGCGGACCACAGTTTGTAGGCTCCGCCGTCGCTGCTTCGGTCCTTTTTATGTACCGTTCATTTAGTAAAACTTGCACCGTTGGTAAAACAATTTGCTTCTCCAAATCATTTATTTATTTATTTTATTTATTTACCCTTCCCTTACCCTTACCCTTTAAGGTGGACTTTATGCCTGAGGCATTCTCTAACAGTCGAACCTTCAGTGGTGCAGAGATGAATGGCGTAGGTACGTAAATAAACTTATGATAAATAAAATATACTATGAGCGTGAATATAATATACATACAACATACAAAACATAAATATCCATAATGAAAAAGCTATATATACATACTTCACGGTATTCGTAAATAATTTTTTCTTATGAATGAGGATAATTTGAAGCAAGTTTTATTGAAAGAAAATGTGTTTAAGAAATCTTTTGTGTAATCTAAATATTTTTATTCTAATAAAATAGTGTGAATATTGAAAAAATCCTTATAAGTGCAGGATCAATTGAGGTGACATAAAATACTGTTTACCTACACATCATCTAACATTTAACGCCAATGTTCAATCAAAATATTTTGATCTTACAAGTCGCAAGGTAATACAATACATAACAAAATAAAATACCGAGTCAAACTACACAATAAAACAGACAAAACGGTGTGAAGCCGTAAAGTTTTCACAATGTATTTTGCACAACGTTATTTTGTAAGGCAAATCATTTCAACGTACTCATTTCCATTTTTCTCGTAGATGGTAAGGCCGGGGTACGTAGGCAGGGTCACGAATTGGTCAGAATTTATTTAGACAGGTGGGAAAGATCTAGAAATGTACTTCAGCTGGCGGGACCCTAAATCTTTACCTGACGGCCTGATGAAATATTCATGAATTACATAAACAAAGGCTTTATAAGTAACATTAAATAGGGTTGTTATTTTATTATCCTTGATAACATTTTACTCTATTAATAGAGCATCTATATTTATACATGCTTCGCTTTTATTTGATACTGTTTTTGAGATTATAATTTAGGATCTTTTTGTTTTTATTAACAATTACTAAGCACAGCATGAAATATTTCGGTGTCTTTAAATGTTTATGCTAGAAAGGTAATTGTCCATAATCAAAATCGAAATGTACCAAAGCATCTCTATAAAACATTCGCTTAACTTGGTTAATACAATTTATAACTGACCCGATGATCTATGATACCAATTTGCGCTTTTAATTAATTAAGGCCCAATTTATTTATGAAACACTGCCCGTGTCGATATTTATTGCCTTCAAATACGTTTACCTAATACATGCTTTATGTACCTATATCGTTACAAATATTTAACTGTTTTTATTATTAAATAAAAAGTTATTTTCTAATGTTCAAATTTCAATAAAAAGTGTGTTTTTTTTCTGTCAGGGTGTGTGATAATTGTTATTTTTGTCTATCCTCATAAGTCGACACTGCTGGGCCCAGGCATCCCTTTCAGATCGGTTAGGTTAGGCTATGATACTTAGGTAATGGTGGTAGTGCGGAATGCAATTACTCTAGTGAAGCTACCTGCAAACCTACTTTTATGTGGTACAGGCAAATATTTGACGTATGTATATATTTCAGCTCACGGCGCGAATATACCTGACAGCTCGTTTCAATATTGAGCCATGCGCCAAATGTCAACAAACGGTGTGTTTTATTTGAAATCATTCAACCTATAAACTGATTGTGGGCTTTGACAGATGTTATAGTTCACGCAAAAATGGAAGCCGTCTGTCATTTTATATTGGTCCATTGTTTTCATAAAAAATGAATAAATATTAAATACACAGCAACCAAAAACACAGTACTGACTCAATACTAAGATTAGAGTCTTGTGTCATGCGTATCAGAAATTATGATAGACCTTTCGGTCTCCTTTTCACCTCAACCAAATACAAATACATACATATTTGTCAATCACGGTGCGTGGATCGAGCCCGCGGGTCTTGTTACGCAAGCTGGTATTTAGCGCCACGGACGCTATTGTGTCTTCTGCATTTCTATGATGAATTGAGCGATGGCTTAGCTAGAATCCGAATTGATAACCCTTCTCAAGTTTGAGCTTCCGACCAGATTCGTAGTTTTGCGGTATTCGAGAATAAGTTGCAAGACGATGTGGCTCGTCCTTGTTGTAAATCCAGGGTTAAAAAATCTACTCTATCTATGTACAATATTATCTAAGGTAAAAAATCAACTGGACAGGTCGGTATACTGTCTCAACGCCTTCTGGGCACACTGTCTGTTCAGTACTGTATTTATGTATTGCATTGTCTTCTCTATTCCGGACCTAATTACTCCACCTAAAATACATATTCGTTTACGAACACATTTATTAACTAACGTCCCTTATAGTTGCTAGCATTTTTTTTTTGCAACAATTCATCTTCATCTGCTGATAATAACGTTCTCTGAGTGATCTCGTTTTGAAATATTTATGCCTTGTGATCCGAAACCAGCTGTTGAATGTGAAATCCTCGGTGCATTGGGATCGACGATAATCCAAGGGAAAGATGTTGTTACATTGAACTAGTCTTCAATGCTAGCGCAGAAATTTCTTTGAAGCTCGTTTTGGAATTATGAGCAAGTGGTTAAATAAACAACAGCAAGGTATTTGTAAAGTCTAAAGTATTTTTTTATGAGCGAAAGAAGCTCTGTCGATCTCTAACGTTTTTTTTACTATAATGATATAGAACACACACTACAAAACTTCATTGGGATGAAATAGATGTATTTTTTTAAGGAGAACAAATTATTTCTCGAGTAAGAAGAAAATACTAAACGTTTCTTGGTTTCTGGGACCGGGCGGAAAAAGACCAGTAGGGCTACCATCAACTCTTATTGCGATTCATTTTACGACCTAAACGGTCCTTTGTCACAATTCACTTATGAATATTTAAAAAAAATATGCTTTATTTCATTGAAGGGTGATTCAGAAAACCATACCGAATAAAAAAAGGATGTCTAAAAGTTAAAAATCTCTGCGATTCGTGTCACGGTTGAATGCAAAATACATCTATGCACGTAGAATACATTGGACGATCTCCTATAAGTTAGAAACATTCTTGGTCACAGAGAGGTACGGTACAGCGGACACAAGATCAGACAGCGGAAATTGGCCAGAGTCGGAATGAAAATACCTTAGAGCGCATTTGATATCTTTCGTAAGACAAAACATATATAAGAAATTTCTTTTGTTTCATATAAAGTTGGGTGTAATTCAGGTCATCGTGTAGGTGTCGGAAGTTGTCATTATACTTCGAACAGTGCTCACGCAAAAGCGAAATTATTGCTGTTTTCTTGTTTATGAAGTCATTAAAGGGTAAATTTTAACTAGTAAATGCCTCAATTTATAAGCCCCAGTCCGATCAATCCAGAGATTTAAATGTACTGGAACGATACAAATTCTATGAATATCTTTAGATTGATATTCTTTGTAGCTGCAGAGTTTAATACTTTTATAACTGTTTTATTTCCGCTTACTTGGCTCGAAATTGAAGCAAAAAATTTGCGTTCGATTTTTAGTAAAATTATTTTAGATTTAAGCCATTAACAAGATATTTAGAATATGAAAAAAAGTAGTAATAGCAATTGTCTGTCTCCGAGTAAAAAAATTAAATATACTTTGAGTGTAAATGAGCATTGTTACAATATGAATAGAAAAGGCTAGTTAGTCATTTTGTAATCAGAATACATAGAACTCGTAATATCTATATTTGGCGCAAAGGAAGAGCACTTGAAGCCGTGAAATATTCAGCCGAGTGTGTATTCAGTGCACATTTGCTGGGAATGTGCAATAACTGTGCGGAATAAATCTGAGCTGTTCTTGCTTTCGGCATTGGATTGGCATCGACTATCCGATACTGAGCTCATTTCACGTTTCAACGCAGACTTTGTGAAATTATTTCGATTGGTTTTTGTATCCTGCTTAGAGTTTAAGAGATTGCTTTATTATTTCGTATTCGATATGTTTGTGTGAAACTAGATATAGTGTTCCGGGTTTTATTAGGTTTTTGGAACAAAACTGATTTGGCAAAAGAAAAATCTTTTGGAAGAAGTTTTCAATTGTTTCTTTTGGTTGTACGTCCATATTTTGCATTTTCTCTAAATTTTCTTCTTCATTTGCCAAGCTTAACTGCGTTATACGAAATTCATAGAAGAGTCACAGTCAAGCCGCAGAATGTTTTCTTAGTTTATTAAAATTGAAATAGTTCCTCGTGGTCTCGCGGTACAAGTATGTGCCGAGCGATCTAGAGGTCCTGGGTTCGATTCCCGGGTCGGGCAAAGTGTTATTGCGTTTTTCCATTAGGAAATTCTCAGTAGCAGCACGGAGTCTGGAATTGTGCCCGAAAAACGGCAATAGGCTCGCCCCCTATTACGTGGGACTGATACATACCTGGCGAAATGTGGGTGCAGAAATGCACCTCTGCCTACCCCTTCGGGGAATACAGGCGTGAGTTTATGTATGTATGTATGTGAAATAGTTTACATTTGTGTTCTCATAACGATTTTAATTAAAATTCAGCTGTTGCTTAAATGTGAATGCAATTTGAACCACACCGTACGCGGCGCAAATAAAGACATTGTATGTCAACAAGAGTGGAGTGGGGCCGGGAAAAAGCTATTTTGAAGTTAAATTAGTTGAAAGTTTGCGTGTTTCGATTGCTCGCCGCTTTTATGCGCCGTCGACGTGTCATTTCGGTGGGCGACATTGTCGACTTGTCAAATACACGGAATTGGATTGTTCTTGTGAAATACTTACACAGTGGATTTGTTTTACTTTAAACGGAAGGAATTTGAATCGATGACGTCATCTTTCTTTCCACAATTTATTATGTTTCGTACGTGGTTACTACGTCACTTTTATTAGAAGTAGATTCGTATAGGCTGATGATGTATCTAATTTCCATTAATTTTTTTATTTTATATAGCAATTAGCACTGAGAGAAAATATTTTTTTGAGTGTTGCCTACGTACATACTAATGCTTATATTTATGGATGGATAAGAGAAACGGATCCCTGGGAATGTAAGGCGTGTGAATAATTTTGATGCAAATATAATCAGAAGGAATGTAAGTGGGAGTTTCGAAACATTTTGTTTTGTAAAATTATATGTGCATTAAGAACTTGAAAACGTAACGAGCGTTACACATTGGGGCGGCAAGGCCGACATTCTGAGCTGGCGGCCTAGCTATGGCGGCATGACAGCGCTATAAATTCGCCCTGAACCGGCGGATAGCAAAAACGGACTGCATCTCATTTAATAATAGTTTATTTTTCAAAAATTCGGCGGCGGAGTATGGAGCGATATGTGGCCCGGACAGTCGGTAGGTAAATTGCATGCGGTTTTTCAAATATGAAAAGCTAACCTAAAAAATATAGCAGTAGTTGATTGGACGCACATAGACTAATATTTTGACATTGGCCACGATATAAGTTATTTACCAAATAGTGTTTACATGTATGAATCGATGGGAACGTTCGATATCGATAAAAAAACTACGTAGTTTTTTTGGTAAAATATTACTTTTAAACCAGTGTTGAGACCGGCAAATGCGGATTATTTTTTATAGTATTGCATAATGTTGCCATGGCAGCGGATATGATATAAAATTATTAGTAGTCAGTCTCGCTTTGCCAAGACGTGATGGTGAAGGTGAAAGTATAAAATGAACTAACACTTAACTTGCCCAGTAAAATAAGCCTTATGAATAAGAAGTAAAGACGCAGACGTAGAAACAAATGAATAGTTTAATATAGCTATGAAAATTAGAGATCTTAAACTTAAATTTGTGATAACTGACTCGGTTCTTTGTTATGGTTATACTACGACGCTAAGAATTTAGAAGTTGAGAGCAAAAGTGATCATATTTTTTCCTTCTACTTACGAAGGAAACCCAACATAACAAATAGTTACATCCAAGCGTAATATCAAAGAGCGGCCGAGGCCGTACAAGTTAGGTAGTTATGGCAACGAAAGCGACAGAAATTTAATTACAAACACCGTATCTGAAATGGTATTGGCATACATTACAAGTTGGTATGTAGGGAGCGAGATTCGAGATTCCCTACACGTGTGACTTCTAAGTTTCCGGTGATTCGAGGTTACTGTTTCATATTAGTCGGATTTATGTTTAATTTTATGTATATGATACATCAAACACGTCAAATGTAATATGAGATCTTTGAATGGCGAAATAAGGTCAGGGAATGTTCGCAAATTGAATGATGGTAGTTACTGTTAAAGATTTTGAATTGCGAATGTTCTCGAATCGATCTTTCGGCTTGATTATGTATTCCAGCCAGTTTTACCATTTATGAAGATTGACACCATGACAAACTTGTCATATAACTATATTCATGATGATTTTTATATTGTATCTACTGGTAAAATATTTTACTATTAATAGGTTAGTAAACTGTAGTTTACAAGTTTTAAATAAATTAATATGTTCGTTCTTAAACGGGTTAATTATCTTCGCCGATTGTCTTTACAATTAAGTTATTTTCCTGTTCTTTACCTTTATTTTTTGCTATAGCAGTTGAATAGACCCATCATATAGTTTTATATTTAGAACATTTTTGAACAGGGTTTTTAAATATGACAAAATCATTGCTATTTGACAAGTCAATATGTGTACCCTACATTATACAAACTATTGTATAAATTGCGGTATATTCTCGACAGCAAAATAGGTAGTGGCTTATTTCAACTAAGCTAGGATGTATGCAGGAGTGGTCTTACTGATGGATTCATAATCCATCTGTTCAGTTAACTATTGGAATCTGCAAATAATTGAACTGGTATTAACCGATAGGTAGTGTCACATAATCTTGAGTATTTCACTATAAAATTATTTGTATTTTAAATATCGATTCGCATTGACAAATTTTTGAAATATTTGTTCTAATATTCATAGTGAAATAACTTCCAATTACCGAACAGAAGAATTCAGGTATTAAATTCAATTGAACGGCTCTCTGTTCAACAATAACAAGAATTCAACGAAATCAGTTTTATCAAAATTTTGAAGAATGAAGCAGAATATTAATTCATCCGTAGAATTTTGTACATTTCAGTGTCTCGTGGTCATTCGACACAGGTTTGTACCGTGTTATCTAGTGGTGCAAGTTGGAGTCCAGGATTAGATAAATTGTTGCTGGGGTTTTTATTAGGAAATTCTTAGTTGCCGCACGGAGTCTTGAAATGTGCCCGAAAAATAATAAAAGGCTCGGTCGATAAGATTACTTGGTACTTAAAATACAACTAGCGAAACATGAGGGCAGACATGCAACTCTACCTACCCTTCGGAAATACAAGGGTGAATGTGAGTGTGTGTGGTGGATTTTTGTAAGGTACATATTTGTTGACACTTGACGTCACTCGTAACCGTTTATGAGTTTATGTATGACATTAATCTTTCAAAAATGTTCAGCGTTTGCCTTTCATAGTAATGGTGGAGTCTCCCCAGTCAAGCTGGCAGTAGATTAATGTAAACACTGTCTACTAGACAGTATACATGGAGCATGTGTCTGCCATTTTAACGTAAAAAACATGTAATACTGTTTGGTTTTGCCTTTCGTCTCATAAATAAAATAATTAAGGGCATAATAGTTTCTAAATTTGTTTAAATGTTCATTTTCCATTATTTTGGTTAGGCCGGTATCGCGACTTCCGAAGACAATAACTATCTCTTGCCAGTCGAGCTAATTATGCCTTCGTATTTTTTATGATATACAGGATAGAATCCTGATATGGGGTGCTACTGGGAAGTTTTAGTCGGTTAGGGAGATAGTGATACTATCGGCGTAGTTGAGGGACTGACGGATCGGTGACACTCAGAGAAATAAATAAATAAATAATAAATAAATACACCCAACAGTCACATACATAGTTCTGACCCCACACTAGGATACAAGTCCTGTGTCGTGGGTATCAGAAACTACGAGAGACTTTTTGGTCTCACAAACACCCAGACCCGAAACAAATATTTGTGGATCACACAAACATTTGTCTCGGTGCGGGGATCGAACCCGCAGCCTCTCGTTTCGCAAGCTGGTGTCTAGCCAACTGCGCCACGGGGCTGTCAATCTTTAATGAATTAAAATCACCCTCGAGGTATAGATAAATGAACATAACTGCTTTTCACTAAATATGAATTTTAATGTGGGGTACATGCCTTCACTAGACTGCTGCAAAGTTAATTTCTCATATTGGAAGAGGGGAAATGTGATTAAGTTTGAATCACACATGAGTTATAATAACTGTGCTGTGGATGTAGTTATGGAATATTTACAATTTAATGAAAACAGACGTGAATGTAAACATTCGACAGTGATTGAGGAACAGTTTCCGAATATCGTTTCCAAAAACGTTGAACTCAGTTGCGGTCGGTTCAGTGTTGTTTTAAATAACAAACAGAGACGAATGTGTCGCCGTCATCGCTTGAACTCCGTCTCTATTAACCAAATACTGTTGAACACGCGTGTACCGAAAGCAGTGCAGTGGGCTACGTTTAGTAAACATTACAGCACCTGTAGTTAGTAGTAGCACATGTGTAGTTTTTATTTGTACATCTATACATACATACAAAATCGCATCTGTATCCCAGGAGCCTGTATCACCAACTGTGTTTTTTTATTCTGGATATATTTTATCAAACACAAATTCTTTGGCGTGTGTAGCCTCTAAACTCACAGTAGGCAACTTTGGATGAAAGAAATCCTCTCTTAATATTGAAGAGGGCCTACGATTAGCATTGGAAAGCCTAGTAAGCATAGTAGATAGATAGTTACAATATTCACATTATTGATAGATTGATAAGTTAGTATCTTTTCTTTCATAGTTTCTGATCCAAATTCCCAGTTGCATAAACATAAATATTTTGTTTAAAGATTTCAACGTGTACGTTGATTATATTGATAGATAAAAAAAATACATGGAGATAAATGTTTTTGATATATTTTTTCTAAAAATAGCCTCGACTGAGAACACATAATTGATTTTTAGTCTTCATTCTATTAGCACCACTTGTGCGAACCTATGCCTAATTTATATTTTAGCTATAGACTTAGTGTTTTTTCCAGGGTAATAAGTCTCTTTTATATTGTTCCAACTGTGTAGAAGTCATGTTGACGTTGGCAATATAAAACAGATGTATATAGACCCAAACCTAGACTAAAATTTGTGGAGTTTACGACCCTAAATTTTCTTACTATCTATTTTACCACGGTGTAAATTGTATAAGTTCCTGCTTACCTAGTTTCCAGCTTCAGCACAGCGTTCCCATGTTTTATGTAAAAACAAACTTGATATATTAAAGGAAGGGAACTCGTAAGGGAATGAGGGACAGCGTAAGACATATGTTCTACATATTACGGGAGCTCTTCTGGGACTTATGAACATTTCATTTTCTAAACGTCGGTATGCTATAACTTAGACATTGGCGAATATCAAGAATCTAGTAGTCGCATTGAAATATATAAGTTACATAGTTAGTTTCATGGCTATTAACTCGCAAGTATTGTGTCATGGGTATCTTAAAGTGCTAGAGATTTTTCGGCGTCATAAATACTGGGTGGTTGTGTATCACATAACCATTTAATCATCTTGATATTTCGGCGTCCCGTTTCACATTGTGTTTAAACAAACGCGCACAACTCCATAATGATATTTAAGATAACAAATTACATGCTTCTTTTTATTATTTTTTTATAGTTTAAATGGAATAGGCGTTTGTCTTCCATCTCACCTGATGGAAAGTGTAGATGAAGACGAGGGTGGTACACGCCCATCCAAAAGAAACCTGTTCAATCTACTCTTAAAGGCTCCAGAGTTCAACTTATCAGGAAAAATAGACAGGCAGACAGGCAGGATAGGCAGGTCGTTCCAAATCTTGGCGACTCTCACCAAAAATGATATAATAATATTAGAGTAATATTTTTTTAATAATTGAAAACGTAATTGTACATCGCTTTTTGGTTTAACTGCCAAAACTGCCTCGTTGGTCCTGTGGCATAAGTGTATGCGATAGTGAGGTTTTAGGTTCGAATCTGGGATCGGGCAAAGTGTTTTAATTTTCCAATAGGAATGTCTATAGGAATATCAATCTCTGCCTAAATGAATGCGGCCATGAGTGTATGTAAAAATTAAAATAAATACTACATTATCAGCTCAACGGTTTTCTAAAGCCGTTCACCTCGGTACACGGCTGCAGAAGTTTTAATAAAGAGATCTCTCCGGAATCTCTAGGGAGCGGCCAGACTTGCATAGTTTGTTTACACTGTCTTTGGCTATCCCTGCAGGTATTCAATATACACCGCCGACTCTGTCGACTGCTGAATTCGTGCTCTTCATTGTATTTACTTTGCGCAAATAAAATCGATTGCTGTATAGTGGAGTAGTAATGTATTTTAAAATATGAATATCGGTTGTATAAATGTAGAACGTAGAAACTAAACTAAAAATAAAATAAAAAAACAAGAGGCGGTCTTTTCGCTCTAGTTTAAGCAATTTCTTACAGACAACCTTAAGATGGATAATACAAGTGAAAAAATAAAGAGGGTAGCATTAATTGTATAGAGAAGAAGTAAAAAAAAATAAAATGGTAGGTGTATAAATGGTAGATATTAATGATAATCTAAACAATATTCATATTTATAATTTTTAAAACAATTTACAAGATAAATTACACTTTCTGCATATTAAACATAGGTACCTTGTACCGATAGATCACGAGGCTGTTTATATTAAACCTTAATTTTATTTTATCCAGGCTCAGTAAAGTAACAACATGACAATGCCCATAGCCCGTATATAGTAGACTGAAGGGGGTCATATTTTGATAATTAATTAATTAATTTAAGTACGCGTTAATATCTTCACGCCTGTGTCCTTGAAGATGAATAAATACATTATTACACTCAGCCAATGGTTAGGTTATGGTTAGATTAAAATCGAGAGCTATAATGTGTATATGTATGAAAACGAAAACAGAATCATTGTAAATATACACAGGTATAATATTACAAGCAATTTATAACCATAACTTCAATATTCTACGTGTCTTATCGCGACAATTATTGCAAGAATAAAGTATAAAAGTTCGTGTATTCATGACCGTATAAAAAAACTATACACGGTACCAAAGTGGCAATGAAATGAAAAATGATATTAAAAATCGCATAAAACTGCAGTTGCTCTGCGACCAGCTGCGTGCAGACTAACGTTGATGTAGAAATGTAGTGGTTACAGTTTCATGTTATAGCATATATATGCGTCATGTATGTAACCCTGAAGAGTTTATCAGTGGTGTATTTGTACAACTACAACGTATTTAAAAAAAAAACCGAAGCACCGTCCAAGAGGTGACTGCAGTACTCCATGCAGGATCGAACTTGGGCAGTGTAAAGATTAAGGAGCTGTTCAGAGCTGAAGTAACGCCGAACCTTTGAAAGAATTGATAATTATTTCTGGACGCCGTTTGTGCCATAGACCCAATTTGTTGGCCAAAGTTGAGGTTAGAGGTGATGGTAATACCTAGAAGCCCTAGATGGTTAGTAATCGTTAAGGATACACTTTCGAAAGTGGGTGTTAAATCGAAGCTACTCTTTTTCGCGGAGAAAAGACACGACTATAAAATACCTATATAAAATTCATCAAACCTCATAATACCGATGTTCGTTTAAAAGGCCCCGGAGGAATGTAAATCTTTTTATGTGTCGTAAAAAAATTAAAATCTCTTACAGGCTTTAATAATGTTTAAAACAATTAATACCCGTGCTAGTCATTAAACTTCGTAGAAGTTTTCAGCAGCGTTCATCTGTAACAAAAGTTATTGCAACGCTTTGAGAACTTCGAAAGGTATTTGCTATGTTAGTGTTAAACTGAGAATATAAATATGCAAAATTATTGACGATTATATGGAATTTATTAAATTTGGATTTTAAGAATTCTTTACTTTATAGTGATATTAAATGTATGTATCATTATAACTATTTAAAATCAAAGAGCGCGTCAGTCTATTGGTGGGTGTCATGTATTCGTGGTCAATCTAGGGGTGACTAATGAATGTCATTAATGAAAGGTATTCCATAAAGTTATTTCGTAAAGTGTTATCGAAAAATTTATATGACCTGGAGGAGTTAGGCGCGCGGTCAAGAATCTCGGCGGGCGCGGGTTCAAACCCCAGGCACACACTTCTGACTTTTCGAAGTTGTGTGTGTATTCACAATGAATTATCACGTAATTTAACGGTGAAGAAAAACATCGTGAGGAAACCTGAACACATGGACTAAGGCCTAAAACCTCTCAGTTGTAGAGTAGGCCCTTGCTTGATGATGATGATGATGATTAATTTATTAATAGTAATATCTATATTAAAATAATCAATATATAAAAAAAAATTAGAGCTAGAGAGTAAAAAGAAGAAAATAAGCAATAATGTATAACACACTCATATAATCTTCTAAAAATATTTTCCATTCAAACAGCACTACAAAAACACATTAAAACGTTCGAAACTAATGAGCCATAACTCTTGTTAACGTGAGATTTATACACTCGGTAAGAATAGTTAGGTGAGATAGGCTCCCGCTGAGCGAGCGCTGTCCGATACCTAATATATCAGAGGGTACTGGGTAAGGTGTAAGGGTTTTCGATGTATTGGTGTCAGTGTATTTATTTGTAGAAAACTACCTACTGCCCGCTATTTCGCCTGGCTTTGAAAGTTGGGCCTAAGCAATTATGTTAAAAAGTTTTTAGTGTAAGATGTTAGATATAACATTAATTGTGAATGATATTAGTTGTTACATACATACATACACATAAACTCACGCCTGTATTCTCCGAAGGGGTAGGCAGAGGTGCATTTCTGCACCCACATTTCGCCAGGTATGTATCAGTCCCACGTAATAGGGGGCGAGCCTATTGCCGTTTTTCGGGCACATTCCCAGACTCCGTGCTGTTACTGAGAATTTTCTAATGGAAAAACCCAATAACACTTTGCCCGACCCGGGAATCGAACCCAGGACCTCAAGATCGCACGGCACATACTTGTACCGCGAGACCACGAGGCAGTCGTGGTCGGCACGTAGCAGTAATTGTTAATGATAATTAACATAAATTAATTATTCTTTAGGCGTTTATACAGGGTGTAAACAGACCGTTATTGAAAACGGACACAGGTAATACAGAATACTTATGGTGTTTTTAAGACAACGTCTTTTTTTTCAGGATTTCTTAGCGTTAATGTGTTGAAACATCTAATCGCGGTAACTAGGTACTACTTATCTTAGTTTTTGATCACGGTCTGTTTATACCTGTATATGAAACGTTTCTCATTTTCGCATCATCTAATGGTTGGCATATATTGAATATTGGCATTTCCAATACGTAGTACTTTTTTTTTAACATTTGTAATAATTTGGTTGTATTTGGACAGTTACAGGTTAATTCACATAATTACAAATTGAATAGCGGTCGGGTCAAGCTCCGCCCGGCGTAAATTTGATATCCGTGCTCATTCCACGTGAGAATTACATTTTGTCGGTATAAAAGATAGCCTATGTAGCCTTACCAAGATCCCACCTCTATGTTTATATCAAAAGTTATTCAAATAAGCAGTGATGGCCTCGAGGTTTAGGCGCGCGGTCGAGAATTTCGGCGGTCGCAGGTTCAAACCCCAGGCACACACCTCTGACTTTTCGAAGTTATGTGTGTATTCACAATGAATTATCACTTGCTTTAACGGTGAAGGAAAACATCGTGATAAAACCTGCACACCTAAAAAGTCCAAAAGGCCAGCGTGGTGGACTAAGGCCTAAACACTCTCAGTTGTAGAGGAGGCCCGTGCCCAGCAGTGGGACGTATTTGGACCGACAATAATAATAATTCAAATTGGTCTAGTAGTTTTTAAGTTAATCGTAACAAACAATATAAACAAAATCAAATAAATATATCCTCTTTTTAATGTTAATAGCCATAGATATAAAACCTAATTAAAGTAAACTTTGTAGAATTCTCACTGCATAAATATATGTATTATCTCTCACATTCTTAAAAACTGCGTTAATGTTGTAGACGTTGTAATTAAAATTATATGTATTATAAACTCTACGGTTATAATATAATGATACAAGTTTGGAAGTTCGTTACGTAGGTATAGTATCACGAACAAGTTTGTACCTTTAAATGCAATAATAATTTATATTATGGTTTAAATTAAAACAAGTAATTACTTTGGTAATTATTATGTGAATTTGTGTAAATGGTATTTATCTAAAGTGTATATGTGGTATCAGATTGAGACCTTTTGTACGTGTTCCGAGCCTGTTTTCTGGAGTGTATCGCGGTGATTTATAACTTTACAACCATCGGGGATCCGATTGAGATTGGCTGGAATCCCGCTAAATATCTTGAAATCGAAATCCCAAGTGTCGACAGTGGAAATATCGCTTGTGTTTTTTATTTACCAAGATACTTTACAAAGCTGCTTAGTAGGTTGTGTAAAAGTATTCTTTTTCTAAATAAAACGCAATCTTATTGTTAGAACAATGTTTAGCAAGTTGTGCGGGTTTTTACTTTGCGGTAAGGTTGCGTGGGATGTAATTTTTAAGAAATTTCTTGTTCGCCAGATATAATCCTGCAGATTAGCTTTTTGTCGTAGCTTATTGTTTAAAAATTACACTACTTTTTTTGTTATAAAACGAATATTTATAAGTTAGGTGCAATTTTTTTTAAACCCATTTTACTAAAGCTTAGGCAAGCTTTCAGTTGGATAGTTTTCGGAAATCCAACAGCCGTACTTGATATAAAAATTATTAAAAAAAATGTTAACCCAATTTTGAATACTTAACACTCGGAAAAACATTTTTTATTTTCCGAAAATACACAGCTATTGGCAAGCTCTAGCATCCAAACTTTCTACGTCGCATTAGGCACGAAGTCCGTAAATTCGTCTTGATACATAAAGACTCTTAGGTTCAGGAAAATCCATTTTGTAATTGGACATGTTTATTTGCTGTCTAATTTATATAGAAAGTGTCTGTGGGGCTCAATTTTAAATTCTGTGCTTATTCTATGGCTATATTCAGTGGCGGCACTTCCATAGAAGCCCAAAAGCTCAGTTTTCCTCACAAAATTCCGAATAATAATCTTTAAGCTTTAAATCTTTGTTTAACAAAAACAATTTGACATATAAATGAGAATATACTGAGCCCACAATGAACAACTATAAACTAGACATGAAACAACAAAGTGTAACACTTTTGGGCTTCTATGAAAGTACCGCCACTGATTCTATGGGATGCTGTATTTTTCCGAGTTAAAAAGTACGATATGTCAATTCCCAAGGTTCTATCTATCTCCATAACAAAAATCATTCATATCGGTTAAAAGCGTACAGCGTTACAGGCGTTACATGCGTAAAAGCGTAACAGAGTTACTTACGCATTTGTTATATTAGTCACCATCATCATCATCATCACCCTTATACGTCCCACTGCTGGGCTCGGGCCTCCTTTATAACTGAGAGGGTTTAGGTTTTAGTCCACCACGCTGGCTAAGTGCCGGTTGGTGGACTTCACACCCCAGAAATTTCTTTTAAGTTGTTCAGGTTTCCTCACGGTGTTTTCCTTCACCGTTAAAGTAAGTGGTAATTCATTGTGAAACTTTGAAAAGTCAGAGGTGACCTGGGGCTTGAACCCGCGACCGCCGAGGTTCTCAACTGCCTGAACCTCGAGTCCATCACTACTTTCGTCACTTGACTTCTCTCTATTTATGTGACCTCAAGTCTCGGTTGCCTTGTCAAACGCCTGGCGTGTGTTTCGCCATGGAGTTAGACTTTCGTCTAATTCCTTGGTCTACCGTGGTCAATCTAGTGCAAGTGTTGTGTGATGGCTTGTCATACTGTCTACTGTCGCCGGCTCCAAATAGCTTTCTACGATAGCCAGATTCCAGTGAGTTGAATTTAAATATTTCACTTTTCTCTTAGATTATGGTCGTTTTGCTAGTTATTTTGTTCTCTTATGTACACTTGGGATCGCGGGAATTTAGTTTAGATTGAAAGTAGTCCTAGCACTTAAAACCTTAAATGGAAATAAAATGAACATCTGAGTCTAACACAAATTAGCTTAAGATCAGTAGTTTAAGATCGATGTTTTTAAGTGTTTGATATTCATTTCTCAAAGAGGTTGCGAATTGTTTTCTACTAAAAAAAATGAATTAACTTCTTTTTTTTTAACAAATTAAAGTAGAAATTGTGCAAGGCCTTCCTATCTAATGATATAAAGCATTGTGTTGTAACTTAGAATTAAAAGCTGATTTTTAAATTACTTTGCAGGCCTTGTAAATTATAGGATTAAACCAATTGTAGGGTTGCCATACACCGAGTAAATCATCTTATGTTTATGTATATAATATAACCTTATGTATATAATATAAGTTTACATTAAAAATTCAAAGCATGCCTGAATGCAATAGTCATAAAAATGTTTCTCAGTTTTATTACTCTATTAACACTTCACTGAAAGTAATTGTTTTCGAGAATCAAGAACGCCTATAAAACCTACCTGTAATGGAAGAAAAATTGTAAAAAAATTAAGATAATGTTTAGACCGTGGGAAGAGTATTATATTTTATGCTGTATTCTCGTGTATTAAGCTAGGAACGTTCGCTTTTCCCATGTGGATTGTTATCGATTGCGGTGCGGTAAGGAGCACATAGCCAATCGCTTATGGATTGACTATTCTATCAAAAAGTGTCTAAACCTTTCTACTTGGTTTTCATATTTATAGCAGTCTGTTTTCCTTAAAAAGTAATTTCTTACGTGGTGCGGTAAAATGAATATCACTTCTGACGTTAGAAAGACTTGATTTTACTATACTTTACAATTTGAATTCAATTTAAAAGAGAATTAATTAATTGGTGATTTTACTTCATTTTGTAACTTAGTTTTGATAAATTTCATACATATACTAGTGAGAAACCACATTTAAGTAGGTATATAAGTAAATATAGTTACGACTATTACAAATTTATAACAAGACTTGGCTATTAGTTTCTCAATCGACTCGATTCGGATTTTGGTTACGTTCTCTTTTAATTTTTTATTATTAAAATGTATTGTATGGTCTTGGGATGTATGTAAATAGTTAAGTATAGAAAAGATATACAGGCTTCTGATTCCATAAAATAGGTACTATTGTATTGACATACATACATTAAGGAACGTAATTCATTAATATTTAACCAACACACAAAAATTCTATCTTAAAAATCTCCGTTTCTTTACTTGCTTTTGTTAATGTATTACTGCCAACGAAATATATTTTACAAAACCAAGCACTATTTGAAAGAGCGTTGGAAACACCAATAAAGGCGTTAAAGCCGTTTACAGTCTGTTCTCGGGCGTGTTTTGTAATCCTTACGGGGTGCGGTTGGCACTCCTGAATACAAATTAGGGAAAGGGTATAGGTATATTATTGGTCAGGCAGATTTCCGTCTACGTGATCAGGTACTATAATAAATAAACAGGTCCAATTCTAAGTGTTTTTCCTTGTAAGCCTGGTAGTAGTTGTTGTCACTTAAAGTGGTTCCATGTTTTATTTAGAAGGATGATCGTGGAATGTTTGTAATAATAGCAAGTTCATTTGTTAGTTTATAGTATACCAGGGGTCGGCAACCTTTTGTGTCAGAAGAGCCAAAAATTACAATTTACAAAATTTCAAAGTTTTTAAAGAGCCACAAATTTTTTTCTTGTCAACAATAAATAGTACTTGAATAAATAAAATTTTAATACAAAATAAAAAAAACTAATCTTTAACTAATTCATAAGAAAAATATCTATGTATTCATATATAAGTAGTATTTTTCCACAACAAATTAGATAATCACTTTTTATTTAAGTAAAAACTTAAAACATTTACTTATAACACTAACTTGTACATCAATAACAAACAATTGAGCAAACACATTCAATAGGAGCGATGGCTTTTGCGTTGGTTATTAAAGTAGAAAATTTTAACAATTTAACTTGTATTTAAAAGTAAAAACATAAAATATAAATTTGTCTCATAACTTCTTGTTTTAAGTTTCAAACACGACTCTAAATTGTCATTTATTAGTTGGCTTCATACTTTACTTCAAAATATATTCATGTAAGAGAACGCTTGCTCGCACGAATATGTCGATCCGAAGATAGTCAGCATTCCAGATATCAACTTCTTCACCTCACTGTAGTAATCTGGAAGACTATTCCATGAGTTGAATATAAGTGCCTCAACTCGCGGCATTTCTTTTAAAGCTGTCCACTTTTGTTGCGTTACGTACATACATTTCTGGACCTCCAACTCTTCCACTTGATATTCAACTCTATAAATTTTCCACTCCACAAAGCTTTACTTGTTTTAATCGATCAATTTCATTTCTAGAGGTCCAGTATCAGCTCCAAATGGGTCAATGTGGATTTCGTTACTATTTGCTTTGAGAGGATTTACTAAGAATGTTAGAGTGGTTATGTTTTGTTTTTGAATTGCTGAAATCTCTCAGCAAATTCATCATTATTATTTTTTATAACTTTGCTGAAGTAATTCCTGTCAACAGCTGCACTGGCTTTATTGTGATATAGCTTAAAAAATTAAAAATGAAATAATTAATCGCTCTGAATATGTTCTAAAAATAATAACTTTTTCTTCGAAACAAACCAATTCATCTACCAAAACATAGGCTGGGTTTCCCTTTCCTTGCAGTTTTAGAAGTATCAGCTCATTTAATTTCTCTGTGATATCCACCATAAAGTAAAAATTTTGCAACCATTTGCCTTCTCTAATTCACGGTGATTCATGCCTTTTTCATTGATGAATGTATCTATGTCATTCAAACACAAAGAAAAACGTTTTAATACTTTACATTTGGAAGGCCATCGCATTTTGTTGTGAAGAAGGAGGTCGGAATACTGAGTCTCCATTTCGTTTAAAAATTCTTTAAACTGACGTTGGTAGAGTGCTTTTGACAAGATGCTGTAACATCGATTACCAAATTCATGACTTCAACTATTCCGGCCGGAAACGTTTGGGCACAAAACGCTTCTTCGTGTATTATGTAGTGAATCGTAAGAATTTCGTGGTTTATTTTGTTCTGAAGATTTGTTGTTCTCCCTTTATTTTTTCCTGCCACAGCCAAATCCCTGGTGAAGACGCCAAAGTGTCCTTCGTCGAAAGCGAATTAAAATCTAGATAGAAACATCCAACGACGGCATCATTCGAGATCTTCCGACGGACTGACGACAGTGATGACGCGTGTCAAGGGGAAGAGGTGCGGTGAAAACCGAGTATAAGTGTCTAAGAGATAGAAATGGTGCCTAATCCTCGTTAAGCGATTCAGAACGATATTAAATGATTTTTTAAAAATAAAATATAAAATATTTGCGCATGGAACTAAAGAGCCGCAGCTTCACATCCAAAGAGCCGCATGTGGCTCGCGAGCCGCAGGTTGCCGACCCCTGTAGTATACCGATGTTGTGATTTCCGAACTGAACGCTTTTCGCAGAATTCAGCGTTGTTCAGCCAATATTTAAAGAGCTTTTGAATGTAGTTTGGTTTGAGAGTACGAATTAGAGATTTTCAAGAATAGCATCTAGGTTTAGTTTGGGATTGTAAGTGCTTAGTGTTTTGCAGACGATGGTTAATGTTTACATTAACGTTAATGTTTTTTTTTTACAAAAATATAATTGTATTATAAATAATAAATCCCACTATAAGCATTTTCGTGCAAAATATTGCAAAGTTAGACTACATGGCTTGCAGTTAAAAAAAATGCCAGAGGAAGATATACCCATTGATCATTTCATATAGGTACTGGCATTGCTATCTATTGTCTGTTATATGATGTCAAACATATGCATATAGTTCCATATGCTTATACATATGTGGTGTCTTAATATATATGTCGAAGTAGTTATTTCGCTGAGGAAGTGAAAAAACAAGTTTTACCGACTGAAATGACTAAAAGTTGTATCCAGACGAAAAACGCGTTTCGTTCACTGGATATCCCTAAAACGTAGTGTCCAAGAGTAAAAGAATAACAATAAAAGGTAGTTCGAAGCAGGTTAATGTTACGAAAAGTTTTATGTCTAAAATTTTCTTTATTGTGAAAATTTTTGTTTCGCGTATATTTTTACGAGAGTTATAATTTGTTTTTATAATAACAAAACTTGTTCATTCTCTCTAAGAATAATATCGTTGTTTAACATCAACTTAGAATAAATATACGAAAGTGATTATGTTTAACCACAGCTATAAACGTTTTTAGCTGTTGGGATATTTTGTAATAATTATAGTTTTTTGGGAAGAATTGGTTGAGTGGAAGAATTCTAAGGTTATAATATTTTATAAGGGCCGGTTATTATAGTAAATAGGAAAATTACAAATTACTAGTAATATCTAAAAATTTGCTTTTTTAGTCATGTGAAACGAATATTTTTTAGATGGTTAATGTCTTAAGAGAAAAAATTGCTTTGAACTCACCGTAAAATTAGTTTAAATTACTTTACAAAAAGTTCAAGTATGGACCGTGCGATCTAGAGGTCCCGGTTTTGATTTCCGGATAGGGTAAAGTGTTATTGGGTTTTTCTATTAGGAAATTCTCATTAGCAGCACAGTCTGGAAATGTGCCCGAAAAACGCCAAATGTCACGTAATGCTAAAACTGGATCCTCGCATAGTTCGTACATTTCACTAAGATATACCTGCTTAATATCTTCATGTTGCATCTCTATCCAGTTGACGTATGTTGTTGATATCATAATCCCCGAAGTATTTAACTTAGCAATAATAAATAAATAAATAAATACACCCAACAGTCACATACATAGTTCTGACCCCACACTAGGATACAAGTCCTGTGTCGTGGGTATCAGAAACTACGAGAGACTTTTCGGTCTCACAAACACCCAGACCCGAAACAAATATTTGTGGATCACACAAACATTTGTCTCGGTGCGGGGATCGAACCCGCAGCCTCTCGTTTCGCAAGCTGGTGTCTAGCCAACTGCGCCACGGGGCTTTATAACAAAAGTTAACTGGGCACGTACGCTACTGAACACTAGGCGGCTAAGTACATTGTCCTCTGCGACAAGTTATTTACCACGTGACCCATCCAAGCAAGCCAATAACGGTGAACAAATGGCGGCCGGACCTCGGTGACTCCACACTTATAGCTCTTGTTTCAGTTTTGGAAGATCTTGATACTTGGATAATGATGGATTGGTATCGAAAATGTAATATGCTTTTGTGGTCATTTTTCAGAAATAGCGACCGTTTAGCCGTCTTTGAAAAAGGCTGTGACAAATTGTTTCTTATAAGGCGCCCATCTAACAGTCACTATGAACTCGGCGTGGCGTCGATGTTCCATTGTGTGATTCTAGACATGGAAAATAATATAATTTGACTCGACTCAACACGCGTCGAGTGCCGTCTCGTTTAAATTGTGTGTGATAGGCGATTTTTGCGCTAAACAATTTAAAATAAAAAGGTGAAATATAAATCCAAGTGAAACTTAAAACGGCTGATGGTAAAAGCTTTTGTAAAATGTTTGATATTGTATGTAGAAAAATGAGTGTCTACATCTTTGTCAAGCAATGGGTATCGTTTTATGATCATTTTAATCTTTTGCAAGTTCTGTTAGAAGATATCATGGAGTATTGAGATTGTTTACACACTGACATCAAAACAATTTCGCCACGGAGTTCGCCATCAAATTTAGGCACGTTTGTGCTTTGATCTTTTAAATACAAATACTGTTTGCATAGTGTTCAAAATTCATAATATATTTAATTTCGATCGCAAAAAATCTCATCCGCTTTCTGTGAACTGCATCAAAGAATTTCCTATTTGCGAGCATTATTTTCTAAACATTATCCATCGCTTTTTTTCCGAGTCTCGAATTTTGCGGAAAATTGCTTATCTCCGGGATAAAATCAATACAGGCTCCAAAGTGCTCTAGATGGCTGACAAACACTCACACTCACGAGCCAACTGTCGCGCTAATATTCCAGCAGATTCGAGGCTTAAATATATCCCGACGGATTTGATGAGACAAGTGACGCGAAGTAGTGCAGAGTATATTCTAGAGAGACGGAGACCGGGGTTCAATGTCCCCGTAGGAGCAGACTGATGATATACAAGTACTTGTCTAGAGTATTATATGAATGGTCTTATTATTTGCATTAACTTTTGGTAAATGAGGTTATATTATCATCTAGATATAACTATAGCTAAGCTAATGATGACTTTTATGACTTTCGAGTTTCCTCCGTGTGATCTCAAAAGCCGGTACATTTTTTGTTCCGCTAGTTGAAGATTAAATACATACGTACATGCAAGTCAGGTAACTAGTTCTAGGCTGTAATTCGTGATATAAGTTCAATCAATTACGTCAATTCATAGTAATAATGTACATTAGTTTCATAGTCTAGTGAAATATGTAGGAATATTAGCATCCATCAAAATTATTAGCGATTCTATACCGGTAATATTCGACATCTATGATACTAATATTAAATTATTCAGTCATATACAATTACTATATATATATATATATATATACTAGCTGACCCGGCAAACGTTGTTTTGCCATACATATAAAATTCTCGTGTCGCGGTGTTTTTTTGCAAACTCCTCAGAAACGGCCCGACTGATTTTTATGAAATATTATGTGAATATTGAAGGTAGGTCTGAGAATCGGCCAACATTTAAGGGTTTACCATTTAGGGGTATGATAATTTTTTTTCTATTGACCTAACGTTTTCGTGTTTTATGATTCAGCATTGATAAATTATTATAATCTTAAATTTTCACCCTTCTATGATGAACCTCTATTTTTTTACTGGCCATTCTAATTTTTAAACAAAAAAATATGGCCAAAATCTGTATAGAGTAAAATTTTATATGTATATTCCAAGTTATTTTTTTATTTTGTGGACATTTTTAAGTTTTTATTTTTTTATGATTCAGCATTGAAAAATACATACAACCCCAAATTTTCACCCTTCTATGAACAACACCTGTTTTGAAATCGCAATTTTTATATTTATTTTTATAGGCCCGCGACCCCGTCCGCGTAGACTACAGGGTTGGGTGCAGAAAGATATGTAGATAATAAGTGAATCTATAAATCGTTCCTCAAGTGCCCAAAATGGCACTTACTGAATTAAAAAAACGGTGCCTATGTCCTTTTATAAGGTCCCGTTTTTATCCATCACATCAAATCACCCAAATCGATCAAATGGTTTAGGCATAAAAGTAAAACTCTGAAAGTTATTTTCGTATTTATAATATGTTTATCTCATTGGAACATTACATTTTCCCGGGATGAAACATAGCCTATGTTACTTCACAGGGTCTTAGTTATGTTCATACCAAAAAAATTGTTATTGCGTGAAAGCGTAACAAACATTACATTCACATTTATATAATAGTAAGGATAACCATTCCCACGGGAACACTAAATTTTCCGGGATAAAAAGTATCCTATGTACATCGGTGGGTCCCACCTATCTGCATACCAAAAGTCATTCAAATCCTTTTTCAATCATTGTCCAATTATTTACCCTCGGTTTATTTTAATAAGAAGTACCTATCCTATCTCCTTTGTAATACCTCGAAGACTATGTGTAGAAATTTTAATGATTATAATCGGTTAAGTAGTTTTGGCGTGAAAGCGTAACAAACACATTTACATTCACATCTATAATATAAATAGCTGACCCGGTAAACTTCGTACCGCCTAACAGTCATTGAATGTCATGTTACATATTACCTGAATTTTATTTTTGATTGTATGGAAATAAATATTAAGTTCAGCTCTTTATTGAGATAAAAATACAGAAATAAAAAAGTACAAAAATTAAATGCATCAATCGTGTGTCATTAAATTAGACATGTACCTACATATTGTGCAGCATGGGATGCAGTCGGTTTCAATTCTCTTCATTGAAGCACCAGCGTGGTGGACTGAAGTCTAAACCCTCTCAGTTGCAGAGAAGGCCTATGCCAATCAATGGGACGTACACATATGAGCTGATGATGATGATGATGAAGCACCTTGTGATATTATTTTTTTTTATATATTTTTCAATTGTCTAAATTTAGATCACAAACAGTCTTTTGTTAATCGTCATGGCAAAGGCAAGACGAATTGGGAACTGAATTCGTTTGAACTCAATGGTCATACCCGTTGGGATCAATGAAATCCTTAGATCAATCTAATTGATGAATTCTCAAGCACCAATTATTCATCTCTAAGTTGTCTTTTGAGTATCGTCACGTGAATAACATTACTCAACAATTTTCTTAACACCAAGTGCATTCCATTGCATAGTTGAGTGTTTTAGATTTCAAAGCGTGATGACTACCGAGCCCGCCTTCGTTTGTAAATTGTAAACCAAGGAGTTTAAAAATAAATTTCTGAACGCACGCATAAATATTTGACAACCAATAAATATGTCAAGTCAATCCCATTTCATTACTGACACTATTTTACATGTTTAAAATCCAAAATACGCAATTATTCGAATATTGTGGATATATGTTGTCGATTCCAAAACTTTATTTAAATACGTTCTTTAATTTGAGGGGACCATTAACCGTATTGATGGGATAAACATAAAATGTCTGACAGGATATTAGGTAGAACAGTTTATATGAGAAAAATGGCGCTGTATGTGAAAAAAGATTTTCCCGCTTTTCAGTTGAAATTTTTCCTGAATTTTCTTTGCTATAAACCTCACGGAGCCCGAGACCTTTCCAAAGAATGCAAAACCGTGGAAATCGGTTCGCGCGTTCTGGAGTTATAGCGTCAGGGAGGAAAACCCGACTTATTTTTATATAGTAGATATATATATATATATATATATATATATATATATATATATATTCAGCCTTTCGCCGTCCACTGCTGAACGAAGGCCTCCCCAAGTAGGCGCCAACCATCCCGGTCTTGAGCAGCCCTCATCCATCTGCTACCCGCCACCTTTCTCAAGTCGTCGGACCATCGTGCTGCAGGACGTCCCACACTACGTCTGCCTAAGCGCGGTCTCCACTCCAACACTTGTCTGCTCGACCGGCCGTCCGACCGTCGGCAAACATGGCCGGCCCACTTCCACTTTAGCGTGCTAATCTTATGGGCAATGTCAATGACTCCGGTTCTCTGGCGGATGACTTCATTACGAATTCTATCCGCCAGAGAAACTCCAAGCATTGCCCGCTCCATAGCACGCTGAGTGACTTTGAATTTGTGGACCAGACCTTTGGTGAGTGTCCACGTTTCGGCTCCGTATGTCATGTCATGTTCTCCCGAGGCCAGTAGTCGTAGGGAATGCCACTCTCGAAGTTGTCCAAGAATACATCTACCTTGGCCAAACTATCCAACTAGGCAGGCACAACTTCGAGCAGGAGGCAGACCGAAGAATACGGCTGGGCTGGGCGGCATTCGGGAAGCTACGTCATATTTTCAAGTCGTCGATCCCTCAGTGCCTTAAGACGAAAGTCTTTAATCAGTGCGTCCTACCCGTAATGACATACGGAGCCGAAACAATTACTATATTGTAATTTTATTATGAGTTGCGTATATCATAGACACACATACAGTAGGTACATTGATTTATTATTAAACTAAGTAAATGTAATAGTTGGGAGAGGAAATTGTCCAGTAGTGGGCGTGTTTCGGGTGTTGACAAATAGTAAACTATCGTTTATCACTATAAAAGCAATTTAGAATTAAGAACAAAGATTTCCGGCATTTAAGTTAAATTACGATATTCCTTTCATAGTTTCAAAAACGAAGCCAAATATTTGCATTAATGTCACCCCACCGATTGTGATCCGGTGCACGTCCTCTCTGCCCGAAGTGTCGAATTAGTTGGAGCTGTTTGTTCTCTTTTACGACGCGATCTCTTGACTTAAAATAATCTGTTGTGACAGTTTGCTGTGGATACGGTAGTGAGGACACAGACTAAGTTGTAGTTGCATTACTAATGAAAATCACGTCTACATTTTTCGATGGAAGATTGTTTTTTTTTTATAATTTTACGCTCTTAAATTTTATTTTTGATATTGCATACTGCCAGCAGTGACGCGAATAATATTATTTATATAATAAAATAAACGTTCGGTAAGACTCCTTTTACAGAAGTAATATGTGAGTACATAAAATAAATAAATTTTCAACTTTTTTTCAAAATCAAAATATTAAACTAGAACATAATAACTTAGAATACTAAAGCTAAAGTTTCTGCCATAATATGTAATTAATGAGAACTTTTGCTATATTGTAACATATAAATTACAGTTCTAATTAGGACTTAATTGCCGTTTTTATTGTTGCCTTACAAATGTGGCAAAGAAAACTTATTTTTCGTGAAATAAACCATTAATTAACACTTAACAGAGTTACAGAACAAAACGTTAATTAAAGAACAACTAAGTTATAATTTATAAAGTCTTCGTAGTTTTTGCGGCTCAGACGTGTGCGGACCGAATATTCTTAATAAATACAAAAAACTTGAAGAGAACAAACAATGTCGTTGAAAACAAAATCTTTACTTAAAGATTTATGCAAGTACGTGCACTACGCCGGTGCAGGCAACTGCTGGTACGCAGACATTTACAAAGAGACAATAATGTACAAAATGTACAGTACAATTTCATTCTCTGTTTACACTACGATGATTTTGCTCGAAAACCTTGCGGCGTTGTTTGGGAATTTTCCTGAAGTGGAAAAAAATTCCGCCGTCATGTTCTCGGCTATACACAACATCGTTCTCGCTAAAATGTTTCTGCTGTTATACCATAAAAAATCTATTAGAAAATTAAATTATGAAATGGCAACAGTCGGGGAGAATTTTGAAGAGGAATATATTATGAGACGGCAGCAGAGGAAAGTTAAGCTTGGTATTACGTCTTACATTATATCTGTTTATTTGTCGCTTATCGCTTACGGCGTTGAGAGTGCACGGAGATCGATTATTAAAGGTGAGATAATCTTTGTTTTATTTATCAAATTGCGGATAATGGATCTAGTGTTTAATATAATTAAGAAGACCTTTAGTTTTATATTAGATATTTTACTAAAAGTAGAGTAAAAGTTTGATATGTATAGTCATAGAATTTGACAACCCTGTGGCGCAGTTGGTTTCCCACCAGCTTGGGAAACGAGAGACCGCGAGTACAATCCACGCACCGATACTAATGTTTGTGTGATCCGCAATTATTTGTTTTGGGTTTGAGTGTTCGGCGAAACCGAAATGTCTCTCATAGTTCCTGATACCCACGACACAAGACTTGAATCTTACAATTAGTGTGGGGTCGGAACTACATATGTATGTGACTTTTGATTATAATTTTTATTATTTATTTATTAACTCAGGTTCATTATATCGTAGCAATGTATTATTTTAATTATGAAGACGTCTAAGACCGTAAAGAGAATTAAAAGTAAGTGGTGTAAGTAATTTTACTTCATATCCGTACACATAATATGGAAAAACGTTGTACAAACTAACCACACAAGATAAACTTGGAAGCCGGAGCATCTTTTTTAAAATTAAGTTGCAGGTGAGTTAAGAATTCTGGCCGCCTTAATGTACATTATTCGGTTGACGTGCTGTGCTTCTGTGAAAATAATTTTGAGAGGTAAGTTACGTAGCCGGGCCACGTCTGGCGAACTTGTTTATTCGACATATAATATTTAAAGAGCTTCATTACTGCGCTATGTTTGCATTCCTCCGCGCGTAGACTTGTTCAGGGTTTAATAGTCGTCGGAAGCAAATTCTAGGAATTTGGAATGTGTTTAGAAGAGGATGATTAGCGATAGGAAAAAAATATGCAGATTGCGAAAAGATGGCCAATGTGATGTATTGTGTGTTTTATTGTGACTAAGTGCTTAAAATTGTGCGAGGAAAATAAAGGCTTAAAGAAAAAAAGGCCTTATAAGATCTTTGTAAGGTCTGCTTCGGAAGGGAAGTACTGAGGCTGTTGATCCTGGAGCACCGGAGTTAGAGTGGCGGGTGTGTGGTGGGACTCAAACTCATACGTAACCTCACGCCTGTATTTCCCGAAGGGGTAGGCAGAGGTGCATTTCTGCACCCACATTTCGCCAGATGTATATGAATCCCACGTAATAGGGGGCAAGCTTAATTTCCTGATGTTTGTCTTACCCAGGAGTCGAATAGGGAATTGAAAATTGAAATTTCAAAATGTTCCCCTATTTTTGAAATAATTTCTATTTTAGGAGCGCCGTTCTATACAGTGGTGACATACCTTCCATTTTACGAAAGCACTTCCATCTACGCCTCGTTCTTTCGCATATTCTTCTATATAACCTGGCTGTACATGATGCTGCCGATGATGTCGGCTGATTGCATGCCGATCACACACCTCATTGCAATGACTTACAAATTTATCACTCTATGTCGTCACTATGAGAAGATCGGGCTGGAGTTTGATAAAAATATTTTGAAGATGTCCAATAAGGCAGCAACTGAGAAGTTAAAGGCTGGTTGCTTAGAAGGCATAAAAATGCATCAAAAACTACTGAGGTAAGTTATTTCTGTAAGGAACATAATATTACTTTTGGAAATGGTAATGTTTTATTGATTCATCATCATCCGAAAGACGTCCACTGCTGGACATAGGCCTCCCCTAAAGATTTCTAAAGCGCTGTATTGGAAGCGGCCTGCATCCAGCGTGAGATCATCAGTTCACCTTGAAAACATAAAAGAAATATTTGTATTGTTAATTATGATAATATAATTGTTTCATTGATAAATGAAACAATCTCGAATGATGACCATGTCAAACTTAGATGATCACCTACAAGTTATGTAAAGAGCGTATGAAGTATTCGAAATTCTATTTCATAATTTAAAGTTCAGTTTTGGTGCAGCAGTCGCGTTAATTATTTGATTAAAAATGGTAACAATGTGGCTCTATCAAATGAAGAATTAAATATTATATTAGTAAATAATTAAATATTGTATTAAATATTAGTAAGTGTAAACGCCTGTCTACCGCGAAGTTGTATTATTGCACCCACATTCCGCTAATTGCGTTTTCGTCCCACGTTACAGGGGTCGAGCCTATTACCGTTTTCGTGCACGATTCCGGACTCCATGTTGCTAAGAATTTCGTAATAGAAAAAAACAATAACACTTTGCCCGACCCGGGAATTGAAACCGGTATCTCTAGATAGAGACCACGAGGCATAAAGCATGGAAAAGCTGTTAGGACAAACGTTTTTGTCGTATACACATTTTAAATTTGATATATTCAATTTACATACTAATTATAATGTAAACTATTATATCACGAAAGGCCTTCGTTCAGCAGTGGACGGCGATAGGCTTAGAATGAATGAATATTAAGAAAAGTTTTCACGCATCAACAATATCAATACGAAAAATAATCCACAGAAAAAAGATCTTTTCTTTTATTGAAGCATCACGAATATCAACGAGATATTTTTCAACACTCCGTCCTTTGTTTAGTTTGGCTGACGAGATACATCGTGTTTTCGGAATAATAATGTCACTTCAGGTGTGCGAAAGCTCAGCAGTCGCCGTTTTGCTATTGCTGCGTTTGGCGGTACGTATAATCTACTTAGATATATCTAGACTTGCTATTTACAACAGCGCAGATTGCCACCCCTTTGTATGTTTTAATTGATCTCAACAAGTCGTCTATTGATAGAGTGTGTGTGATCGTTGGGTGAACTGTAATGTGTATAACACAATTGTATAACGACTTGTACTTGCACTTGAATAAAGAGCCCGAATTGTTTAATAGAGTACCAATAGTTTTCAGGTATTTTACATCTATTAATGCATTTTATTCCATCGCGATGAGTCAGGATGCATAACACACAAGCTCATATAGAATTCTAATTACAGTAATATAGACATTTTATACGTAATGTAAATAAAATAAATTAAGTTGCCAAAATTGCACGCTGAACCCTCAATCTGCGATAAATTCAAATTATAACCATATAAATTTAATAAATACAGACAAATTGCATTGTTTTATCCTAATTTATAATTTTAATTGTGTGTATCATGTGTCACATTACGGAACATTAAAACAGCAATTAATTAAAACGAAGTTAATGTTGGTGTTATTGTGTGTTGAAATTACGCGCGTTTTGTTACAGCTCTCACCACATTTGGACTTGACAAATGCGTTTATGACGTACACATTTGTTGGTTCACTTTTTCTATTGCTAGCGCTCAATCTGTGGAACGCTGGTGAAATCACCTATCAGGTATGATTCAACAACAAGTAAGTAAAGAATGAGTGTTCATTATTTCTTAATTCGGAAACGTGTATATTGTCTTGTATGGTCGAGTGGGCCAGTCATGTGGCTATGTCATATACTAGCTTTCATGCTGCAATGTGTATAAAATATACGCAAGAAATTGACAATACTGATACCCTTAGAACATTGCTGAAAATTAAGGTAATATTGAGAATGATTGTCACAATGGATTAGATTTATTTATATTGGATGTATTCGTGTCCAGTAAATATGTAGCTTGGCTTAGCTTGTTAGAAGGTGTGTTAACATTAAAAAAATTAGATAATTGTATTTACTCTAATGCTAAAAAGCATTATTGTGTGTAAGTATGTTATAGTGATAATTATATTTACTACTATTAGTACATTTCAACTGCATATAACATTTATTTTTATCCCTTTATGAATGTGAAAGTAATTTCAGAATAATTTTAAATGCGATAGAATGGTTTACAAAGGTTGTTATAGCTCAGTCATTTATTTTAGGCATCGCTTTTGTCAAATGCGATGTTCGACTGTGGTTGGCACCTGTGCGTCATGGAAAAGGAGTCGCACCGTGATATCCGAAGGCTTGTTTTGATCGGTTGTGCGCAGGCGCAGAAACCTTTGATCCTCAAAGCTTTCGGTATTCAGGATCTGTCGTATGAGACCTTCGTATCAGTAAGTATTTTTGTACCACTTCGATTGTAAAGACGAAAACAGAAAATTTTGGTTAAAAGGTGTGTGCTTGAAGTTCGAATTTCTGACTAGCGAGGTGGTCTACAGACTGTTAGTTTAGTTCTGTGCTTTTATGCCACATGTGTCAATTTTTTACGCATCGTTCAAGTTACTTTAACGACGACGACGCTCTGCGTTTGATATATCCATTCTTCCTGCTTTGATTTTATTACAAGTTCCACTTTACTTTGTCACGCCGAAAAATAATAATCATGTACAAAATTGAGAATCTCCATGTTTATCTTCCGGGCAAAATAAATAATGAAAGCTAATTCTAAAATGATTTCGACTTCATGTGTGACAGAATTTGTATTGTTCGACACAAGTCAAGATTATCAACAAGCTTTAATGCGTATTTTTGTCAGGTAAAACATTCTGCATCACCCTAAAGTTATAAGAAGAGAACCCTATAAGAGAATGCATTAAGAATTAAGTCGGCCTTTACACATAATTGTTTAGAAAGCATGAAATAAAATAAATTAAGCTGTTTCTAGTTTAGTTTCGAAATATACATTTTAATTAATATCGTCGTACCATTTCAGGTAGCAAGAATGACGTATTCCGTGTTCGCCGTATTTTATCAACGAGGCGAATAAATTCAATGTGTCGCTTATTACTCTGCACTTTTATTAAATTGTTAGTTGGATATTAAAGTAATGAAAATACAAAGAAAGAGCATGTATTTTTTTCTTCTTCTTATTTTCTATTATAACCTTGATGCATTAAAGAAAAGTTAGGGGAACGTATGACTTGTGTATTTTTTATTGATTTACCATTTTAATTACTCATTGATTGTTATGACTTTGGCTGTGCCATAGAGAATAATGCGTGTATGTATATGTATATTATTTATATGTATTTTTGAAGACAACTGCCACAGCTACAACTTTTCATTCCAGTGGGTTGCCTGGAAGAAATCGCAGCTAGCGATAAGACCGCCTGTTGTAACTATATATATTTTAAGTTGTATGTCATTTATGTTATTTTTCCTTGTATAGTGTACAAAAAAGTATATTAAATAAATAAATAAAATAAAATATATATGTATATTATCCATATATATGTATTTATTTATTTAAATTTTCTTGTTTAAACAATTTTATGGAGAAAAAATAACAATAACAAAAACAAGAGGGGGTCTTATCGCTCTAGGCAATATCTTCCAGACAACCTTTGGATGGATAATAGAACAGGAAAAATAACAGACAAAATATGGACTCACTCTAATTATAATATTAATTTTTCCGATACTGACATGTTGCGGAAAACAGTTGGGCTTTTTTAAATTGGAAATATTTTTAGTTTTGCTATTCATATTTGAAACAAAAGTTTTTTCGTTTAGGTACTTAATACATTTATGTAGGTATATAGAGGAAACTCTTGTACATTTACGACCGTAATTGCACTTTTTTAGAATATATTTTTCACAAAAATAAAAACATAAAATTATACCTAACATTAACACAGTTATAAACTACATTAAATAAAGACTTGGCTTTTGTTTCCGTTAATATTTTAATATTCTTGGCTACACTTATTGCATTCCCAATAGCGCGAAGTCACCCGCAGTAGCTATTACCTAATAAATCTGACATATCTCGGTACAATTTTACGTGTAAAAGCTAACTATATAAAAGTACCACGTTATTTATTGCATCACGAACTAAATTGTAAAACGTTTGAAAGCGGCAAATTGAAAAACCTGCTTTTGAGTGACGTATAATATCGTTTTTATTAACAATGTTACGTTGGCAAATGTCAGCTATTTTGATTATACTAGAGTTGAGTTTGTGTGCTTTTATGTTTATGATCTAGAGGTCCGGGGTTTGATTTCTGGGTCAGGCAAAGTGAAATTTGGTTTTTATATTAGGTAATTCTCAGTAGCAGCACGAAGTCTGGAAATGTGCCCAAAAAACAAAAACAATAGGTTTGCTCCCTATTACTTGGGACTGATAGATACCTGGCGTAATGTGGGTACACCTTTGCCTAACCCGGTTAATACATGCGTGAGGTTATGTATGTAATGTTAATATTTATACTATCAGATAGCCGCAAAATAATTAAAAGTACTTTTAACTCAATGCTTTATCATCAGAAAAATCGAATCCATCTGAAAATGTTTAAGAGATATTTCAGTATTGAATTAACAGTTTAATAATGCCAATAGCATCTGTTGCGAAATTATATCTTAATGAGAATTTTAAGTCATTTAGATAATTTTTCACGCCAGATGGCCGACTGTGACTTTTAATTTTGATCGAATTGAAAGATACATTTTATATCATTATGAAAGAAATGGTTATTTAAATTTTAATTTGAATGCTGTGACGCATATTGATAGTATCAAGAGAACTCAAATAGGTTATAAAGCTGAGCTTATAAAAAAAAGCGCTTGATTAGTCTCTGATTTTAATTTTACGATATGTTTTTGGATATTGAAGATAGGATGGTCAATTAAGTAAGCAGCTTCAACTATGATCTATGTTATCTAATGATTTCTTCGTTCTTCCTAATTTTTATTAGGAAATTCTAATCACCAGAACTTATCTTGAAAAGTGCACTCGAAGCGTAAATATCGTCCCTTGGCGTCACAATCCAATCCAATCCAATCCATCAGCCAATCGAGGTCCACTGCTGGACATAGGCCTCTCCCAATGATTTCCACAGGGACCTGTTGGAAGCAGCCTGCATCCAGCGACGTCCCGCGACCTTCACCAGGTCGTCTGACCATCTTGTCGGAGGACGTCCCACGCTGCGCTTTCCGGTACGTGGCCTCCACTCGAGAACTTTTTGGCCCCATCGGCCATCAGTTCTCCGCGCTATGTGCCCGGCCCATTGCCACTTCAACTTGCTAATCCGTTGGGCTATGTCGGTTACTTTAGTTCTCCTACGGATCTCCTCATTTCTGATTCGATCACGTAGGGAAACCCCGAGCATAGCCCTCTCCATAGCTCGTTGAGTGACTCTGAGCCGTCTAATGAGGCCCATAGTGAGAGGCCACGTCTCAGTGCCGTATGTCATCACTGGTAACACACAACTATCGAAGACTTTCGTCTTCAGGCACTGAGGTATTTTGGACGAGAAGACGTCGCGTAGTTTCCCGAACGCTGCCCAACCGAGTTGGATTCGACGATTGACCTCTCTCTCGAAGTTGGACCTGCCTAACCGGACCACTTGTCCCAAATAGACATATTCGTCTACAACTTCGAGAGTCGAGCCCCCAACTGCGATCGGGGTGGGCACAACATGGACATTCGACATGATCTTCGTCTTGTCCATGTTCATTTTAAGACCCACCTGTTGAGAGACTCGATTGAGGTCTTCGAGCATAGTGCTAAGGTCTTCCAGCGATTCTGCCAAGACTACAATATCGTCGGCAAACCGAAGGTGTGTGATATACTCGCCGTTGATGTTGATGCCGAATCCTTTCCACTGCAAGAGCTTGAAGGCGTTTTCCAGCGCGGCAGTAAACAGTTTCGGAGATATGACATCTCCCTGTCTCACGCCTCTCTGTAGTGGAATAGCCTTCGTGCTCTGATCTTGTACTCGGACCGACATAGTGGCGTTGCTGTATATGCTTTTCAACACCTCGATGTACCGACAGTCAATGTGGCACCGCTGGAGAGACTCTAGCACAGCCCAGGTCTCGATCGAATCAAAGGCTTTCTCATAGTCCACAAACGCTAAACAAAGCGGCAAGTTATATTCCTCGGTTTTTTGTATAACTTGCCGAAGCGTATGGATGTGGTCTATGGTGCTAAAGCCTTTTCGGAAACCGGCTTGTTCGGGAGGCTGGAAGTCATCAAACCTGCGTTCAAGACGATTGGTGATGACCCTCGAAAACAACTTATAGACATGGCTCAGGAGCGAGATGGGCCTGTAATTCTTCAGCAAAGTGTTATCACCTTTTTTGAAGAACAGTACCACCAACTGTCACAGCGTCACGGCGTCACAGCTTGCGCGCAAATATATACAACTGCCTGCTTATTCAGGGACACATTTCATATGTTACTGTATTCATCAAAATTGGTTCAACAGCTTAGGCGTGAAAACTAATACTAAAGGACGCATCACTTTTAAATAACTTATCACCAATATATCTTTAACGAACAATCGGAATTGATGTCTTTATGTAAGAAACATTCAAACAAGCCCGAGTAGCAGTTTAATAAATGCCAAGATCAATACGTTATAAACGTTAATAAAGTTCTATGAGACGTCGTAAATTACCAGAGACAACAGAAATTTAATATCACCGGTAAAGATGTAATTTTACTCTCAAGTTCTGAATAGATGGCTGAGTTCCGCTCATTGGAAACACGGTGTTAGGTAGAAGGGTTACGGAGTACGGCTCTCCTAAATCAATATGCGAGAATAATACCATTCAGGTAACTTGCCGTATAAATTCAAATTAAAAGTCATTGTTATTGGAGGCCGCTTGGAGAGCGTTTAATATACATTTTTGTATGGAAATTGAGTAATATCATTTTCTTTTAAGAGTTTATGTTTAATTATTGTGAATTTGCTTATGAAATTTTATATTAGGTTTTATGTTGTTGAGCCTTTATGTAGGTAGTTTATGATTGGGATTGTTTTATTTATTGCATCATTTAGGTAAGTTTGACGATGGAACTATTGCACTGAATGCAAAAGGCCTTGCTCTCATGTAATACTCGTATAATCTGAGAAATACAGATATAAAATTGGAATTTAAAAAAAAAACTTAAATTCTCGAATATATTTTATTCATAGCAACCACAAAATGAAAATAGCATTTAAGCTTGTTTTTAATTACGAAGATTTCACTTTGAAATACTACTATTGCTAACATTGGTCCTTGGCTGTAGTAACTAGCGAACTCCGATTGAGTCCGTGGGCCAAGTATTCTTAGCAGCCTTCTACCTAAGCCAAGGAATTTGTCTAGAATATATGCCACAAAGATATTGTAACTTTTTAAATGCTCCTATTAATAAATGACCGCATAAAAGAGGTTCGCTGGATGCAGGCCAACAGATCTTTCCGGAATTCTTCGTGGGCCAGTGTCCAGGAGCCATTATAATAATAAAGTAAGCGAATAAGAAAATATTATAGGCTATAGCCAACCCGACCCTTAGTTATTGTTCTACATAAAACCGTTTTCAGTAGAGGAAAGGCCCTTTTAATGAGAAGAATTAGTGAACGAGATTTAGTGCCGGTTCTTCAATAAAAATAAATTCCCTCATTCTCATTATCCCGCTAATTAATTACCCTCTCAGGTAAGTTATCCGTGTTTTGTTCAGTCCAAAGGATAATTTTCGTTATTGAAAAGATTATAACCTCATTAACTGTTAATGTTGGATGATTTTTCTATAATTGACTTTGAAATTATTCCTCTAAGCATTTACCTGTCTATGAAGAAAAAGGAAAAAGTAGAAGAATATAATCACGTTAATTAAATAATAAATATTAAATAAATTATTTCTATCTGCCCTTGTTCTAGGTATTGTTTGGTATACACACTTAAGTTTTTGGTTTTTTAATAATTCCAGACATTTATCTACACATATTAGTAATGCTTACGAGCTCCCTCTAAGAGGTTTGTGTTGTTTAGCGGAAAACTTATTTAAGAAGTTTTAAAGTGATGAATCCAGGTTTTTCAACTTCGTTTTACTTCATCCTTAAACTACGTGATATTTCGTTACGTATGTTATAAGAATCTTATTTTGAGAAGTCAGCGGTATTTGCCCAGCGCTCAAATGTGAGGCCACAGTTGTGAAGAATTAGTACATTTAAAATCAGAAATTTCTAGAATATTTTTAAGTATCGGCGCATAGCCTTAATTAAAATCCAATCTTAGTAAAAATAACAAAACTATTATAAAAGTTCCCAGCTATAATCAAGTAGCAGTTCTTCATCAAGTTAAATTGATTTAAAATGATCAGCTCGAACGAAATTAGTTTCGATATACTTGTGTTTCTACGGCGACGTTATCTACGTTTAGCTCCCTAATTGATTACTGCTCGTAAATCAAATTAGATGATGCGATGAATATTAATAAAAGGGAATTAATTTTAACGTTACAGACGGCTTTTGGGTAATTTTTGCCTTTTAGCTTATCAAAATGTTAATTAAGGACGCGTCGTTAAGTGACTTTAATAGAAAAGCTGTGGTTTATGTCATTAACGTTTTCTTTGATGTTTATTTTGCAATCAATTTGTTTATTAATTTGACCTACAATAAGTTTTTACCATATCCTAGTAGGTTGTAATCTTTAGGTGAACAAAGTCAAAATTTCGATTTATCCGGATGATATTTTGATGACTCCTTGGTACAATAATTATACGTAAGAAGGATGGTGCAAAAGAAAGAAAACGCGGGAAAATCAAAGGAAATTTAATAATTTTTATGCCGGTTATCTTATACACAATACTGGTTGAATTTATAAATTTATACCTAAATTCTTATGAAATATTGACAATTACGTCGTTCTATAGGTGTGCCTCAATCATCTTCACGGCGCGGCGGCAATAAAAGTGAAACAAATGAAGATCACATAAATATCATGTCGGAACAGAAAAAGTAGGTAATCTTTATGACAAATACGAAGGGCTATTCTTCGGATTGTGAAATACGGACGTCATTAATTTAAACAAAGTATACTCCCCGAGATCATTTCCAAAATGGATTAGACGGTATTGGCGACAGTTCGTTTGAGAAATAGCTTCAAAATATTTTCAGTGTTTTTTAGGAACATTTACCAAAGCTTGTTATTGAATATACAAGCTTAGTCCGAGTGCTGGTACTAAGTAAGTAAGTGCTGGTTACCTAAAATCTATATTCTGATGAATTTAATAAATTTTAATTCCGAAAGATTTTTTGTTCTTCTGATACGGCTACTTAGTCGTAGTTTTTCTATTGATTAGAACATTAGATTCTAAACTGTTGAGATTTCCATAATCATAACGTACTTATTAACTTTCAATAGCTTAAATAGCTTAAATAAATAGCAATAGTATAAAAAATATTAAAAAGTGTAAAATTGACGATTCAAAAGAACTTGTAGAAGTCTATTTGAATAAAGATAATTTGACTTTGACTTTGACTTTCTGTTTTAAAAATGGTTTAGAATGATCAAAAGCATAATTTCTAATATAAATCAATCCTGCTACCATTTGACTACAAGCGGAACTGTCAACTAGATTTGCTCCCCAAAGCCCGGCTGAATCCAGATTTAAGCCAATAAATGTTATCGTTCCTCGTCTAGCATTTGCTAAATTCAGTTATCCATAAATGAGATGCAGTGACATTGCGGCTTTTAACTTCTAACGTATTTATTATGTTACTTAAGGCTTAAGGGGTACGCTGTCACCTGGAAACTTTAACAGGGGTACATGAAACCCAAAGTTTTAGAAACCCTGCTTTATGGTAATACTGTCGTGAGAGTATATTATACAGGTAGGTACCATGTAAATCACCATACCTACCCATTTCTTGTCTTAGTTTTCGATCACGGTCTGTTTACACCCTGTATATGTATGATTATTTTCATTCCTCTTTTATAATGCATCAATGAACTTTCTTTTAAGACATTGTAAGCTTATTAAGGGAATATTATAATCAATACTACGCAGTGAAGACGGATGAAGAAAAAAAATGAGGTGCTTTGACAGCTATATTTATCAATAGTGTATACTCGCCCCAACAATATACAAGCATTAACTGAATGTCTGCAGTCTAGTAGGTCGCACATTGTGGGACCCGTGCTTGATTGTTAGCATAATGATTTCCTTCTCTATTTATAAGTAAAGTTAGGCGCCGTTGTAGTAGGATAACCTACCACAATATAAACAGATAAGTTTGCGGTATATTTTTAACAAATTTCCTAAGAATGCACCTGATGTTCATGTACCAAGCAATATCGATATTGCCTCTTCTTAAAATGGTGTAAAAAGCGAATTATATGAAAATGTGTGTATGTGGGTATTTCCAAAAAAAGGGAGTTTACTTTTAACATACACAACTTCTCGGTATCCATCTACATTTACTCTATTTTAATCACAATATTCTTTGATTTTTAAAAATTTAATTGTGCTTACCTAATTGTCTTGTACAAGCATAATAATCATTACTAATAATGGATTAGTTTATTAAAAGATATTTATATTTATGATTTTCGATTTCTTATTTATTAAACTTGCATCTGAGGTATTTTTTCATCAACACTTACATTTCCTTAGCTTTCATAAAAGAAACCCAAAGTGATGTTTCTAAAGATCAAAGTTGAGAATAAAAATTCCCAATGTTTTCTGCCTAATGAATATGGCAACATCTGGTGAAGCAAATTAAAATATTTTAATATTGCTTGTATTAATTAATCGTTCTCGGAGTATAACATTCGATGTTGCGAGTTGATACTTCCAATATAGTGTGGACATATGTCTGAGATGGCTGCAAGCCCGATTCCACGGTCGTGTGCCATTGCCGGCAATTGGGAGCTCGTAACGAGTTGGCCAACGGCCAGCTGGTCAGCTAAACTGGATACGGCTGTGTAAAACTACACGCAAATTATTGATTCTATTATCATCTTCAGTAAACGGTTCAGTGGCGTGCTTTTTTATACGAAATTCTGTGTTGAGCAGGAAGGCTATGATTTTTATCATTTTGTCGTCTATATCACTTTTTTTCATTGTATAGGAAAATAGGATAAATGACGCATCAAGATACATTTACTGCACTTTTGACGTTAGCAATAAATTATAGACATTGAAAAGTCACAGTCTTCCAAGAGTGAAGATTTAGTTAGGAGATAACATGCAGAATGCTGAAAATTCACTTCATGTAATAATTAAGTTTTCATTCGTAAAATCATAACCAAATTTATATAAAATATATCAATACCACCAACAAAATACGCCCAAAAGACATTAACTGGAAACACAAATTCGAACTATCAACATGTGTGGTTAATACAACATACATATATTCTAGCATATTACATTAATGAAATAGTCTTTCTAAGAAGATAATTAGTGCTAATATTGGATTATCTAAACCTAGCTCAGTGAAAGTGTAATTTGTAACAATTTAAAGGCTACAAGCGGTATATATTTAGATGTCGTAGTAAATTTGAGCAAACCTAATTGAATGCAGTAGGAAAGGCCGGGCCAGTCTCAACACAGCACTGGAGATTGGTATTGGCATAGTTGATCGCTTCTGCACGCTGCAGGGCTTACTCATTTATTTTGCACATACATATGTACTTACTTCTCTATTTTGTACATATATATATTTTGTTTATGTATTCAGGCCGTGATCGACAATTAAGACAAGTAGTAGTTACGGTGAATACAAATACATTGATGCTAAAATAAACAAAAAGAAAATAAAAAAAATTTCATTTTCCTTATCACAGTAATTCGATCACAGTCAGTTAACACCATGTTTTTTTTTGTAGTAACGTATCCTATTAATATGCAATTCAACCTCCGTGTCTTTCATGAATGGAATAAATTAATCTTGTTTTTCATGTTAGTGACTCATCATCACTCATAGAAAGCTTTCGAATAAATTTCTACGCAATTAAATTTTCGCAGTTTAATATAACACAAATACCGGAACAGCAAATGTACAATTTAGTAACATCTGTTATTTTTTTACAAAACATGTTTTAATAGCCAATTTAAGAAATTAATAGTTGAGTTTGGTAGGACAACATTTTATTTTTATATATTCACTGACAGAAGTTAAAGATTATAACTGAGTGAAGACCTTTTTTCACCAAGAGTTAACAAGTACTTTAACGATGAAATAAAACATCGTGAGGAAACCTGCACATCTAAACGTTCTTAGGATTTTTTTAGGTGTGTAGTCCGCTAACCCGCACTAGGCCAGCGTGGTGGACTAAAGTCTAAATCCTCTCAGTTGTAGAGGAGACCCATACCCAGCAGTGGGACGTATATGGGCTGATGATGATGAAGACCTATTTGGAAGCGGAACGGAAATTTGAGACGTACATACATAGGTCAAGGGCATGCCTTTGGCTTTTAGAGGTTACGTATGTTTTGACGTCATTTATCGCTTAGTTTTACAATACAGAATTCAGCTACCCAACCAGCGTATCGAAAGCCTTCCTAGAAGATTTTGAAATATGACGCTTAAGAAAGTCTTCGTGCGGGATGTTACAGTGCAGCCTGGTGGACTGCCACCTTATTAAATTCCAGCAATGATAGTTATCTAAGAGTTGATCGTATAAAAAGACGATTTAGACGACATTCTACTGATGAATAGAATAATAGAAACTGAATATATATAATATACATGGAATTGACTTTGCGATTTGCAAAATGTCGTGACCATTTGTGTCAATTTCATTTTATCGTTTCAAATATATGTATTTTCCTTGCAGTATGTTACTTTGTTGACGCCCTCAGATCAATGATTCGTGGTAACTTCGTGATTTAGTTTGTTTGTTGTTTACGCAATATTATTAGAATTTTTATGAATGAAGAACAAAACAACACCAAAAAAATTTCAGATAAAATATTGAGGAGTAATTCCGCTGGCGACGTCGCTAGTTCGACCGTAACCATATTGGCAATTAGCCAGGGTCGTATTGCATCTCCGGGGCGGGGGCGCATCTGGACATCGCCAGTTATACGCCAACTCGTGACACTAATTAGAAATAAATATTGATTGCGAAGGCCGCTAAAGTATTTAGATACATTACTTTAATTGGATTCTGTTTGGGTATTCTTAGTAACGTGAAAAGGAAGATTATTTCGACGAGCATATCTTTTTGAACTAAACCATCTATAAAATATCTATTTAACAATATTAAGATTTTAATTGTTTATTGGTCCCCGAGTAACAGATCCATTATGAATCTCAAAATATTGGAAGTGAAGAAGAATTATTGGTGTGGTGGAAGGATGTGCAGTGAGTAAAATTCTCCGTAGAGACATATAAATAGTCTACAATTCCATAGATGGCAATAGGTTTCTACTGCCTGGACCTTAAAAACATGATTGGCGAAAGGTGTCTGGTACGTACTTTTGTATAGCTCCTGAGGGCTATGTCTTTGTGCGTTTTAATTTCGAAAGTAACTGCTCAGTTTAATGCAAGCTGAGGTGGTTATTAGCGAAATTTTAACGTTATAAATGACCGAGTGTCAGAAATATTAATGAGACAACATATTGGTACATATAGTTGGCTCCGTCAAAATTGTGAATTGACGATAAAAGTTGCAGGACATTAAATGCAGTCCGCTTCGAAAAGGTCGCTATGGATATTTTTGAGGAAAGACTCTCCAATATTGGATGTCTTGTGTATTATTTATGCTGGATGATTTATATTATTTAGTAGCCTTAAGTGTTTCGTATTTGGGGGTTAATTCTTGATACTTTTTATGACAAATACCCGGTCAAAAAAACATAAGATAATGATAATTTATTCGGGTGATACGATGCTAGATATTGGGAACGTAATTGTATTATACAGCAAGCCATGCTGCGCCTATCTTTTTTTGTTTAATATAAAATTTTATGCCAAGAATGTCTATTAAATCCACAGAGAACTAAATTATTTGTGTCTGGGCTTCGTAAAGCTAGCTAGTATTATAAACTATTTAATAAAAGTATTTTTCATTATTATTTGAAATTATAAATGTCTATAAAACGTAAAAATACGTCGACCAGACAACATGAAAGGTATTTAGAAAAGTCTGCAACAGACTAATTTATTTCGTCTGGATGTGTAAAACTTGCTAAGTTTCAAAGTAGATAGTAATGGTTCTAATGGATTTCGTTCAGTATTTAATTTTCAAGTTTTTGTATAGAAACGTTTTAAATATTATAAATCTTTGGATAATAATATCTGGATAGATACTAATTTAGAATTAACCTATAAAGTGCTCCAGTTTAATTTCAATTTTTTGAGGGACATGAATAATGATCCATTTAATTTCTTTTAAAAACTGGTGTTACGTAAAACACATAAAAATTAGCATTTCTACAAATAAAAAGGAACGAAATCTTTTTAAGTTACTCATGAAAAAAAATTTACATGTTCGCACAACATTTATCAGTTGATGAATTAGGACAGTAAATAAAAAAAAAACATTAAACAATATTAATACGGGATAGATTTAATTTTCTTTGATTCACTTTTAATCAGACCGATTTTAATTCGCATTTATTGATAAAACATTCATATTCATCAATACGTAGTTTGTCGGAAAACTGTCATTCTCCATAAGCAGTAAAGTCCGCACGAACAAGTCGCCCAAACATAATCTATTTAAGGTGGAAAAGTAATTTCGGAATTTATCGGAAAGGGTATTTTTTGTCAACTGCCTTGTGGCTCTCTGTGTGTGTCTGTGACCTTTCTACTGTTTTCTGAAATCCTACAGGGCACATAAGTGGGCGTGGGCGTCATCGTTAACTTTACGAAAGAACCACAAAATATTAGTTTATACGTAGTAGGTAAGCATTATACTTTTTCTCCCTTTCTTAAACTTGGTATTTCTTTTATATTCCCTACTTAATTACCTACATAAAATAATTTAAAAAGTATAAACAACTTGTACCCGTTAATTACTAGGCTTATTTATTTATTTTATTCCTGATTTTTGTACGCACGCGTATTTGTAGATAAGACCGCCGGTATAAGCAGGTTTCGGATTGTCGACAATGCAGTCAGATTAGCGTATTGTCGTATTTGAAAATGCTAATTTAAGCATTCGATGTTACCGTTTACAGTGGGAACGTTCTGGACAGATTCAAATCTAACAGATTGTGTGTAGGTATTTTTTACGAGATGTTTAATGGAGCTTAACAATACATCCATCACTAATGGTTCTATCATTCACAAACATTTATTTCAGGTCAAGGTTTAGTGAAAGAAATAAGTTTGTAGCAGTGGCGGTACTTCCATAGAAGCCCAAAAGCCCAGTTTACCTTTCAAAATTCCGAGTAATAATTTTTAAGCTTTAAATCTTTATTTAACAAAAGCAATTTGTTATATAAAGACCCCATAATAAATAAATATAAACTAGACATTGCACAATTAACGTTCAACGCTTTTGGGCTTCTATGGAAGTACCGCCACTGGTTTGTAGGTATTTTTAAAAACAGAAATTGTTATTTCATTAAAATAAAATTTATACATTGGGCCTAGATTATCTAGCTCGTTACAGAAATACAGTGTATTATTTGCCTATGAATTTTGCCAGTCATGTCTTAAGTTCCACATCTTAACGGAAGAATCCCAAACTTAATGTCTATCACATTTTGCTAGTATATTTCATATTTGGTATTAGTATATTTCATTTCATACAATAACGTCGATTTAAATTGAATTATGTTGTACTATCAGAAGAATCATTTGTGTTTCACTTACTGTAATTGGCCTTTCGCATTGAGAATATATGTACGCAAGGGTTTTCCTCGAAGCTTTTAATATACTTACGCGCATCTTAGTCGACAAAAATTAGTCTTTAAAGTTATAGCTTGTGGTATCTGTGTCAGGATAGGCCAAATGACATGATGTTAGAAACATTTTGATGATGTGGTACATTATTCCGACATCAGGATCTGACGGATGGTTGAGGGTAGTTCAATAAAACATAATCAAAAGCAAAATGTTAAGACTTGTTCAATAACAAAGGATCATATTATCTCTCGAAGCATGCATAGACATACAACAATACTTTTTCACGCCTGAGTCTCCAAAAAAACTAGAGGTGTTTTTTACAGCCACGGGTCGTTTTAAGTTCAAAGTTATAGAAGGCGAGCAATATTTTTACTGATAATTTTTAAATGATCAAAACAATACTGCCCAAATCCTCAAATCGAACCCCGATCTCTCATTCACACGCCGCACATTTATACCGCAGCAAGGCAAATAAATAAATCTAACATTTTTATGTAACATTCATTTTAAGTCAGGTGGCGGTGAATTTGCAGAGATAAATAATGTTTCTGGCTCGAACCCAGTTATTGGGCAAGGTCCGGAATATTGAGACGGCTTCATCGAACCTACGTATGGATGTCTTGAATTAACCCGAGCCATTACGATATTGTACATATTATTGCCGTTGGTGCACAAAGTGTTCCAGTTTCTAAACATAGTCTCACCGTAATAATATTAGCATGTGAATTAGTGAGATAGTCAATGCTATTTCCTTCTACAGCTAAATATGCTAATAGTTGCGACAGTTATCTCATTGTATGAGTTCTGCAGTTCCTTATGCTGCTGTGTATGGAGTCAATAGACATAATTGAGTCGTGACTTTGCCGCGTCGTTTCTGGCGATGTCGAGGTTCCGGTTTCAACTCTCGGATCAAGCTGTGTATTTGGTTTTTAAAATTATGAAATTCCCAGAAGCAGCTAGAAGTCTGGAAATGTGCTCGGAAAACCATCTCTGCCACTCATTGGGGGATAGAGAGCAGAGGCTTTAAAAACTGATAAAAGTTTCGCATTAATCCAATCTGGACAACTGCAGCTATTTTAATTACTCTTCCAATCCTTGAACAAAAAATGTGGGTTTTTTTCAAGGAATACGTACAATAGCGAATAACAGGCCCTAGTTCACTTGTCTGCCGGAAGAACGGATGTCTGGCGGCCGGCCAGACATAATGGGCCGAGTTGGCTGTTTGGCCGCGATTATTTCAACTAGATAAATTTTATGCTCCTTAAATGTAAGAACGTGCAAAGTGGCTTGGACGGGTCCGCCCAAGAACTAACTGGACTTTGGGTTAAATTGTTTCTGCCTAATGGTTTTATGGCATTTCATTGTGGGTAGTGAGTTCGCTATGGGGAATTGACGATTTTAATATCAAATTTCAGTTTTTTTATTATTACCCTTACGTGATATTTTCTTTTTATAAATATTGTTATACCTCGTTGTATAGCTAATGAAACTTAGATATTTTTAGGCACATCTGCAAAACAGGCGCCATATTTTTTTTTATATCCTTTCGAGAAAAATAAACATTCAAAATTTTTGTTAAAGATTTTAAGTTTTAATCCTCTATAACGACTTAGTTATTCAATTTATGTACAATATTGGTTATTGAGGTCATAAAGCATCTTATTTTACATGATAAAATCAAATAATAGTAATAAGACTAACACATTTCAAAACATCTAAAATCGGGAGTTTGTCGAAAAAAACAATTAAATTCAAACATCTCGAAAACGGTTAGATTTAGGATAGGGTGTCTCACAGTCAAATCAGTCAGAAACGATATAAAATACACGCCCTTAACGGAAATAGGTCGACTTAACCAGTAACCCTGTATATGTAGGTACGTATATATGCGGCTATTTGATAATGCGTTTTTTAAAAGAAAAATATTTTTTTAAATTTTAATCTAAGGTAAAAAATATTGAGCATCACATATCAAGCATGCAATTATATATGGCCTCAAGGTTTAGGCGCTCGGTCGAAAATACCGGCGGTCGCGGGTTCAAACCCTAGGCATACATCTCGGACTTTTCAAAGTGATGAGTGTATTCACAATGCATTATCATTGTGTGAAATTATTAATCGCTGGATTTTTGCGATTAAGAGATAAAGAGTTTTGGCCCCCATACTGACTTAATGCTATTACTAATCTTTACATACTTAAGAACATTTAGTATAACTTTTAGATATGAAAGTTTTTTAACGATTGAAATGCGTGACAATCATAATCTATACATCTATAAATAAAATTGGAGTGTCTGTTTGTGATATTGAAATAACCGGTTTTTGATAAATGTATATGGATACACGGTACATATACCAAAATAACGTTTTTTACAATTTTTGTCTGTCTGTCTGTTTGTTCTCGCTAATCTCTGAAACGGGTGGACCGATTTTAACGGGACTTTCACTGGTAGATAGCTGATGTAATAGGACGTAACTTAGGCTACTTTAGGTTCATAAATTTTCTTATTAAAAATTAATTTTCCGCGCGGACGAAGTCGCGGGCACAGCTAATATTATATAAAATTATAATCAACTTGTACTATACAGTTCTCATTGTTTTCTTCGCTAGCTTTAAAGTATTTTATTAAGAAATCGCATACATAGGTACATATATCTTCGAGTGTCAGAGATGTCAGTGGTTGGCCAAGATAGTGTAGCTACAGGCCAAGTGCCCAATCCTCTGAGACATTACGCCTTTGAATATGTAAGCATCATATTAAAAAATCAAGTCTGCGCTTTTCGTTTGAATCTGATACCACCTCATCAGCGTGCTTTTTACCGATCATGATCCTCACCGGAACTCTGATCAAACAAATGATTTATCTATGTTATTAATATTATAAAGAGGTAATGTTTGTAAGTTTGTGAGTTTGTAGGAGGTAATCTCCGGATCTACAGAACTTATTTTCAAAATTCTTTCAGTGTTAGATAGTCTATTTATCAAAGAAGATTATAGGTTATTATCATCAAACTACGACTAATGGGAGCGGAGAATTAATGAAAACTGTGTCGAAAACGAAAAATACCGTTTGAAGCCTAAAGATTCGGATACGGAGTTGCGGGAAAAAGCTAGTGTAATATAAAACTCTCATAATAATATACTCAAAGTTCCCATACAAAGTTGAATTTACGGGCAAAACGCTTTTTTGACAAACGCCAATGTTATTGAAGGTGGCGGTATAAAATTCAAATGAGAGTCACGCGCGGGGCCTTCGGTAACAGAGCACTCGGTGCCCCTAATACGGCCGGTAAATGTCGACTGGCCTCCCGCCAAACACCCCGATAATTTACAATCGACGTGCTGCATGCAAATTTAAGGCCTAATCCTTATTTTTCATTGGCATTCACGGCACTTCCCCCTTTTTCAGTTGTGAAAGCTGAGTTAGTTTGATTTTCGTTCGACTTTTTGCTAATTGGAAAGTGGAATGAGAAATACTGAAGGTATTTTTTTTATTCAATGGATGGAAATGCTTAAAAAAAGTAACGCTTTTATCAATGACGATGACTGATTCTCAGTTAATGAATAATGCATCCAGGTAGCTAGGTTTAGCATTTTAGAATATATTCTGATTGTTTTTAAAACCTAATAATCTAATTCTGATAAAATACATTATTAACAAATAAATTATGAACAAGCTTTTGCTCGTCATTGTCTACATTTTAGTAATGTGATACATCGTCATATACATCACTATAATATAATATGTAATTATCATCGCCAAGTTGTCGAATAAAGCGAAATAAGGCAATCCTCCTAAAATCAAAATCACATCGTGATTCGGATACACGAGCAATTTAATCTCGCATGGCATCATCATTGGAAGTTTCTTAAAATCGTCGCGTAATATATTCAAGGTCCACGGAATGGCTGGAAGCGCAATTTCATTAGTCACACGGCTCCATCGCGTTGGAAGCGCAAACTTCTCATTCATTAGTGCGGAGTTATGTGGCCCGCGCTTCATGATTATTTACGAAAGTCGGCTGATACTAACCCTTTGAGTTCTCATGTTTTTTCCAAAGGGAATATTAGCAGCCGCTGTTTAATTGAATTGGGGATTAAATTATGATTTTCCATTACGGAATGGAACTCCGCTTTATTAATTTGATCTTGGTTGTGTATGTAGATTGGTGCAGCGTATATCAAAATATGGGACTACTCGAATGCGCGATCACCGTCCACCGTGAACCATGATGTAATTATTTTATACGCAAATGGCAGCAAAACAAAGCTGAACTTGTGAATATTTCATACAGACGTCATTTAAACTGAATTCCGTTGCAGGCAAATGCAGTAACAATCGATATAGATGAAGAGCAATTAGCAACTGCACCGCCAACAAAGCATGACGAAAATCATATCTTAATGGCATGCAGCTCGCGTCGTTTGTATTTTAATAAGGAGCAATAAAGCTGGTATACATCTGCTGTGGTGTGCTGGCAAATTACTTAGCAAAGTCAACGTTCATTAATACAAAGTTGTGTGATTTAAGTTTGACGAGCATACTCGAAATGAGTGAAGTTACACCGATTTACTATTAATCTCACGTAGGTTTACATATGTGTAACTGTTTGGCAAGTTTTTAGTCTACGATTCGTACGGCATGTGTTGTTTAATAACGATGGAATATTTTAATAAAGACCTCGTCAAAATTTGTCATAATTAAATGTGTTCTTTAGAATTTACAATGGTGTAAGAAGTTATTTCAAAACGTGTAATAGCTTTAAGACATGCTGAAATGCAAAACTATGTAACTGCTTCGATAACAAATGTGATTACAGTCTATGAAATGCAAACGAGTGACGTACCATTCCACTCCTTGTAGTTTGTTACTAACTAGTTAGCAATTGAACGTGTTTCATTAGTTAGAATTTATGTATAACCTTAGAAGTTGCTAACTGTACCATAGCATTACATTTTCCCAATATCCCGTTAACACGAAACGATGGCTTCTGCGACATGCCTTGCTCAGAAGCTAAAAATTATGGCAGGAAAGTGGATGATATTATGCGAAATAGATGACGTAAACCTGATTTAAGAGGAAGATAAGTCTGTGTGTTCATCAACTGACGCCAGCAGGTCGTAAAACACACTCCGATATTCATATGCGTACACAAAAACAATTTACTCGACTCAACACAAGAACGATTCAGTAATCGCTTTACAAACGTTTCCAAATTGAAAATGTTTTTTGTAACAAATCGGCGGCAAAACGGTACGATTTTGTAATCAATTTCGACTTTGGCGTCGTGAGCTAGAAATTAATGAGGAAATTATTACAAATGGAAGCAACCGTCAGCTGTTGATATCATAAACAGAATTATCCACAGCGGAAGGGAATTCACAGGTCAACGAATTTCTAATTAAGTTGGTCTGGCTGACGTTTGCTGAATAATAAGTTTGGTGCCTATTGCGTCTAGGCCAGACCTCCAGTTTGGCACCGCTTTGTATGGGATTATTAAAATTTATAAAATAATTTTGTTGATATTACATCTAAAATAAAATAAAATAAAAATAAAAAAAGCCTTATATATTACATCTAAAGACATTTAAATAATAGGAATAGACTACCTAAGACAGACTATAGATTACTTTTTAAAACGCAAGGCTGGTATGAGCGAAGTTTTTTATGAGTTTGTTAGAAAATATATTAATGATTGAGAATTTTAAAATTTGAATTCGATTTTCAAGATAACTCTCACCAAAAGAAACCCGGTGCGATTGGGGTCTCTTCTTCATTCTTCCTTTTACTTTTTAACTTGGAAAATTCAGAATTTCACGAATGAGTTAATGAATTACCAACAGGTTTAAATATTTTCGGATGATAGTGATAATCTATAATTACGTTGATTTGGTGAAAAAAAGAGTGCTTTGTGTAAAAAAAAAATACAATCGTTTATTTTCATTACAATGTTGTAATCTGTACTAATATTGTAACGAGAAAAGTTTTATTTATTTAATAAATAAATGTTATAGAGTACAGATACCTTGTTGGTAATTATTAAAAAACACACTAACTGCACAACCGATTTGAATGAGGTTTGGTAAAGACTTAAATGGGACCTTAGGAAAGGACATTGTCTCCTCCTTGATTGGGCTTGGGCCAAGCGGGGCTCATCAGATAGTTTTCTATAAATAAATGTGATATTGCTGTAATAACGCCTACTGGACATGAAAATGCCATGTTTTAAGCATACCTGACAAGCTTAAGCCCGATATTAAAAAAAAAAAAAAAAGAGTATAGTATAGGCTATGTACTATCTCAAGCGTTGTAACATTTGATAAATTGAAGGTGTAGTCTTTGAAACTAGATCTGTCATATTTTTCATCGCGAGTGATATACAAGCTAAGTCAGGGTGGCTATAAAGTATTACTATTTAGAAATGTAAACAACACATTCTTATTTTTAAAAGATTTACATACTGTATTTCATGTAACATGCATTTGTAGCACTTTCCACTAAATGTAGCTGCCCACATACTTTTTTATTTCTTTCTGGAATTACACGCACGACGACCACGCAGACAATTCAAATCTTCAGCTTAAATTACATCCTAAGTGTAATAAATTCATTGTGTAAATAATATTTGTTAAAATTTAAGTTTTTTTTATTACTTATTAAGAACCAATCATTTTAGTACAAGAAACAAGAAATTGTTACTACTTTGGAATCATAAACTATTTTGGAATTATGCATATTCTTGCTAATAAATTTTAAGTTTATCTACACAGAACGTGACGTCATTTATTTTGTTGGTGAAGTAGTCATGGATGCATATTTGATTCGTAATACTGAACTTTCCATTTCACATTTTAGTTTTGGATAGGATATTTCTACTTATTATACAGTAATTTGTCATCAATATCAACATTATATATTTTTTTGTTGGTAATTTTGATATTAATATAATTCAATATTTTGGGCAAGTTAACGGCCAATCATGCAGACTATTTACTCGCATAACAGGCGCGGTAACGAATCCATAGCGAGATTTAGAATTTGGTACAGCGCCATCTATTGAACACGTCAGTAACCATAGCACAATTCGTTGCTATTTTCTTAAATTGATACTAATTTTCAATAATCTTTAGTTTTACATGTTTTGCTATTAGTGCCCGCTCCAAGAATTTGGCGATGGAGCCGCGCATCTTATGCCAGAGGACCAACATGATAGTCAAATTTAGTAACACATGAGACTCTCCCACAACATCAATATTTGTGGTCGTAGTAACTTTGCGGCTCACGAACCAGCCCGCTTGGCCGCCAGATCACGTTCCCAAAAGGGGTGAGGGTGCGAATATACCAAATTCCCGTAATGGCAGTCATCAGAACGTCAGTACGCGGCACCCTTCTGATCACTTAATTATAGCGTTGTAATGATGTTTGTTTTCTTTTAACAAGTGCAATTCTGGCCAGTGTATTTAGAATAAATGTTAATATATTTTGTATTGAGTCAACAATTGCAGATTTCTTTGTATATACTAATACTTTAAATTTGCGGTATAAAGAGTAGTAGCAAATAATAGTCGATAGATAAATATATGATAAATAAATGCACCCAACTGTCACATACTACTCGTATGTATGAACCCACACCAAGGTACAAGTCTTGTATCGTGAGTATTAGAAACTGTGAGAGGCTTTACGGTCTCACAAACACCCAGACTCAAAACAAATATTTATGGATCACACAAACTTTTGTCTCGGTGCGGGGATCAGACCCGCGGCCTCTCGTTTCGCAAGCTGATGTTTAGCTTGTGATTTGCTAGTCAAGTATAATAAGATCTGTAAACTAGAGTAGAGATAAAGAGATTCGCACTATGAAATGAAATGAGTGTCAGCATCGTACATATTATATAATTATGAGATTATTCTTTTTCGAATTTTTCTTGATATCACTTGATCATATTTATTATAAGCATAAATAATAGAGGTAAATTTAAGCTTATAGCATTTTTAAGAAATAAAATCTTGGATGTATTTTGAAAATATAAAAGAATTTTGCCAATACACATATTAATTACTCAGAAAATACATTATTAAGTTACTGAAGAAAATACTGACATCTCGTACAAAATTTTACGAAAGATGTTCCTCAGTGTTTTGGCATTTATCCCAGAAATTTTTCATTGAAGACTTTTATTACATACATTGAGGTTATCTGTATGCGTGTGAGGTGTTTCGAGTCTATTTATTCTGAATAATTAATACATACGACCTATTGAGTACTAAAGTTGCATTAATGTGTACCAATGTAGGTGCGTACTTCAAAGTTGGGTTTATGTTTTGCTTGGTAGTTAGTAGTTGCGAGGAAACTGTAAACAAACCTAATAGTAACTACGTCACGTTAATCACTACGCAAGGAGCATTCTGTATATTATCTGCAGATATATGTATACTGACATATGTGGGTCCTAATATAATATACAGCGTGGAAAAAGACCGCGATCGAAAACTAACACAGGTATTAATTACGGTGATTACAAACATATTAAAAAAAATCCCGACAAAAAATAAAAATTTTGACGTTTGCTTAATCACCACATAAGTAGTATGTTTATCTAATACTTATGGTTGTTAGGAAAATGTATTTTTTTTTATTTTTAGCTGAGATTTTTTTAACGTCAATGTGTTTGTAATCACCGTGGCTATTGCCTATCTTTCGATCACTGTCTTTTTATACCCTATATATTAATGCAGTAGATATTATTATATGTAGGTATTATTATGATTGCAGTATTAGCCTAGACTCGTCACTTCCTCTTTTTGATTATCCATTCGGGCAGTTTTTCTGGGAATTTATATTAGCAACGCGAAGCATAACTGAAAACGGTAAATAACTTGTTCTTTATTTTGTAGGACTGACAAAAAAAACAAAGTAGGGGAAACGAAACTGTAGGAATACGCTGTAGCCTATGCTCTGGGGAATATAGGCGTCAGTCTATGTTTTGTTTGAAATCCTTCTTTTTTGCTATTCGATTAGTGAAATATTGAAATAGAAATATTAACTAATGCCTTTCAACCAAATAAAAGTATCTATAATTTTCTGCGGTTTCTGTTCCAATGAATTCTATAATGATTATGATTTTCAAAGTGTAAGTAAAGTTTATAACTTGACTATGTCTAACGTGAATATGATTTCGAGTAACTATCATTCACTCTAGATTTTGTCAACCTCCGTGCCCCGAGGTCGTTGGTACTAACTCTCGCTTGTTGCTAGTTAAACTTGCCAATGAATTGATCTCAAGTCGCTTATTCTAGTAATCCCACAAATCCACTAGTTTAAGTTATGTTTAAGTTTTTTTTCTAACAAAGTATGATGGAATCATCATCAGCCCATATACTGTCAATGAATTGATCTCAAGTCGCTTATTCTAGTAATCCCACAAATCCACTAGTTTAAGTTATGTTTAAGTTTTTTTTTCTAACAAAGTATGATGGAATCATCATCAGCCCATATACTGTCTGCCAAATAATAAAAACTAAACATTTACCCACCTATAAAGCTAAAAAATGCATCGAATCTTGGTTGAAAAACCTTAATTATATCGAAAGCGAACACATAATAAGTTCGGTCATCTAATTCTCCACTAACACAACACAAGCACACACACACACACACTCACACACACACACACACACACACACACACACACACACACTAGTACTAAACATAGATTAGTCATTTTGTTGTAAATATTATATTCACTCTTCATCTCAAATAATGTTAGTTCCTTTATTTTTTATCTTTTTGTTTTGTTTTGCTCAAGTTTATTTCATTTATTTTGTTCTTGTTGTATTATTAAGACAGTTCTATATCATGTTTCTCATTTGTACCTGCTTGCGATTTTGGGTCGGAAATGAAATGTATGTAACGTATCCGCACTATTTTACTGTCTCTGCGATACAAGCCACGCTTAGTGCAGAGACCGTAGTATAACCTAATATGTATGTAAATATGTACCTGTACAAATAAATAAATAAATAAATAAATAAATATACGTCCCACTGCTGGGAACGGGCCTTCTCTACAACTGAGAGGGTTTAGGCCTTATTACGGGTTGGCGGACTAACACCTAAGAAATTCCTAAGAACTTTTAGGTGTGCAGGTTACCTCACGATGTTTTCATCGTTTAAGCAAGTGATAATTCATTGTTAATACACACATAACTTCGAAAAGTCAGAGGTGTATGCCTTGGGCTTAAACCCACGACCACCGAGATTCCCGACCGCGCGCCTAAACCTCGAGGCCATCACTGCTTGTGATGATCAAGTATGATTGAATAAAGCTTCATATTTTGAATTTTTAACGTAACAAATACATACATACATAAACTCACGCCTGTATTCCCCGAAGGGTTAGACAGAGGTGCATTTCTGCACCCACATTTCGCCAGGTATGTATCAGTCCCACGTAACAAGGGGCGAGCCTATTGCCGTTTTTCGGGCAAAATTCCAGACTCCGTGCTGTTACTGAGAATTTCCTAATGGAAACACCCAATTACACTCTGCCCGACCCGGGAATCGAACCCAGGACCTCTATGTCGCACGGCACATACTTGTACCGCGAGACCACGACGCAGTCGAGGCAGGCACGTAACAAATATTCGTTTTGGTTTTCAATTAACAAAGAAATTTTTCAAGTTTATAGTGTCAACCCTTGTCATACGTAAAATATATTGTATATTCTGTGCAAACGCAGTCCATCGCTTGGATAAATATTTGAACTTCATCAATAATTTATGTAGGGGTGTAATAAATCTAGTAATATGGTGCGATACTGTTATTAATCTGTTCGCACAGAGCCCTCGAAGGTGCTTGATGGATCACCCATGGCGACTCCAATCATGATCAATCATTCGTGTAGATACCCCGACTAAACACTAAATAAATGATCGCGCTTAGTTATTACACTCATGTCTTTGATCAGCTCGATTTATTGACCGTAAATTGATTGAAATATTTGCTTTGATTAAACTGGTCACAAACTCAGATTCTTTACAACGACATCGAAAATCTTAACACGTAAGAGTTGGGACAAATATTTGTTCCAATATTCAAATCAATTTTGTAATTCAAGTCAGAATTATTGTGAATATGTTTATGAGGAATTTTGGTATGCAGATTATGGTCTGATACTTGGCCATTACTTTTTGCTTGCCTTATATCGAATTCAATTGCAGCACTAATGGTGGCGTTAGTTTGCACCATGCCATTTTAAACTATATATTTTAATTAGTGATATGATTGCAACTATAAAGAGAACATACTAAGTACAGTCAGAACTATTCAATAAGCAATTGGCATGCTTAACAGGGTCAGTTTTGCTTGACGAGCCGTCGATATATTGGGCACGATTCGCGCATTGACCCTGCTCGCCAAATGGGCGCACAGGAGGTACTCGTATGAGCGTGGTTATAAATTTTACGATTTCTGGAACTCCGTGACGACGTTCGATCAGGGTAATGTTTATTTGAATAACATTCGACTCCGTCGCAGTCGTTTACGAGGCCAGGCCCCGTAATATATTTTCATTATGTTCCATTTATTCGTGGGTTGCCGATATTGACTCTTTATATGCTTACCTTCAAATGTTAACAACGTATTCCGTCGAGCTCGTATCAGAATGTACGGCCATTTCATTATATTTACATAATGTTTTTCGAACTCGCTGTAATGCCTACATGTGAGTTTCATTGTAATGCCGATGAGAATTTGAAATAATTCCATTCAGCTGCTGACGTTGTTCAGACTGCTCAATTTAATATGCAATTTATATTTGTAGATGTAGGAGTATGCTTAGATGGTTACGTAAACCTCGTTCCGTGATAATGTTTTCTGGAGAAACGTAATAGGCGGCTAGCCGACCACTACGATTGTCAATTCTATTTACACCTGCAGTTTGTAAGACGATAAAGGCGGTTCCAAACACCGACCACAGCCTTAAGCCTGTCACTTGAATAGCTAACAAACAACGTTCTTAGTAATATGGCTGTGTTCAATTTAACTATCACTACTCCATTAATGTTATTTATTTACTTTATAATATATTCTTAAGGCCGTCAACCCGCACTAGGCCATCGTGGTGGACTAAGGCCTAAAACCCTCTCAGATGAAGAGGAGGCCCGTGTCCAGCAGTGGTACGTATATGGGCTGATTATAATGATAATATTCTTAAGTAGATATACCTAACTAAATTTGATGATAAAATGTTTATTTTGGGATTATTACATAGAAATTTCGACATACAAACTTACTTAGTGCGTCTTTATGCTCGACGAGGTAGGCAGAGTTGGCATTATATATCTACATCTCGCCAGCTTCTAAGTCCTTCGTTTTTGTATTGCCGCTCACCAGAAACATTAAAGTGACGAAACACTAATTAGTGTTTTAAACCACTCGAGATTTGAACCAGGATCCTCTCAATCGTAGGCAACGATTGTTGCGAGAGGATCAACGTGGCAAGCCGTGGCAACCTTAGCATGTATTTTATTACAAAAATAATTGTAATTTTAAGCACCTACCAATTTTTGTTTTTCAGGTTAAAGGCCATCCATCAAATGCCGTATGTATGGCATGGCTTTATTATTTACTTAATTTATGGCATAGATGTTATACGGAATGTAATTTGCATGTCGAGGCAAGTCAATGGCTTCTTTTCGCACCTCGGTTTACTGTAATAGGGGAATTATTTCGTTCCACTTGACTTACTTAGGGCCTGGCCTCCCACGCAATACTTACATTTACAATATTAATATATTCATGTGTAAATTAGAAAAATCTCGCAAGTACCTTGAAGTATAGGCACATTGAACTCTTAAGGAAAAATCGTGTTGCTGAATGAAATTCAATGGCTACCATACCATTTCAACATGTTTTGTATTATCTAAAGAAAATCATACATAAATACAAAGATAACCTCACGTCTTTATTCCCCGAAGGGATAGGCAGAGGTGCCTACATTTCACCAGGTATGTATTAGTTTTACGTAATAGAGGGCGAGCCTATTGCCGTTTTTCGGGCACATTTCCAGTATCTGTGCTGCTACTGAGAAGTCATGATAGTCATCGTGTGATTTTAACAATCTTACTTGACAAGATGGAAAAATCCTTAATGTAAAACCGTGGCAGAGCAAAGCCATTAATATCGTGGACAGGTCAAAAACCTTCGAAGCAAATCTCGTACTTTTTCAAACTAAATCGTCCATTAATTTCTACTAGGCCGATTTGTGTACAATCAGACACTGCATTTTAATGTGGACGAGTTTAATGGCCGGATTAAGGTTCGTATTTTACTCGTTTTGGAATAAGAACTAAAATCATACCTTATTATCCACATTATTCTGAAAAAAAAAAAAAAAAACATGTGTAGAACTGTCAAATTATTTAATTATCTACATTATCTAACCGAACCGAAAATTATTTTGAAGGATTCCTTTTTTCTGTTGCTTACCCATGTCTTTTTTACTCAGTGAAAATATAATACAAATCAAAGGATAACACAAATAAAATAACACTCTAAATTATCATTCACCACACACAGCTTTTTACTAAAATTTAAACGGTCAATATTGGTTTAATCTATATTTGGTTGCGTGATTTAGTCAAATGTTAGGACACCGTTTAAACGCGTTTCCAATTCAGATGAATTTGCGCCATTATTTTGATAGATTGCATTGTAAATATGGAATTGATTAATTCAAAGCAATGAATGGATATTTATAAACTATTAATTTTTAATAAATATCATTAACGTTATTTTTATAGATTTATGACGTTTATGCTATAGTTTTAGTATTTTTTTATCTCTTAAAGTGAAAAAATCTTAATAACCACGCTATGACACAGAAGCACTGCATCAAGGATAGTAAGAACTTGGAAATATTCGCAGATGTAAAAAATAGACTAGAAAAAATATGTTGGGTTAACTCAAATTACATAATATATAATTCTGAGAACGTTTATTGCTACGACATTCCACACTCACAATTCGTGTATGATAGCTTACGATATTTCGCATATTCAATTTTGATAGAGACCTTAAGTTTGATCATGTAAGCATGATCACTGCAATTGGTACATGTCGGGCTGACAGGTTGGATACATAGACATTCCTTTTTAAGCTACCTTCCTCTACAATTAAAACCTTCCTTCTCGGCAAAAATACCTTAGTGTAACAGAAATAGGTAATCATTCAAAGGTAGAAACAAAAAAAACAAAAAAAACAACAGACAGACAGATGCCTCGTTAAGTTAATTAAAATCATTACATTGATCATAGTTAAAACAAAAGCCGTGCATGTACTGCACGCAAGATTTGAATATACGCGACAGCTTATCTTGTTAATAACTGTAATAAAAATAAATATTCATTCACGTGTGAAGTATTATCGCATGATAAATATACGTTGACGTTTGGTGGGCGCCACGCACGACTTTGAAAGTTCAGTGAGAGCGTTGTCCCATGTGGTTACGCAAATTAATGTCCATATCTATTATGGTTTCGGCGCTGTATTGATCTCGAGGACATCGAAGGGTACGCAAGGGGAGACAAGCGATACGTTAGTGCTGGCACGGAGTTTGTCAACTGAAACGGGACCTAATTTCATATAAGCAATTGAATTTTTAAGGTCATTAAAAAATGGCGACGGTAAATACTGGTTTTTAGTGACATTTAACGTAAAAAGCATAATTTAGGTTGTTTTTTTTAATTGACATCGATATAATTAATAGTATAAGTGGTAGACATGTTATCCTCTACTGTGTTTACTTTGCCTATACTAACTATGGACAGGGGGGTTTCTAGGAGGATACAAGGTTTGCATGGATTGTGAATTCACTCAAATCACAAAATTGCTGCCCAAACTCTTACTTAATAAAATCTTTTCCACTCTTTATTGTTAAGTACCTAACTGATACTACTAAAATACTTTGGTAGAGTTTATTTTGATTTTGTCAACTTTTTGTTAGAATGTAGTGTAGTCACAAAATGAATACTATAATCAAGCAAAAAACAAATAATTCAAATGGTAAAGGTTTTTAAAGGTAAGGGAGATATCTTCGTCATTACCAAACCATTTGATTAGTAAGTGGCGAGAACCACATGCGAGTACAGTGGTTCTTGTAAGTTTTTGGTGGAAAGCCAACTTTCCACAGGCGGCGCTCCCCTTTACTTAACGAACAGGTTTAGTAATGCAAGTTGCCAATAATTTTAAGGTTACTAACCTAATAAAAGTACTTTTTTTCTTCATCTTATTTTTCATTTTTAAAATGTTTTTTTTTTCTGTTTTTTTTTCATTGTGGCAGGATTTTTCTCGCTATTAAAAAAAAAAGTAATATTTAATCTATATGCTTTCATGTTGTAATTTCTGAATCAACTTCGATGATAATTTAAAGTACATACATAAATGCGCAATCACGCAAGGGGTAGACAGCAAGCCTATTATCGCCTACATGACAATTAGTATTATACCTATAACCTTATTTTCTTATAAGAACAATTCAAGTCTCATTATTGTAGTAAATTTGAGCCCCAAACTAGTCTTCTCATTACACGTTCGTAATATAGGTGTATTAACATTTTAGTCGTGCATAATTATAAGCAATGAGTTTCGGTTGAGCACACGCTGTGACATAATATTGCATTCTCTAAGTAGATTATATGCGTTGTATATTTTATGGTACCAGCTTTAAACTAACATGTTCAGTGTAAGTTCAGTTTAGAATTGTTGTTAGGGATTTATCCAGTAATTATGACGTATTATGCAAAATTTATGAGGGTAGACGGGAGTAATGGCAAGCGAATCGTTGATGTAGACGTAATTATGTTGTTTGTAAAAACACGAGTAATAGATTCTGGAGAAATTTAGTATAGAAAGAGATGGGATTCAGATAAAATAATTATCATACACGTACCCAAGATCCAAAGATCAAAAGTAGACGGTCGAGAATCTCGGAGATCGCGGGTTTTAACCCCAGGCACACAACACCTATGACTTTTCGAAGTTATGTGTGTATCACAATATATTATCACTTAATTTAACGGTGAAGGAAAACATCGTGAGGAAACCTGCAAACTTAAAAAATTCTTAGAGATTTCAGTGGGACGTATATGGGCTGATGATGATGATGATAACTATAGTATAGTAGGTATATAGTAGTATAGTATGATAACTATAATAGAAGTCACTGGGTTTAGTCAGATTCGGTAATGTTTTTTTAGTGTCTAGTGTATAATTTACCGATATTGTATATTATGCTGTAAGCTTGTATTGTACATATTTCAATAAATAAGCAAGGGCTTAAGGCATAATATGTCAAGACATAATGGTCTTGTACTTGGACTTGTACTAGGTAATAATAATGTCATTATTATCATCATTATCAGCCCATATACGTCCTACTGCTGGGCACGGGCCTCCTCTACAACTGAGGGGGTTTAGGCCTTAGTCCACCACGCTGGCCTAGTGCGGGTTGGCGGACTACACACCTAAGAAATTCCTAAGAACTTTAATTAGGTGTGCCGGTTTCATCACGATGTTTTCCTTCACCGTTAAAGCAAGTGATAATTCATTGTGAATACACACATAACTTTGAAAAGTCATAGGTGTGTGCCTGGGGTTTGAACCTGCGACCGCCTAAATTCTCGACCACGCGCCTAAACCTCGAGGCCATCACTGCTTTATTATAAAATTAATAATAATGTATCGCCATTTAAATTTTGATTTTAGGTAGGTTCATTTCATTTTATATATTTTAATAAAATGAAATAAAAATAATTAAGTGACATATTTTTAAGTTTTGATTAAATTGAACATGATTGACAATATTATATTGTATGGTGATGTATAAACAGAAAAAAATACTGTTCAAAATACTAAACTATTGAAAAAGATTATATTCTTTTTCTTTTCATTTTTCATCGAGAAATTTGGTAATTTCTCTGTAGAAAATATAATTAAGCTGAACTCTCAACTTCGCACGGGATTTTGCTTGTTATTATGATTAAATTGTGTATCAACACCGTGCGATTTGCGTGTATAATGGGCCGCTACTCCGAGCAGAATTCACTCGAGCGTACACGGTTCATATGTCACGAGCTATCAATCAAACGAACGCCCGTCACTTAAGGGCGGCTTTTAAAGCCATTCGTGGCTTGCGGCTGCCTTAGAAAAACGTAATTATAAAAGGTATTAGGTGTGAAATGTCTTTATATTTAGTTCGTGATGGATGTAGCTACGCGTCCTTATTTATTTATACTTCACGTTGCATAATGTTTATTTATTATAATATTATCTTTGTGATTATGGTTTACATTATGTGCGTAATGGTTAAGTTCTTACCATAGTTTCAAAAAGATATACAATATTTAAACGATGGAAAATTATTATATTTATTTTGGTGATACAGAGGTTATAGCCGAGCTAGTACTGTTTATTGGGATAACTAGAGGCGTACTGGATTATCCGAAAAAAATCGATTTGGTCTATCCTACATATTTTTGTGACTTTTAAAACAACATTAATTGTCGATAGAAAACAATAGAGTTCAACTTAATAAACATAAGAATAGAAGCCTGGTGTTCTACATAAAGGCATACGAGTATGTATAATATAAGAGCCAATAAAGATAAAAGAAGACGTTAGTGATTTTTTAAATCAGCTGCTGTGTTTTATAAATCAGCTGGTAATGCCATAAATAAACTACTGTTATATAGTCAATAATCATTATCTGATGTCATAAAAGTACTAACTCAATACTTATATGAATTGGGTACTTAAGCAGCGCGCTATCGCTTTAGGCGCGAGCACAATTTTTCTTAATGAAAGTGATAGAAGAAAAAGAATATGACCGCACTGAATCATGAGCCATCACCTCTCAAGACAAATGCCGTGCATTTCTCCTGGGGGAGATAAGCGGGCCGCTTTCGACGTTTATGTTAGATGCTATACGCAGACGAATGAAACTTTTACAGTAAATGCGAACGTAGTAACTGAGGTTACTTTTAAAATTTCAAAAGCGAAGTGCGAGGCAACTTTATCTGGAATGCTTGAGTGAAAGACAAGGGTCTTTTGTAACCAGTCCTGACTGATCGAACGATTTGGAAAGCGAGGGAAGAGAAGGGAATATGACTGCAAGTGTTTTGCAATGTATGTGTTAGATATATTGCAGTGTTGAGAATTGCGAAGCGTGAAGAAGCATTTGTGCGGGCCGGCATGATTGTGTCGACCAGCGGGTGACCAAATCGTTTCTCGCTGGTCGGTATTATTTTTTTGGACTCCACTGTGCTTACCATCAGGTACAGTGGAGTCACTTTGCCATGCCAGAATAAAAAATAAAAAAAAACTGCAGGCTAGCCATATTCGCAAATGACGACTAAGGCTCATCGGGGACTATGAGCGTTTTATAAGACCAGCATTCTTTGGTGATTTCTAATTTATTGTTAGCCATTATATGATTTTAAATATCAAAAACCATAGGTACGCATATTACTGTTGTTTAAAATAATAATAAATGTTAAAGAAATACATTAGTCTTAAAATACATTCATGTTTACTGTCATATTTAATTGAGGTGTTTGTCTCTTTAAAATAAAATACTTTAAGTGCACTTCAAATATACAACAACTCTTATCTCGTGAATATCTTAACAAGCAAATAAATAATATAAAAGTACGCCCTCAAACATTAAATTTAATAATAAATTACATTAAAATATATGTTTTTCAACTGCGGCTCACTTGAAAACCCGCTCAGCGTCCCGTGTTACATCCGTCACGGCAGCTTGGCTGAAAGATAAATGCAGTCATCATTATCTGTTCACCACACGTGCGAACGACGATTAAAACTGTCCTTTTACCATTCCAAACACTTAAAACAACATTGTGTCGCAAGAAATTACTCTCGAAATCTGTTTCTCCTCTGCTTTAGCACCGAGTCATTAAAAATGGATCTAATGTTATTTGCTACGACTTTTACACATGTGCTACGAGCTTGCTACATGTCCGCTACGATTACTCCATTGCGCTACGTAAGTACTACGGATCTCGTAATTTTTGCTAGTTTTGAATTGACTTGTTTTCTTGTATGTACATATATTTCAACTTACTATTTATTTGTTATTTCTACCCCGACTTTGTTTGAGTAGACTCTCTTGGATCTGTTGAACTGTCGAAACATGGGTGCAGAAATGCATCTCTGCCTACCGCTTCTGAGACTATGGCGTGGTTATGTGGATATATTGATTCATACCCTATTCTATGCCACCAGTCGTAGTAAATATCATTGAGGTTTACCGTTATCATGGTAAACGGCAAGACCCCGTGGCCCATTTGCATAATATCTCACCTACCTCCGACCAAAATTTGTAATTCAATTTAGCCGCGCCAGCGAGCGTAGCTTATCAAGATTACGGACATTTGTCTTTCATTACAAAGTGATTTGCGGTAAAAAGTGCTGCCGTCTCTGTTCTTCTTAATGCGTCTAATTGGGGAGAATAGTATCGTTTATGGAATAATTGAATATCACAATTTCGGTAAATAGCTGTGAATAAAAATGTCTTTGTAACAGATTACATCGATTTATACAGAGTATAAATGTGTTTTTATTGTAAAAAAAAACATTTTGTTTTATACGTTATTAACATGTTTTCTTCTGAATATCGTTGAAGCGTTCACAAATATGAAACTCACACACATTAACTCCTAGGAGTCTGAGAGATCTGGAATAATGTCTGTAAGCAATAAACATATTAACCTTTCTAGCTACGAAAACAAAATTGTTAAATTCGAACCCAACTCACGCAATACCATTGTAATAAATACGCTCTCTACATTTAGAGTTACTAAGATTAGAAAAAAAAAAAAAAACGAACAATACACTCCGTAAATTGTTTGCGAAGAAGGCGGTTTTTATGTAAATAAGCTATAGTTATATATTGCATATTTAATTTCATTGTTTTGTTTTTATAACTTAATTATGACAAAAATTAAGTCACAATTTGTTTTAATTATGAACGTGTTTGTTAAACACAATTAACAAATACAAACTTTGTGTTTCTTCAAACACCAACTGGTCACGTAAGTGGAATAATTTAGCATTATAGTTCGCACTGGGCGCTAGGCGTAATAATGTGGAACTCAGTCCTAATTAACACTGGGCTAACTTCACGCGTGACCCGACCTTCCTCCGAATAGCCCATTCACTAAGTGGAAATAGGGCTTTTAAAGTAACAAAACACTATACTTACATAAAATATTTGCGGGGCAAAAATGTGCCGAAGATTTAATGCACAGCGCGAATTTAAATGTAAGAGAATTTTCCGATGTGTTATTTCGGGCGTTGTTTTTTTAACTCAGCTTGTTTGTGTGAATTTTATTTTTATGTCTTGTTAGTGGTTTTTTATGTTTGTAAATGGAGATTTTTCGGTGAATATGTGATTACATCAGTTAAAGATTTTTATTTTTATTGTGGTTTGTGAGCAAAATTATAGAAATATTAATGCATTTTGAAGACTTTTAAGTATCATCGCTACATAACCCAGAATTACTATAAAAGTTTTTGGGAATTTTAAAACATGCGTATAAATTATCAAAAATATATTTTTATGTTTTACTTATTTATCCGGATGCGTTCCGTGTCTTATATTCAAATAAAACAATCAATCATAGCCGTAGTAGTGTTTTGTTTAGTACCGAGCAAATGACAAAAATTAATAAATAAGGGAGGATATATTCTTACACACCACCGTGAAAAATAAGTGTACACTTTGGCGTTGCCAGAATGACATCTTAATCTCTTTATAAAATATTTTTGAAGAGAATTTAACAAATAATTTTTAACACAGGTTGGTAATGGAGAATGTAATGCTTATTTTAAGCCACACCCAGACGACGTTCATTGTGTAGACCAACCAACTTTTGTAAATACTTTTTTTCAGTTTTGATCGAGATTCATATAAAGTTTGTTTTTATTCCTTCAATTTTCTTTTACCCACACGGCGGCTCATGAATATTTAAATATCGCTGCATGTATTTTGCCGTCGAAAAAACTTTTAATGTGAGCATTTGTACCAATCCCGTTTGAAACTTCAACAATATGCGTTTAAAAGACTAATTAAAACTGACTGCGCGAGCCACGCTCGGACGGGATGTTTCGTTGAAAAGTTTGAAAAATAATAAGCTTATTGTTGGGTGCTTTTTCATAATTTTTGTTATTAAGTATATTAAACTATTGAATAGAAAGAGAATTATGTCTAAGTAGCAGCTCGGCGTGTCTTTGGCCAGTATTAAAAATAATATAATCTACATCATCCTACGTTACAAAATTTCACCAACTTAAAGTTGTATTCTCGTGAGAAAAGTAGTCTTAATTCCAGAAATCTTTATTTAAGTTGTATGAGCAGGTCAGTCGAAACTTAAAAGCTAGACGAACGGAGAATCTACTTACTTTAGTATTAGATTGAATAAAAAAATTATAATCTATGTTTAGACTAATAAAATTATATAATCAGTCTAAGTTAAGCATTTTTTGACTACTTGAATATAGTATTATATAAAAATGGAACTGCATTAACTCCGAGAGAGTTTTATACGAAGGAGTGAAAATAAAAATCTTTAATAAAATAACGGTTTTTTTTAACAGGAAAGAGATTTCCACACGCAATTAATAGCTCATTCTTCACTGTCGAAGTCAACTTAAACCTTTTAGGCGAGTTATTCGCGCTCAACATTGAAACAAATTTTCACCGCATGAAATATTGCCTCGTTTTTTGAAGAGAAATAGCGAATTTGAGTGTACGAAGATTTAGCTATTTCAGCTATATTTTGTTCTAGTATTTTTATAAAAAAGATGGCGGTTTCTGTAGGTCACTTTGGAAAAGTAGGGAAAAGGTAGTACTTATCTCGCTGTTGATTATGGATTTATTAAAAATAATCCTTTAGAAACCTAAAGTTTACCCGTATTAAGATGAGACTTTTGCCGAAGTCTCTTTTATCTCTGTACCAAAATTCATGACAATAAGTAAAAAATTAACATGACAACACGGCGTCGTTGTTGATACAAATGTCTACCTGCAGAGAATATATTAATAATTAGTTCGTTATATTGTTTCTTTTTTATAGCATAATTTTATAATTATGATACAGAGGTGGTATCGTTACATTTGACTAAACCTCTTCTTTAGGATACTTTTTGGTTTGGAAAATATCTCGGGCATATTACTAGTTCTTCCTAAAAATATTTCAAGACAATTGAAGTATTGAAACAATACAGTGTTCATGCAAATCTCAACGGAAAATCGATTTTGAAATTCATTTGTATAGGTAGCGAAATTTTACAACGGAGTATTGAAAAAACCGCGCACACAAAGTCAGTTGTCAGTTAAAATTAATAGATGCAAAGTCGCGGATAGCGTTTGTACCTCCATAAATATGGCGGAATGTATTTTTCATGTTAATTTTTAGCGCGAAACATTTTTTTAGCATGGGTATACAATATACGTATGCATATACCGTGTACCGGCGTAAAGTTTATATGTACAGAATGACAGCATACTTGTACTGTTGGGATTATGTCTTTATTAATAGTACGATTTGATCCACGACTTAAAAACGGTGACGAAAAGTAGATGGGTGCGGGCTGCTTAACACCACGACCGCGTGCCTAAATCTCGACATCACGACAGTCTAGTACTAATAAACATTTAAATTACTGACGTGTTTTCCTAAATGAAACTATTTATATTGGTATTGAATTTTGCTTATTTTCTTGTCATATAATGTATCTTAAAATACCAATGCGAATTTTGTACAAAACCGGGAGCTAAATAGTCGAATCTGCCTCAATAAGCTATGACTGGCAACAATAACAATTACATATGGTTAATATCTATGTATTATGTCCATACTTAAAACCATTCCGAAGTCTAATCATGTCAGTTCAAATAGAAAGTAATAAGCAGAAAGGTTTTCGAGTTGAGACTACTTATAGGCATAAGAAGCCTTGGTCGTTCATCAATAAGGTATACCCATGATCTTATGTCACCAGATCCAGGCCGCTTCTAATACATACCTACCTACGGAAAAATGGTATTTAATGAAGCATTTATTGTTTCTAAAAAGTTGCCTTTACAAATATAAACGTACTTTTCAAAGCCAACAAGTCCAAACTATTCAAACGCATTTTGTGGGTATATTTCAAAGCTGCAACATATTGCACAGTGTATTTATGGTAGTCCAATTAGGCGATATTTCATTAAACTGCATCACAATTTAGTTATGTATAATTGGAAATGCGTTTTGCGTGTTAATACAAGGGCGATTGGTTAGAAACCACCCGCCACAGAGGGCGTTTATTTCCAAAATCCGCACCGAGGCAATAAAGTGGTAGGCAATAAATAACTGATACATAGCATGGAAGTGGACGGTGCAGTCGCCACGCCCGGCAATCGATACGATCAATACTAAACAAATTTTCCTGAACAGGCTATTATTAATGAAGCTTGCAGATATTTCGGCAAATAGATTGTGGAAAATTAAATTTGTACATCGCATGTAAAAAAAAAACCTTAGATTCGCATCTAAGGTTGTTTTTTTGATTACATAAATGGCTTTTTTATATTGAAATAAACAATTTTTTTTCTGAAGTATTAGTATTGTCAATCTGCTGATAACATCTTTATTAAAGTTATCGAAGCCGTGGGCAAAAAATATTTTGTTATAACAAGGTTATGCTCAATATGCTTGAGGGCATTTCGGAATAAGGCCAAAGATAGTTTTAACACAAAGAGAGAACACTCGTTACGTCATGTTGTTTACCTAAAAAAATCTATAAACTAGGTAACTGTCTGTATATCTAATTTACGCCAAATCCGTTTTGCTATATTTACGTTATTATCACACTTACGCCTGTATGCAGCGTGTTAATTATCTCACGATATAGGGAGTGACCCGATTGCCGATTTTAAGATAGATATATTTAAAATCTCATCACATCTATAAATAATACGTTGCTAATGAGAATTTCATACTGGAAAAATCTAGTAACACTTTAACTGGACTCGTGAATCGAATACGAACCTCTAGATCGCACGGTACTCATACGACCACGGGAGAGTCTTATTTTACGTAAACTATACTAATTATTATTAAAAGACTATTCCAGATAATTCCGTCTAAAGGGATCTAGATAACAACGTTGATAAGCTATTTCTCCGTCGCCAGATGACAAATGCCTGGCTCGGAGCAAAAAGTGGCCTAAATGTCGCGCTAGACGTTCTTATGCGAAAGACAATTTGCAAAAGCAAAAACCTTTGAGAACTCAATACTTATCCGACATAGAAAACCTACGAGCGGAATTATGGATATCAAAGAGTTCTTTAATGTAAATATAACTCTTATTATAGAGTTTATTTATTTGAGTTTACTTAGCTTTGAGAAGTCATTCAAGAATTATTTATTAAATATTCAAAAACAATAATACTTTCTAATTACTTTTATGTTATCATTGAATGGCCGTCTTGGATACTAAAAAGTTGACTTAAAACATTCGGATCGTAATGCACAATTATTATTGTGGTTCTGATATCGATTGCTTTAGTTATTAATTATTTTTTTAATGATTAGTGATAAATTGTTTTCTTATCATATTATTACAATAATGAGTTTTCTTTTTAACTTTTCTTCTCCAATTGTTACTCTGGCTGAACGTCCATACGTCGCTTGGGCCTCCCTTTGAAAATCAGGGTTGCAATATCGTTCACGCGTTACTGCAGCATGTAGCTGAATATGCATTTGCTGGTGCAATTCAATATGTTTATTGCTTTTTTCTGTTGTCCTTTTTATTGTAGTATTAAATTTTTAAATCGTGTTTCTTTCTTTCTTTATTATAAATACAATAGCAACTCTGTCTGTCTGTCTGAGTTCAATCACTGAACTAATTCGAATAATATTATGAATGGAGATAGAAAGGATATTGGGAAAAGATAAGCTATACAATTTTATAAAAAATGCCCTGTGGTATCGCGGCACAAAAATGTGGCGTGTGATCTAGAGGTCCCGGGTTCGATGCCCGAGTCGGGCAAAGAGTTGTTGGGTTTATCCACCAGGAAATTCTCAGCAGCAGCATGGAGTTTAGAAATATGCCAAAAAAAAACAGCAACAGGCTCGCCGCCTGTGACGTGGGACTGATACATACCTAGCGAAATATGGGTGTAGAAATGCACCTCTACCTATCCCTTCGGGGAATACGGGCGTAAGCTTATGTATGTGTGTTTTATCAAATTGCATCCACGCGAGAGTGGACTCCACCGTTGTTAAGAAAAATTGTATTCTCCAGCTAAAGACCATAAGTAAAAATACCCACAACTCTCACTTAAATCGGAATTATATTGAAAGTTTCGCATGTTGTTTAGGTAAATATCACATCATTAAATTGAAGCACGTCTAAGAGTTCCATTGTTATATTCCATTGTTATATCTAGAAAGCCATTGAGAAGGATTGGGAACAGGAAAGCAATGTAAGGATAATGTATGTTTCATACAAATAATATCAAAATGTACGCCTTTTGCATGTCAGTTATGTTGTGCTTCGAGGGTTGGTAACAAATTAAGGGTGAGAAGTATTTTTATGAGGTAACCTTGTTCATTTGTTACCATTGCTTTATTTTAAATTGTTTTTTACATGAACAAAAGGTCTACTGATGGGCATATTAATCTCGTAAGAGGATTCCCATTATTAAATTTCAGCTTCATAATATTACAGCCTTGGCCAAAAGTATCAGACATGAACAAAACACGTGCAACTCATAAAATATGAAAACAAATACTAATCTGTTTAAGCGGCAATATGAAAAGTTAGTTTTAAAGATGAGATAGAGTGTTTTAAGGCTATAATAATAATTTATTTATTAATTCAACACACACAGTCATTACTAATTCATTTATTTATTTATTCATATTAATAATTCATTTATTTAAGATAACATAGATCCACAATGTGTTAGTAACCGGTTCTTAATAACTACGTTAGTACATAATTGGCAGGGGATTTTAATAACTTAACTAAGTGCAAAACAAGCGGACAATTTACACTCTCAACAACTGCTCGTATAATTTTGTTTGGACTGCCCCGCATCCGGTCCAACAAAGATGCTGCTTTTTTCCTAATGACAGCATCAAAACTATCTACATGCGCCTGCACAAACATTGTGGACGCACAAACACCTGGTATATATAAAACACCTGGTCCATTAAACATGGTTTATACTTATACATATATTGCTTCTTAGTCGTGTTTTAACTTTTATAGAGTTAAGAAGCTGGTGTGTGAAATTTTATTGTGAAAAAGAAACAGTCAAACTAAATGCCAACAACGAATACGAACAAGTTAAAATTCAGATTCTGCACGAATAAGGCAAGACCCGGGTAGAGATTGCCCAACTATTAAAATGTTTACGGTGAGTAGTGCAATCTGCTAATAAAAGATATGCTGAAATTGGATCTTACATCCCAAACAAAATGAGAATACTCGTGACGACTGATCGCCAGGACAGAAAATTTATTCGAGAGTCTCTGAACGATCGCAAAAAAAACTTCTTTTGAGCTCGCTGCAACTTTATCGGAGGAGGTTAGAAGGCCGATTAGTTCTCGAACGGCAAGAAGAAGAATCACTGAAGCGGGCCTAAAAGGCTGCAAAGCCATGGCTCTCCGATAAAAACAAAAATAACCCCTTACAATGGGCTCTGAGACACCAACATTTTTCTGAAAAAGATTTTTCCTATGTGATGTGGTCCGACGAATCCAAGTTTGAAGTAAGTTATACAAATATGTTTGTATGTGTAATCTGTACTAATATTATAAAGTAACTTTTTTTTACCTATCTGTTTCACTTTCACACCTAAATATAATAGATATTAACGCAAAATTCAGTCGAAATATGAATGTACAATTAAATTTCCTGCAAGTAATCCTAATCCCAAGTAATACATAATGTAAGTTTCTTACGATTAAGTAGGTCAATCAAAATCGTTAAACCGATTTTGATGAATTTTGGTATAAAGTTACAGTAAAGTGAATAGTCTACTTTTTTAATCCGCGAAAATGTTGAGTTCCTGAGTGGCAATTAAAAAACGAACAAGTACTTCGATATTTTTTATTACTGATATTTTTCGTTTATCTCTAAACCCGTGGAATTTTAATACACACAGAATGATCATAGGTTCTACTCTGGGTAGTAAAAATATTTAGAGAAATAGAAGGAAGGATATACGAATCTTAACATTAGAATAGTATATAAATATAAAATAAACAAACTCGGAAAAAATAATCAATTTTTATGATTGCGCGAATGTTGTTTACATAAAAGTATGATATAATTAATCAAAATCCCTAACAGGATTTTCTGGACGATGCAAAACTTTTCCCTTTGTCGAGGCGAAAGTAATTTAACTTTATAAAGGCACTATTTGCTGAACTTGTCTGTTTTTCCGAACCACTAATGAAACATTTATTTTTCTCCCGCCAACTTTCACAAGCCTTATATCATTACTAACTATTGGAAAAAAGTTTTTGAATAATAGCTTATGAGTATTCTTTTGAGGTAGGCACACATGCGTCTACATGGCTATTTAAACGAAGCTATGAAAAATCTTGAAAGACTAAAATATTATTTTTGTTTATTTACATACGAGTAATCTTTCGGTCCTTGTACACAAAAAACGGAGGTACTTACCTACGCATCTGGCAGAATTGTAATGAGAAGTAAAACTTGAAATAGTATCCAGATTGGGTTATTCGCATTGCGGTATAAGCTTGTGGCGTACGACCGAAAGGTCCCGGATTCCTGGATCATGGAAATGGAAAAAATATAACAAACTAATATGGAAAATAATTTAACAATCTAATTCTAATACTTAAGAGAAAAAAAAAATTGGCAACTTGAAGTAACCCGACCAAATCCTGTCAGTTGTAGCGGAGGCCCGTGCCCGTGGACGTATATGGGCTGATGATGATGACTTGATATAAAATGTAAATGAACTAAAAGAAGGCTTTGTTATATTTAATACGATATAGTAAAAAATACTGCTGCCGACCCAAACTGGGGCGTTCCTAGTGTTAATCTTATTCTATATATAATCATAATACAGTAACATTGATAAATTTGAAACAGCCATCTGTTTCATATTTATCAATGTTATTTCATATTTATAGTTATGGAACTATAGTCTGTTGCCTTAAAATTGTCGACGCTTCTTTACAAATTCCAAAAACGTGTTTCTATTTAAAGCTAATTCTATATTTCTTGCCACGTACTTCAAAGAGCTGATTTATACAAAAATACCAAATGGCTTTCAGATAGCGTTAAAAATACGTCCGCTTTTTTAATTTTTCTGGAAGCTTTCACATCACAGTTTTAGTACCTACATTTGTTCTTTTTTGTTTTGTACTTGTAACAACTATGGGTAGCATGACTTGCAAGAGAATCATTTATTATTTATTTATTAAAATTTATCGTACACCACATAATATAAAAAATATAGAGTATTAAAAATATGATTAAAATCTAATTACATAAAAAATTACTAGGCCAGCACTAGGCCAGCGTGCTGGACTAAGGCCTAAACCCTCTCAGTTGTAGAGGAGGCCCGTGCCCAGCAGTGGGACCAATAAGGGCTGATGATGACATAAATGTAGAATGTAACAATTGGGAGGTCTTATCGCTTTAAACGATTTCTTCCAGTCAACCGTCGAATCATAATGTACTCGTATTAGCATAAAAATAAAATATAATGTATCTTCATGTATATATAGCCGATGCAACAGCGACATCAACTTTGTCACCTCCCAGTGTCATTATGTTAATAGAACATTTATTTAAATTGGATTATTAAACTTCAAGTCATTACCAACATCGACGATTTAGAAACGTGAAAGTGTCACAAACGATACAATTGCGACAATAACGAACGACGTCCAACAAATCGGTACGTTTTCATCAAATAAATTAAATTCAGAATTGTTTCGACGCTTTTATCAACATGATATCGGTATATTTAATTCAGTTTTAATTAATCTTAATTATGACACAAAGTTTGGCTAAATTAATTGAAATCGTTGGTTTGGAAAATTCATTAACCTTTATGATGCGCGATGGAGCTTTTTGCAATTATTCGTGGAAGAGTTGAATTAAAATGTGACAGAAAATTATCTCTTTGTTGAAGTTATACTTCTTTAGGCGCGTTATGAAAAAATTATGAGAGTGAAATTTTAAGATGCGCGCGCATCTGCGACACAAAATTAACAGTATGAAGTTGTCTGCTTAACCGCTCATTAAGTCTCGAAAAAAAAAATATGTCCATTGTAGCTAAGTTCACACTGCACTACGCGCGTCATGTTGGCTGCATTATAATAACAATAGCGTTGCGTTTGACACAAAAAGCGCTTTTTTGCTTTCGAGTGCGATTAAGCATTAGACTTCTGTGTCATTGAGGCTATGTGCAAGCGGTTGTAAGCGCTGGAAACGTCAGCCAGGCGAGTTGTGTAAACTTTTTTATGATTATGAGGCTTACGTATCGGTCGTCCGTCCGGACTGGGCGCATAGCGTTACGTTATCTCACGCTTTATTAACATTTTACTTTAGTTTTATGTATTTTAAAGACTTGATTTGTTAAAAAAAAGTGTGTGTGTGTACTTATGTACACGCGTTAGAAGTTATTCCACACGACTGAAGTAAAACTAATACGCCCAACAGTCACATACATAGTTCTTAGCTTACACAACATATTACATTTCTGAACGCACTCGTAATTTACATACATTTAATTGGGCGCATTTATAAGTTTTACTTCAGTCGTGTGGTATAACTTCTAACGCGTGTACATAAGTACACACACACACTTTTTTTGTTTTCATGTAGTATCACAGGTGATTATTACTGGTCAATGTGTTTTGATCGATATAGAATTGGCTGAAGATCACTTTGATGTGCCTGTATTTTTTTATCTAATATTTTATCGCAAAGATCTAATGACTATTTAGAATGGCTACCATATTTTTTCTAGTACCTTTACGGCTTCTATGCATTTTGCAGTATAATATCTCATTTCACGAGAATATTAATTTATAAATATTTAGTAGTTAGCTTAAGCGGCCTGGAACAGAGAAGAAAGTTGATACTAATAAATTTATTTGATTTCATTCTTACTCCATTACATATAAAAGATTAGAGATTAATAATGCAAAGTTTCATAAACAATTTTGCTCTTACAACATCATGACGTAATAATGTAATACAAACGGCTTCAAAAGTTTTAACGAGCTGTCCCTTCTCACCTATTTTTCTTTCGATACTTTTGTTTTCTTTCAGAAAAAATCTTGGATCATTTGTCACGCATAGGCGACGTATCGCCAGAGGAATAGGAGTAAAAAATGAAGAATTATTACATCTTGAAAATGTATTGCAGTAAAATATTTTTACTCGGCTCTGGCAACTTTTGGTACGAAGATAACGTCATGGGTGACGATAAAAGTTTATTTTATAGAATGTACAGCTGCATAATGTTTTTCATATACGGTTTCATGACCGTATTGGAAATTATGGCGGCCGTGTTTGGCGACTTTCCTAGCGACGAAAAGAGAGACTCGGTCACATTCGCTGTGAGCCATACGGTTGTTATGTTGAAAATATGCTCAGTTTTATTACAAAAGGACTTGGTGAAGGCGCTGAATCGTAAGATGGTGACCATTTGCGAACATTACGAGGAACAACAGTTGATGTCGGAGAAATATCGCGTCATGAAAATAAATGTGGTCGCGTACTTCGTCACTGTATACGGTTCTGCCGCGTGTTTTGTTTTTGAAGGCTTGAGAAAAGTTTTCGAAGGTTAGTAATAGATAGTAGTACTAAGTCACGATTGCATTCCCGAAGCGTGAAAGACAAATTGTCTTTCTGCTAGCTGTGTTTCTTAGGGGCGAACCTATTGCACCTTGTCGAGCACATTTCTAAACTTTGCTATTAATATTATTAATAGCAAAGTTTGCAATTAATATAACACTTTCCCTGACCCGGAAATCGAAACCGGGACCTTTCCAACGCAAGGCACACTTTATATAGCGGGTCCAACGAGCCAGTCAGTATTAAGGATATTTGAGAAGATGATATTTTTCTATGTATTGTACATTAACCATTAACAGAATAATTAGAAATCGCTTAAAACTACTTTAGAAAACAACCCAGTCACTCGCACCCAATACACACAGAAACACGTAACAAATGACCTTTCCAGCTATTTAAATCCGCCTAATACCCGTGTAATAGACAAGTGGTATTTTATGCATATCCACGTTTTAACAACGTGACCACATTATTATTCAGGACCGGATTGTACTTACAGGCTCCCATTTTGTAACCGTTGTGACCTACTACCCGAGTTACGAGGACAACTCAGTGATAGCAAGCACCTTCCGAATTTTCACCACGGCTATCCTCTTTGTTATGTTGATGAATATGATTGTCTCTGTCGATTCCTTCACAATGATTTATCTGATCATATACAAGTATAAGATTATCACACTGAGGCAATACTTTGAGAATTTGAGAGCGACTTTTGACGAATTGAACGTACCTGGTAATGAAGATGTGGCTGCGCAGAAGTTGTCTGATGGACTGGTGGAAGGAATCCAAATGCATTCACAGCTATTGCGGTAATTATACTATTTTATCTACACTAATATCATATACCTAGAGAAAATGTTTGATTTTTTGTCAAATTGCTAGTTAATCATAAACTTAAAGTTACTTCTCTGGTGCCCTTCGGTCAAAACTGGGCCCAAATTATAGATGATTAAATTTGCATATTGATTACTAATGTAACTTGTCGCGTAAAATCTAAAAAAAAACATGAAAACTTGACAAATATAAAACAAGCGGCAGTGAACCAAATTTCCTTATTTATATTTTTCGAAGGCTTATAAGAGTCAAAGAGCATTCAATTAAACAGTAAATAGTATAGCTAAAGTTTATAACAGCTAATACATTTTATAATCAATTAAACTGCATAGCCTTTTGGCGGCTATAAATTAAATTAAATTAAACATAACAACAATATTCAAACATTCACATTCTTACTTTTTGAATAAAACCCCGTGCCTTTGTCAAAACAATATAAATATACGTCATCAGGTTATTGAAAGACATCGACAAAGCGTTCGGCACCGTGATGGCCTTACAACTTTGTCAAAGCTCCGGCTCCGCAGTCTCGCTTCTGCTTCAAATTGCCGTGAGTAATACAATTGTTACGCTTGTCTTCATCTACCTGCGACTTCATCCACAGATTTTCCGTAAGAATAATTTTGTTCGATGTTAAAATAATGGTTACATTTCTTCCTCGTACAAAAAGCGAAAACTTTATTAAGTTAGTTTGCCAGATATCCTTCTTATATTTATAAGGATATTATATAAATCTTGAGACTTTTGTTCAAATCATAAATGCCATAGGAGAGGCCTATGTCCAGCAGTGGACGTGAGAGAGGCAGGTTATGATGATGATTCAATAGCTTGTATAATGTTTACAGCTTTCAGACCAACTGACGTTTGTAGCTGGAATGAAAATAATATTCTTCGTGGTCGCATTGTTTTTCTTACTCGGTCTTTTTTTGTGCAACGCTGGAGAAATTACTTATCAGGTTTGTTAAATTTTGCTCCTATAACATGTACTTCTTGTTGTATCATTTGCACTTTAATTTTTTTATGTTTGTGAGCTACGAAACAATTTTGTGTTCCATAACACAGTCATAGTCATTGCTCTGTGTCTGGAATTTGAACCAGGTGCCGCCGATATTCTGTCTCGGTACACAGTTAATCCTCAAGGCGACCGCGCAATTTTTTTGACTTTATTACAAGCAAATAGCGACAAAAAACACCCATTGAGAGTTTCAGTAAAAAAATATTAAATCAAAAACAATTTTATGACATTGAAAACGGTTTTAAATTCAGATATCAGCTTGTATCGCCAAGAGCAAAGACTGGCAAAGATTTTTAAGACGTTATAAAATTTTATCCGAAGCATCGACCGCAACTGCAACTTACAGGCGATTGAATTGCTTATAAAAATGTACATTGCTTTGGCTAGTATTTCGTACTTATATAATAAAATTTAATTATTTATATAATTAATCGATTAATCGGTACAATATAATTATACACATAATTACAGAATAATTTAAGTATTAACAGTGCGAAGAGCGAAAGGATAGGCAAAGGGATTTAGCTGTATCTGATGCACGCGATTATTTCTCATAAAATACTGGACTGCATGATGCAATTATACTACTGTATACTTTATTTGTATTATAAATCCATTTATAAACGAGGCGCAATTACCTGAGCTGTGATGTAATGGAGTTTAATTTACTGGTACTTTTAAGCACAGCGTGGAGGACCATCATGGCAGGCATGAGCGTGTTAATTGATGACAGATTTGAGTCTCTCGTCAATTGATACTGTGTTTAGACAGCACTGCGGTATTGTCACTATGACGTAATAAAATATCAAAAAGCGTAGGATTCTGGATTATTTATCTAAAAAAGTAACTACACACAATGCACTACCTTAAAATCTTAATAAAAATAAATAAATACACCCAGCAGTCACATACATAATCCTGACCCCACACTAGGATAAAATTCCTGTGTCATGGGTATCTGAAACTACGAGAGACTTTTCGGTCTCAGAAACACCCAGAACCGAAACAAATATTTGTGATCACACAATTTATTATAATTATATTAATAAACATTTGTCTTGATGCGGGGATCGAACCCGGGGCCTCTCGTTTCTGCAAGCTGGTATCTAGCCAACTGCGCCACAGGGCTGTCATAATCGCTTGGGAGCAATAGTAACGAGAGCTTGTTAAAATATGATTTCTACGAACCATCAAAACGCTCTGACGTATAACTCCGCGCGTCATAACAAATAAATAAGAAAGGCTTACGAAACTCCTGATTTATGTTGTTGGTCATAATATCTGACCATTGGGGCGTTATTTATTTTTATGCCCTAAGTCAAACGTTCTTATTGTTGATACCTCAAGGTCTCATGAAATAAAGAGAAACTACATTACTGGGTTTGGTCTATAACAACACAAGTCAAACTAACATAATAATGGTTTCCATATATTGTTAGCAATAAAATTGTATTAATGGAATTTATTTGGACTGGGGCCTTTTTTCAATATTACGTAATAGTTTTTTTTATAGATTAAAGGTAGCTCATCATACTAAGTTAGAAAATTATATAATCAACATAGTATGTTTTGACTAGAAATAAAAGCTAGAAATAAACTATAAATAACACGACTAGAAATAATTTCTATATGTAATGTAGTAGGTATATGAATGCATGTCTACCTACTGCCCAGTATAATAGTATAAGCAAGTATATGGGAGCATTTAGGTATGTAGTTAAAATTTCATCATCATCATCAGCCCAAATACGTCCCACTGCTGGGCACGGGCCTCCTCTACAACTGAGAGGGTTTAGGCCTTAGTCCACCACGCTGGCCTAGTGCGGGTTGGCGGACTACACACCTAAGAAATTCCTACGAACTTTATGTGTGCAGGTTTAAAATATACAAGAACAATTATGGCTTTAACTTTGATTTGCACATACTCATTCTTGTTTTCATGGATAAAAAAGTCCCTATATTCTTGTTTATATAAGAAAATAATCTTCTTTAATAAGCATAAGACAGGCAAAACCTATATTATAGGGTACTACAGAATACCTTGTTTCAAGTGAATGAATCGAAGATGGTATTCTGGAACATTTTTCCTGTAATCCAGGTCAACTGCACTGTGGGGCAAGACAAATTATAGTACTCGATGCCGCGCTTACACCAACTTGTAGATTGTATTGGTACTATCCATTTCTTGGTTACGACTAGGAGAAAGTTACATTATTTGGTTTAAGTGCGTAGGATATATTGAATATTCAATATATCTATTTTCTTATTTACTTTCCAATCGTTAGTTTCATTTTTGAAATGATGTAAACGAGCCGCAAAACAAAAAAAAAACAGTTCAAGAAAAAATAAAAATAAACATTAGGAAACATGTCTTATAAATTGATTTTTGTTTCCATCATAGCTTAGTAAGAGCGACAATATTTATGTTAAGAACATAACATATAGTGTAGATACGTCATAAAAAATAAGGCACACGTAAAACTTGCGGCAAGTACGAGCTCTAACTAGTACTTTTACCACCCCGCAATTTATTTCATTAGCGTTCATACCGACAGCTTGGCACTAAATCCTTTATTTTCACTGCAGGCTTCGCTGTTATCTGATGCGATATTCTACAGCGGCTGGCACGCGTGCCGACCGAGAGTCTCATCACGGAACATAAGGAAGATTGTATTACTCGCGATTATGCAGGCGCAACGCCCACTCGTCATGAAGGCTTTCAAGATGCTGGAGCTCACTTATGGCACGTTTATATTGGTCCGTATAAACGTTGTCCTTTATCTTTATTATATTTTTTACGAGGGGCATAAACTAATGAAAATTCGCATGAATTTATTATTTGCTCCAATATGAATTTATTTATGAAATCCGGTTGTTAGAATCCTGTGTTTACCGTGGTTGGATTTAAATATACGTAGGTAACGACCGAGGGCTGTGCCCAGTGGCACGCATTACGAAAAATCTATGTCCAGTAATTGGTCACTATTAGCTATTAGATAATGATTATGATGATGATGATAAAAAGTAGTTTTTCTGGGTTTTGAGCATCCACGAGTACAAATGATAAAAAAATCAAATTATTATACGATGGAGAATACTGCAAATAAATGACGATTTCATGGAACGATAGTAGGTACATGATATAAAGGCGATCAAATCACGATGATGTTTAAAGTTATATAGCGTGCAGATAAATTATATAGGTCGTTTTAAGCGGAGCTGGTAATGAAAAATATTAACACCAAATTATACGCATTAATAAGTTGACAAAATTTAATAATATACGATAAACATTCCATCGAGTCGTGGACTTCCACTCATTTTACACATAACTTTCACAGTGTTTCAATTCAATGAACGATGATTTAAATAATTCATTTTATATTTCAGGTGCTGAGGGCAACATATTCTGTGTTCGCATTATTTTATGCGCAAGATAAATAAACGCTTCATTAAGCGTAATATTTTATAGGTAATCACGCAGATAATTGTTTGTTTATTAAGAATGTAGCTCTGAATGCTGTTTATTTTGGGTAGTCTTTATTTAAAAAATAGTTTTTTGTATAACGGCCATCAAACTGCAAAGGAATTTTCTATCCTACATCACTTAACGCACCATCCACCACATCCACCACGACCTTCATGTAGCTTTATTTTTTGCACCACCGACTGTCAGGTGATTTAGTTTTTGCACCTGTAAGGATCTAATTGTAGCACTGCAGTAATTTAATAAATTATTTCCAACACGAATACATTTGTTATCAGTGAAATCTTTGGAGGACGCTTTTCGGTACCATAACAAGAAAAACAGACATTCGTAGGGACAAAACACTTCGATAGAGGAGGGCACGTAGATTCAAAGGGTGGCTAAAATAAAAGTGTATATTTTTTTAATAAGTTGTAGTGAAATTCCTTGATCTATGCCGGTAAGATGGTTGTCTATGTGCTGAATTGATGTAATAAAAACATGTGTATGACAGAGCTCTAGACTAGCCCCAAAATAAGAATTTGTATGAGCAGGCATTGATAACATACTGTCATGCCCTTTCCAATTTTGCATAGATGTCATTGCTATACTAAAAATCGATGTGGATTGTATTATAACTAAGGTCACAATGTAAGGCGAACCGGGGCATGCTATAAAAGCAAAACTGCAAATCTTGATAAGGGTATCGTTAAGATCCCCATATAACATACGAGCGCGTATGCAAATCTTACAATTTGCAACGTTACGCATTGCGTGCTAAGGACAGGTTCGTGAATATAAAACGTTGGAAAGACATGCCTAAGACTTATTGGCAAGATTTATTGTCTTCGCTCGGCAACGAAGTGCGTTCAAGTTCAGTGGCTCCCAACTTATATATTTAGTGCTCTATTTAACAGGGATCGCTACGGCTTTCTCTGAGAAATATATTTTTTTCACTCACTGAGCATTTACGTAAGAAAAGAAAGTCTATTAAGATATTTTTATTGAAGCTGAATTTCTGATAGTGTAATCCGTTAAGTGATTTTATCGTTTTATGCGAACTGTGGTAATGGACTTCACTGAGTTTTCTATCTTTTCGGACATTGTTTACCGTCAGAATTATTTATATACCCATTTGTTTGTTTTTCTAGTTCGATCTCATGTTTTATTCCCTATTCTGTAACATTTACTGGAATGTATTCAGTAAATAAAAATACTCGCAGACAATAGATTTCGGAGCCTTGACTATCGTTGTGATAAAAGTTTAACTTCACTGACGCTTTGTCGAAATTTATGGCTGAAACCGTTGAAATAGGTGCTATATAATCTTACATACTGTGTACCTAGTTTATAGGACGTGAGCGAACGAGAACCGCTTACTCGACGTCATAAAAGATGATATGCAAATGGTCGTTCTTGAGGATTCTAAAGAAAAGCATCACTGTGCATATTACTTCGAACCGTATAGTTTATATAATAATATAATCTTTTGCATTATTTGTCCTTATATAATTTCAAGAAATAGAGGAAGCTGAGGCCGTAGACAAGATGACATTCTAGCATCATAGTCAAAATTAAAGAACATCAAAATTTATGTAATAACGTAGGGAAAAACCACGTGATCATTTATGTAAACATACATTTTTATATTCTTTAATAGCGAATACGACTGTCGCATGGTATCTGATTAGGACCTCTGGGCTTTAAAGTATGCGAAGGTTTGGAACGCATACATTTTGATTATCTAATGACGTGTTTATAAGGAACCTGAGCCAATGCGAACGCTTATGTTGCGTCTTAACGGTGGCTATAAAAATTGAATGCGATGAGGTATGAGGTGCAATTTACAGCACAAACATACATAAGTATGGACATGTTTGAAACTTTAGGGCTGGATAATGAAATTTACTTTGAAATAAATAAATTGTACGTTGTATAAAGTCAGATCAATGTAAATATTTCCAAAATGCAAAATAACTAAAATACATCCAATTTGTATTAGTAATTTTTGTATTAGATTTTTTTTTTCCGATCACACAAAATAAAATAAAAACTTTAATACCTTTGGTTACCCAGTAATCTTATCCCCAGTTTGCTATTTCACGTTAGGCTTCTAGTCAATTGTGGCGTAAGAGCTGTTAAAATAATAAATAAATACACCCATGAGTCACATTCATATTTCTGACCCCACTTTAAGATGCGAGTTTTGTGTCTTGGATATCAGAAACTACGAGAGATTTTTCGGTCTCACAAACACCCAGACCCGAAACAAATATTTGTGGATCACACTCTCGTTTCGCAAGCTGGTGTCTAGCCAACTGCGCCACAGATTATTATAAGGAAATTCCTCCCTCCCAAAATAAAAAACCCTAGAAAAAGCATTAGTGAAACATACTACCATCTGGCGAGTCGAAAGCCTTTTTTCTCATTTTTTGTACGTTACTCACTCGCAGCGCGGTTGGAGGCAGACTATCACACCGCATGAGTCTCCGCAAAGTGAATTATGGATCTCAAATATGTTATATAGGAACTTATGTGAGGTAAAGCGCTTCTTATATGCGGTGTAAATGGGTTTGCTTTTGATAGAGTGCGGAAACACTGAAGGGGTTAGATTAAAGTTTTGCCTTCGTGATATATTACGTGCGGCGAGTCTCACACTCGCTATTCGGGTCCGGTTTGATATTGCTCTCACTTTCTAAGACCAAATAAATTCTCCGCACAGCCGGAAATATAAGAAACTGCGGGAGAGACCCGAGAAATAACATTTCACGGCATAACTTGTAGGTAAGCTCAGCGTTTCGTGTTTCAAATATTTATTCTTCGAGATCCAAGTTTATGATTAAAAAAATACTGCAATTGCGGTTTTATTCTGTTAACTTTCCTCATTTTGTACATATTTATGGTTAGTCTGCGTTGTGGAAAACTTCCGTACAAGAAGCCACGGAAGATATAGCATTAAATATGTAAGATTCAAAATGTTTTTTATGTCTCAATTTATACTATAGTGCCTATAGTGTATTTGGTTAGATACTGGCTACAATCATGTAAACATATGAGCCATGAAGTTCGACTCCTACACTCAATGAGAGGTTTATTATTTGTTTTTTATGTGCATCACTACACGCTTTAGGTAGTAATGTAGGAATTTAATAATACATACTTCCAATTTACATTTACAAAGAGATATCCTCAAGGTTTGAGAACATTTTTGCTCCATTTCATTAAAAGCTATGTCAATGGCAATAAAGATTGAAAGAATTCTCTTTACAATAAAAAGAAATTGTTGAATTCTAGGATACAATTAAGATAATATGTCGTCGGCGCCGCATCCTGTAACGAACAAAGAGAGTCATACAACACACTTGCGCAGTGCGGACGAAAAATACCACGAAAAGTTATTATACCGCTTGGCTATAAAATTCAATTTTTATATGAACGAAGCCTAGCCATTTATATGAATCTCTTTTTTACAACAATCTCACACTAGAATGTCTACTTTTTCGTGGATTACTTTCCAACGAAAATTACATTGGCACCTGATGTGCATAAGAAGTACATTTGTAGCGATTTTGCGCAAAGATGGACGAACTGCAACTGTCATTCCTGAAAATTGTTTTAAATTCCCGCGTGAATATTCTTAATGGAACGGCTTTACCAAATTCGGAAATTATCAGATGTTGTTATGCATACTTAAATGATATTACTTCACGGGCCACCCTTTCGCCTAGGAAAGAAGTACTTTATCGTAAAGAATACATGCATATCATTTTTATATTTTATTTTAGGCATATGGCTGTGCCTGAGAGCCATGCTGTTGGCATAAGATAGGAATCCAATAGACAACCTTGCAATGTAAGTTTATGTTAAAAAACAATTGCATTTATCTCATGTTTACGATTTTTTTAAATAATATAAATGCAATTCCTTTAGTTTTTTTTTACACGAATACAAACGAGTTGAGGGTAGTTCGTCGTCGTTGCCTTGCTTGACGTATTTGTGTTCGAGTCTCGTGTGTGCCTACCAACGCATGGCGCGTGTTCCATTGGTTAGTTGAATTTAGTGTAATTTATATGTGACTATCTAGTGCTAAACTGTGTTTGTGGACACATAGATTATGAACGCTAACCATATAGCTTCGTGAGTGGAACTCTGGTAAGTGGAAACAATAATTCATAATTTCCTTTTTTATCCATGTACGATTTCAATTCGTATTGTGCGGACAGACTATTTCACAAATACATATTGTTAAAAAGGGCATATACTGAATTTTTTTTCGGTGAAATTAATTAGGTAACTCACTACGATCAAAAATACTTTACTATCACCTAAATATAATAAAAATAATAAATACACCCAACAGTCACATACATATGTAGTTCTGACCCCACACTAAGGCAAAAGTCTTGTGTCGTGGATATTAGCAACTACGAGAGACTTTTCAGACTCACAAACACCTGGGTGTGTGGTGACGAAACAAATATTTGTGGATCACACAAACGTTTGTCTCGCTGGGATCGAACCCGCGGCCTCTTGTTTCGCAAGCTAATATCTAGCCAACTACGCCACTGGGCTGTCAAAATAGACCAAACATTAATGTAATGAAGCTAAAATATGCGTTAAATGTAAAGAATATCCCAGCGCTAGTCATGGGCCTCTTCTACGATTGTAAGGCATTTGTTTTATGCTAGCCTTCCTCGGCTAGTTGACTTCACGTTTCTTGAAATTCTTTGGTAGAAACCCTCTGGAAGCGACTTTTATGCGCGATGTCGGTGAATTTTTTGTATAATAATTATAATATATTTTTTATTAATTTCAAGAAGAATTTACAATGAACAGTGTAAACCGTAATAACTGCATTAGTATGAAATTTTGTCGCAGTTATTAGGACTTAATTAATATTTAAGTAAGACTTTTAAAAAACCTTGAAACTGAAAAAAAAATGGCATACAGAAATTAAATGTACTAAGTTAAAATAAAAAGTAACAGAAAAACAATCGCATTCATATTCTATATTAAATAACGGAATGAGCGGGAGTAATACTTTATTCTGTTTCCATTCGGCATGTATCAAGTGAGGATCATATCATGATGCGGTAAGGCGAGTTTATTCCCGATGGAATTTATTTGAGATAAAAATGAACCGACTACTAATGTTTTCATTCCTGCTCCGAGTATTCATAGTTATTCACGTATGCGGCTCACATCGAGAGGGTACGCGGTGCGCGAATCTTTTTCTTCTGCCGCGAATAAAAAAACTTTTGCCGCCATAAAAGTATATGAGTTCGTCCCAATACTGCGTCGATGACTTCCAATCTCTCTGTAGCGTGTCCCGACCCAACCCTGAAGATTACTTTTTCTACTTCATCCAGTAAATTGAATTAAAATGAGAAGCAAACGGATAAAGAAAAGGGTGTACGCCGATTTTCACAACAGTTTCCAGTTTAACTTTCCTACCTTTGGGTTGTTGCTGTCTTTCACTTTACCGAATCCCTTTTGTGGCTTTACTGAATAACGGTTGACATGCAACAAACTGTAAACAAAATTACGAAAGACAATTTTTTAGATAATGTGAATAAATTTTGTGCCCATAACTTTTTTGTTATTTTCGTTTTATAATGTTATTAATAACTTTAAATTCCTGACTATTGAAAATAAAGTTTAAAGGCTGCCATTGTGACGTATACTAAAATAGTCAGTATATTTGATTTCAAGAAAGCTGGTGTAACTTTGTCGGTATCATAATAAAAACAAATTTGCAAAACATTGGCACACAAATGTTATATTCTTAATACATGAGATACTACTATGTATATTATACGCATGTAAACCCGATGATATAAGTGAATAGGTATTAATGGATTATCGTACTAGGTCATCCATGGTCTTACTTATTAAAGCTGTTTACGAATTTGTAATTTAAGAAAAGTTTAGTATCTCTTCATCGCTTACTCAATTCGAAACACAGATTAATTCGGACTGCAGATACTTTTGCATTAAAGTCTTTTTAAAATAAAAAATATAAAATTTTATTATTGTGAATATTGTGCATTAAATGTGACTGGTATACATCTTTTTCCTATCAACAGAAATCCTTAAAAATAAACTGGTGCGAGAAATAAATTAATCACGTTTCAAAACTTTAACAATACTAGAAAGACATAAACGCGAGGAGTGCACCGCTCTCAGCGAATATGAAAGGATACGTTGCCGAAATGGCTTTGTACACAACAAAATGTAAGGACGAAGTGAACACAATAAGTTGACCCGGAGAAGCGTTACATTGTTTTACTGCAGTGTAAGGCTGCGAGATATCTAGAACGGGATTGCGCAGTTCCCGCCACTTGTGGTCGTACTCCATTTTATTTTACGGATAGGCGTGGTGCGGATCGCTGAGTGGGTTCTCAAAAAGTTGTTTTTACATTACTCGTGTTTGTCTCCGTGCGTTCCACTTCAATTTTGTTCATGTTATATTTAATGTAGGTTACAGTTTTTGTTGCTTATGAAATTGTTTGTAGCTTTATTTAAGATTGTTAAATTAAATAGCAAATATAATTTTAAATGCATCATATTGCAATTGTTATTTTAAAACTGTATCCTATAAAGGGTAAGCAGACTGCTACGTAACGTAACTGTTATGTAACGCGTAATAGAGGAAATTCCTAACAATGACCCACTAAGAATTTACATATTTCGGCAATCAATCTTTGACCTCCTCGTTCATTTGCGTAAATTTATGGTACGGGACTAATAACATTATTTTAGACTCAAGTTTAAAATATATATATTATTTTATTATGAAATTAATATAATTATTACAAGAGTGTGCTTACCATCAGGTACAGTGGAGTCACTTTGCCGTGCCAGTAAAAAAAAAAAGTAAGATCTTCCCCGAATACCTTCAAAGAATGTGTTGGAAATAATCTGCATCTATCTATTAAAAAATAGTATAGGCAAAGTAAATGAATGAGCCTAAAATATGACACAGTAAACCACACAGGCGACCCTGTTCACGAGTATGACGCATATGTCAGCCATCAGTCTCCACAAACATTGTGTGTACATATTAACAATTCCGCTGGCAGCATGAAAGGTTATGCAGAAATTCTACGGGTACGACTGTATTGTATTGAGGTCAAGCATATGGCTATATCGGCAAGTAATATTGGTAGTTGGAAGTAAAATGTCCTACAGCTGCTTAATAACTTTAACTAGAATATTGGTTTGTTTGGATGTTGGAATTTATTTATATAAAAAAAAACACTATATTATGTGGAATGTTTATATGTACATATGTATATTATATGTGACATCAATTCTTAGATGTTAAGTATAAAAATCTCAGTCGTCGCTGTTCAATGTCAGGTTCAGTTATTATTTTAATTTTTTTGATAAGTAGTCTTCCTTCTCTTTTCCGTTTATTATGATTTTTTAGGCAGAATATTATAATGTCTGGCGGCTCAATTACTCTAGGTTGAAAATAGGGGGCGCCTACGCCTGGCTAAAGGTAGTTATCCATCTCTACCAAACCTTTCGCGAAATACACGCAAATTTTTTGCATTTATTTATATTATATTTATATTTATACGATGAAACTTATTTAATTTGACAATGTAAACAAGCGTATCAATTGCATGAAAATAAATGTCAAATACTTAAAGTTGGCCCCGAGCCTGCTTAAGTCAACTCGAATAAGTCTTCGTAACTCATTTAAAAGACACCACTTTACATAAACGCTGGAATCTTACCAAATGAACGCTAAATTTAGTTGTTACAGGGAGAGTTACGTATTTTATGCCTTCGTAAGGAACCGTGCTAAATTCAAAGAATCCAGTATTTATTAGATAATGAAAATTGTTGGACAAAGTATGGAGATAAATGAATTCCTCGCTGAGTTAATTCTGTAATTCGACAATAGGGTTAAAGATAATTTGATGATGATGGTTTTAGTTGTAATTAATTTATTAAAACAATTGAGAGACGTTTCAGTAAAAGTAGATCTCTATTGTTGAGATGAAGGTCATGGGTTGAGGCCATGACATTATTAATATTTGTAAGTTATACTATGTACGTAAGTGCATACGTTTTGGCTAACAACATTTACATACAAAGAGCCAGAGGTAGGAAAAGGTGTATTTTTAAACTCACGCTCCGCCAAATAAGAGTATAGTATCACGCAGTATTAACATCTCACATAAATAAATACAATTATTTTGGCATGTTCGTAGCCAGGGTGCTCAGACACGTCCTGGATTATGACACACGTAGTATTTACATATAAAAAATGTATTTATTAGATAATAGTATTAGTATTTAATATTGAAATACACAAGTCATTCATAAAAGTAATTCTGAAGATAAAAGTAAAGTTTAATAATTAAATTATAAAAATGAAAGAATCTATAAGAATTGTAGATTTCAGAATTAATTTATAAGAGTCTTAATTTGACTTTTCGTTGAAACTCTCTAGTCTGATACGAGTTTTGACGAAATAATCGTATTATAAAGTTAACGGTTGCAGCTTGCGACACCACTTATGAGGAATTAATAGTTTGGCCGATTTTATTAACAAACTTTTCCGGTTTGTTTGGAACCACTAATTAGAGCCAGATATAGGAGACGTCACAATATTAAGTAAGGCCCACATTTATCCAAGTGAAGGAGTAGCCTTATATTATATACACAATCTTCCGTCTATTTTCGAAGTGGTAGGCAGAGGTGTGTTTCCACGTCTACTTTTCACCAGTAGTGTTTTAAATGTAGTAAAAGGCGACGGCGGAGAGTCGCAGCGTAGGACGTCCATCCACAAGGTGGTCAGACGACCTGCTAAAGGTCGCGGGAAGTCGCTGGATGCAGGCTGCTTCCAACTTCCAACAATGGAGATCTTTGGGGCAGACCTATGTCCAGCAGTGGACTTCCTTTGGCTGATGGATGGATGGATGAAAAGACGACGGTATTGTTGTTTTACGGGAAAATTTACTTCGTGCTGCTACTGAGAATTTCTAAACAGACAAACACTTTAGCCGACTCGTGAATTCAACCAATGAATGAAATATGTGACCAACAAGATAGTCAACGATATTATAAAAACAAAAATAATTTATAAATAATAACTTTGTGAGTGTTTCTCGTAAGATAAAGTTGTATTTGCTACTTACTGTTTGGCTCTTGTTTGACTTGTCATATTACAAAAACTACCATGAAGTCACTAAAAACAGACAAAAAATCTGGAGAGGGAAATTTCTTCTTATTTATAATGTAGACGGTCTTAGAATCTCAATCGTACAGCATGTTTGGGTGTTACAGGAATAAATCACCCGGTTCTAAAAGGTAAGGAGACTTTGCACAAGGTAACTCATATCCTGGATTAACAATACGGACCCTTTTTATTCCGAAATCGAGTCTACATCCCGAGGGATAGTATTTTATTTCGATAGCTGCGAGGCTATCTGTAAAAGTACCGGGAGAATTAATATATTCTGCACTTTAAAAAATATTATATTCAAATGGATTTGAAATTTGTTAACTTTAAAATATGAAGTTTGGAATCTTAGCTAGTTCCTAAGATTAGAGTTTACAAAGAAATGTCAAGCGAGCCAATTAAAAATACTCACGCGGCTCAATAAAATATTCAAATGACTCCATTAATATCTTAGTTCCGTTAAAGTCGTCGTCGGTAACAAACACAGGCTTGCAATTCGCGAGCAAATGAGATGTAAAACAAGGAATCTTGGGATGTTTTAAGGCAATCTCTTAGTTTCCCGACGCAAACAAACAAATTGCCTAAATATTCTCATCGGCTTCGCCTAGTAGGAAGTTTCCTTTGTCAGTGTGAAATTTTACATTCTATACAGTTTTTGGGTCACCGCTTGGTTTGAAAAGAATGCTCAATTGAAAAGATCTCGTGCTTTCAATATCTGCCGTACAATGACTTTCTCAAAACAAAAAGTACTAAAACTAAAATGGAACGTCTCTTACAATGCCTGCTTCGTTTTAAAGTTAGGCGCCAGTGAGAACTTTCACCGTAGAAGTAAAATATGAATAACAATTACTACAGAAATTTTAGTGGTACGTAATTATACGCGGTAAGAACTAATTGCAATAAAACTTGCGTTTATAAGACACTTTACTTTATACTTAATCAATTTATTTCAAATGTAAAAAGAGATAAGTTTATGTCAGGCTTAACAATTTTAAATTTGCACTTTTATGTTACATCCACTGAAGCTACTATTTAAATCATATTTAGATAAATAACAATTTTACTCATTATTTTATAGTTTTTATATTAGTCGCTTAATAAGCCCATTAAATTTTAGTGTTTATTTTATTCTAGTTTTAGTATTACGCTATTGTTTTACGTATTTTCAAACATTACTGCTAATAAATTGACCCATCAGCTGCGGGCGTTGAAAATGCGCAGGTTTTATCGTCAGTATATGACTTTACATGCATGGCTAAAATGAGTTCAGACTCATGGGGAAGCATGTTTTAGTAATCTTTTATGCAATGCTGAGGCGATTACTGGGAAGCGACCAAATCCGCAACCATTTCTTATAGGCTTTTTGTTCCACTCGTGTTATGGGACCGCTTTACTACGAGTAACTACGAGTTAAATACTTCCTCCAAAATAATAGTCACAAAATATTTTGAACTTTTAAACGCACACTAAGATACAACTTGTGTAAAAAGTCTTGTGCCTTGAAGTCTGCAGCTTCGGTCTTATGGAATAAATGTTAATGTGGGAGAAAAAAATTGTATCGGCTCCCAGTAATTACAACTAAAAACATACACTATTACGGGATTTAACTGATACTGTGAAAACTTATTGTATAGTTACTGTCATGAAATTAAAATGATACGTATAACAGATAATAGGACATTTATCTGTTATACGTATCATTTTAATTTCATGACAGTAACTCCATCAATTAATTGAAAACTAAATTCCTATTTTTCAATTTCACGAATAGTTAAATCGTTTTGTAATACCCGGCAATGCAATACATTGGAGGATTGAATCACGAAATGGATAGTAATTTCAGGCTATCGTTAAATATTTTATGACCGTTCACGTCCACCCCTCTCAATTTATCAGCTCACGGGCCATTAGTAGGAGGTTCCGATTTCTTTCCATCGTAGTAATTAACCAGCCACGTGTAACATTTGTTGCAAAAATCAGTTGAATAAAAACCATTATAGGAATTTCAAAGTTTAATACAATGCAAAGAGTACTGTACATTAAATTCTACAAATCACACATCAAAATACAACTTTTGTGTCGTGAGTTGTAGTCACAATTAGAGACTTAATAAAGTCTCTAATAGTGACTGCTACTATTAAGTATTAACACATACACAAGGAGACTATCAATTTATGTATGATACTATCAGAAGAACATTTCATTTATGCATGTATGGACTTATATATAATTTGATATCAAAATCATATTTGACAATTAGATTATGTCATTACGTAAAAACATTTTCGAATTGAGCCCATTACGAACTAATCTACACATCACATTTACATAATCAAGCTTCCTAATATTTGCACTATGTATTTAGCGACTAAATTAGTTCATATGTTGAAATAGCGAGCCACGCGCCACAGATTAACGTCACTCGAAACCGAACCATTTCTCATTACTTTAGATTCTCGGCGAAGATCGCGAGGTACGTCTGACATTTACTGGAATTCCATTCCTTAGCTCATTACTTATTCTGTTCAGGAAGGACAAAAAGAGCAACGCCTAGAACTCTTAGAAATGTTAGTATTTCATTAAGCGAGGCAGATGACACGTTTTATTACCTTGAACAACCTTCTTGGAAGACGAAGGTGGAATACGCTGATTTTTCTTTCGGACGGTAACAAGTTACGTCATGGTTTTATTCTTATTTAGAGACTGCTTCCACCCGTTTCATTTGTACACTTAAACTGGCTTTTATAACTGGGATCGATTAAGAGTCTCCAAATGGCTATTAAAGTTTGCAATGTGGAAAGATATTTATTATGTTCGTCGCCTTTACTGCAATTTTATAGACTTTTTGCGTCTCTTTTGTTGCTTCTTGGATCTGGCCCAGGATTCTTTTGTTGGCTTATATATTTAAGCAGGCTTTTACTTCCATCATTTAGTTGTATTATGTTATACTACCATGGCAAAATGCACAGAATAATACTAGAAAGAAAATAACAGCATGCCGAGCGTGCCGATCATACGATTAGACTAAGATCTATTTGACACGGCAGCTTCTTAGTAATTCAGGCAGCGTGTAATATCAAGAATTTTATAAATGTGCAACAACCAATAGCCCTTTAATTTAATTTAATTTTTTTAATCTTTGTTTTGGTCGTATAATCGTTCCCAGTCCCCAGTCGTCCCCATACAAAATACTGTCTATTTCCCTTCTAATCTTATTCAGCTGTTCTATGGTAAAATGCAGTGCATCTGCTGGGTGAAGTCATCAAGTAACTCTGACGAGTGATGATTGATTATATTTATCCGCTGTCATTAGAAATTAACAGTACAGTGGTCATTTAATTGGTAATCATGACGATTATTGTAATTTATCACATGTTGGATCTAAAGCCGCAATACCCCTTTGACAGAGGTTTGACTTTTATGGGAATGAAAAATTCACCACAAATAGTGGCAAAATTCATATATTGTTTGTTATGTTGTAAGAGAGGCCCGGGTCCAACAGCGGAACGTGTGTGGGCTGATATAGATGAAGCTTATTCAGTGGTCGTTATGAACATAAACAATGCTCGCTTAAAAATATACAATACAAATTTAGTAAGTACGCATGAATAAAATATCTAATCTAAATGGCTACTTAGAGTTGCAATTACCTATTTAAAATCCATTAAACGTCAAATGTTTCGTTTAAAATATTTATGCATTAACGAAACTTAATAAATTTGGATTTTTGCAATATAAATTCGCATTTCGTCCAAAACAAAACATTTTCGCTAGCTAAGCTTTATAAATTCGAACGTTATATTTCTCTAAACGCAAATTTAGCTAGTTCAGAACTATCCCCAACTTCGTAATAGCGGTCATTTTAATAAGGGTGCGATTTCAACTGTTAGCATAAACTGATATTTAACTTGCCAGTGATTTACTACCTAGCTAATTATTACGTGGAAGGATTTTTTTAAGCGTTCACTTGATATGGCTGTCTAAAAGCTCTCAAGTGTTCATTTATATAATGTCTTCAAACGCAAGGAAGTCGTGTACTTAGTAAACGCTTTTTGTCGTGTTGTTTTTGTAATGTGAAATTACATTTATTTAGACTGCCTCATGGTCTCGCGGCACATGTATGTACATACCGTGTACCCGTTCGAATCTCGAGTCGGGCAAAATTTTATTGGGTTTTTCCATTAGGAAAAAACTGAAACTGAAAGGAGTCTGGAAATGTGCCCGAAAAACGGCAATAGGCTCGCCCCCTATTACGTGGGCCTAATACACACCTGGCAAAATGTGTGTGCATAAATGCACCTCTGCTTACCCCTTATGGGAATACATGCGTGATGAGCAGCAGAATGTTATTGCAACAATTTTTAACTACAACGTGAGTTACATAGTGGATGTTATGAAGTTTTAAAATTCAATAACTACCAATCACAGCTGGGCATGGTTTGTGCGAATAGCTCAGTTTATCGTTTTCACAGTTACGAATTACATTTAAAACATAAATTCTCTGCTCATAAAAATGTATGATAATATTTTATTTAACATACATAGATACATAACCTCACGCATGTATTCTGCAGGGGTAGGCAGAGGTGCATTTCTGCACCCATATTTCACCATTGTGTATCAGTCCCACGGAATAGGGGGCGAGCCTATTGACGTTTTTCGGACACATTACCAGACTTCTTGCTGCTACTGTAAGTTTTCTAATGGAAAAACTCAGTAATACTTTGGCCGACCCAGGAATCAAACCCGATACCTCTATATTGCACGGTACATACTTGTGTCGCGAGACCACGAGACAGTAATAACAGTCAGTACCTTTTTAAATATTTTATATAAAATGATACCTTAATAATACCCTTTTTTACATAATTTATATAAATGTATATAGAATTATTAAAAAAGGTTCACATTTGTAAAAAATAAATGCTCATATTTTAAAGCACCAATACTTGAAGGAAATATGACATTCACTTGCGTTGTAGATTTAATTAGTTAAGAATTATTTAATGATGCTTATATAAAATGTGTGCGATTATATTTACAGTGTTGTCGATTGGTTTCACACTGGTAATATTACGAAACATTGGCTGCATGGTGGGGCTGCTATCAGACCAACAACCAACATTTCGTGGCTAAGTTCAGTGCTGAAGCCCGCGGTCTCGAACTTGCTCCTGCAGCGATAAGCGCTAATAATATAATGGCTAGTATGGATATTTTTTTTCGGAGTATCCTTGTACTATGTCAAGCAGTATGAGTACTACGTCAAAACTCGTATATTAAATGGATAAACATATATATTCCTAGAATTGGCAACTCATACTCCGATTTATATACAAATGGTTTTAGTACTCAACAAATAGATTAAATAAAGGCTTATGTGCGTGTGCATTGTTATTAAGCAATGTTTTTTTATTATAATTAACACATTTTATTTGTTACTGCTGCTTTAATTTTTATTATTATCCGTACAGGAAAATATCTTTAAATGGAATAAATATAACGTTTTATAGCATTTATTAATTGCCCGCATTCACACATATTACAGAATATCAAGTAAAAGAAGTGAATGGCCTCGAGGTTTAGGCGCGCGGTCGAGAATCTCGGCGGTCGCGGGTTCAAACCCCAGGCACACACCTCTGAATTCGAAGTTATGTGTGTATTCACAATGAATTTTCACTTGCTTTAACGGTGAAGGAAAATATCGTGAGGAAACCTGCACACTTAATAGTTCTTACGATTTTTTTAGGTAAGTAGTCCACCAACCCGTACTAGGCTAGCGTGGTGGACTAAGGCCTAAACCCTCTCAGTTGTAGGGGACCGGAGGCCCGTGCCCAACGGTGGGACATATATGGGCTAAAGATTTTTTAATTAAGTGAAAGTGAAGTAGAAAGAGAGACTATGCCTTATAATATCAAAAGCAGATTGGGGATGACATTAGCAAACAGCGGGCATTAAATACTAGCGTACATCGGGATATAAGGAAGAGTTGCGCAACATCAAAAAATAGCCGCGTATAAAGATAATAAAATAAATAAATAAATACACCCAACAGTCACATACATAGTTCTGACCCCACACTAGGATACAAGTCCTGTGTCGTGGGTATCAGAGACTACGAGAGACTTTTCGGTCTCACAAACACCCAGACCCGAAACAAATATTTGTGGATCACACAAACATTTGTCTCGGTGCGGGGATCGAACCCGCGGCCTCTCGTTTCGCAAGCTGGTGTCTAGCCATCTGCGCCACGGGGCTGTCAAAGATGATAAAATTGTCGTCCGCAGGCATAAACAAAGTGTATTTTTTAACAGAAAAACCCATTTTTACGCCATACGTAGATAACGTATTACAGTTGCACATTCACGTTTTGACAAGAGCGTTGCATCCATTCACTGGGCCATTTCAGTGCCGCGACGCTAATTTAATCTGTTCCGCGCCACATGCCACAACGAACGGCTAATGGTATGTAGTCGGTTTTCGAGCTCCAAAACCCAGTTGATTCTATACAAATTTTAAATAAATCGCAAAATATTACAGTGGAGGCTTTATGACAATATGATGAAAAAGTAAACATGGTTGGTCATCCATCCATCAGCCAAAACAGGTCCACTGCTGGACATAGGCATCTCCCAATGACTTAAAGTTGGTCAAGTGTGTGTGTAAAATAATTTCTGGCTTATTGCTTGTGAGTAAAGAAATAGTTTCGTGGCTGAGTTTGTTAGGCACTAGGTTTTGAAAAGACACCGTGGATTCGATCACTACTCCGATACATTTTTTTTATGTTTGTGGGATTTAATAGTCTTTAACTACTTTGTACAGAAAATCTTATTAAGTTCTCAACTAAACATGCGATCAAAAAGTTGTCTACAGTACTTTACTAAGTGATGTCTTGTTAAACACTTGCGCCTAAGTGTGTTCTACATCATAATAGCATCGATATAATAGAGGTGAATGAGGAGCGATAACTGTAAGCGTATCGTCAATCAACTGTCTATTTGAACTGCATTGTAGGTACTTAAAATGGCTAGATGTTAGTACAGGCACTTTACAGTTGCAATTTAGAAATCTAGAATATGATAGTAATTTTATTCATGCTACAAGTTTAATTGACAATGTAAAGGTAAGTATTTTATTGCGAGATTTGAACCAATAAGTAGAAGTATTTCATAAAATGTTGACAATTAATGCTTTGTGACAGCCCCGTGGCGCTGTTGGTTACACACCTGCTTCCGAAACGATAGGCTGCGGGTCGATCCCCGCGCCGAGACAAATGTTTGTGTAATCCACATAATATATTTGTTTCGAGTCTGGGTGTTTGTGAAGCCGAAAGTCTCTCGTAGTTTCTGATACCAAGGACACAAGACTTGTATCTTAGTGTGGGGTCAGAACTATGTATGTAACTGTTGAGTTTGTTTTGAGGCAGTGGTACTTACTGGTTGAACCGGCTAAGTCACACTATAATAATTATAATATTGGAGACAGGGACGCTCTAACATTTATTATACATTGTATTATACATACATTTTAAACTATATTATCTACTGGAGTACATACATAAATTCGATGATGCTACCTGATCTGAGTCTCATCACTGTAGAAATTACTCGTATAATACTACAAACGTCTTGAAGAACATGTAATAACGTTAGAAAAATTATACTAAAAAATGAAATTTCTTTTTAATTATTTAACTGAATGTAAACGTTAAAATACGAAATATATTCTTATTGCTGCACAAACGTTAATTGGAACAAGACTGAATTTCAATATAACGGAGGCTTTAAATTCAATTTAAACTATGCTAATGGAATGAATTTTGAAAATTTTAATTGGAAAGTCGCGATGTATACCATTGCCCACATTACGTTTGACCATATCTTTGTTGTAAATTTTATTTACCATATATAAATAGTGTGATTAGGAGAGGCCTATGTCCAGCAGTGGACTTCCATTGGCTGATGGATGATGATGATGATATAAATAATATTAAGATTAAAACAAGATGCAATAAAATGTATATCGCAAACACCTCTTAATTAGTTGTATTAAGAACTTTTATACATTTTCTTTTAAGTGGCATGCCAAAATTATTGCAGGAACACATGATAAGATAGATATAAGTGCGTTCCAAATGATGTCGACTATAGAAAAATATATTCCAGCACATTTTCTGATACGGGACTGTTCAAATATGTATTTCCTAATAGAAAGTCTAATGATATTTTTTGCCCTACCTGAAAATCAAAAGCGTGGTGTCACGATTGCTCGCGAGAATTATGCCGCAATAATAACAAGCGAGATAATTTTTTTTCCTACAAAAAAAGTTGTTTTTAATTATAAACTTATTTATATAGGTATACGTATTAAACACCTTGCATTAATAGTATTCTTGTAATTTTTCTTACATATACATAGACTGTGTAAACAGATAGACTGTGTAAAGGGAATTAAATTTTCCCTTTGAAAATCCTTTCGCTCAAAGTTTCTGTAGAAGTAATTATCAGATATATCCCGCTGTTAAAATATTATGAATGAAATAAGTATGAACTTCATCAGTGAGTCTAGACTGCTTTGATGCTATGGCAATATATCTTTAAATTTTTATATTTTTCTCCAAACGGTGCTCATTTAATCCGGGATCATTTTTACAACTTTCTTTTCATTATAGAAATACGTTCTACGGGAAGGCATAAGCTTTCATTAGACCGATGAAGATTAAGACTTTAATTTACTATGATCTAGTGCTGGATATTATAATCGATATAATTTTTGTTATAGACTGACTAAGGTGTTTCGATTTTCAATCGTTATTTTTTCATTGTGAAAATGCCTTAAGATTAATTTTTGATATTAATATCGTTGAAAAGTTAGAGGATTAGAATTAGTCGATCGAACCAACTATATTTGCAACCCGTTCCGCTTAATCAACTAAGATACGACAAACATTTTTACACTTACTTATTTATTTTATATCTAATCCAACTTAGCATTTACGATATTTGTGCTAAAATTACACGGCTTAATAGTCCCTATGTAATAAAATATAAAATTTATCTAAGAATGATATAAATTTATTTCAGGGTGAAACACATATTACACATAAGTGAATGCCAATATTATTATTTTTTGATCTTCCCATTTTCTAATATATTGTAAGATCTTATTGGGCATCACGCTGAGAGTGGCAAACACGAGCATTAAAGTTTTAGGAAGTTTTAAGTCTAACCCTCAGCATTTAAATTCTTGAATGGTGTAGGGCTGTTGACATACTTGCAGCTGTGAGCACAAGTCTTACTTCAGAATAGAACGCGAGGTGTTTTTACATGTTGTCGTACTCGTACATTAATACGTTATACTTTTCTAAGCGGTCACTTTTTATATTAAAATTCTATTATTCTATGCTTTCATCCAGGTCAATTATATTTTACAAAAGTTAGTCTATTTGTGAATCCCGAATGTCAGCTACCTCCATATAAAATTTCAATAAAATCAATTTAGTAGTTTTTGCGTAAAAAGGTGATGTTCGTCACATCAACACTGATACCTTTTAATAGTAGAGAAGCTTGTTCCCAGCCTTGGCATATACATTGGACTCATTGTATGTGGATGGTGGTTTTTACTGGTATGCTAAATGAGGACCCTTTTAATCAAATTTGTGTCACATTTTTTAACAGCACCAAAGTTTAAATGATAAAAAACAATTGGAAAAAGACGAATAAAATCCTTTTATACTAATATAACTACTACGGCACTAATGTTACTTTCTTTTGGATCTGTGTAATAGCCGGAGGCTTAGTAATCCCTTTCTTTTGCTCAGCCCTCTCTTTATGCGGCTAAACCGTTTGTGCGCCTTAGGCATCACATAGCTTTATGGTGGTTACTTTCCAGCAAATGAGTTGCTGCCTCATTTACCACACTAATCCTTAAAAAATATATGCTAAAAACATTTATAAAACGTAACAGCTTTTGTCGAATCCTAGTACACAGCAATGCGATTAAATTCGCAATTCTAATTTTGAAATTCTTTAAGCGTTTCGTTTTACGTTCAATTTTTAAAACGGTTGTATTTCTGCCTGATTTATCGCCAGCTACATTCCCTCCAACATAAATTAACACCTAAAAATTGCACTCTCCGATTATCTAGTACATTTAAGGGTCAGTGCTCTGTGGCGTGCTTAGGTAGTGTTAACAGCGGGGCGGGCCTGAGCTATCTCGTATCTCGCGTACCGCAATTGCACTTGTCAGCCACTGGCCCGAGTTAGCACTTCCTAAGAGTCGCTATTTATACTTGCTACGGAAGGCTATTTCTCATCAATGTTTTGGGTATAGTTTTGACCTAGTTCTCATTATGACTGCTCTGGCTGACAAATAATCGCTTAATTCTTCTGTAATAACAATTTATTGTTTGTTAACGTTTTCTGTTGCGCCTTAAGAAAATGGAATCGCGTCTTAAGCGTACAGAGTGATGGACAAGCATTTGCTCTTTTTATTTATGGGCAGAATTAGGTTAAGTCATTAGCATTTTCCAGGATTAAGAAAATTAACTTTACAGGCTCCAGAATACATTTTTTAAGCCTGAAAGCCTAACGAAAAAGCGAATTTTCGCATTCATAATACTAGTAAATATCTCGTAGTTAGGTAATATAACTGCGCTTTGGCTAAAAAGGTTCTTTTTTCGACGATGGAAGTAGAAGGTCCTTATAAAAAAATTTTTTTTTTTTAAGTAGACTTAAATATCGCTTAAACACGTGGCACTCACCATAATATCTGTATAATAAAATCTGTTTTATATGAAAACATATAAATTTGATAACACTTCGAATGCTTTATAGCTTAAATTAATAGCACATTTCAATAAACATTTACTGTGTACGAAGCCTTTGACCAATACTGTTAGTAGTAATTAATTGGTACGACCAAATGAAGTTCTCGACCTTATGGACTTAAATCGTAATTATGCTATATGAGGTATTTTAGATTAAAGTCTTTTGGGTAAGTAGATACTAGTTCTGGACAATATAACGAGCATTTCCAAGAACTGAAATGTAAAATAACAACTCAGTAAAGGCGGAGTTAATTAGGTCACTTAAATTAGTTTTCTTTTGTAAAAGCGAACTAATTTCGTGTTTTAATCTTCTATGTGGATATACGAGTATAATTTTGAATTTGTTTGTTATGGGCGCATCGAATAATAAAGGGATATTTAAGTTTTGACTACCCCTATTATTTGACTTTTCTAGACTGTATTTTATTACTAGCATTAAACTCTATTGAGTTTTATATACAATTTCATGCATTTAAAGATTTGAATTATGAATTCTAATCCCTTGAGCCAGGACACGGCTTTCGACTGCACGAAATTTAAAGGAATACAGTTTTAGTATCGCACTGCGTTCTACTATGTGGTCTCATCCTGTGATGAGACTGTTATGTGTACATGGCCACGTGCACGTGTTCTCTATATGCCTAAGCGAAGCGTATGCGAGTGCCGGCCGAGTATAAAGTGTGGAGTTAAACAGTTACTCTTCTGTTAAACAGCGTTTTAGCCAGGCTGCCACCTTCAAGTTTTGTTAAGCTACAGCTAGTAATGTTTAGTTTTTCTACAGTTAGCACAATTTGTATTTGTACATTTGTCAATGTCTTTAATTTAGTCCAAAAACAGAATATGGCTATAGTAATGTTTCACGAGTTACCGCTGGTCTGAGAAAAATCACAAAGAAATTCAGTTTATACAGCTTTTGTGCAATTAGCAGCCATAAATCCTCAATTGCTTGACAAAGCTAAACAGTTTTTTTTTATCAACATTATTTCAGTCAAGTCCCTATTGGAAAAAACAGACAGGAACAGATGGTAATCACTTGGTGCCAGGTCCGGACTATAAGGTGGATGCATAAAAAACTCCCAACCATGCTCCCGGAGCCAGGCAAGAAGCCTCTCCAGAAGCTCAGGGAGCTTGGTTGGGAGATTCTTATGCATTCACCTTATAGTCCGGACCTGGCACCAAGTGATTACGATCTGTTCCTGTCCATGGCAAACAATTTTGCTGGTGAAAAATTGTTTCAAGAGAGGGTTGTGAAAATCGACTGCCTCAATTTTTTTTCTATGAGAGAGGCATAATGATATTAGCTTCAAATTGGCAACAAGTTATCGAACAAAACGGCGCATATTTGACCTAAATCAGATCATTCTGCCTTCAATTTCATGTAAAAATAATGGATTTCTTTTTCTACACCCATTATAAATGACTTGGATTTAATTGCATCATAAGGTTAGAAATACCATTACATCCGCTCCGTGGAAATGCCAAAGGTGACGGTTCTACTAAGAACTTTGCCTTGGTAACTATTTTCATATTATTGGATGGGCTGTTACTGCATATAACGTGCCATTAGCATGCAAGGATTGCATTGCATGGCCTAGTTAAGAAAGTGGTTTATAACAAAGCCTTTATGCTTTCAAATAAGGTAAACGGCTACTGACAATATTATCGCTTGTTATTTTAAAACGAGTCATAATGTTGCTGTTTCTGATAAATGTCTACAATTTAGACTCAAACATATTTTTGGTAGCATTATTAGAGCAAGGATGACCACTGTGGTTTATTTATTTATGCCTAAAATACAATTAAGTATAAAGGCGGACTTAATGCCTAAGGCATTCTCTTCAACCTTAGGGTGATAAAGAGATAAAAAGTAGGCATAGGTTACGTTATGATGAAAACAATATTCATCATCAGCCCATATACGTCCCACTGCTGGGCACGGACCTCCTCTATAACTGAGAGCGTTTAGGCCTAAGAAATTCCTAAGAACTTTTAGGTGTGGATGTTTCATCACGATGTTTTCCTTCACTGTTAAAGTACGTGATAATTCTTTGTGAATACACACATAACTTCGAAAAGTCAGAGGTGTGTGCCTGGGGTTCGAACCTGCAACCGTCGTGATTCTCGACCTCGTGCCTAAACCTCGAGGCCATCACGACTCATCTTACATATACATACATATAAAATTCATACAATTTATAATATATAGATACACATACATAAAGACATACAAACAAATCAAACAAGATATATTGTATTACAGAATTTTGTAAAAACAAAACCCAAGTACCAGATCTGCGATTTAAAAAAAAATCTCGATAGCACACAACACATGAATGCTACTGGACCAAAAAGACCGATATTTAGCGTTGTAATTATCTGTGGAACATTGTACAGCTTTGTCTGGTACTCATTCACAGATCGGTAGTAAATATCGGTAGTAAATGCAGTGCGGTTCAGACGCAGTATCGACCGCTGTGAGATGAATATCTCTCCGGATCCATTGCCGGATGCACTGCGGCAGTTTTTAAACTTTGTGTTGGCTGCTCTGGTCATTATCTGTAAATATAATATGTACTATGCTATTTTGTTTTTTTATTTTTTTAAACTAAAAGCCAATGATTTCCCCTGTTTGTTATTTAGAATAGAATCAAGATTAAAGTAATAAAATATATATGTAAGAATACAGAAAATAGGAGAGTATTGTTTACTCTCAGGTGATCTTACGAGACCTTTTTTCCAGCGTAAAAGTTAGGTACCTATATAAATTGACTTTTTTGAAAATTACATCCGAATTCCATTAAGTTATTGACTATAAAAATTCCAGAGCGGAAACACAAGCTTATGCTGATATATTAACGAAAAGGTTACCAGGTCATTCCATTTAGAAATTTCAGTATATATTAGAATTTCAACTAGATTCAAATAAATGTATTATATTCAGTGAAACTAAGGCAGTACCGTTATCTACATAACGGTCTAGCATTTGAGATGGATACACGAATTCACTTCTTATTTCAAATTAGGTGGCATAAAGTAGTAATACAGTATTAAGTAATTGCATGTTTCTATATTAATGGGGACTTTATTTTATATTATTTTGCCTAGTTTGGTCTCCATTTCGTATTCGGCGAGTGATTGAGCGGTCTTGAGTTTGATCCTCGTGTCGCGTAGTACTATTGGGTTCGGTGTAATTCCACAGTACATTTTTTGGGGATACCGTCGAGAATATATGTACAAATATTTTTTTTTAGTTCTCAGTTTCTAATTTTACTAAATGTTGACGAATATTTTTTTTATCCGGATAAAAATACAAGGTACATCGTAAAAAAAAGAAAACTCTATCCTTACACAGTAAAATTTGACGTGAAAAAGATATACCTTCTTGACGAACGTAAATTGAGCAAACAACAAAACAGCAAACGATCCATTACATTCAAACAGGTCCATTACTTTGCAAATACACGCTTATTTGCATAGTCAATATTTACGTACACGTCCGTGCCTGTGATTATCTACTGCTTACATGGATAATGGATTCGCAGAGATTTGTGCCATTTTTACTCATTTGAGTTCGAATTGAATCGGGGTTTTACTTAAAATGTACTACATTATTTTATATCTAAAATTACACCCAACACTCTCACATGCAGTTCTGTCTACATACTCGTAGTATGCGAGTTTTGATCGTGGTCATCAGAATCGTAAGACATTTCCGTCTTAAAGCACCTATATCTAAAACAATGTATAATATTTATTGCCGCTTTTTCCGCAGTCTGGGATCAAACCATCTAAAGATTTTAATCATATAAATGTCGACTATATTCATGAATATGTATTTTTTTTTAAATTTCGAAGCACGTTAAATTTACCAACAGGAATTGAGTCGGCGTTTTTAGTGAGAGTTTCTGGTGTTTCTTCTTCACAGAGGTACTGAAGCGATATTAACTTTGAAGATTAAAAATAATAATTATATAACTACTTAAACATGAGCGATGACCGTTTACATAAAATTAGCAACTGCAATAATAATTATTTGATCTTACCAACGCGAAATTGAAACTATGTCGCTACCGCTCTGTTTGTCTAAACATACATAACTGTCTATCATTAAATTAATTACCTTATGATTTTTTTAACATTGCCATTGAAATTATAAAAACACATTGTAATGAGGGTCAATATCGAACCCAGCATGAAATCGTTTATATATGAATAATGATTATATTTTCAATATATTTATTAAGAACTTTTTTTTTTCAATCCATAAAATTTTAGTACGTATACATTACAATCACAAGTAGTTGAAATCTTTTCACGTAAAACGTCTAAAAAATTATTCACAAATGTCAACACTAGGCATCTGCTATAAGAGTGGATATCAGAAAAATCTGTCCTCTCAACTAGGATTGTACTTTGAAAAATGGAATTAACCAAGCCAATTTGTATACAAAGCTTACTTGAATAAACAAGCTCGATGAATCTAAATTTGTTTAGTCAACACAAAGCGCCAAACCCGATAACAACTTGAATTGCTCTTACTGGCGATGAGTCAGCCTTTCAGACTGGCCTTTTGTTTCTATAATTTATAACAAGCAATTTTATTCAAAATTAAAACCCTCTTCAAAGTTCATCTGTGGCTTGCATGACTATTATTTGTTTGATGCTTAATCACCATTCCCCAAAATAGGACAAAGGCAGCAAGGCGACACTTATCCACGCTTGAGTAATGTCTGAAAAGCACGACCAACGTTAATTGCTGTCAATTTCAACAACTGTTAAGTTCGTAATAACAGAACGTTGGTTGTGAATCTATGATAAACATGTACATGTGTGAGCCTCGATTATGAGCAGCTATTTATGTGCTTTTATATACTATTGTAAGGTAGCATTGTGACGGAATTCTAAGCGTCTGACAAAGGTAATTTCTAATTGATTTCGTATTCAAAGATATTCAGAGCAACCCAATTTGCGGGTGCACGCCTCGATTACAAGACGAAAGGTTAATGAACTACAATCCGTAAGAAGTGGAAGGTAAATATTAATCAGAATATTCTAGAAACACGCTCTAATGAAGCTGAGGCCGCGCCCGAGGGCACGGCAAACATTTTTAATCCGCGGCGCATCTCATAAATTTCAACCCGGGGATAAAGTCGCTTTTGTTTTTCTTCACGAAAGAAATATTTTTCGCAAAATTTACGCTCAGTTGTGGCATGACGCCGTTGACGAACTTGTGGTTATTATTATTTTTATTGCTTCATGATTACTCACACGTGTGTATTGCCGATAGACGACTTTTACAAGAACAAAAGCACATTTTAAAGAGATATTTTTTGATTCACAGCCATTCCATACATCGATTCACAAGGAAATAACATATGTGGAATTTGTAACGTAGGCGTACTTTGAGGAACATAAACTATCTGGTATTGACGTGAAATGTTTCAAATATAATGAAATATGGGACGAATTAATATTTCAGGTGGCTTGGTAGCCTGAAACTTTACCAATAATTTTGATTTATTGAACCCTCGCAGCCTCTCGTACCTACTCTAAGTTTTCGTATTCAAACAATCACTTTGCCGAGGTTGTCTAGTTACCCAGTGAGCGTTCACGAACCAGCCGTTAGGGAGAACGTAGGCTAAAATTCATTACACTTTATTCTTCAACTTATACAACTTTGTAAAGCAGGAAAATTATTTTACATCCTTATTCGGTTAAGCTTATTTTTTAATATCCGAGTTCCCGGATGCAAGTCATTTTTGCCTGAAAACAATTTGTATTAGGAAAGACGTGTACTGTAATATAGTAGACGACGGCTACCTTAACATTGTATGGTGTAATCATATTTTTGCTATTCGGTGTAATACCAAATTGTATTTTCTTTTTATTCCATTTATCTAGATGTAAAATGATAGCTTTTTCGTTGTTACAATTTATTTATGTATACTGTCTTCTTCTCGGTAGTACGCAAAAAGTTGTGTCTAGACATTGCATTGTTCTCGCGTAAAAGAAGTATAATTTAAAAACCAAGATGTGTCATCGTTGTGTATCATTTGTTAATTCTACATTTAATAAAATACTTAGTAGAAGTTACCTTCTAATGTTAATTGCTAAAGCTAGCACCATTGTTAGGAGATAAATAGGATTGTTTTTATATATATTTTTATACTGGCACAACAAAATGACAACACCATACCTGGCGTTAACCACAGTTCTGTCCAAAAAGCGCACTAAGACGCGAGAGACTCCCAGCTCGCGACACTTCTTATGAAACACGTGAACCATTTAGTGAATGGCAAAGTTAGTTTTTAAAGGGAAAATGTGGGCCGCAGACATTTCATGAAAGGAAGAAACACGATATAGCGACATGTAAACGTGCAATCAATATAGTAATTCTTAAAATAGTTATACTTTTAAAAAAAGTTTATTTTTTATGTTTAACAAAAAAATTACGACGTGGCCTTGCGGTACTAGTACGTATGTGCCGTGCGATCTAGAGGTCCCGGGTTTCATTCCTGGGTCGGGCGAAGTTTTATAAGAAATTGGAAATGTGCCCGAAAAACAGAAATAGATTCATAGAAATGTGGGCGCAGGTGGCAAATGCACCTCTGTCTACTCCTTCGGGAAATACAGGCAGGGTTATTTATGTACATATGTAAAAGTAAGTTTTATAATTAAGAATACTTCGAAGTGGCGATGCAGTGCGATTAAGCAACAACTTCCATCATTACCAAGTACCAAACATTACTAAAGCAAACGAGGTACAAATTTCTTTGTATCGGTAAAGTGGGTGGGCACCAGAATTCCCATTTCGCCGATAACGATCTGTCCCACCTTGTGGCCATTAAGGGTCGCCCGATGGTCAGATAGGGGGCAATTTATGCACTGCACACTCAAGAGCTTCGTTGTATTTACTTAGTTTTTATGAGGCGAGATTGTTATCCGACCGGTGCAAAATGTTTCGTATCGAATCCCACCGCTCGACCCTCTTTGTGGTCTTGGCGGTTATTGCCTTAAGTCGCGTCTTAAGTTAGTCGGCTAACCAGAAAATTTGTTTCCACCGGTTCTGCGGCGCTCGCACGTGGGGTTTTGTAAAGACTTTAAAGTAGGTTGATACAGTAAATTCTAGTAGCTTAGCTCGATAATAAAATCGGATTTTACTGCTATATATGATAATGATGTAACTATAGAAGATTGGATTCATGAACAGTCTTCATTCGGAGTTGTTTAAGAAATGAGGCTTAGTATATTCAAGCTTGGAGCTGAAAAAAGAAAATATTAACAGAAATATTATTTGAGTATTGTAGGGCCGTTTTTTTTTTGTTAATTCAAATATTTGTATACCTATATATGATAGTAGACGCTTGGTACTACTGGTCTTATTCATAAGTGCTATATGATTCTACGATGACAGCCCCGTGGAGCATATGGCTAGACACCAGCTTGCGAAACGAGAGGCCGCGGGTTCGATCCCCGCACAAATGTTTGTGTGATCCACAAATATTTGCCTCGGGTCTGGGTGTTTGTGAGACCGAAAAGTCTCTTGTAGTTTCTGATACCCACGCCACAGGACAGTGCCCTAGTGTGGGTTCAGAACTATGTATGTGAATGTTGGGTGTATTTATTTATTTAACTAAGCTGTGTTTTTCCTAGCTACATATACTTTATGAGACGTGTGCGGTTGGGCCCTCTTTGGCCCTGGAGCAATTTAAAGATATGGGGCCTTTGTCCTTTCACAATATCTTCTACAATAGTGTTAATGAAAATCTTAATAGATTTAGTAGTTTTTCGGCTTATTCATTAAAAACAAAGATACGAATATTTACAATTTTCAAGGGAGAGAGAGAGAGAGAGAGAGAAAATAAATTCTAGAGAAAATACATACAACGTTAATTTTTATATAACTAAAATACATATATTTCATCTTCAACAAAGCAGATCTAATAGGCAGAATAAACACGTAACCTTTATAAAATGAACAGTAAAATATTGATGTTTTCCTAAGACATGCCAATCAAGATCGCATATGTTACACAACCGTCGATTTCTACGTCCCCCAGACCGTAGACATACATACATATTCATCGTGTTATTTGCTTATATGGCTTCAAACGGGGGATTCTTTTTGCTTGCCTGTCCTTTACTTTTTCTTGAATTTTTTATGTCGTCGGGTACGTTTAATGATGTACTTTTGTCCTTTGCAAACGAGCTGGTGCAAATTTTTGACAAGGTCTGGCTTCGTGTGTATTTTGTGTGTGTTTGGTCGATTTTTTCTTGTTATGAATGAATGTCGGTATTATTGTATTTCACAATAATAACATATTAAGTATTATAAATGTATATTTTTGTTAGTGATACATACATACTTACGTGCATAACTAAGTTTTATATACTGTTTTCACACACAAATTTTGTCATAGAAGCAAAAACAAAATAGTTTATTTATTTACACTAAATTTACTTTAATGAAATAAGATAAAATTTATCACCCATTCCCATATATGTATAATATGAAATATAATGTTAGGGCGGCCAATGTCGCAACAATTATGCGGCTACAGATTATTAATTAACCTAGAATGCGAGGCGGAGCGCCAGAAATCTTGAAGTCATGAATTGAAAATTATCAGGCAAACAAATTTGATTGTGGCGGGATGCCGATAGGAACATTTGATTTAAGTAAGTATGTTGGGATCATATCTGTCACGTTCATATAAATTTTGCTTAAAAAAAGCTGTTTTTCTGTCACTAACAGCCACTTAATTTCATTTATTTATGCTGGTAGCAGTGTACATATGTTACCAGTGATGACATACGACACTGAAACGTGGCCTCTAACTATGTGCCTCATAAGAAAGCTCAAGGTCACTCAGCGAGCTATGGAGAAGGCCTTTGGTCTTTGGGGGAGGCCTATTTCCAACAATGAACGTCTTTCGGCTGATGATGATGATGACGATGTTGGTAGCTTCACCAACTTGAAATATGTCACTAAAACTTTAATTAATCCCAAGTAATACAGTAAAATAAAATCCACTCAGAACATGCGAATTCATAAATAAATAAATAAATACACCCAACAGTCACAATACATAGTTCTGATCCCACACTAAGATACAACTCTTGTGACGTGGGTATCAGAAACTACAAGAGACTTTTCGGTCTCACATACACCCAGACCCGAAACAAATATTTGTGGATCACACAAACATTTGTCTCGGTGCGGGGATCGAACCCGCGGCCTCTCGTTTCGCAAGCTGGTGTCTAGCCAACTGCGCCACGGGGCGTTGTTGTGTTATGTTACTTTGCTAAACTATTTTAATACCAAAAGTAAATCAACCTGTTACAAAACCTACCTTCATCCTTTACTTCTACATGCAAAATTCAGTGCACAAGAAAGCGAGCAAACCTTATCGATCTGCCTACGCACTTAATGATAGTGGGTTCAATTTCCGGCTGAGAAGTGTTTGTTTTTACGGGCCATTACCTGCCAATAACAGCGAAATAAGATCCTATTTTCTCTACCTTGTACGGACGCTGCGCGCTAGAGATCTTTATCTCGTAAGCGAGTATTTAATGCTCTTTTCTTCTATTATTACCTGTTTAATCTTGAACGTGAACGTTAAGAGTTTTACATCTGGTATTGCGTGCATTCCCTGGTCGCGTGAAGTGTTATTACGTTTTTTCTTTAGGAAATTCTCGATAGTAGTATAGAGTCTGGAAATGCCTCCGAATAGATGCAATAGACTCGCGCTGCATTACGTGATACTAATATAACAATTAATGAGACATAGGGGCAGATACAGGAATTCGAGGATACGGCGTGTGAATGCGTACTTATATGTTGCATGCAGTACTACGTCGGAGACTAATTAGAAGTCCTCGTATAATATAGAAGTTGTGATGGCCTCGAGGTTTAGGCGCGGTCGAGAATCTCGACGGTCGCGGGTTCAATACCCCAGGCTGACACCTCTGACTTTTCGAAGTTATGAGTGCATTCACAAAGAATTATCAAGTACTTTAACGGTGAAGGAAATTATCGTGAGGAAACCTACACACCTAAAAGTTCTTAGGAATTTCTTAGAACTACACAAGTCCGCCAACCTGCACTAGGCCAGCGTGATGGACTAAGGCCTAAACCCTCTCAGTTGTAGAGGAGGCCTGTGGCCAGCAGTAGGACGTATATGGGCTGATGATGAATGAATGAATGAATGAATGTATAATCTGATGGTCTTTTTCTCTATGATTGTGAGATGGTTAACACAACCGTGGTGGACTAACGTGACCATGTAGAATATTTATTTATTACAAAAGTTTTCGTGTAGAACTCGCATGAATAAAAGTTTACGTTGTCTGTGGTAATTGGTTATTTAAAGTACAGGTGCATTCTATGATTGTGAAGTGTGTGGTGGCCATGAGGATCTAGCGCAAAATCTGCAGAGACACCACATAAATAATTTCTTCTAAACTAGCATTGTGCACTAAGGCTGAATCCTTTTCAAACGTACACTAGGCCCGGTTTCAGCGGTGAAGTCATAAGCCCATAATTTTATACTTTTAAATTAAGCCTTGGCGCTCCTTTTCCGATTCAAGCTAAGCTATCGCATATATAAGTGAATAATCCGCCATAATCAGAAAGAGCCTGCCGCTTTCCATTTAAACATGCGGTCAGGTGTCAACTTGTCAAAGGCCCAGGAATTAATTTTCACGTTTACGTTTAAATTTATTACAATAAACGTGTGTTGTCAAATTTTATACACCGGCAGTTCTGTGCCTTATCGATTTTCGTACATCTCCCTCGGATGACTTGTTTTGTCTTGCATACAATGCTTTTGTAAGCTTTATAGTTTGTCGTGTGCTCATATTTTGTTGATGTAGTTGAGGGTTGGATGCAGTTTGTCTTTTGTTTTATTTCACGCTGAGGATAATTTTATTGGACGCTCAAGTACAGCTTTTGCAGTAATCTTGTACAAGATATTCTGGGATTCTTCTTAAAAAAGCAAAAATTGTAATTAAATCTAATTAAATAAATGCATGCATGAAAATATGATATTGAAAATATAAGCACGATTTTTTTTATATATTGCTTAGAGAACTTCTTGTGTCACTTGTTCTCTACAGCCAAAACACATCACGAATCATGACGATTCATAAGAACTTGCGAAATACTACATGAGTAAAAATATTCTAGCTATATGGCTTTAAATAGTAAGAATTATTATAGTTCCTATAATAATTATAATGTCTAAGTCACAAGGGTCAACAAGCCCTATTAAATGATACTAGATAGAGCACCCAAGGGATTATTGAATATCTAGACAGATCCTAATGAGCGTCTAGATAAGTAGTATTATTTTACATAAAGTGAGATTGTTTTTACGAAGATTAGAAAATGCAAAAATATCTACCAAAGTAGTTCTTGACATATATTATACTCTTATTTAAGTATACATACTTTTTAGCTACACCAAGTACGATGACTTAGAAAGTTTCCGAGAAGAGGCGCTTATGTTGAGCGGAAATTGAAATTTGCCTCGCGGCTTTTGCTTTTGACATCCGCTTCAGCGTTTGGTGGGGTAGAAAAAAATTAAAATTTCATGTACGGGCCTCCAGCGTATTAACATAAACAATTTACATTGTGCGGAACATCGATGATTCAATATTTTCACACTCGGTAGAGCGATTTTATTTAATCTATCGATATCAGCCGGTGAAAGAATACCGCGCGTGGTCGAAATTCATTCCGTACTGCCTCATTTTATTGCTGATATGGTTATGCAATTTCATTATTTTAACAATGTATATGATAACATTCATTGCCCGTGATGTGTGATAAAATCACGAATGATGCATTTAAATTTGTTAATTTAGAATATACAAAATTATTGGTTGAAAAAGTCAAGTATAAATAATATTGAAAAATTAAGGTTTCTCATTTTTATTTATTGTCTATCCCCTATTAACATTATTTTTCAATAAAAATTAACCAACAGATATTTGTTTCGGGTATGAGTGTTGGTGACACCCAAATGATTTCGTAGTTTTTATTACACACAACATACTATATATATTTAAGTCCTTGGCTGTATTTATGTATTTGTTCATAATTAAAAAAAAATGGAACTAGTAAAGGCGAAGTTGCAGAGGACTTAAAGAAGCGATGACACTCTTATCATTACTCTGTTAATGCCTAAGCATAAATGACTTTATTAGGTATTGTTACATAAATATATTTTCTGTAAAATATCATTTTCATTTCCAAACGTGGCTACGGTTGACGGTAAGTGAAATAAATAAACAAAAGGCAACTCATGTCCTTTCAAAACCTGTCTATTGCAACAATGTTACATTGACCACTTCTACAAAGTCCTTTCATCTGGTTTTAATTGTGTGGTTTCGCTACCATTATTTGTCCCAGTTCCAGAGTGTTATTTTGCTATTATTTAATTCAATATATAACAATACTAGAGTATTGTATTTTAGCTTTATTTATTAGCTGTTGCTCTGTTGAGAATTGCATCGTTTGATCTGAAGGTCTTGGCTTCGGTGTTTGGTTACGCAAAGTGTTATCGGGTTTTCTATTAAGAATTTCGGCTTTTTTTTCGGATTTAAAAAACGTCCGACTTTTGATGTTATATTTATTTATTCATGGTAAATGAAAAAAAAAATATGTTTTCTTATAAATAGACTAAATTAAAATGAAAAGTCAGGCATGCATTTTTGCGCCCACGTTTTTCCAAAGGCCAGTATAACGATTTATGTCAAATTTTACTCATATGACGAATAAAGTAAGCCAGCATTCATATTCACACTAAATTTTCTTGTCTTTTAAAATTTAATACTAAAAGTCTTAGACTCAAAAATACCGCAAATCGCATTTCTATCAACAAATCCGATCGTATTTATCGAGTAATTGCGCTGTGATTAGACACATTACCTTTTAAATCGATTAAAAAAACACGCAACAAATTCCCCGGGCCTCACGAGGCGCTAATAAATGTAAGTGGCCGCGCTAATGGGCCATGTACACACGATCGCCTGCTTAATGTACCTATTTGCATAATAGTCGAAAGCACTCAGTGTCTTGTAATCTTTTAACTTATCGCAAAAGTTTTTAGAAATATGAAAGGATAACGGGATTGGTGTTAAAGTTTATGACAAACAACGTCATACAGTTAGGTTTTTTAAGGGCGGGTTTGATGACATCACGAGAATTAGTGATGTAATAAGAATATATGCGATCACCAGTCCATTTTGTGGGTGGACGTCCAACGCTGCCTCTCTTGATGGAGCGCTCTGGACGTCTTTTGGGGAGGCCTATGTCCAGTAGTGGACGTCTTTATAATGACGACGACAATGATAAGATACAATCTTGGTCATGTCGGACAGGTCAAGTTATCTTTAGCCATTAAGTGCGCGGCATTTGCGATTGCAATCAAAAAATTTTTTTCTGTCTTTTTTATGGTTTTAGTATTAGCTACCATTTTTACAAAAATGATAGTAAATTCATAAATAAATACATAGTCACAATGGTACATATGTAGTTCTGCCTCCATAAGACATACAATTCTTGTTTCGTGGGCATCAGAAACTACGAGAGACTTCGGTCGTACAAACACCAAGAGAAATTTGTGGAAAAAAATATCTTGGTGCGATAATCAAATCTGCGGTCCTTCGTTTCGAAGTGAATAAACTAGCCGTCCACATTTCTTAATCCCATGTGCCACAAGATACAAATGAATTAGTTAGTACTCTCAGAATACGTGCATCATCTCATAAATTACAAGCAACGTTGATTGTAGCAAATAGCTACTACACAAAGTAATTATTTATCAAGCTAACACATATATCTAGCAAGTTGTGTTTACATGAAAGCGTTAGAGTCTTGAGTTTACCGACCTTCGCGGTGAAGGAAGGCTATGTCTTTGCAGAACACTCCGCATATTTGGGTAATAATTGCATTAAAAAAATTTAAACATACTCTGGATACATTTAGTAAAAACCAGTTACTGCGAATTTGAATTTTTGTGATAGCTACATTTTTTGAGGGTATGACGTCAGACACACTGTCTCAAGCCTATATTCAAGTAGGGTTCTGTAGAGATGTTTGATTTTCCTACGTTTCTGCATTTCTTAAAAATGTCCATAGCAATACAGTTTCAGTTCGTTCGTTTAGTTGGGTTTAAAACCGCTTTTACACTCGAATCAAATTAAAATAGGTATAAAGTAAATTTATAGGAATATCATCATTCCGAATAAAATCATTCGTCGTTGTAAATTATACGTATTGATTAGTTTTGCAGTAGGGAATAAAGGTTATATTTTGATGGAAATACAATGATTTAGCACAGTCAGAGGCGATCCAGCTAACGCGTACAATTACGAGAGACATTTATTATGTAACCTAATTTTGCTACGCGATTACCAGTTTAACGAACTACCAGCGTTTTGGCGATTAACTTAAATGGCTTTTGGGAATGTTAAATGTATGTTTTTTGCGAAGACTATAAAATATTACTGTTTAGACACAACAGTTCTTCGGAATTCTTATTCTGCGTCAACTTAAATTCTTTGGTCATAAAGATTTTGGCGTTTGATCATTTCCATAATTGAAACATCTTCATACGATTATTCGTAATAATTGGATGACCCGTATTAGGTATACCTCGTGGAATGAAATCTAATTCCTCTAAGCAATATTTGTCATATTATCAGTTACATATAGTATAGTAACGTATTTAATCTTATCTAAGTATTTTTTTAAAAAGAAATAAAACATATTTTACGAGTATAACATTACAAATTATTTAAATTATTATTATTTTAAATATAATTTTGTACCCATAACCGACGTATGTCGTGGATATTAAATGTTGTATATGGATGTTGAAGAAGCAAAAGAGGTGTCAGGATCGGACCTTGTGGCACTCAATAGTTTTTGCCTACCCCTGTGGGATTCAGGAGTGAATGTATATGTATATAAAAATATTTAAACTAAAATGAAGACAGTGAAGAGTCACATGGTATTGTAAACTTCCATTAAAGTACATCAAACCCGAACAAGCCTTTAGTGTAGCAAACTCTCAACGAATTGTATATGGTAAGGAAGTTTACGCATCAAGAAACACATTTCAGCGGTCTGTGAGTACACGCGTGGGTGAATATTGTGCTGTATCTCTTCGCATTGTGTAAACTTTCAGGGATTTTACATTGACACCTTGATGAAGAATTTACTTTCAGTGCGTTAATAAACTGTGATTCTAGAGTTACACTTTATCATCAGCCCATATACGTTCCACTGCTGAGCACGGGCCTCCTCTACAACTGAGAGGCTTTAGGCCTTATTCCACCACGCTAGCCTAGTGCGGATTGGCGGACTACACACCTAAGAAACTCCTAAGAACTTTTAAGTGTGCAGGTGTCATCACGATGTTTTCCTTCATCGTTAAAACCGTGATAATTCTTTGTAAATACACACAAAACTTCGAAAAGTCAGAAGTGAGTGCCTGGGGTTTGAACCCGTCGAGATTCTCAACCGCGTGTCCGTACCTCGAGGCTATCACGAATTTACGGCTACAACTAAATCCGCGGTTATAACTGTTGATCATGTCTTGCTTACATCAGCATTCATGGTCGAGGGTGAAATTTTCTCTTACTAACTGGTCTACCAACACTAATTTGATTTAATATTCATTGATGGATCACATGGAATAATAATACTGAGACCAGAAACTCAATTTAAAGAGTTTTTGCGATTTTTATGAACATAAATATTCCGTTCTTATTGTTGTATAACATGATAACTTATATAATATTAAGAAGCGTGGGACGATGTTACTTAGATCACACAATAGAATTCGTGAGAAGCTATGAATGTACGGCGTGGGTGACGTTATCTTTCTAAGGAAGTACGTATTACATTTTAGAAGACTTATTGTCAATTTCTCTTATACCAGCTTTTGAACTTTGCCTAAATATTTATATAATAAATATCTTGATTGCTTTGTGGTCTCGCGGTACAAGTAGGTATGTGCCGTGCGATCTGGAGGTCCGAGGTAGATTTCCGCGTCAGGTTACTGGGTTATTCCGTAAGAAAATCTCATAAGCAGCACGAAAACAGAAAATCTGCCCGAAAATTGCGCAATTGTTAAACAGCGATTTAAAACTAGATTATTATTCGGAATTTTGCGAAGCAAACTGGACTTTTGGGCTTCTATGGGAGTACCGCCACTCGGTAACACATGCTTTAATATCAAAAGAAAAATACCTAAAATGTATTATATAAACATGAGTATGTATATTAAAGAAAGGTTCAATTTAGTACCAAGTCCAAGAACTTCACATATAAATTTCTCACTCACTCGTTCTCAAGTTAGAAATAGCGACATAATAATAAATCTTACGATACTACAAATTGAGATCGGAAAGCTCTCCGGCGCTTATTATGCTACGTTTGAAACGGTACGTTCTGTCCGTCCGTTCAGAATAGCTACACGGTACGGCACTTACACCAAACGACATGACATTAGTAGTGGCAATTCTGTAAATAAGTGAACACGGTCGCTCGCGCATAAGAGTATTCAAACATCAATCTTAATATATTTGCGTTAGTCGAGGTTGAATGTGCGAAAAATGGAAACGGGAGCTCCACTCAGCCATTGCATTTTATAGAGTAGTCTGCATAGAAGTAGCTGTAAATATAATTTATTAAAGATAAAAAGATAAGAGAAAACTAGGCCCTCTGGCTAGGTGGGGTGACAATATTCGCAAGGTGGCTGGCAGCGGTTGGATGAGGAGTGCCGAAATTCGAGCCCAGTGGCGTGCCACAGGAGAAGCCTATGTCCAGCAGTGGACTCAAGAAAGGCTGCTGATGATGATTATGAAAATGAAAGAGAAAACAATATACAATTTTTTGAGGTGCCACAATGTTGTCAAATTCAGGCAGGTCGATCGAAGTAAATCAATGCTACGTAAAGTAAAAAGAACGTGAAACAACCCTTTAAGTGCGATTTGCAGTCGATAGCACAATAGTACGGTTCTGGAATCAGCTCGTGTATTTCCCGATAGCAGCAGGTCTGATAATTGCCTAGGCTCGTAACGTAAGGGATAGTCGTAATCGTTATCCACAAGTCAACAGTTTATATTCTACTGAACTATCACGCGCAAGTCCAATTCCTTTTGCTCCAGTAGCACATTAAACTGCAAATATTGTGTTGCAAGTTCCAGAAATACGAGAGAATATATCTATGTCACAATTCTCAGAATTGGGACGAATATTTGTAGAATATAAAGGCATGTTTCGATGTGTAGATTGAATTTGCAGCCTCTTTTTTTACAAGCTTTTTCTACCTATTTTCATAACAAACCTTGCAGGGGAATGATATAACCCCAATACAATTTAACTGCCATATAACTTAAACAAATAAATACACCCAACGGACACAGACATAGTTGTGAACCCGCGGCTCTTCTTTCACAAGCTGGTGTCAAGCCAACGGCGCCAAGGAGCTGTCTTATTAGCTAGGAACCCAACTCGTGATTATGTGTTAGGCAGGAAGCCTAGAAACATTAATATACCCCTTATAGTCATCGCTGTTGGCTGAAAGGGGAAGCATAAATACTTTCTTTCCGCAAAAACATAACTGTAGATTTCGCCCATTCCGTAATTTTCAAAACTAAGTCAAAGTCAAAATAATCTTTACTGAATTGGACCTTTGAATCGTCAGTCTTAAGCTCTTAACTAATTCAATTTACTCGCTAATTTAATATATAACAATTCGAACCTGAAATATAAGAATGTATTCGAGCCTAGCCTTCACAAATCCTTAGACACATGGATTGACATCAAAGTGAGTCTATAAAGGTCCTAAATGGGATACAATAATTGTTTTAGTAACGTTTCTAGTGTTTGTACACAAAGGTAGTAATGCCTTGGGGGTATTCAAAAGTTCTGAGAAGGCATTGATACCCTGTTACTTTGACGAAGGCTTAGGATCACGAGACTGTTATAGGCCCTTTCTGAAATTTCGAGAATAAAATGTCTACAGAAGTAATGGGCCGCGTGTAACATCAATCCTGTTTTTTGTTTGTTTGTTGTCATCAAAAAATTTAGGTCAGGTTCATTAGATGCTATGTAAAATATGGTACGTATATTAAAAAAATATGTTTTGTTTTGTGAGCAGTGTTGTTTTTGAGCTACATCGGTGATACTTGTTTAAAAGAGTTAATTTTATAATTATTGTTGTTAGATTTATTACGTTGATGAATCGTACAAGCTAGACCGTTTTACTGTTACCAGCAATGGCTTGATCTTTTACGAAATATACATAATTAAGTTCGTTTTGATATTTTGAAAGCTGGATGGATATCAGAATCTGACACAGAGTGAAAGAGAAACATATGTGATAATCAAAAATGTGATAATGTCTAATCATAAATTAAAAATACTTATAATCATATTCATTACCATCAAGGCCATTTACGTGTCTCGATACGGGCCTCCTCTGCAATTGAGAGGGGTGAGGCCTTAATCCATCACGCTGGCCTAGTGCGGGTTGGCGGACTACACATCTAAGAAATTCCTGAGAATTGCGTAATAGGTTTTGGTATTGTTCACAATGTTTTCCTTCACCGTTAAAGCACGTGATAATTCATTGTGAATACACACATAACTTCGAAACGTCAGAGGTGAGTTGCTTGGGTGTAAGCCCGTGACCACGAGATATGTACATATATTCGACTGCGCGCATAAATCTCGAGACCATCACGACTTTGCTTTGATTAAAATTGCAACGTCATTTATTGGAAAATGAAACATCTTCGTTCCTCTTTTTACTAATCTATATGATTAGCGTGATTAAATAACAATTTTTATAACAAGGTTAAGATAAATATTAAAAATGTGTTCTATTTCAAGCTACAACATTATATTCTATAACAAAAGCCCCAACTCACAAATACTATTTCATGTTTAACATAATTAGGCGTTCAATGGCGTGAAATAAACACAGCAACAAACATCGAAACACAATTCGAAAAGCCATATTAAATCCGCTCTGCGGTCCCTGCTATTCGTTTGTGTCTGCCTTTTGTAGGTAATTCACGCAAACGTCAGTAAAACGCTTCGGAGTCAACAGCCCGTAGTGCAAATCAATTTATCTACTGTAGAACAAACTCCGAATATAAGACAGGCTGATGTGGTAGTATGGAAATTTAATTCATTGATTAGTGTAGCTATAGGCTCGACCCCTATTACGTGTGACTAGAGTCTAAACACAATTGGCGAAAGGTTGGTGCAGAAATGCATCTCCGACTATCCCTTTGAGAATACAGACGTGAATACGTATGTATGTGTATTCTTGTTAATTGTAGTTACATTAAAATGATTATGGCATTTACGAAAACTAATGTAAAAATACATAAACTCACGCCTGTATTCTCTGAAGGGGTAGGCAGAGGTGCATTTCTACACCCACATTTCGTCAGGTATGTATCAGCCCCACGTAATAGGGGGCGAGCCTATTGCCGTTTTTCGGGCATATTTCCAGACTCCGTGCTGCTATTGAGAATTCCCCAATGCAAAAACCCAATAACACTTTGCTCGACTCGGGAATCGAACCCAGGACCTCTAGATCGCACGGCACATACTTGTACCGCGAGACCATGAGGCAGTAATATATAAATCTACAAAAAACCTTATAAGTCTGAGAGTTTACGTTTTAAACAATTATCGAAGAAAGAAAAAATATTGAATGAAGGTACAGAAACACCCCAAATGTAGTTGGAGCGAGATGAGATAAAATTAATTTATACTTTCGAAAATTTCTAACTTGTTTCATTATGAACGAAAGAGGATGGGATGAGGAAAATTGAAACCTACGGAAAAATATTATCTTTAACCAATTTCGTATATTTCAGTTAAGTATTTTACAATTTATGACATTAAAATATTATTTGTAACAATCTTCTTCCAATGCACACTTGGGATCTAATTCACTTGACTGCCCCTTAATAAAAGCATATTTAATAATATCCATGCCTTGTTCCATATCCTTTAAGTTTTTAAATCACACTAGTAGCTGAACTTCTCCTTCGAGTTACCTTCTAGCCTATATTAATACAAAATTACCGTGACGTGAGATAAAAAAGTAGGAAAAGGTGTTCCCTACACTTCGTGTTGCGTCAACTGGGTTTCACGATAATACGAAGAATGTACCTATGTTGCTGTTTTTCGATCATATTTCTAAACTCCATACAGATACTCGGAATTTTTTAAATAAAGAAATCAATAACACAGTCCGATCTGGGAATCGAATCCACTACCTCTTTCGAAACCCACACATTTTTACCACGTCTACAAAAATACGGGTACATACTTTTATTTTATGGTATTAGTTCGGTTTGTTGCATCGGAGCTAAAGTTACACAGCTTTAAGGTTATTCATTTATTAACATACTTTAGGCGTAGAACGTCGCATATCGTAAAATGTAGGTACGTCCTTGGATCGCTATTCCCGCTGCTTGGTTCTATAACTCGCCGGCTGTCATGCGAATAAGGAAGTATGTTAAACAATAAATTGAATGAAATACGTTTCTTCACATGAGTACACGATGTCACTGGCAGGTCTTAGATACCATTATACAAGAATGTTATATCAAAGGAATAATTTGCATTTAGACAATGTATTTCCGTTTTGACATACATTTTTTGTTCGCTTCGTTTAAAGCAGAAAATGAGAACAGATTGATTATCCATGTACTTAGAATGTTTTTAAAAATTGATAGGTTCAAATGGAAATTTGTATTAGTATTTTTTGCCATTATATTGTTTCAAAAGGTTTCCATGCTGAATTATAAACATTAATTGTTTACCGACTTCCATTGAAGGTAATAACAAAATATCGACAGAAACTCAAAGAAACTGTCTCATAAATATCCGTTATTCGATATAAGGGCGTAATACACGTCACAAAGGCCGGAGATTCCATGGGTACGTAGAGGAAGGATAAAATTTTTACGAAACATAAAAGGAGACATGTCGAAAATCTGCGGTCATAAAACATACCGCCGCGTAAGGATTACGAACGCGATATTCCCTCAGTACCTCTCGCGTTCTATCAACCACTGATCGCTTGAGTTAATCCCTTCGGAGCTTATTGACCGACTTAATAACAGATTCCATTATCTGTATTAGAAATAATTTATAACTGGAAACAATATTCTGTTATAAAATTGCTTTGAGCGTTCATAATCGCTTATAAAACGGTGGGCGTTCGACCAAAATCCGAAGGGTATTCATTGCGTTAAAATTATTTCAAATATTTTGTAATTTTATTTTAAATAAAGTATTATATAGAGTATAGACTAAAGACGAAACAGATGTGCTGTGGAGTAGAAACCGTGACTGTGAAGCTTTTAGATTAGACATAGTCTTACTAGATTGCCTGCCTTAGACTACTTCTCTTCGATTCGACCCATTATTTTAATGTTCAATGGATTATTGGATCTATTAAAGACATACTGAAATTCCAATACGTGAATATATGTTTAGTATCGTTAACTTTAAGAAAGACGACGGAATATATTCGTGCTGATCTTTTCAAGTGTAGAATACCAAGTCATTTGAGCTAGATTACAAAGAGTAGTGTAACTAGAATGTAGCTCTACTCAAAACCATATATTACAAAAGTTTATTTCACCTTTAGAATATATCCGAGAAGCATAAAACGGAAATCTTATTTACCGACCCGAATTATTACTTAATAAGGAAAGAAATTAAAAAAGCTGCGGTTCGAACGCCCAATTCCAAGGCGCGCAGGTATTATTGAATTCCACGATTGAAAATCTAAGTTAAATGCCCATTCTTTGAATGCCACTTGATGGCATAAATTTAATATCGTAACGGAGAGCCATTCGACGGAACTTTTGTAACAAATTTCATTTATCTCCTCGTCCCGGTGGAATTTCATAAAATCGATTGTTATCACGATGATTTAATGTTAGAATTTAATGGGATTAATTTTTTTATTTGTCAATATTCATCAGCACGCAATATAGATAACAGTAAATTATGATGGACAGACGATTATAACCCGTGAAATCACCCCCAGAGGTATAAAAGTATTCAAACTGTGTTGTCTATTAATGGAATTTATACAATTTATTTTGTACGAAGCGCTGGTGGTAATTGCTTTTTCATTCTCGTAATGACATTGGTCCTCGCGCTAGTTTTTTTCTGTATTTAGCTAGATATTTTATTTTGGATGCCCACAATTGAAATATAGGTCAAATACATAATAATAACGAATGATGATGGAGAAACAGCCACCAGATTAAGAATTACTCACTAACAGGCTGCTTCCAACAGATGGCTATGAATTTTTGTGTAAGACGACTCTCACAACAGTGGACATAATATCTATGGAAAATATTTTATAACAAAGAAAAAACTACCGTTTCCTATATTTGACGTCTTCTTTCTTACGACTCAAATTCAAAGGGAGTTTTGAGTTACTCAAGTCCACTTAATCTATTCGTAGTGTAGGTTTGTGAACTAAGGTAAAAACATACTATTTAATAAGTACGTGTACCAAATCTATTCCGTAAACCCACTTCTGGACTAAGACGTAAACCCTCTCAATTTAGAGGTAGCCCGTGGTCAGCATTGGGACGCATATGATCTGATGTACATATATGTATATATAGATTCTATTCATTATTTTCATCTTCATAAAGTTGAGCGAGAACACATATTCCCAAAGCTAACTATAAATCTACCAGGAGATTTACCACAGCGTTCTTTCTACCGCACAGAGTGTACGTTACAAAAAGCCATTATTCCTACGCAAGGTTTCGAGTGAAGCTCCGAGCGATCTGTATTGTGTTATCGACACGAGTAATCGGTTTCCTGCGTCATAAATCTCTTGGGTAATTAATCATGGGCTGACCAAAGCGGATGGACGCCGCGACGCCTGCTCCCGCCGCCGAGACAATGTTTTCCTCGAAATGTTTTTTGTTTTATCGCTTATTTTAATAGCAAAAGCCATTGCGTTTAACTTTTATGAGCGTGTTTTAAATAATATATTCCGTTCGTAAAATGCGGAGGATTTTACTGATTTTTAGTAAGTGATTTTTCTGAGTTGCACTTTTTTATGTTTGAGTAATAAAAGTCTTGTGAGTGAATTAAAATTATTAAATATTTATGAAATACAATGAATTAGTAAAATAATAATAATTTTTCCGGAGATTCGTGTATATTGTCTCAGCAGTAACTTAAAAAATGTAGAAGTAATAAAAAATGTATGTTCCTTCGTTAACAAGATAAAAAAAATGTATTTCAAATTTTATCTGAAATATAGAGAAGATCTTAATTTTAATGAATATAATTAATGTATTTCCGGATATTTCGCTCATCATCTGTATAATTTTATTGATCCTCGTTTGAATTACATTTAATTGTAAAACTTTAGGTTTATTGTAATTTGGAACTATAAAAAGGACTCATAAAATACAATGTTTGTTATTTCATTCGAGTTCAATAAATATGGTTTGTTTTATACTTAGCCGAGTATTCACTTATCATAACTTTTGCGGGACATAAATTCCTTCCACAACTTGTTAGGTATCATAAAGCAGGATTTGTGTCGCACTCGAGACAGAATTTCGGTCAACCATTTGCGCATAAGTCATAATAGTGTCGTTTTTTCGTTGAATTGGCGTTTCGAGAGTTCTACGAAATGTTAGCAGTTGAGATTAAATTAGTAATGAAACCATGTTAAATAAATATGAGTTATAGAGTACTCGATAAATTTTATTTTAAGCAAAGTTTCTATTATTTCTGTGAATCTCATTCAATTAAGCGTAATCTATAAACTATGAATAAGATATAGGTGTTTTAAACATGAGATCATCAGTTGTTGATATTTCAACTTTCCTTTAAAGATCTTTTTATCTACGTTAACTCGTATAATAGTAGTAGTAGTATAATAGTAGTAATAGTAGTATACCTATTAATTGTATAAAATCAAAAATTACGTACTGAAACAATCATCTCTTATATGAAACGCGTAAATTAATAATGACCATCGAAATCATAGAGCTAAGCGATAGTCACCTGGAATTGAGGTAAAAATGTCCAAGGATGTATATCCTGAGTAAAGTATTATACTATAGACTAAACGAGTATAAGGTCATACCGACAGCTATACGACTAGTGGTAACCCTATATCTTTTTTTTTTTTTTTTTTTTTTATTCTGGCACGGCAAAGTGACCCCATTGCACCTGATGGTAAGCGCAATGGAGTCCAGAAAAAGTGCCGACCAGCGAGAGATGATGGTCTCCCGTTGGTCGACTCAATCATGCCGGCCGAATACCTCTTCACCTTATTGTGAAGAAGTTTGGGGGACTATCAATCATGGCGATCAAAGGACCGACCGCGACAAACCGGCCAAAAAATGCCGGCACGGTCATCCTTTCACCATGATTGAAGCCCCCCCGAAAACCGGATATACACTGGCTGATCCCGGAACGCGGCACACTTGCATGTGCCACTATGGCGGGTTTTACGCCCTGTGTACGGTGGTCGCCATCCGGGCGGATACGAATATCCTACCACCAGCTATCTCTAGAGATATAGGGTTACCACAACTTATTCATTTATCAAAAAGCTACTTAGGCAACGCCGCGGACCCAAGCCAGTTAATCTGTAGAAGTTTTGAATGGTTACTAATTGCACTAACTGTACTGAATGAAATTAGCTACAAAACAAATAAGTAGCTGTACTACTGGGTTTTACTGTGTGCAATACATATATCACATTCGGTCAGATAAATCACACCGCATGCCATGATCACCGATCAAAAGTTCGTAAAGTTTAGCTTTTCGGAATATTCGAATAAATCAGTGCCCTCTAGCGTGAAATTAAATCGGGATTCGAGTTAATGCTCTATTAAAACTACAATTATATCGAGATGTCATTCGATATTGCGATTGTCAGCTAAAAATATAATCCTATGAATCCCTATTGGATTCAGCATGTGGCGAAATTATTTATATTGGGTTAGCTTATCGTAAAATTCTTGTGTTGACATTATTGAAGCGGTAGCGCACAAAATAAAAGCATTGGCTTTAGGGAATTGTCCCTACAGATATTAGCTTGTTTTTTGAATGTTATTACGCTTTCAAGTCGAAAATGTTTAACCATTCGTGCTTTAAGAACATCATATCGTTAAAACGACAGAATGACTTTACTACACATTTATATCTACGGTCTAGATATGTTTTTTCCTTCGCCCTACCAAGACTACCAAGAATTCTTGTGAAATCAATATTTGCTTCAAGATGATTTGTGAGGAGAATGAATTAGAATTTTCATACTCGTCGCCCTCTTTGTGACACAGACGCTGTCAAAATATTTAGTCGTTAACACTACAGCTACGTGTACAAACAAAATGTGGAACAATACGTTTGCCTGAATCTCTGACAATATTCTTGGGACAATAACCTAAGGTACAATTCACATAGAGAGCCTGTCAAAACACCTATATTGTTTTTCGATGACAATACACGTTTTGTCCAAAAATATCTTTTGTTAACGGCTAATAGTTATAATCATACCCCGTTAGTTGTGGGTCCATTGTACTGTGGAATAAACAGGCATTTTAGTAACAATAGTAAGGCTTTTAGTATCCGTGGAAAATCGGTGCCTACTATTGCCTGGAAATATGTACTTTATGAGTCTGAAATTCCCGCACTGGTGGAATAGAAATAGGTTTTATCATGCAGGGTAATTATTACAATGCATGAAAGCTTTCACTAGAGAAAAATAAAACATGTTGAAAAATACAAGTTTTTTTTGTTAACGCCAGGTTTATAAAATTTTGACAAAGACCGGTACAGTGCAATACATTTTATGCAAGCAGATTGTGATTGGCTGCGTGTTCGATCTGCTTGCTGAGAAAAGTATATGTGAAACTCAATAAATATTTGGATGATGTCATTGAAAAGTTTTCTGTAAGTTCTAATAATCCCAGCCCAATATCTGGGCCAGAACCACGCGTATGAGTGGGACTGTTAATGTGAAAAGTCAACGTATGAGACATATATTAAGATCATCTTAAGGCCAGGTTACAAAAAATAAGAAATTAATAAATAAAAAAACACATAAACACAATGAGGTGGAAATCTATAAACGCTCTACAAGTCAAACTCAATTCAAAAAGAGATTTCAAATCTAGGCATCCCAATCTCTCGAGATGAAACCTTAATCGTGAATGGCGCGTCTCAATGTATTGTACGTTCTATATGAGAAGCAATTATTCTGAAAACGCCTCGTTTCCGAGCTTCATCTCTCGTGTCCTCTTAACATAGTTATTGACTACGTAATGTAGTGGTTCGCCTTTGAAGGAGATTACTTTGTTACCACACGAAGTGTATTATTGTGTCTTGATGCGATGATTTTTTTTATTATTTGTCGGTAAATTTCATCAACCTTATAAGCTCGCTCTTATCTTAATTTTGTAAATGAACTTTGTATACGAAAAGAAACATTTAGTAACCTTTAACTACACAAGCCTGTATACTCTGTATATAGACATAAATAAATAAATAACCGTGTTGAATATAAAATATATTCCTTTATCAAAACGTATATAAATTGTTAGTTGGTAAAAAAATAAAACGACTCATACATACATACATAAACTCACGCCTGTAGTTCCCGAAGGGGTAGGCAGACGTGCATTTCTGCACCTACATTACGCCAGGTATGTATTAGTCCCACGTAGTAGGGGGCGAGCGACTATAATAATTCACCTAAGAAATTCCTAAGAAATTTAAGTAAGCAGGTTTTCTCACAATGTTTTCTTTCGCCGTTAAAGTAAATGATATTTTATTGTGAATACACATAACTTCGAAAAGTCAAAGGTCGCGACCGCCGAGAGTTTTGACCGCGCGCCTAAACCTCGAAGCCATCACTTAGGTAGGTATTTATAATTTTAAAACTAAGTATAGTTAAACTAATAATATTTCTTAAAAAATATTGTATGTATGCTACTCCTTACTTTTGACTTAAATTATCACCTCTGTGATAAAGTGAGTGAGTGAAGTTCATTCTACTAGAAATTACATATTCAACTACAAATTCTTGTTAATATTAATAACGTGAGAAAGCCTACTTTCAATCTGGCCAGACGAGTAACGTCCGTAGATCGCACGTGGGCAGGTTGTGAACGTACTAGAAAAAGAAATACCTTGTTCGCTTAATTTCGTAGATTTGCCATCACCGCCGAAGAGAACATCGAACTCTACTTTCAATATTGAATATATTTATGTACAAAACATGTTTGTATCGTGAACTCTCGGTGAAAGTATGTGCCGTGCGATCTAGAGGTCCCGGGTTCGATTCTCGAGTCAGCTACAAAATGTTATTGTGTTTTTTCATTAGAATATACTCAGTAGCAGCACTGAGTCTGGAATTGTGCTCGAAAAACGGTAATAGGCTCGCCCTCTATTACGTGGGACAGATACATACCTGGGGGAAAGTGGGTGCAGAAATGCACACCTACCTAACCTTTCGGGGAGTACCCCTTTGGGGAGCGTGACATTATGTATATATGTAATACATATATACATACATATTATGTATGCATGTAACATGATAAAAGAAAGCCCACGATTTGGGTGTGAAAATCATTTAATCGTATTAAGTTAATAACATATATTAAGGAAAATAAACCGTGACAATTACATGGAATCTTTTTCTTGTCTATAAGGAAAACGAAAGATTAAAAAATTTAGTCAAATGACATACATCCAGAAATAAAACATTTTGACAGATTCGTCAAAGAGAATAAATAACCAAAGATTACAGATTCATTAGGCATGAAGAAACCGTGCCATACCTACTAAATAATGAAAGCTTAAAGGGCTTAGTCCTTAAGTACTTCTTAAGGACTAAATTATAAGGAATAATTTAACATTCACTCTAATGAAGACAGTCAGGGAGTTCTTAAGGCGTTTGGCGTGCAAGTATCGCGTAATTTCTTGAAAGGAAATGGCCCCTTACTCAGTTACACACATTCCTTCAGAAAGTTACGCACAAATGCAGCGTAAAAGAGAGATTTATGCATTACGAAGAAGGATGTGTAAATTAGATTAAATAATATAGGGGAAGTTACTGCTTTTTAAATTAAATTGAGTTAGAATTCCCACTGAAAAATCTGCATGCCTGACCTGGGAATAGAATTCGTGACCTCTTAATAGCACGAAATATACTAGTGTCGTGAAAAACGAGGAAGCCGCTTCATCATTATAATCAGCCCATATACGTGCTGGGCACAGGCCACCTCTACCTTTGAGAGGGCTTAGGCATTAGTCCGTCACGCTGGCCCAGGCTCGCAGTTTTCCTCACGATGATTTCCTTCACCGTTAAAGTACGTGGATAATTCATTGTGAATACACGCATAACTTCTTAAAGTCAGAGATCTGTCCCTGGGGTATGGACCTGCGACCGCCGAAATTTTCGACCGCGCACCTAAACCTCGAGGCCATCACTACTTTTTGCCTTTTACTAAAATATTTTTATTTTGTTTATTAAAACTTGTCATTTATTCAGAATAAATTTCTTCAAGCGAGTTTTCTATGAAACCATTATTAAAGTACTTGTTTATCACAGTTATTAGCTTTTATATTTGCATTTACAGTAAAGCGATTACAAAAACTTGCTTCATATAGCATAAATTTGCAACCGAGAGCTCGCGGATTCAACTGTCAAGGTAGATAAAATTGTTATTGTTTTTTTACAAAGAAATTATCATTAGCAGCACGAAAATATGTAGAAATATATCTTTTTACCCCTTTGCCGATTCTAGCTTTTAAGACGTAGGTACTATATATATGTCAAGAGGTTATTTTGGGTATTGTTTTGATTAAACAACGATGCAAAGTATTGTTAACATGGTTGATGTTACATGGCCCCCGATTAAACAACTTCGTCAAAGTTAATTAAAGCATCTGAAATGGTAGACCGCTATGTGGCCACAACGCATTTTACTATATTGGAATTATTTAAAATAAAACCAAATATATGGTTTAATATATTGTGGTTTTTATTATGGTTAGCACCGAAATTTGTGGAAAACAAAACATAAGCATATAAATTGGAAACTCCGATCGGAGCTTTTACTGACAGAGAGAAAGCGGGCTGTCGGAAGACCGACGCCCTGATGGGTTGGTACCTAACTATAAAATTCTAGAACAAAATCTCGTAGTATGGCTTTTGAGCGATGACGTGGAAGACAATGGAGATTTAGTACATATTATGTTTCGCTACGATCTTTGAAATGGTTGTATAATTGCAATTGATTCAAAATTGTTTGATTAATTAAATCGAATCATCGACTGCCTCGTGGTCTCGCGGCACAGGTATGTGCCGTGCGATCTAGAGTACCTGGGTTCGATTCCTCGGGTCGGGCAAAGTGTTATTGGGTTTCATATTTCATTAGGAAATTCTCAGTAGTAGCACGGAGTCTGGAATCGTGCCCGAAAAACGGCAATAGGCTCGCCCCTTATTACGTGGGACTGATACATACCTTGCGAAATGTGGGTGCAGAAATGCACCTGTGCCTGCCCCCTTTGGGAAATACGGAAGTTATACTTCTTTACGCGCGTTATGAAAAAAATATGAGAGTGAAATTTTAAGATGCGCGCGCATCACTGTGACGCAAAAATTCACAGGTCGAAGCCGCCTATGTTAAATGTAAGTGTCAAATGGATCAGAAAGGTTTTAATATGTTTCGGATGGAATATTTTTTCAAAAAAGTTTATGTTTTAGATTTTTTAAATGTAGAATAGTGATTATGATGGGGTTGTCATATCTTTTTTCATAAAAACCCCGGAATAAATAAAGATTAAATAAAAAATTGAATAGTGACAGTAATAAAAAGGGATTGACATATTTATTAGTTGTCAAATATTTATGAGTGCGTTCAGAAATGTAATAAGTATTTTGTGTAAACTAAGAACTATGTAACACAAGTTAACCATCTTTTCATGCAATGATATTGCGAATAATAATGATGCGAAGCCGTTATCCTGGGATTTAAAGTCGCGTCCGTTAAGTTGATCGCCAAAGACCGCACGCTTAAACCTCTAGCCCGTTGCGTAGAACGCAATGCAGATTTTTTTATTATAAAAAAAACTTATATCTACACATACTCACTGTACACGTGAAAACATATTCAGCAATAAAATATGTGACTTAAGCGTTCCTAAAGATAGTTCAAGAAAAATTTGCGAGCGAATACTAGACGTGCGCGAATTTAGTGCGCAGTCTGAGTAAAGTTATCCAAAGAGCGCGGCCCCATGTCCCATTTATATTGTTTTATGGATGCTTTCCTTCCCACAGTGGCTTCAACTTAGCTAGAAAATGTGGTTCCGTTTCCTCGCCTCGGTTTTTATTATCCTTTTATACACATTGATGAATCTATTACGATAGTTTCGTTCTTACTCAGTGGATATTGTGTTTTGAAACTCAGAGGCGAGACAAATCAAACAACAAAGACAATGAGTTTGCTTGATAAGGTAATGAATATCAAATGAAATGGTTTGTTACAGTTTTATCTTTGTTTTATTAAGATTCAATGGGATTTTTTTTGTGCCATAAAATATAGATTATGTGTGTTTTATTGTTGAGAAAGTTTCTTTCTTACGTTTGTTTGTGTGTTTTTTTTTATAAATATCGCCTGCTTAACTAATTGTTTTTTTGCCTTATTTTTTTTTACAGAGGTCTAATGGCACAGGTATGTGTATGAAGTACCAACAGACTAAAATAATACTCATAACTGAAATATAAATAAAAATGGCGCCGGAATAATGAATACAGCGCGGTGGCACATTATTTAAAGACGTAAACAATTTGTATAATAGGCATTCCAAGGTTTCAACAACTTCCAATCTATTTTGTACGTCCAACACTTCAATTCCAGTAAACAACCCAAACTACACCGAAGATAAAACTTTTCAGAGATAGACAAAATGATAAAAGTAAGTCCCTCCATATCAATTAAATTTCGCCTACCGAAAAAGCCATTCGGAAGCAAGGATAGTTAAAGTTTTGACTGGCGGCCCGTCTATTCTTTCCAACTCGAATTGATTTGATCGGATTCACGTCGAGTTCTGCTGAACTTAGCGAAAGTTCCAGTAAACTTGTGGTTCTGAAATAAGTTTAACTAAAGGCGAAAGAAGTAGTTTCGAACGGGAATCACTCCTCAGAAGTTTAGCGGCCTTATGGAAAATGACATTGATTCATAACCTCTATACCGTACTCTGGTCTAAAAACGTCCATATTAATAACTATTCTGTCGTAACTATAATACATAATTCTTATCTTTTCCGAACTGAGCTAGAATAGTTTTACAATTCAAGAAATCCCTTCTTTCTGTTCCTCTTGGTCTTCTAAGTGCTTAAGAAGCATCTGAACAGACATATTAGAGTCTTGACGAGTGAATAGAGACAGTAGTCTTACGAAACTTAATGCTCAGTCGGAACGGCACCGTACTTACCGTCAGATGCGGTCTTGTCACTTTGTCGTGTCAGTATGAGAGAAATATTGTTTTAGCCATATAATAAATACGCAAAAATGCACAGTCAAAGCAGATGAGTCTGCTTTAATGTTTAAGAATACGAAAAATTTAGGGCACAAAATATTTTGTGTCATCTTGTTCCAATATTATTTTACTACATTTATCAACAGGTTCCAGTACTTTGACTGATTCAAATAATTTAGTACCGGTTTACAGAAATTAACTACATGGCTCAATTTTGTATCAATATTAAGCCCTATAAGTTACGTTACAACTCCGATACATTAGGTATGCGCATGTGAATAAGATAAACAAAGCGATGAAGCAAAATGTTAAGACGATTTCGGAAAAACGTCTTCTGGTCCACGTTGGGAGAACTGTCCTTGTTTTTTTGTTAAAAATGATATTTTTTTTATCTTTGAACCTTTAGACTCATGTGTGGATTGGAACATAAATCAAAGCCTTCTCAATAAATCTTGACTTCGTGTGAATTTGCCCAAGACGTATTGAAGTTTTTGCGAGGACCCGAGATATTTCGCGAGCGAATTTAGGGCAACGTATGTAATGTTTCAAGATCATGCTATTATTACCAACCTTCTTTATTTATTGAGTCATTTTGATATCCGTGATATACGAAACTAATTATATTTTTTAAATATTGTTTGAAATTACGAATGGGCGTCATTATTGAATGAAATACCTACATATTACGATTTGTATTTTTTCGGGCGCATTCCTAAAGTCCGTCCGGAAAATCCTCATTAACTTCTATTAGTTTTGGTTTACGTGGTGGTTACATACGTTTTATGTACATTTCCAGCTGCCAAAGTATAGGTACTAAGATACCGGCATAATTGGGTGCAATGCTGATAGTTAACATAAATCTGTTCTATACAATCAACACTCTCTTTGATCTTCTCTGTCCCTATCATAAGATGCTGATATGGTTACTTTACCAATATTGAAAACAGCTCATTAAATAATCAAAAAAATGTTATTCTACCATCACGGAAGCATTTGATGTAAGAAATAAAATATAAAAAAGAAATACTCGTATTATTTCCTGCTAACAACCCGCATCGCTATTTTCAATCAGTGTTTTATTTCAGAAAGTCAAACGCATTACGAGATTACAGATATTTTGCTTCATAATAGATGGTATTCAATACGAAGTTGGAAACAAAGCGAGATTTCCTTAATCTTTTTACCAAATTAAACCATTTGTAAACGTATTCAGGGCTGGGGGAGTAAATCAATCTATACATTGAATTAGTTGATGTTGAACGGGCGATTTCGGCAATATTTTAGAAACGACGGCAATAGAATGAGGCGTTTTGCACTCAGAGCACGTTTCGACCTATTCATCAAGTTGCCAAAGCCATTACCGAGCTCGCCACCTGTATGACCTATAGTTTGTATTTTGTTTGATCATTCTTCGCCTTTCATTATATATAACTTCTCTATTGTAATAACTATCTTGACCAACTCTATGACTATAATTCAATCTTACAAATTATTTTACAATATAAAATCTGCTATTTGAATTGTATGAATAATACGCTTGAATTCTTCGTCGCGTTGCTTAAATTTCTCTGGGTTCTTTGATGTTGAATTATCTACGCATAACTTGTGAATGCCGAGGAGCAGAAATTTAATATTGCATCAAAAGCAAACCCAATTTTAAACGTAAAATATATTTTATGCGCTTAATGTTAAGTATCGTGAACCCTCGAATTTGTAACGCGAGATAATTATGCAAATCGACATACGCGTTAGACGAACCCTCACGACCAAATTAAAAAGATACCTGAGTGTAATGCGAGCCATCGAATTAATTAAGATGGAAGTGATTGGCGGAGATTACGAAAACGCTTCAGCTAAGAGTGTGTAACATTGGGCTCGACTCGAGGGCTGGTTAAGTGTGGATTAAGCTTGGGGCGTGGTGACCCGAAACGTCGTATGCACCTCGCAATAGATCATCGTGGTAGGCAATAGAATGCTCGCTTGCATCCGGGCCCGTCTGCGTTATATATCACAATGCGGCGCAGCCATTAGTAAGCTCCAACATGCAGATTAAAATGTTAACTAACCACCCTTTGTCTTCACTGCATTTATAATGGGAAGCGGTTGTTTTGCTTTCTAATGTTTACTGCGATCTCAGCCGCTGATTGTTGCTACAATCGCGTGTTGTTTTATTTAAAATAGTCTTAGGGTGGATTCATATCGGAAGGTCGACACCGTTTGAAACTTTCTTTTTTTAAATATCTTCTCTCTATTTAAATTCAATCTGGTTTAATATTATACCACCAGTTGTAAATGTTATGAGGTAGATACACACATTGTATTATTATTTTTACTAATTGGCGAATTTTAGTCTAGAAATGATGTCATAGAAAATTTGACATCACGATATCTACATCAAGGCTCTCATTAGCCAAGTCATACCTTTATTCAAAATGCAAACGTGAAGTAATTTTTTTAAGTTCCAGTAGACAATAGTTTTTCCCTACGCTTTAAAGTAGGAGCGTCAAAATAGGAAAAATCATATCATGTTCAATTCATCAATGTTCTAAAGCCCGTTGAAAAAAGGAAATACAATATAAATATGTTGATTCCATTAATATCCAAAATAAATTGGAACTCGTACGGGAAAATATCATGGCTGTTCAATAAAAGGAAGTGGTGTGCAAAATACGCAATGTATAGATAAATACAGAAACCCTATTGACAGCGGGTTGTTCATATAAAAATAATTTTCTACGCGGCATTAAGGAAGTACGTGTGCACTTGCCCTATGTTGTTTTGTGCTTCTGACGTGTTTTGATTTACAATTGTCGAGATATTGTTATACCAGTTGTTTTAAAAGTGATTATGTTTTTGATCAACAGAAATTGATAAATACTTTTAAAATTAAAATAAATTGATTGATGCTCTATTGGAACTAAATCGTGAGCTTACTATCAGGTGCTTTGTTGTCACAATTGTTAGTATATAAAAAAGTTCATAACAACACTACACTAATCAATTAAATTTCATATTTTTGTTGGTACCAATACTAAACATCTGATAATAGCGTGACTTTGTTACATAGGAATTCAAAATACCATGAATAAACTTGCAAATAAGAAGTGATTGTTGTCACAGACCTGGAACTGGCCCCTCTTGTAAACTCGATTCCGCCTTATCTCTCGCCCTCGTTATCTCCGTGCTCCTTTATCTCTTGTTTGTTGCAGAAGCGATGCACTAGAATTTATTCTTTATTTTTCCTTTTAAATCTACGGCGATTGTTCCATTCAGTGATTTATAAATAAAGCGAATTATTGGTTGTTATTGTAAGTGATTCTAATAATTTCATTTGGTTTATTTTCTACCGACATCATGATAGGTTTTGGAGATTCCGCGGAATTCAGGGCTTCTAATTTAATAATTAAAATTATTATATTTGGCACGGGGTTAATATTATTTATGTCAAGCGTCTTCTACAAACCAAAATCACAATGATTCCGACAACAAATTAAATTGATAGAAAGAGAAAGTTATTTTGTACAAATATCGTAAGAATACTTTTTGCACCTTTTCTAACAGGCTAGTATAATTTTTCTCATTTGGATTCCAGACACAAACAGTATTAGTGTTGTACAAAGTTCTTATGACATGGTCATTGCGGAAGTCTCGAGAATTACGTTAAACAAAGGCTAGTCTTCGAAATGACTCCTGAACAACTGTAGTGATATGGTCGTGGAATGAGTGTTTTGAATCAAATGTGACCCCTAGGTCTCTAATTGATGTGGATCTGGTAATATTACAGTCGTTAATTTTATATTCAAACTGAATAGGATTATGACTATGATTCATTCTTAAATTTTTATGAAGATAGTTGCTACCATCAGTCAAAACTAATGGACGGTCACGTCTAATGATAGGAGACCAATACAGCCATAGCTACAGTTGAAACAGTATCAAGTAGATGTAGTCGATAAAATTTCACACACGCTTAAGGGATATTTACCTTTAAAATACCGCATATAAAAATCCGGACATTTCAAGTACAAGTCTAGGAACTACTTTGAATTCAAGAGTGCTAGTGGTATTGAACTGGGATGCTTACCTATCACGGCAAATGGATTCAAGCATCGTTTAAAGTTCATGCTCTACTTAATCTCGAATACATTGGCTGTAAGGTAGCTTTTGGTATTTGGACCTTTTGAAAATGTTCTTTAAAAAGGTCTATAAGAATATCAAAGAAATGAGCAATCATGCAGTGATAAAGAAATAGTGATGACCTCGAGTTTTAGGTGCGCGGTCGAGAATCTCGGCGGTCGTAGGTTTAAACTCCAGGCACACATCTCTGACTTTTGAAGCTATGTGTGTATTCACAATGAATCACCACTTACTATAACGGTGAAGGAAAACATCGTGAGGAAACCTGCACGCCTAAAAGTTACTTAAGAATTTCTTAGGTGTGTAGTCCGCCAACCCGCACTAAGTCAGCGTGAGGGACTAAGGCCTGAACCCTCTCAGTTGTAGAGAAGGCACCTGTTGGGCACAGGGACCAGCAGTGGAACGTATATACTCGTAGACTGATGATGATGAATATAATTAAATCAAATATGTACCTTAAAATGTAAAAATAATCCTTGCTCATACAATAATGCCGTGTAGCATGCAGACTATAGACTACTAGACACAATGACAAAGCAAACTGTAAAATAAGCCGCAACAAGCACGTAAACCCTGTCCATCAGTATAATTCGATAGGCTTTAATTCGGAATGGCGAGCGGAAAGCGTACCCAAATGATCCTGGTTATTTTCTAGTTGGCAGCAGCGGCGCGTGGTAACCAATTCATCATTGCAAGGCCGGTGGAGCTACCCGCCAGTACCTGCCGCTTTGGCCTCCAATATAATCTCCTTTAGGTATTTTGGTTAGGCTTTGTGGGTCGGTGTTTTGGTGTATTGTACGTTTACAAGGTAATTGTTTGTTTCATGTTTGGGTTTCTGGAATTGACGTTTGTGATTTCTTGACTTAAATAATTGATTCTATGGATATCAATCAATATACTTGTACGTCCCATCCTAGGCATGTACTGGTGGTCTAGTATATTAGTTGATTAAAGAAGGCTACAAGTCTTAGGTTGAAGGATTACCTTCAACCTTCAAACCATGCAACACATTCTTATATTTTAAGTCATAATTAAGTAATAGAATAAATGGGGGACAAAATTGTAAAAACCTTTTATTTGTGAAAATTCACTACAAAAACATATGTCTGCGTAGTTCAATCCACATAAGCGTGATATACAAACAAAAACCGATCCTTTGTCAGCTAAATGAATTAAAAAAAAGGCTGTGCGAAAACCCAACTTTTGGCATAACTTCTATCTGTCTCAGATAAATTCTCACAACCATTGCAAAATTTCATTATTGTCGATTTGTCACCTTTGACTTACATATAATCAATCCATATACACTCTTCCGATTTAATCAACGGTGGACGTGTACTGTACAGGAACGATCCAGTTTTTCTAAACTACATAGTAATTTATTACTGCGAGGTGGGAGCTGTTCCCTTGTACCTGTTCGCCTTCCCGCGGTTTCACATAAACTTGTTACGTAATAACGGATGTTTTAAGAGCTCTATGTGAAGTTATGTGGTTCAAACGCTTACAAATTAACTATGTATTTATACCTTTACATGCTCTTATGAAGTAGAGTTTATAACCATTTTCACAGATAATTTCGCATTTTATGTAGCATACAGATGTAGGTATATGTATGTTACAGGTATAAATTCGTTTCGGTGTATATAAAACATAAGGTTTTACTACCTCGTGGGTCTCACCGCTCACGGCACAAGTACATAGGTAACGTAAGATCTAGAGGTCCTAGGTTCGATTCCTGTGTCAAGCAAAGTGTTGTTATATTAAGAAATTCTCAGTAGCAGCTTGGAATCTGGAAATGTGCCCGAAAAACAGCTCCGTTTCGTGGGACTGATACATGCTTTACGATGATGAAAAGATCAGACGTCTGACTGACGACGAAGCGGCAAGAATGGTTTATTTTAGTTATTTCCATAGCCTTATGTCGTATGGTATTCTTTTGTGGGGAGCTGCTGCGGATATTAACACTATTTTTGTTTTGCAAAAAAGAGCCATTAGGGCTATTTATAATTTAGGTCCCAGGGCTTCACTTAGAGAAAAATTTAAGGAAATAAAAATTCTTACCGTCACTTGTCAGTTTATATACGAAAACTTAATGTACGTCCAAAGGAATCATGATAAATTTAATAAAATAAATAAAATAAATTTAATGTAATGTACACAATAAAAATACTAGGAACAAATGTAATTTCGTTCAACACGTAACTCGTCTCCGGAAAGTTAATAACTCTTTTATGGGGCAATGTATACGCTTCTATAACAAACTTCCGAGGGCTATTAGGGAGCTTCCCTTGACAAAGTTTAAGAAATCAATTAAAGATAAGCTTTACCAAAAAGCATACTATAAAATTTCAGATTTTATTGAAGTTAATAAGCCCTGGGAGTAATGTAAATTGATCGGAGTTTTGTTTTGTTGCTATAGTTTGTATCGTTATGACATTTATAATACAATGTAAAATTTAAATAATGTAATTTAAAAAAGACATTTATTGCTATTTAAAAAAAAATGACATGTCGTGTTGCTGAGGGAGTTTCTTGCCGTTTCTTCTCCACAGCTATAACACGTTTCGAAGCGGCAATAGTTTAAAAAATATTAAAAAGTGTAAAATTGACGATTCAAAAGAACTAGTAGAAGTCTATTTGAATAAAGATAATTTGACTTTGACTTTGACTTTGATGTGTAGGCGCAGAAATGCACCTTTCCTTATCTCTTCGGGGAATATAGGTGTGAGGTTATGTATAGATGTACCGGAATCGGTCCTCGATTCGTCGGTTCTGTTATTGTGGTTTTCCGTGAGAAAGTATTGTTTTCTACACTTTATGGGATAGCCGAGAGTGTAGTATCATGTACGTAATTACATAATAAATTAACAAGGCTAGCTTTAATTTTCTTATTTTCATCTGTTTGAGTAACAACTTACAGTGACTGATATTCAAACCAAATATTGCAATGTTATGAGCACTCACTACCCTAAAGAGCAATTCATAACATAAAGTTGCTTTTATAATCTCAGAACAACGTTAAATCTGAAAAGATGTTGGATAAGTTAAAATAGTTCCTTGCCATTGGATACGCACTTAAAGGTTATCACGGTAGCGTGCTATGATGAATGCAGCTATTTTTCCGGTGTTATCATGTATGCACGTCCAATTTTTATTGCTTTTTGCGCGGCAGTTACAAATCGATTTGGCTTAAAGCCAATAGCGTCATTTTAATAGTTCCTCTGCGCGGCCGACACTAGCACATTTTAAAATTATATGTTCGCATGGTCAAGGAATAAATTTAATTTGCATCGATTCCGGCAATTTTGTTAATATAATTTTTTGCTGTCCAACGGGGTTGTTTTTCTTATTTTTTGTTGTACAAACTTTGATGCTGTTCAAAGTTTTGTTCTCTACCATTTAGTTTCTTATCTCAATATTCAAGAACCGAAGATTAATTGAAATTTTGGTATTGGAATTAATTGATTTAATTTTGAATTTTTATGTTATTCAATTAGATCACGCGATAATTTTATGAAGCTTGTTAAAGCTCATTTGTTTGTTTTATTGGTACGTTATACTAAAAACTTCAATTTAAATTTTCAATTAAATTCTGATGATCATGATTACGCAGTTAAACTTTTGACAATTTTTTTTGAGAAACTGTATACTTTAAAATTTTTATAAAGATTTCTTTAGAAATTTCAAGTCCACATTTCCGTGCCGGCATAAACTCACTTAGTAGCAAAGTCACGTGCTAAATAGTAGGGCGCATATGAGTTAAAATAGATAGACAATATCTACCCGGGATTAAATGTATTCCCTATAGCGTAATAGGTTCGCCCCCTATCATTAAATGGGTCGGAAATACCATTAGTGAAGGGTGGATTCACTCGTTGCACCTACACGTAGCCCTTTCGAGAATACTCTTGTGACTGCGTGTAACATTCAGTCTACATCTCTATAGAATATAATTTTACATTCCCAAGGGCTGAAATCCCTTTTAATAAATTTAAAAGGAGGTGAAAGATTTCGTATTTTTTTAGATATTAAGGTAGAAAATAATACGAACGTATTTTCGTTTCGCCGTTTGTGCAAAAGATCGTGCATATAATTGTGCCTTGACTCTGACACCCACAGAAAAATACTAGTAACAAAGTGTAGTAAAGTAAGACATTGATTTACATACATCATACATACTTACTCATGCCTATATTTCCCGAAGGGGTAAGCAGAGATTTTATAACGGAAAAAAACAATAACATTTTGCCCGACCCTGGAATCGAACCCTGGACCTGTAGAACGCACGGCACATACTAGTGCCGCGAGACCACGAGATAGTCAGGCGCAAGATAACTGTTAATATTTTTTTATTTATTCCCTTTTTATTACTTTGTAAGAAATTAGGTCTAATTAAACTTGAGACCTCATTTTACAACACTGATTTCCGACAATTTCCATACATTTTTCTCGAATCATCAATCAAAATTGCACGTCAGAAGTGAACAAGTAATCACCATTTCCGAGTAAAAAACAAAGGCATTTCTAATGGCAATTACTTGGCCAATCGTCCTAGATTTCAGATGTTGCTGGAGTAATATTTATGTAACTTCTAAGAAGTAACACCGACGCCATTGGAAAATGTAAGGCAAGAACTGAGCAATAAATCCAAGTCACCGCCGGGACTCGGAACGAGAAATTATTAAAAGAAACAACGCATTTAAAATCACGTTTTAGGAAAACAGGCGTAACAGTTACCCGCCGAGTGAAATTATGTTAAAATTATTGGCTTCGCCTTGTCGTACAATATTTGCTTTATTATTTTTTAGGCTTAGGTACATTCACTTTTATTTAAAACACGTTTATCGTATTCATATTCTTGGAGACACAGACTTATACAAACAATGAATAATTTCATATTTGCATATACTAATGATGGCCTCGAGGTTTAGGGCGCGCCGCGCCGCCGAGAATCTCGGCGGTTGCGGGTTCAAACCCCACGCACACATCTCTAACTTTTCGATGTTATGTGTGTATTCACAATTAATTATAACTTACTTTAACGTTGAAGGAAAACATCGTGGTGAAAACCGGCACACTTAAAAGTTCTTAGGAATTTCTTAGATGAGTAGTCCGCCAACCCGCACTAGGCCAGCGCGGTGGACTAAGGTCTAAACCCTCTCAATGGTATAGGAGGCCCGTGCCCAGCAGTGGGACGTATATGGGCTGATTATGATTATGATGAAGATATATGCTGACAAATACTCCGCAGTATTTACAGATTCCAAATGGTTAACAACAAAGATAAATTATAATTAAAGTTGAAGCAAGTTAAATACTTATAAAAATATGTTTACCTAGTCGAATTAAAACATTTAGAATTTCTATAAGTATATATGTATCCACTAGTACAATTACTATTTAAAGTTAATTTCTTGCATTAAAAAAATATTTTTCGTTGTTATAAAAAATATAATCATAACAGAGCCTAAGTGTTTGTATCGACGAATTTATGCATTGTCATCTTTATCTCATTTTTGAACTGGGCAGAACTATTTAGGTACTTACTTGACTTTAGTAAGGGCAAATTATTAATTTATCACAAAGCGTATTAGATTATTACATCGTCTCAACTAGCCCGATCCATCATTGAAGATTGATTTTGCTTCGTAATTTTTAATATCGTTCGTCAATATATATTTACTAAAATAGATCTTATTTATATATGCGCTTACGGGTTACTATGTATTTGGATTATGCGCGATATTTTTTTTCATATAATCTGTTTTATTAATTATATAAAATTATTATAATCAATAAATAAATACACCCAACATTCCCATACATAGTTCTGACCCCACATTAAGATATGAAAACTACGAGAGACTTTTCGGTCAACAAATATTTGCGGGTCACACAAACATTCGTCTCGGTGCGGCGATTGAACCCACGGCCTCTCGTTTCGCAAGCCAGTATCTAGCCAGCTGCACCATCAAATTTGGTTCCTAAAATATCGGATTACCGCAGCTTTAACGTTCCACGTCTGGTAAACGAGTGTCTTTCGATCCTGGGTAAAACGGCAATTTCTGTGAAATAAATGTTCTCCATGTAGAATACGTAATAACTGCAATATATCACGCAGACGGCATACGTAGGTTCGTTCGCACTCCAACGTTTCTCGGAACAAAGCAAGTACCTACTAGGTGGGAGGCTACCGTTGTTCAGATTCTAAGATTGGTTCAATCGCGTGCCGTGTTGTTACTTACTAGACAGCGGGAAATGCATTGTTCTTTTTACCGACCATTGTGGCGTAGTAGTTTTTCAGATGGTGCTCGTTGAATAAAATAAGCTTTAAAGAAACTATGGCTCAATTAGTAGATTGTTTCATTTCACATGAACTGCCATGAACTGTCTCATCGGACTGTTCTGCCAGGTTGCTCCCGGGGAATAAGTGCGTGCCGGTCAATCTAGAAATATTGGGTTTGATTCCGGTAAAGTGCTATTGTTTTTTTTTATTAGGAAATTCTCAGATGCAGTTTGAAAACATAATCGAAAAACGGCAATTGTCACGCCCCGTATTAGTTGGTAGATAAAAACACAATTTGTAAAACGTGGATATAGAAATGACACATCCGTGTGTATTTGTGTGTAAACCGTTGTAGTAACAGAGAATAATATTGTCCCTATGATTAACTACCGAACATTACATTGCCGATTTCTGCTTCAATATGAGCGTATTTGGATACATACACACTACATATTTACATAAATACAGAACAATTTTATCTCGGCATATGAAATAGTTCCAACGGGATAAGGTTCGTCAATAGCGGAAACGTATTCGTGTACGAATATTAAGCCATAAATTCCTTTACGAGTTTATGTTTCGATTTACGAGTATATTCTGTAAAATCTGCTGTTTTTATTGGTCTAGTTATATGTAGTACGGATGCTTATTGTGGTGGAGATTTTATGAGAAATGAGGAATATGTATATTTAGGTAAGAACGTGATGTGTATGAAAGTTTATGATAGGAGAGGGTCAAAGAGAAGCTAGATGGAGTATGGTAAATAAATGAAGAAGTAGCGAATATAGCATATGACATGGAGTGCTAACTAGACATAGGCTTGTAGTTAGGACAAAAAAAAGTTTTGATTTTTTTAAATCAATAATAAAAAAATATACCTAATATGAACAGTTGTTGCACTTTGTTTCTCAACTGTTTTACTTTATTCTTTTTTATACTTTTAAGTAGACTATTTATATAAAAAAAAAGAGTAAATTATCATTTCCAATTGCGTATACTCGTATTATTTAATCAAAAGTCTGAAAGTGACAATGACCGATGCTGTTTCGTGGAAAATTTATCAAAGTTTCAAAGACGAATCTATAACTAGCCAAGTTTGGTGAGTTAAGTGTGCTTACATAAAGCCACACTCAGCGCGTAATACAAGCTGTAGAACACCACAAAGCGTGCACAAATCTCGCGGAGTTCAGTTCAACTAATTCTAACATGTGTTCGTGGCACTCACCTTATTTCCTGTATCACGCTCGTTGTTAACGAAGAAAATCAGTTGACTGCGCTCGAATAATGCAGCATAAGGCGCTTAAGATAGTCTTTTGATGTAAGATACCCAGTGAAGAGAATCTGGATAGCGTTTATGCAATGTTATGAGCAAAATATCTTTGGTAGAATAACAAGCATTGTTGCGGGTAGAATAAACGTCAGTTTCGAAAGATACACGTCAGTTATACGTAACACTAATATCATTGTTCATCATCATCATCAGCCCATATACGTCCCACTTCTGGGCACGGGTCTCCTCTGCAGCTGAGGGGTTTTAGGCCTTAGTCTACCACGCTGGCCTAGTGCGGATTGGCGGACTACACACCTAAGAAATACCTGAGAACTTTTAGGTGTGCAGGTTTCATCACGATGTTTTCCTCCAACGTTAAAGTACGTGATAATTCATTGTAAATACACACATAACTTCGAAAAGTCAGAGGTGTGTGCCTGGGGTTTGAACCGCGACCATCGAGATTCTCGACCGCGTGCCCAAACCTCGAGGCCATCACGACTTAATTGTTAATAATGTTATTGTGATATTTATATATTTTTAAATGAAAGAGCTAGTGTAGTGATCGAGACTTACTAAAGGCAAAGTGTCTGTCGCATTATATTTGTCTCGACTCGAGAAATACTACGAACTTTGTTTCATAGTAAATTTCTGAATAATTAACAAATAAATACACAGATTACATACATATTTCTGACCCCAAGCTAAGAAGCCTTGTGTCGTGAGTATCAGAAACTACCAGGAACTTGTTGGTATCAAACACCAAGACTTGATACAAAAATTTCCTAATAGAAAATTACTAAACGCAGACATTGACACATATTATGATGATTGTTACTAGAAAAACTTTTTTGTGGGGTACGTGGGGGGACGCAGTAGAAATATCGGAAATTTAAGTTCACGTCTTACTTACAAAGATATTAAGTATTTCAACATTAAAAATTTACTTTCATTTTTCATCAAAACATAATGGCAAAGTGTAAGGAGAGGGTACAATTTTTTTTAAACTAACAACGCTTTTGTTAACGGAACCATTTGAATTCTTTCAATATTTTATAACAAATATTTAAAGGATGTGGAATGTGTTACATAGTTCATTATTTCACGGTTATGGTGAAAACAATCGTAAAACACATAATGTTTCGTTGAATCGAAACGTCGTGCGAGAAATATATTTTCTGCTTACCTTTTATTTGTCTTTTATTATATACAAGCTTGCCTATGCTTGCGTATAACAAGCGTTTAACTGCCCATAAAGCGGGATTTATTGTCGATACGACATGCGGAATATCCCGTGTTTCGGTTTTAATACTTACCTATTTATTGTTGCTATTGAAATTCACCATATTTACGACACCATCTAATATGGTTTATGTTCTACTTCTATGCTATTTTATAGCTAGCTTTTGTCGCAGTTCCGGTAGCTTGATTGTCTAAGAAGCAAGCTATCCTATAGGTGTTCCAAAATCAACCTGATTTTACCACTATTCATCCAGCTACCATAAAATAACCAACTTATTACATATATACATACATACATAAACTCAAGCCTTTGGGGTACCTTTGCGGTAGGCAGACACTAGAACGCCAAATGCTACGGTCAAACATACTTCTTTCGCTTGCTCAACTGACATTATCCTCTTCATGCATGCACGTCGGTTTCGAGAACTCTTTACATTACCTACATACATAAACTCACGCCTGTATTCCCCAAAGGGGTAGCCAGAGGTGCATTTCTGCACCCACATTTCGCCAGGTATGTATCAGTCCCACGTAATAGGGGGCGAGCCTATTGCCGGTTTTCGGCCATATTTCCAGACTCCGTGCTGTTACCGAGAATTTCCTAATGGAAAAACCCAATAACACTTTGCCCGACCCGGGAATCGAACCCAGGACCTCTAGATCGCACGGCACATACTTGTACCGCGAGACCACGAGGCAGTTTATATTACCTTTTTTTAAATAAATCACCAATTAGGTGTTTATAGGTGCTAGGACATCCTAGAGCAACATCACCTCTCACTTCTGCACAGTAAATATCTTTAGTATTTCTGCAACCATTCATCCCTCTAATGTGGCAAAACCATTTTAAGCATCCCTCTCTTAATTTAAGTCACTACATTGAATTTCAATTTTTCAATTGCAACTTACCAACAATTTATTAGACAAATATGCTAATTGTACAGTACTCGTATACTACCTGAGCTTTTATACAGTTCAGCTAGTCGTTTAATATATACGTCAAAGATAGGCGACGACACAGATCTAAAACTACGACATTTATTTTTAGGTAAAAGCATTTTAATATTTTAGACGACGGGAGAACGTCAACTTTTCCAGGCATGATTTTGGCAAGAGATTTTACTCTTGACTGATTTATTTTGAAGGAAAATTCAATAATATCAATATTGACATCCATTTTTCAGTTTAAGTTTCGTAACTATATTAGTATGATACGTAGACATGAAATTCAACACTCACGCCAGTATCTCTGAAGGTGCAGACAGAGGTGCTTTTTTGCACCCATGTGTGGTGACGGCTGGTGAGCCGTGCTCAAGTCCCATGTAATAAGAGGCGACAAAATCATTAGATTCACGTATGTACATAAATTACGATACGAAGAAACACTAATGAATGTCAGAAAATTTTCAAGGTTCGCTAAGCAAATGTGATGGATTTAGAACCCGACAAACAAAACTTCGAGAACTTTTAAAAAAAATAACACAAGTATTGTAATTTTTCTAAATGTTGCTGCGTTGAATGACGATGACATAAACATAGTAAATATTCAAACATTGTAAGTATTAAAACTACAATGCACTTTTTAATTTTCATTCCATGTAAAATTTTGATACTTCATCTATATTGCCGATAATATTGATCCCAGCCCATACATAGAACCTACGGCAATCTAAAAAAATTCCGGGTACAGCAATTATCAACAGCAAAATTTACATCACAGACTTTATTCGACAAATTTTGTGACAGGTAATAGAACTCATAATACAATACGCACCCTACTTACCTGTCCTATTTACCAACATATAGACAACACAATTAACATAATCATAACAAGAATTTCGAAGCCTCGGGTTAATCACAACAGCTCCTAAACTTTACACGGGTACGCCATACAAGAAATGCGCAAACATAGTCGGAATATTCATGTGCGTTAATATTCATGGCCACGGCACCTGCTGCACTCGACTTCGTGAAGAACAAGGCGTCTGTACGAGTATAGCGAACGCTCCATGTTTGCATTTCCACTGCGAGCTGTCGTGTCGACGTTTTTGTGGCGTCATTAAATTTTTACTCTCCGCTAATTTGGACCAATTGTTCTTACGTTTCAATTCTGTGTTTTTCCTGTGTAGTTTTGTTATGGAAAGGTGCTACGTAAACTTGTAAGTAAATGTGTGGATGTTTGTTATACCTATACGTATAACGTTATAAAACTGCCTTTTGAATGTGAAAAATTTGGTATCAGGTAAGTTCAATGGTTATGTTTAGTACACTCTTTATGCTGGAGTAATAAGAAGTATCTTCTTGAATTTTTGTATAGATTTTACATAATTGTTTAGGTGGCAAGGCTCTTTATCGGACGCGTTTTTGGATTGGGAATTTCACAATTGAAAAAAAAAAACAATATTTAGTGCAACATGGAAATCGATCTACGAATATGTCGAATCGAATGGGGCTAACAAGGCAATCACCTATATAAAATAAAAGTGATGGCTTATGATTTTATTCAATCAAATAAAAATCATGAATTGATTCAATTTACGTAGATTGAAAAAACCTGTAAGGATTTCTTTTTCATGACATTAAACAACGTAACATTCGCAAAAGAATATTATTTAAATCAACCGTTATCTTCCGCACATCTAATGAAAATAACACTGCTTAGATGACAAATTTTTTTTCCCAACACTGAAACAAAAGACTTGTCATTAACATTATGTATCTAAACGACTCATCACAGCGTTACGAAAGCATTAATTAAAACAAGTGTGCTACGCATACAAGATTATATAAGTGTTAAAGCTACGGTTGTGATTAAACACCAAACTTATATTTCTATGTAAGTCCGCATACGTCCCACTGCTGGGAACGAGGCTTCTCTAGCACTAAGAGAGGCCTCAGTAGATTATTTTTGTTGTAAACTTTGGCTACAATATCTATGGTTACGTGCATGGAAAAGGGAATGTAACATATGGTTTACCTCTTGAAATTTTTTAAGAGGCGCTTTATTGTTTTGTGTACATGAATTAGGGAATAAAAATATAACAGGACATATCAACTTCAACTTATAACCCAGTCCATCATCAGCCCATATATGTACGTTCCAATTCTGGGCACGGGCCTCCTCCACAACTGAGAGCGTTTAGGCCTTAGTCCCCCACGCTGGCCTAGTGCGGGTTGGCGGACTAGTACGGGTTGGCGGACTAGTCCAGGTACGTTGAAATTAAAAAAATTAAACATTACTATTAATATCACGAATACACTCGGTCATAAGGCTAGTTATGAATAGATTACGTTTGTACGCGGTGAAAGTTCCATGCACGTATGAATTTGAGATCGCATTTCGGTGTTTAGAGACAGCATGTCGAGTTGGTGAGATGTACCAACGAACTTCTAGCCAGCAATTCTGTCGAGAGTTATAAATTGTTAGTGTTCAGACGGCTTGTCAGAAATCCATATTTTAGTCCGCATTCGAATTTGGGATATCATGAAATACAAATAGAATAGAAATAAGCTTTATTGTACACACACACAAAACAAAATATAAACATACATGTCATGATATACGGATAGTAAACACAAAAATGAACTCCAAATCGGTTTCATCCTCTAATCTAGACCCTCAATTACCCTACCCGCCTCTACCTTTGTTATTTAACTTCATGGTCTGAATGCCACGACCAATATATTTTACACTTTTTACAACTTTTTAAATTGTGTAAGAAAAAGGTTTCTTGATTATTTTAGGAAATTTATAATTCTTCTTTTTATAGGAGATTTCCACGGATTAGAAATACCAATAGCAACTGATATATGATGTTTTTCCACGGATTACAAATACCAATTTATAGCAACTGATATATGTTGTTCTCATATCGATACAAATAAGTCGTCGACTCATATGTAAAATTTTATCCAATGCTCCCATATACTTTTAATATATAAATAATTTAAAAAGAATTACTGGTAGGATTTTAATGCAATTACAGGGAGGGAACAAGTTCTTTAACACAAAGGTAAGGTAAAAGGAGGGAGTCACAAAATGCTAGGAGCTTCCACGCTCACCGAAGACTGTAAGTCTATTAGTCTACGTTGGATTTTCCTAAACCAATGGTTATCTCGCATCGACCTGACACTGGTCGAGGTAGCCAAACTGTCTAAACTTTCTTCAGCGGGCTGTACCACTAATAATATTACAACGGCTAAAACTCCATACCATCATTAGAGAAGAAGTTTCTCTGTTTGAGAATTACTTCTGTAGTCAAATCGCAATAAGGGATGAGATAACTTACTAAATGACGTATCGAGGAATACATGAGATTGGATTCTCAAGCTTATTGATCCAAATCACATATACCTGCGGATTGTTTCTGTTTGTTAATAGACTATAAAGTAGTGAACCATTTGGGATTTTGAATCATCCGTCTTAAATCATGCTCCATAGTTCCACTTACATAGTATTGTTTTTACAATTTTTTTCTAATTATCATGAGTCGCATGGTTTTTGTTACCTTTGGCGTCGGCCAGACAGCATAAGGCTCGTTATGTAACATTTAATTGCAACATAAACAAATATACATTCGCAGCCTGCGACGCTTGAAAACAACCCTTACAATTGCATTCAAATTCCCCCACGAGGAAACAAAAGGTCCCCTTCCAGACGCTTTTTAGGGAACCTGTTTAATATTTAATCATGCACGTACACAAAAACAGTTGCTAGAGACATCCATCAGTTACTAAGAAAACTGCATAATGTATGCACACTCCGCTAACGACCAGACAGGCGCATTCAAGTTTTAAGTACTTAAGCAATTAAGTTACACTTGACGGGGATTTGTAACGTTACATTAATACTCACCAACTTAGCAGAAGTGGAGCGACGCCATTTTACGAGTGCTTCGCGTAAGTCTCAGTTTTCTATTTGTAAGATTTGTTTATCAGCCTTAATAGTGGAGCTTGAATGGATTACAAACTGTGGCTGGCTAGGTTCGACTTGTTATTTATTTCCAAATCAGTCTTTGTAAGCGGTAAGGAACATGAAAGTAAAAAAAAAAATCTCATTCATAATTATTACGTTGCTTACGATTAATTGCTTCTTTGGTCCGCGTAATAAACGTGCGGCGTGATGATTTAGATGTCCTATGTTTGAATCCTTCGTCGGGAATAGTTTTATTGGGCTTTTTCCATCAGTAACTACTTAGTAACAGTACTTAGTAACAGCCTAAGTCTGGAAATTTGCTCTAGTAATGAAACGATATTAAGAATCATCATTATCATCAGCCTAAAGACATCTACTGCTGGACATAGGTCTCCTCCAAAGACTTCCAAAGTGTTCTTTCGAAAGCGGTCTACATGGATATTAAGAAGAATAATGAAATAAAATAAAAATAAAAACATGAAAAAACAGAGCTGGCGTAACGCTTTTGTAGAAATACATTTTTGCCTATACAGACGAAAATGTAGAGTGTGTTGTGTGTACTTAGTACTTACTCCATGTTAGAGAAATACTTTCTTTGTTACTTTTGAGCGCAAACAACTAATAAAGTAAACTAGAATACGCAGTAAGAGCGAGGTTTTGTCTCAGGCGGAATAATTATTTCACCGCCATTAAACTAACAAATAAAAATTATTTTTGCATTTTCTTTTATAACTTTAGAATACTTTTACCATTTTTGAATGAATCTGCAATAATGCCCGAAAATAGTTATTAGGCTCGCCTGTTATGTGGAACTGGTACATACCTGGCGAAATGTGGGTTCAGAAATGCACCTCTGCCTACCCCTTCGGGGAATACAGGCGTGAGTTTATGTATGCATGTACGATCTATAATTCAATAAATATATAACAGGGACTCTAGTAGTTTATAATAATGCTTATAGTTTCTGCGTAATTTATTACAAACAATAAAAAAAGTATTTCCTTACCTAGTTTTATAAAAAAAGTGTATTAAACAAATCTTTTAACCGCTTCAAAGAGCCGTTTATGCGTAATTGTGTCGTAAAGATTCAATGATTTTTGTGCCGTTTTTTATATTTCTTTTTAAATTATGTGTAATAAACCTATACTGTACATATGGACGTAGTAAACTCATTCTCATGTACATGGCTGTATGCGGCCCGCTCTTAAAACTGAGCGATAACCGTAAAATCCATTTAAAATAAAAAATAAATATTGAAGATAAAAAACGTTTTTTCATATCAGCTTAAACAGACCATGATGGAAAACTGATACCAGGTAATACTTATGATGGTTTGAAAAACTTAATTTTTTTCGGGATTTTTGTTAGCGTCATTGTATTTGTAATCAACGTAACGTCTGCCTGTCTTAGTTTTCGATCACGGTCTGTTTACACTCTGTATGAATGTGTCCAGGTAACAGTCCCATTTCTATACAATTACACGACAAAAATGAATAATAACAATATAAGCCTTTTCTTTTGATACAAATAAAAAGAAAAAATGTTATTGTGATACAAAAAATACTTATCATAATAATTCGGTAGACAAATTAGTGGCTTCATGTCTAAAACCGAATATATTTGTACCAGTTTAAATAAAAAAAATGGTCATAACTTGTATTTAATATAAACGCCATGTATTATTGGATTTCAATATTATTATACCCTCAACCCAAGACTTCTTAGCTTCATTTATTCAAATGATTATTGTGTATTCTATAATCAATATTGATCATGAATAACTTGTGGACTGCTTCCTGGTCCCGCGGCACTCGTATACGTGGTGCAGCCTAGAGGTGTCGGGTTCGATCTTCGAGTCCAGCAAGTGTTATTAGGTTTTTCGGTTAGAAAATTCTTATTATCAGGACGAAGTCTGGAATTATGCCCGAAAATGGCAATAAATAGGGTTGCCCCCTATTATGTAAGACGAAATCACAATTGGCGAAATTGTCAAAAATTGACGTTTTCCTAACAATCATAGATATTAAATGGATGTGGTTGTAAGGAAAACGTAATGTTTTTTTAAATTGTCGGGATTTTTTTCGGGCTATTATCTGCCTTAGTTTCCGATCACGGTCTGAATACATCCTGTATAAAGTAAACCTTCATTCACAATTTTAATAGTAATTCTTTTGTCTAAGGACGTGTGAAAGCAAATATATCCAAAGAGAATAAAAAAGTATCCAGTTATTTCTCCACGCGCGACACCTCCTGTCTCCTATATTTGCTCTCGCTAAACACGGGCGCAAGTGACACGTTTTATTTTATAACTCGAAGTGCTGGCGGCGCATTCACGTGAATGTCCCTCCGATATATAAATTGAAGTGTTTTTTTGTACTCAGTTTATATAGTTTTTGCGTGATAAATAAATATAACTAAAAACCATCAAAAAGTTAAATATACAACCTTTTATTTTCTTTTAAGACCTATGTATGTCTGGTGAATGAATGCTATCTTATATGTTACCTGTATGAGGTCATTGTTAATTTGCTATGTCATTAACATTTTTTGGAAGATAAGTCCAACAAAAAGGGATTTCATATGCTCTGAAAATTTTAATTCTAAAGATTTGCATACAGAATTGAGGCCAACAGCTAAATGACAATAAAAACAGACGCCAAAGATAAGAATGTGATGTAACATGTAATTCAAGATGGTAAGATTTATGCGGCAGTCATTTGTTTTGGCGCGGGGCAATCTCGCCGGCTCGGCAGTACCTACTGCTAAACTGATTACCAGTTCAAATTAAGTCGTAAACTCGTGACGCCTAAATTACAACGTGTTAACGCAGACATCGCACCCAAGAACAAATTAAATGAATGTTAAAAATACTTTAACGACGTGACGATTTAATGGCGTATCATTGCTGCCATAAATCACGCTGTTTTAATTCGAAAGCATCGAGCGTGCGTAATGAATCTCATTAAATTAATACTGAGTCGAAAAATTACTACTTTTTTTCTCGGTTGTGGAACTACGAATTCATACAAGTTGACGTTATAATTGGTTTCATTGCAATCAGTGCGTTCGTTAATTAATGAGGGTACATTTCTTGTACTCGTACAAAATACCAGTATCTTTATTTGTATACAGGTTGTAAAATTACTATGATCGAAAACTAAGACAGGTAAATGTTACGTCAATGTTTGTAAGCACCGTAACTATTGCCTGTCTTAGGTTTTTAACACCCTGTATATAAAATTGAATGTTAGTATGGTATCAAAAGACCGTTTCACTGGTCAAAAAATATTAACCAATCATACGAATAGATCGCAGTTTTGCATCCATCAGACATAAATAAATAAATACACCCAACAGTCACATACATAGTTCTGACCCCACATTAAGATACAAGTCTAGTGTCGTGGGTATCAGAATCTACGAGAGACTTTTCGGTCTCACAAACACCCAGACCCGAAACAAATACTTCAAGTCTGTTGCTGTTTTTCGGGCACAATTGTGTAATTGAGTGTGTACTCCGTGCTGCTACTGAGAATTTCCCAATGGAGAACCTAATAACACATTACCCTACCCGGGAATCGGACCCAGGACCTCCAGGTCCCAGCATATTCTTGAGCCGCATAATCACGTGACAGACATTTTGCCTTGTTAGTTTAAAGATAAATATTGTAATTACCGAAATTAATTTCACGAATAGTACCTATGCATATCATTCGATAATGAGCTTTATATTATAAAATTCTGAGTATTTCAGTGCTCCTTAATATTTCGCTAAAAATATTTTATTACTTCTAACAAGTAAAAACCTAATAAGCATTGACAAAATTCGCAGTACAAAAAAACTAAATTAAGGACAATGAACCAAAAGTGCCTTAATTTTTCATCTTAGCTCTGCAGCGCTTTATGTATTTCGAAATTAGTTTAAACTATTTTGCCTGGGGCATTTTAAAATTAGTTTCTAAAGAATTTAAAGTACAAATATTTCTCTGTAGAACAATTCTTTAGTCTGGAGGGGTTCTAATAAAATCGCGTTTGTAGCACAAAAGAGACTCCGGTTTAGTTGCGAATCTTGTACCGAGAGCGCACAGTAAACGTACAGGTAGTACGGTAAAGAGCGGGAGATTTTGTTAGGCACTCGCATAAGCCGCAACATGCTTATCTGAGCTTCAACAAATATTAGCACAACTCAAAGTGAACGGCTGGTACCGATATATATCCGATTTGTGAACGTTGGCAAAGTCAAAGGGAATCTGGCGAACGATAATATTGAATATCCGTATCATTTGAAATACATGTATATTGAACAAATTTATAAACGCGCATGGGATTAGTATTATGTGGTCACTTTAGGTTTGTAGTAAAATAAATACACACATATTTTTTCATGTAACATTCTATTCAGGCTTCGTCGATCCTGCAGGAAAAGTGTTCGTTGGAAAAACGAAAAGAACCGGAGTTTAGTTCCTAGATAGGCCAAGGTACTAATGACTTTTTCATTAGAAAATACTCACGAAGTCTGGACACGTATTTAAGAAACGTCTATAGGCCTTTTCTTACAGCTGACGAAACGTGGTTGTGAAAATATACCCATGCTTAGCCCTTTGGATATCCAAGAGTGAGCGAATGTAATCTGTTGCGCTGCTACAAAAAGTCATTGTTACTGTGTAGGTGTATATTAGTATTGTGCCAAGGGATTCCTGGCTCTAATGACGGCGGGAACAGTTTCAATTATATAAAAACTACAATAGCGCTTACGATGTTAGTTTTCTAATATGGCTTTGTAAACACATGAGTTGGACTGCTTCGTTTTCACGCAGCACAAGTGTATGCAGACCGATCTCGAGGTCCTGGGTTTGTTTATTGTGTCAAGCAAAGTATTTTTAAGTTTTTCTATTAGGAAATTCTTAGCAACACGGAGTATGTAATTGTGATCGATAAATGACAACAGGCTCGCCATCTCTTATGTGGGATTTAAAATACAATTGGCAAAACGTGGTTGCAGAACTGCACGTCTGCCTACCCCTTCTGTGATACAGGTGAGTGCTTACGTGTGTGAGTTGTTTACACCTAAATGAGGTTGGAATATAGGTCGTGAATGCTTTTCATCAAGGTTAGATAATCTGAAGCGGTTGTAACATTCTTGTGTTCTGAGACGACGTACATCGTGTTATATCCTCAGCAGTGTGTTTATTTGCACGTGTTTAGTAATTTGAAATTCTGCGCCAATAGAGGACGTGGCACATATTGTCTAGCCGAAATTAGTCGATTGAAGTGTTTAGTTATTGTTTTTGGCGGTGTAAATTGCGGTAGAATTTCATGATTATTTGTTATGAAGTGTAAAAGATATAAAAAATAAAAATGCTGAAATCGGATCACAAAGTTTCATACCGAACTGTTTCAACAATTTTTTTTTATACATAATTGTTTATCGTAAACTCATGAATAGATCTTCGAAACCAAAGCTAAGTGTCTCGACTGGTTAGAATAATCCGTATTCGTCTTTTATTTGTTAGAAATAAACGGCCACAATGGCGTAATTATACTATCGTACAACTTGCAACACGTTTGTGTCTTTGAAACATTAAAAGATATAGTCCAAAGTTGAAAAGCGAACATCCAGGCGTCAATTGATAGTTTGTTACTAGCGAAATGATAAATCAAAGTTCTCTTATTTATGTCAAGAGATTTAACTATTCAAGCGAAAGTCGGTTCGTGTAATATTCGGCTTCTATCCTTGACGTGGCCACAGTGTGCGACACATGTTACAACTTTTTGTCCCCAGCGACAATCGGTCAGCCAAGCCCTGACTATTATGGCAACATATCGTTGGAAACTGTCAAAAGATCCTTTTGTTGTACTTAGTTTTGGATTTATTGCCAGTTGTAGAAGGGTTTTAATTTATTCTATGAGCCTGAATTTTCTTTTCCTATAATATAAATAAGTAAATAAATAAGTTGTTCTCAAGGGTCACTTCGAATCGTCTCGGCCAAAAAAACGATGAATTCCAATCACCGGAGCAGGCCGGGTATCGGAGGGGCATTAGCACCGTAGACCACATAGATAAATTAAGGCAAATATTCAAAAAAAGAGGAATACCACCAGTCTCTATGCTTCACGTATGTAGACTACGAGAAAGGTTTTTATAGGACCTGGGCTGTTATGGAGTCCATGCAAAGTCAGTCAATGCCTGATCAACTACCTTTACATCCAGGTGTTACGTCCAAGTACAAGAACATAAATAAGTAAGTAGGTAAATATCATTGCCTATACTTACTTTGAATTTGATCTTGTGCCATCCTAAATTACAGAGTCACGACTATATCATAGTCTAGAATTGTCTTTCAAGCTGTACATTGTAAGTGTGCGTTGTGCTATAGAAAATTGTCATTTTTCACATTGTCTATATGACATAGGTACCCATTAACACTTCACTTGATCCCGGAATCGGACCTGACATCTTTTTATCAAACGGTACCGATGAATTAGTAAATATAATCATATTATACGCCATTTAAGACAATACTCCTTTATAAAAGATGCTGTAGTTACAAATCAGACATAATATACTAGAGCAATTATTCTTATAAAGTAATAAATGGCTGCTCGGCATTAATTAAGAACCTACAATTTTATGTTATTACAGGGCAATGGGGCTAAATAAAAACAATGGCTTTTCTTTTATTGAGTAAGAAGTGCTGGTAATGTTCCAGTAATTTATATAAGAGGCTTAAAGGCTGGAAGTTACTTAACTACTTATTCTAGTTACTGCCAATACAGAGTATTGAAGGTTTTTAAGTTTATTCGTTTATTATAAAGTTATCGTTGAAAAATAAACTTACGACATTTGAAAACCGAGCTTGCTTTTTATATCAATTTGAAAAATTATAGTGCCTTGTAGTCTCGCAGTACAAGTATGTGTTCAATTCCCGGATCAGGAAAATTGTTAATAGTTTTTTTTTCATTACACAATAATATCAGCCGCAGCGCGGAGTTTGGAATTGTACCAAAAAAAAAGAAACATTTGCAGTCAGGCTATCTGCGTTAAAAGAAAGCGGTCAAACTATAACTTAACGTATCAGATCTTCAGCAAATAATCGTATTACACATAATCATCAACCCTTTTCAATATCCTGCAATTGAAGGAGATTGGCCCTAGTCTCCCTTTTCTTATCCGTCTTATATTGAATTTAATTATTCCGTATGATTCATTTATAAGAATTTTAAACCAGATTGTCTTATTATATCCTACTTTCTAGTTGATTTGCGGCAACAGCTGGATCCGCTTCTTACATTATGCGTTTTTTAAAACATCAACAGAGAGATAGAGATAGTTTTTACAGCATTACCGGGCACGAGAATAAGCTCTTAATGCGTCTTAGCCCGAATAAAGTGAAAAGCAACTAGCTCACTATTTTTCAAGAACGCAAACGAAGGTAACAATGAATAAAATGCTTTAAATCGTCTCTGTTGTTAAGTGCCAGGCATAATAGCTTTTAGATTTTACGTTTAAAATGATGTCCAAATATTTTTGTCTAAGATTTTTTTTTCTACTTTTTTTTATCTCTGCATCACCCAGAGGTTGACTGTTCGAGAATGCCTTTGGCATTAAGTCCGCCTCTATACTTAATGTATAAAAAGCATAAATAAATAAAATTTGCATCCTAGTATGCGGTTGTTATCTCAACCTCTTTATTATTCACACAATTACACGATATACACAAAAGTATTACACGTTACATAATCATTATAATATAATACCATTTATCACTATAGCACTATGGTACATAATCTAGGTCTGTTCTACCCAAAATACGTAATCCGTTCCTGCTAGCACTGAACGTGCTTGTATAAAGACCGCACCACAATAACATTCTAATTGTGATAATAACAATCTGAAACTAACGACTTAGCAGTGTTAACATTTTATTCAATTACTATTTATCTACCCTTTTACAATTTTTTTTTTATTTCTAAAAACTAGTCAAAGCGACAACAAGGTCGATAGTTGTTCTATATTTATTAAATAAAATTTTGACTACCCCGAATGGCAATATTAGAGACGTACACCACACAAAGGAATAATATTGCACGTTCTATAAAGCCGGTTATAGAGTGAGGCAATAAAGCGAAAGATCTGTGAAACGTCGAGAAGTCGATACAGCTAAGAAGTTTCTAATAAAATCTTGTTTATATCGAACAAAAGAGGTCCGTTGCATTGTACGCCCGGAGCTACGAAACCGCTGCGCAAATGGTTCCGGCCTAGGTCCCTACTACTTTTTGTTTAATGAAATTGTAGATAACTCTTTTACAGAATCTTGCACTTTAGCGTACACAATTGTTTAACATTATTAAGTTTTCCTTTGATGCTTAAAAAGCCGATAAGTATTTTTATTGGTAATACTAAACTTTTGATCGAGGTTATAACTTTAATTTTTATCCGAGCTTGATTCTATTTATTGAATGAGGTAGCGAAAAAAGAATCATTTGACGCTCTGTTGCTTTTGCTTACCTAAATGAGATACAGTTGTAATGTTATGAATTTCAGAAATTTCCTAAAGGCAAGTTTTATCTTTGATCACAATTATTTACTGAAGCGCGGCATATATATACATAGGTATGTCATACGATATAAATGACATTTAAATCATGTTTATATTAAACAGAATACGAGTATGTTTTTCTTGTGGCTTTATCGACAATATTATAATGATGTGAATACACAGTAAGACAAAAACGGAAAAGAACTTCGTTTTGTTAGCAAAGCAAGGAAAAAGAGTAGAACTTTCCTCCTTTACTAAAAACAATAATAGAAAATGCAAATTAATTAGAGGTAAGTTCGCAGAAGCCGTGATGAATTTAAAGCCGCTCCTTGTCAATTAAGGCTCTTTGCTATTCAACGTACAAACTTGTCGAGTTAATATCAAAGGGCAATACCGATGTAACATTACAGTAATGGGCGAAAAAGCGTTTTCGGATAACTGCTGGGTTCACGCACGTAAACTGTCCACTTAACTGAGAACGCCCTGCGAGCGGTGTTCTTATTGCTTCGAGGAATTTTATTAACTACAAACTGTCTTGTTTGTTTCGAGTGTATACCTACATTCCGTAGGTGAAGGAATTGTGTCGTCCATCTTAATTTGTGTCGAGGCCAAAAATACCTAAGCCCTTGTCTTATTGAAGCGAAGTTAGGGCTACTTGAAAGAGCTTTATTGGCTTAGGCTAGATGCTATGAAATGGGTTCAGGATTTTGTAATCAAAATGAGAAGTTGCCAAGTTGAAGTGGTTAGCGAGAAATTCGGGAACAAGTTGTGATCTTGAAAACGCTATTGTATGAAAGCTGTGTAGTGTGCAGATTTCGTGAGCGGGCATACGTTCCGGCATATCTTTACACATGAATTGATGTGATCGACCTACGCGTTCCACCGTCAGGCGGAGGTTTTCGTCACATAGGGGAAGGAATTTGGACCGTCGTTTGCAATGCCGATTCGACACGTGTTGGTCTACACAAGCATCAGTTACATATGTGTGTGCTGCCTGATTTATTGGAAAGGACAATAGGAAAATATGACTCAGGATTATTGTATTATTAATTATTCTTCTTCGGTCAGTATATTGTTATTAAGACGTAGCTACATTTATTATACAGGAACCGTGTCCGTTAATCATCTAAAACAGCTTTGCAGAAAAGCGCTTAATCATGCATGTTTCACACGATTATTTTCTTAAACGTTAAGGTTATTTGACACTTTGTAGCATAGGTAGTCAGTATATGTCAGTAACGTATCCTTTCATACTTCGGTCACACGATGCGCAGAGGCGACGGATCCCTAGAGAAACTGATTGTGGTTGGGAACACCGAAGGCAAAAGGTCACGCGGTCGTGCACCAACGAGATGGTGATCAAGTGAAAGAGTCGTCGTCCTCCACATTCTATACTGCCGTAAGGGACGCGCTGGACAGAATCCGGTGGAAGCAGATCATCCGCTCCAGATGTCACCCTAATGTTGACCACGATCCTCAGATATGAGGGACCGACCAGAGAGAGAGAGAGAGCATAGGTAGACATTGTCTGTGTATTCACTTGGATATCACGTATGTATAATATTGCGGATTAAAGACAACGATCTGTCTCTAAAGGTCTTCGACTCAGAAAGTCTTCATCATCATCATCATCATCAGCCCAAATACGTCCCACTGCTGGGCACGGCCCTCCTCTACAACTGAGAGGGTTTAGGCCTTAGTCCACCACGCTGGCCTAGTGCGGGTTGGCGGACTACACACCTAAGAAATCCCTAAGAATTTTTTAGCTGTGCAGGTTTTATCACGATGTTTTCCTTCACCGTTAAAGCAATTGATAATTCATTTTGAATACACACATAACTTCGAAAAGTCAGATTGCCTGGGGTTTGAACCTGCGACCGCCGAAATTCGCGCCTAAACCTCGAGGCCATCACTGCTTTTTCTTGTACGAAGCTAAAATTAAAAAAAATATTAATTAACAGGTATGTTATAAATTAGTTCGTGTTATTTCAAGGAAATTAGCAAGCTCGAGGATAACAAACTAGCTTTTGACATAATAATTCCTTTTGTTAAGGAAATAAATTACATATCTTCGTATCGAATGCCTTTGTTTGCATACAGCAATTACGTAATTAATAAAATGAATCGAAAGTATTTTGCTTGCAAATGAAACATTTATATGAGAAATATGAACAGTCCCAAGAATTTAATTAAGTTACGATGTGCTTTTATTAATTATTGTGCAAATATTTCTTACTTTATGTTTTAATTATTGATGTTACTTTAAAAAATGGGTTGGACAAATATTTATAAATTATCATATCACGACAATTAATTTACTGGTGTACTTGAGCATTTATTAAAAGTATCACTTAAGTTGGATACGTCAAACTAAAGACATTTTTTGTGCTTATCATTTGTGATGCTAATAAGGGAGAATCTATCATTATGTTGGTCGCTGTCCGTGTGGATACGAATATCCCACCACCATTTAATAGCTAGCTTTAGTTACTATACCTACATATATAAGGCTACATACGCCCCATTCCTGGGCACGGACCTTCCCTACATTAGAGTCAGGCCTTTGTCCAATACGCTGGCCTATTGCGAGATGTTGTAGTCAACACAGGGCTATTATTAATAGTCATTTTGCCGAACATGGACATAAACGTAAGCGTAGACGTCGCATTGAATTGTATGGGACAATTATGTGCCCACTGGCCGGGTCTATTATCATATAGATTACACCGACTTGCCCGTAACGAATACAAATGTTGCGGCCAAACGCACCACAGCAAAAATACATTTAGTACGGAAGTTTATTGTGACCGCTGCACTATTTAAAAATGAAAATTCATTTAAACCGAGTGCATTTAGAATAGTTAGTTTTTTTGTTTTCTGTTCCCTTTTGTAACAAGTTTTCTACCTTGTACATGTGTTTGAAATGGGTCACGTTTTGTGGCTAACGGTTTAGATTTTACATGAGTTATTATTGTGTAAGCAGAAGAATTATATTATAGTACCATATTTGCCATAACCTACTTATGAAAAGATGTTGCAGACAAAAGAAGTGGCTTATGATTCATAGCACTCATAGGCTCTGACTAGCCGTATGGGTCACAGGCGATAGTGTGTATGTATGTGTCGTCCTGAATGTTTTTTTTTATTTTATACATAGCTATCAGTCCTCATATGAATAACATTATTGACCACGACCTTTTGTTTTTTTTCTCCAACCGGCTTTCATAGATTTTGAAAACTCAACATTTTAGTATAAATCTAATGTATACTAAACAGTGAAGAAAACATCGTAAGGCCGAAAGTCTACCACAAGAAATCTCTCAGATGTGTGAATCCGCACTTTATTGTACCACTCTATGAGGAAGAAGAGTGAAAGTGAGACAAAGAGATCTCGGAAGTGTATGAATAAGGCAAACCTAAAAACACATAATTGTACATATACACAATGTTAAAATTGTGAGGATTAAGTTTGTGAATATTGTTTTGTATAGGGTATATTGTTTTGTGAGATAATAAAATTTGAAGTGAGTTTCTCAAGAATATATTAACTAGAATATAGAATAAAATTGAAATGAAGTTGTAGTGCGAAACATAATATTTAGGTACTACCTACCTGAAAATACACATCTATTGTGCCGTATCAGCAATTAAGTTTTAATGTAAAATGATTATTTTGATGATTTTCAATAACTTTCATCAGATAAGTAATTTTACTTAATTTTCTGTAAGCATATTGTGTTTCGAAGCATGAAGACATAAATATATTACATATATTACGAGTTTGTGCAAACATTGCCTAACCTATTAATTGAAGTACGCAAAAATCATATTTAATTCCACGATAACGGTTCGTACGCTCTATTACGTAATGCTTCTTACATAATTTATACATCAATTCAAAAGTTGCAACGCAATACCTATCAATGTATCTATAGGAAAATGTTGTGGGAATGATAAAAGGTTCTTCGTCGTATAGATAGGACCGCGCTGTCGCTCGGTAACAAAGGCTTCGGGCCTTTGTCACTCCCGGAACAAGCCTTTATTAAAACCCCTCTTTACACCTTATAACGTTTCATAAATTGCTCAAACATTGCTTGTGTATCTTTCGTGAAAATACTGTGGGTGGATTTGCAGTTTCGTTTTATTGCCATTTGTAATAAATGGCTTTTGGGTCTCGATGATGAACGTTATATTATTTCTAGTTTTGATTACTATATACTCAGCCTATCGCCGTCCACTGCTGAATATAGGCCTACGCAAGAAAGCGCCAACCATCCCAGTCTTGAGCAGCAACCATCCACCCGTTTCCCGCCACCTTTCTCAAGTCGTCGGACCATCGTGCTGCCGGACGTCCCACACTAAGTCTGCCTAAGTGCGGTCTCCACTCCAACACATGTCTGCTCCACCGGCCGCCTGACCGTCGGCAGACATGGCATGGAGTTTTGATTTCTGTTGATAGTCATTTAGAAGTAAAAGTGTAATAAGTATTACATGAAGGTCTGTTCAAACAACATCTTTGGCGTCAAAATTTTCTTAGGTAATGGCGTGTTTATAAGTTCATTGACATTTATGTATACTTATTTTTGTGGATTTTGAAAAGATGGTAAATTGAATCGTAATCATAATAAAGACTCTGGTTAAAATCATTCACCTCAATTGTCGTATGCAATATTAAACAAACAGTATTCATAAAATAATTTAGACACGAAGGTCTTATTATTATCTTATTATTTTCACTTCGAGTAAAATAAGCATACAAGCGTTTGAATGGTTAAATTATCCAGGCTCTTGAAGCCTCGTTAAATCCTACGCTTGCAATTAAGACATGACTGGAGCGAGGAAACTGATTCTACTGAAATGAAGCGGTAAAACCAAACTTAATCGCCCTTATTAACATAAGTTTGTGGTATAAAGGAGTAAAGTGTTGGGTTATGCTGAGGGCCGTAAATATTCTTAAAGCAACATTGCGTCATAATATTTCTCAGTGGGAGGGTGGAAAAATGATTTTTTATACACAACTTATATATAAAATATTGTATGTAGACTAAACATCCTTTGTTTAGTAAATGGGGAATTTTATTTGTGGAATTTTGGTATAAGAGTCATAACAATTTAATATAATCTGTAACAATAGCTGCAGTTGTTTTAATAATCATTAAGTCCTTAAAAAAATCATGTTATTGAGAAGAATTTTTTTTTTATAATAGCTAATAGGAAAATGCCCAAAAAGCACATATTCAACCATATAAATACTATTTTTTTTTGTTATCATTCACTCAAGAGTCTAAGCCTATGTCATAAAAGCCCACGAAAAATTACGAAGCAATCCACTATTTTAATCTTTGTGCAACTATCGAACCTGTACCCTTTTGTTTCTTAACCGGATGAATTTGAAAACCAAATTTTTGTTTGAGCAGTGTTTTATAAATACATTCGCGCATATATTTTTTTTAGCAAAATATACGAATAGAGATAGTTTTTAGTAAACAGGATCAACAATATCCATGCTTTTTAATAAAAATGAAGCAGTTAATTCTGAATTAGCAGCGAAAGCTGGCCGTTTATAATATCGTTAGTGGCACAACAAATGGACGTAATGGCGAAACCGCGAAATGTTCGTGTAAGCGGATTGCACGCCGCTGAGGTAATGTTCTCCCTCTTTTGTGTTTGAGGTCATTTAATGATATGTGCCAGGTGTTTTGCTTTTTTAAGTTGTAAAACATTGGATTTAATCATTAATAATTTGGGGCTCAGTAGTATTTTTTTTTAATATCAGTCCAATTAATTATATGTAACGTGCCCATTTGTACTGAATTTCTATTTTAATTCAGAATGAATTATCTGTAAAAGAATACAATTATCTGTTATGTGTAGTATTCTGCAATTGGAAGATATCATGACTTAAACAGTTATAAGTTGAGGAGTGGTATTACGTGTAGTCACATGACTATAAGTTATCTTTTAGCGCTACTTACCTAAATTGTTTTTACCTAATTTTAAATTGCCTTTAAAGGGAATCGGTTATCAGCAGGCTTTCATCGGTTTTCTGATTGGTGGCTAAGAAACTGTCTCACCACAAAACCGGTAATGTAAATTCTCTGCGCTAGTATCTAGTGTGGTACGTACAGAAATGACACTGACTGGTTAAGCTCAACCAAGCTCTATGATCGGTAGCTTGTAGAATTTTGGTTAATGGTTTAATTTCGTATATGGGTAATTATCACGAAATCCCGAAATTCTTGTCCTTGGAGTTTATATAAAAATCCAACAAAGAAATGGATGTTACTAATCTTTCTATACAATCCACATAACTATACCTAAAAGTTTCACATAAGATTTTACAGCCGTATTAATAAATAAATAAAAATCCATAACCATAATGTTCCTAATATCATTCCCTCACTGTGTCCCAAGTACCAATTTTATTCACTTTTATTTACCAAAAAAGCACAAAAATCGTTCGAATCATATTCAAGTAGGTTGGATTGTTTAAAGACTTTATATAACTTTATGGGAAAACCGAAATTAGCGTTATAAAGTAAAAAACGAGTTCAAAATTTGTATATTTATATGTGTCTCACAAAAAAAAATCATTCCCTCACACTATTACTGGCAGTTGAATTATGAACGCATTTTAAATAAAATACGAACGCTGCCATTAGTTTTTGAAAGTTGGCACTAATGTCAATTTATCAAAATGGCGAATTTTCTGTGATTGTGCTCGGGTGTGCGCTGCATAAAGATTTTATTAAATTTTATGATTAAATTAACTTTTTGATCGTCATTTCATCACATTCTAAAAAACAAAAGGTAAGTACTTTAACTGATTATGAGTTGCACAGACAAGATGGATTTTGGGAGTAATTTCCTTAAGCAGAAAAATCGCTTTAAAAGTAAGGTTATGTCACGAATCCTTTACGGTTATTCTTTATTTCGTCATTCCCTCACCATCATTCCCTCATAAAAATGTATGGTGAGGGAATGATAATATATGAGGGAATGACTTTTGGCTGGCCTAACTGGCTTATTTTATTGTTTGCTTTTATTAACTCTTGAATTTATTGCTGCAATACTGTTGTAGGTTATAAAATGACAAGAAAAAAGAAGATGAAGATACTTAAAAAAGCAAGAATATGGCCGAAAGCGCAGGGACAAAAATGGAAGCTAATCCTGTAACTCTTAAAATACATCGCGAAAAAAAATAATTAAATACCATAAAAAGGTCAAGTAAAACCTAAGTATATCCGCAATGAGTTTCCGAGAAAGAAGACAAAAAAGGAAAAACTGGAAGAAAGATAGCCAAACATATAGAGACAAAACGGTGAAAGTGCAAGAATTTAGCAAGACTAATAGATGAGACACCAGCTCCTAGCCCAGGGTCTATGCAAAGTAATGATGATTTAAGAAATTTTGTAGTTAATCGGAGAAGGCAGCAACTCATGAGACGTAGAGAAATACTTTATGCAAAAATATCCATTACAGGAAAGACTGAAACAAGAAATAAGAAGAAAAGAGAGATACCGTAAGAGATGTTAAAGACAAGACAAATATAATCAGACTACACCGGAAGCTAAAGTTTCAGCTCTCTCTAAGAACGCCCAAGTTCCTGACATTGTGAAGAAAAATACATACATAAACTCACGCCTATATTCCCTGAAGGGGTAGGCAGAGGCGCATTTCTGCACCCACATTTCGCCAGGTATGTATCAGTCCCACGTAATAAGGGGCGAGCCTATTGCCATTTTTCGGGCACAATTCCAGACTCCGTGCTGCTACTGAGAATTTCCTAATGGAAAAACCCAATAACACTTAGTGAAAAGAAAAAGAAGTTTTTTTACTATTTCATATAGTAAAACCAGATCTTTTGAAGAAGCTATCAAAACTGTTTTTCAAATATGATTCTTACAAAAAGAGCGTTTCTAGGAAAGTCAGTTCTAAATTGATGAAGGTCAAAAAGGATGTTCAAGAATTTTTGAAAAGGACGAAAGTTCTCGGATGTGCCCAGAAATTTTGAGATTTTGTAAGGTCAAAGGGACAAGTAAAACAAAAACGTTTACTGTGCGATACCATGAAAAAATTCATTTCCTGGCTAAAGTTGAGTATAAAATACGCTTGACAACATTCTGTAGATTTAGGCCTTTTTGGGTGACTTGGGCAAACCGTAACACACGCAAATGTGTAATTCACGCAAATGTTCAACGGATGATCATGAAGTTACAGGAAAACAGAGTATTGCCTTGCTTCTAACTAAATTTTTGACCATGAAAACATGCAATGTCTATTCAACTAAATGTCGGTTACGAAAATGTGATGGTTGTCTAAACAACTGGTAGAGAGGTAGTATTATCTTCCACAGCGAAACAGAATAGTGACTTACGAACAGTGGATGTATGAAACTATTATGTATTTCATTTAATAAAAAGATTTCTTTGAAAGAAAACTAATTTCATTTAAAACGCTTCATGACTTGTCTGAAATAATCATTCCCTCACCTTAATTGTCATTCCCTCACTTTGTATTTTTTAAATGTCCTCATAACTTTCATAAAACGCGATAATTTTTGGGACCACCACATAATAAAATTCTAGTAACATTAGTACTATCAAATTCAGATAAAATAAATATCAAAAAAAAAAAAATTTTTTTGTCATTTTAAGATAGCCGAATTTCGGAATTTCGTGATAATTACCCATATACATATGTGGAATGACAGGTAACACACATCGAGCAGAAACAAAAGAAATGGATCATACAGCGGTTGATATAATCATAACTGATATATCCATATTACTTTAACAGACCCCTTCACAACTCAAAACCAATTGAACTTATAAAAAAAATTGGCACCTTAATTAACGCTTGTTAGCTTACCAAGAATCCAAAATTTCATTAAACTACGTCAAACAGTTATCGAAATATTAACGTTCAAAACCAGTATTTATTCATCTACAAACTAAATTTTGGAAAATTAATATTACAAGTACGGAACTAACAGGACTTAATGCCAGTCTTAGACCCACTAACTTACACATGGCATGACTATACAGAGTGTATTCAGACCATGATGGGAAAATAAGGCAGATAATAGCTGCGATGATTACAAACACCGTGACATAAAAAAAAACTCAACAAAAAATAAAAAATAAAAGTTTTCCTTACAACTTCATCCATTTAATATCTATGATTGTTAGGAAAACGTCAAAATATTTATTTTTGGTCGGGATTTTTTTTAACGCCAATGGTTTTGCGATCACTGTACAATACATTCTGTATACACATGTTGGTAAGACAAATAGTATGTAATAGCAGGTACCAAGAAACAAAAATTATTTTAGAGTTATGTATGTTCTTGTTTTGCTAATAATTTTACCATTATCTACACAGAACTTGGCTTCCATTTTACATTTATGTTTTAAAGGGATTGTCTCTAGTCGGTCGAAATTCTATTCACCCATAACAAAATATTAGACACGTTTTCTTGTCATTAAAAAAGTGTAAAGTTCTCGTGACAAACAGTTAAAATTTTACTTCCCAGCCTGATTACCTAGCTATTTTAAATGTGTGGTGAAAAGACACGTCCCAAGCCTGCAAATGAACTTATGCGATGTACTTCAGCAGAAGATGCATAAAATTCGCCATGCAAACAATAGCTTAAGATGCAACATTAAAAGCGCACTTAAACTACGGTTAGTGCCAAAATCCTTTTCTATGTATAAGGAATTTCCACACTGATCCGTTTAAAGCATCCTAATGAGTATTTGATACGTACAAATGTTTCGCAAAATACATCAAGCTCTGAACTCATGTTTTTGCGAGTTGTAATTTTTTTTTCTGGGAATGAGAAAGTACGCTTCTTATTTTGTAGTTGCCTGGAACAGTGAAAATAATTTTATATGGCAGTTAATTCAATGACTCTTTAATGTGCCTGGTCGTTAGCGAAGTCTTGGCGCTTTGTGCGTATGAATGTGTATAATTTTATGTCAGTTTAAAATTTTTCTTGCGACATATATTTTCTCTTTAGTATTTAGTTTTACTACTTAATGGATTTTTTGTTGCTTGTAGTTACTCTGAATCTGCCATGATATTGAATAGTTGTACTTGAAATCACAAAATTTACTCGATATTACAATAAAAATTAAATATTTGTGTACTCTCAAAAGTTGTATTCTTATCGTGAACAATGCCGGGCATATTGAATAGTAGCGGAAGTATTTTGTACTTAAAATCACAAAAATTACTCGATATTACAATAAAAATTAAATATTTTTGTACTCTCAAAAGTTGTATTCTTATCGTGAACAATGCCGGGCATCAACCAGGCTGTCATTCATCGCATTTTTATTTAGTTCCCATAAATATAAATAGCTCTATATTATTATTACGAATGACCTTCAGCATTTATTTTCCATCGCGTTTTATAAGTCAGTTGACGGTCGATATATCCATTTTCCTTGGATTGGCGGAATGGCAGGTAAATTATATTTCAGTAATAACATATAAGTGTGCCATAAATTATTTGTGATAAGAAGCTTTCTTTATTAATTTATTGTGGATCATTTTTCCCTACATAAATGTAGACAAGTTTAAGACTCACAAACTCACAGAAAATCGACGCACTATAATATTTCATTGACAGTTTTGCCTAAAAGAGAGATTTCTAGTGTTTAGAATTGTTATACCTCTCGCTCTAATTTCAAATGCCAACATCGCATTTGTTATAATTGTGTAAGGTAAGGATTATCATTTCCTTCCTGTTTATCCGATTGTTGGTTTTACTCTGATAAAAGTAACTTCTACAAAGAATTGTTCCGGAAAAAAAATTCCCTCATAACCTTTCGTTTGATAATAAATTTCTGTTTTATTTTTAAATAAACCATATTATCACAAAATATGTAAAGAATTTTATTTTACCAATTTTGAACCATGGCTTCGCTGTCATGACTACGAGTATATTATGTAAATATTTGAAAAATCCCCGTTCATAGATGATATTTTTTCTGTCTCTCTGACGACGTGATAGGATTTTTCAATTTTTAACTGCTGCATATATATGTATTCGTGGCCTAATCAAACTTTGTTCCAACGCAATTTAAAACCACATCAACCCATTCCATCTCACACCGCAGTTTGATATTCCGTATTCGAATTACTGCATTTATATAGGGCTAGATTTTGATGTACCTACATTAAAAAAAACATTTGTAAATTTGTAAACATTTGTCGTGCGACTTACAATGGGGTTTTTCCATTTGAAAATTCTCAGTAGTTGTCCGAAGCATGTTAATGTGACTAAAAAACGACAATAGGCTTGCCCTTACGTGGGACTTAAAACATAGTAAAACGTGTGTGCAGAAATGGTATAGGCATGACTGTTATGTACTTGTATGGACATAAATGTGCATACGTACCTATATGTATGTAAATTTGTACGCAATATGTGTCGGCGTACCAAACGTGACATTGCAACGTCCCCAGTAGTGCCTTAAACGTCCAGCCTCTAGGACATCAACGCGGAGCTATCAAGGCGTTATTCTGCGAACGCCTCGACACGACACTAAATCAGCCGCCGGGTCCGAAGAGATATTGCGTCCACTTTCAGTACAATTACATACCGATGTGGAGCGGTTTCGCCGTATTCCTTTGTCCAAATGCAACGATACTTTGGTTTGGTCAGCAACGCTGGCATACCATATTTGATCGTATTAGTGATGTATAACTACATGACATACATTGGTATTTAGAATACTGGAATTGAAAGAGGTTCAAGCATTAAGTAAGTAGCGTACTTAAATGTCGTTTGTCGATTTTTCTTGAATTTTTGTTCTGAAGACAGTCTAATAAAATATTAAAATTTCTTCGCGGTATTTTTTCTCTGTTGGAGTGATCCATACTTAAATTCTATCAAACGGCCAAAATTAAAAAAAAAAGTACCGGCTCGAATGCATGCATAATCTCTGTCTTGGCAATCATAATCACTGCTAACTAAACTGTAGCTAAACTTTAACGGATCTCAACATTATAATTATTACATTTAGAATTGCGTTATTTATTTATGATGTTCCAACTCATCGAAATATTATGTTACAACGAATAAAATAGTCTGCTTAATATTGTAACACATTCATTCAAACTTAAGGACAAACAGCGGCGACACTGTTATATTTTTCTAAAAATAAAGTTATGAAAATATGCATTATCATAATTTACGTACAATTTTAACAACCCCATTAGCCGTACTTAAAAACTGTGAAAACCTTATTATATCTCGGCTTATGTTCTCCCAAAACTGCTTCAACATTTACATTGGCTGATGTTTTCAAAGCACGTATGGGAGGGTAGACATTTATGGGACGCGCTTGCACCTGACTTCCCGTTTCTCATTAGGGCTGATGTGTCCTCCAGCTAAATTATCTATAGTTAATCGGCTTTCGGGAGAACGTTGCACCGTTAACGTTCGACGAGCGAAATTACTAAATGTAATTTTGCAATACATTGTGAGATTTTGTAGAATATCTACGTTGGTTAGACTAATTACAGCAGAATTATACATCTAATCGAGCTGTTACATTGCGTAATAAATGTTTGTTGGTAATTGAACGTGAATAAATTATGATATTATGAATGTAATTTTCGTAATCGTAAGCGCAAACAAATTATATAATGTGTGATTTACTATTAAGCAAATATAATATCTTGCTACTAAAAAAGGCGTACCATCTAAATGGGTTCAGCCCATTTACTCTGTATTATTATCTTTATTTGTATGTACATCTCGGTAATTATCTCTTCTTTTAAATGTACACTGTTTATATATGCATATGTGTATATTTATGTATGTATGTATGTATTCATATATGAATGTGTATGTATGTATGTGTGTATTTATGCGTGTATATATATGTATATTATTTATATCAGTGGCGGTACTTCCATAGAAGCCCAAAACCCCAGCTTGCCTTACGTAATTCCGAATAAGAAACATAAACTAGATATTCCATAATTCAACACAAACAACAAAATATTTATCCAAAAACAGAAATTTACGTATTTTTGCCGCGCCGCCGTCCGCCATACAGCCGCGCCGTCGCGCGCCAAATCCCTGCCCATATAATTTAAAAAAAACGAAACGCGGGCGCACGAACGTCAATAGTTTAGAGTAAACATCAATGTTGAATATAATAATAATATCTATCTCCCTCTATTTTGTGGGCTTTAAACCTGGCTTCACTTTACTAGTTCTATCTCTTTCGCACTACGTCGAAATTCCCATTGGATTTTAAAACATAGATATAACCAAAATACCGTTTATATAGCAATTAGTATACATACATACATAAACTCACGCCTGTTTTCCCCGAAGGGGTAGGCAGAGGTGCATTTCTGCACCCACATTTCGCCAGGTATGTATCAGTCCCACGTAATAGGGGGCGAGCCTATTGCCGTTTTTCGGACACATTTCCAGACTCCGTGCTGTTACTGAGAATTTCCTAATGGAAAAACCCAATAACACTTTGCCCGACCCGGGAATCGAACCCAGGACCTCTAGATCCCACGGCACATACTTGTACCGCGAGACCACGAGGCAATTAGTATGGACATAAGAATCCCGCTTTCGCTCTGAAGTGCGTGCAATCGGAAGTGCAGTAGGGTTGCCATTGACGTTGACACGGCAATTGCCAATTGAAAGTGTTCGGATTTTAGGGCGCGTTTTTTGTTTTTCTCACATATAATTTTTATTTTTTTCTTGATAATGGTGAACAGGGGATTAAGTGTTGCTTGTCGATGTTGTGTGTGGTGTGTTTGATTTAGTTTTCCCATTTTTCTTCCCTGTCGCGCTGTATTTGGTGAGTCTTGTCTTTTCTGGTGATTGTTGACGAGAGGATGGAGGAGCCTCCTGATCCAGGTGGGACGGTCCCACCGATGCGGTAGGACGGAGTGGGAGGAGGCGAGGGGTGAATCGGATGCGCTGTGTGCAATGTCAACGAGTGGTGCTTGATTCTCTTTTCACTATTGTAATGAAGGGATTAAGGGTTGTATGTGGGAGGGACGGGGGCGCGCCTCCAGTTTGGGAATTTCCCGCCCTTTTTCTTTCATCATTCATCATCATCATCATTCATACTAATGAAATTAAATTACTGAAGACTTGGCAGCATGGTCTTCCACCTTAGCCGGTTCCTTGAGGAACAAAGAAAAAAAATTTGACAATTTCACACGTTGTTAATTGTTTACGTTTACTGAGTGAAATAACCAAATGAAATAGTATTTGTTGTCGTATTTAGAATATTACTACAGTGATTATAAAAAATGGGTGATGTTTGTTGTTAATCCTCGTGGCGACTTAAAGTGTGTGCAAGTTTTGCTCTTCGAAGATAAGGTAAAGTCATTAAATTATACTGTGAAGAAACGGCTCGTAACTTCTAGTATTTCTCTAATTGTTAAAAATTATGAGGACGCTTAATAGATCCGATTAGTAAGTACATAACTAATTGAATAGTTGAATGTTCCCATACGAAAAGATTATTTTTTTATGTTTGTGTTGCATATTTTATATAATGTTTAAAATGTGTGGAATTATTGTTGTAATGATTTAAATAATTTATCTGGTTCTTGTAGAATGCATTAAAATTTACAACACCACATACTTTGATTTATTTTTATAAATATTGGAAACAACGCATTGAAGTATTCATTTCTCGTTAATTATGTCACGAAATTTCAAAACTCTCGCGTTGATCATCATCGTATTATTTCTAAGATTAATACATATTATTTATCATTTTGTTCTACAAAAAAACTTGCATTCAAGGTCACGACATGAAAATTAACTTACGAGTATAGGTAATTTTTAGAATTTGACTGTTTACTTTTTAATTATGTGGTTTGAAACCAATTCGAGTCGAGTTATTTGTCTATATAAAATTCAATATGATATATTCCGTGTCTATGTTATAACATCTCGCATTCAAATTTAGAGAGACACGACGTTTGTGCACAATTTGGACATATTATTGTTCTAATAATTTTCGCCGACATTTTATGGTTTTTGGTACTAACTATCACTGGCGACAAATAATTATTTCTTTGTTAGGCCAGTACTATAATATACCTACATCAATATGTCAAAATCTTGAAAGTAAATAATTTGCGGTAGGTATATTATTTATTAGTTCTTTGACTTTCTGGACCAAAAAAATACACTATAAAAACCGTAATAAAAATTTGGGCTTGCCCTAGCTAGAGCCCCTAGGCAGTCCACTGATTTATATGTATTTTTGAAGACAGCTGCCACAACTACAAATTTTCATTCCAGTGGGTTGTCTGGAAGAAATCGCAGCTAGCGATAAGACCGCCTGTTTTAACTATATATATTTTAAGTTGTATGTCATTTATGTTATTTTATTTTATAAAGTTATTATGTTATTTTATAAAGGTTTTGAATCGACAACATATATCCAGAATATTCGAATAATTGCGTATTTTAGATTTTAAAAATGTAGAATAATGTCAGTAATAAAAAGGGATTGACATATTTATTGGTTGTCAAATATTTATGCGTGCGTTCAGAAATGTATTTTTAAACTCCTTGGTTGTACCTGATTTACAAACGAAGGCAGGTTCGGTAGTCATCACGCTTTGAAATCTAAAACACCCACAACTATGCAATGAAATGCGCTTGGTATTAAGAAAATTGTTGAGTAATGTTATTTACGTGACGATACTGAAAAGACAACTTAGAGATGAATTGGTGCTTGAGAATTCATCAATTAGATTGATCTAAGATTTCATTGATCCTAACGGGTATGACCATTGAGTTCAAACGAATTCAGTTCCCGATTCGTCATGCCTTCGCAATGACGATTAACAAAAGATGTTTGTGATATTTTAGACAATTAAAAAATATATTAAAAATGTATATCACAAGGTGCATCATCATCATCAGCCCATATATGTACGTCCCACTGCTTGGCATAGACCTTTTCTGCAACTGAGAGGGTTTAGGCTTCAGTCCACCACGCTGATGCTTCAATGAAGAGAATTAAAACCGACTGCATCTCATCCCATATGTACATGTTTAATTAAATCATGACTTGCGGAGACACGATTGATGCATTTAATTTTCGTACTTATTTATTTCTGTATTTTTATCTCAATAAAGTGCTGAACTTAATATTTATTTCCATACAATCAAAAATAAAATTCAGGTAATATGTAAATATGTAACATTCAATGACTGTTAGGGGATACGAAGTTTTCCGAAGTTTTATATAAATGTGATAGTAGGGATGTTTGTTACGCTTTCACGCAAAAACAAAAATTTTAGTATGACCATAAATGAGACCCTGTGAAGTAACATAGGCTATGTTTTATCCCGGGAAAATGTAATGTTCCCATTGGGATAAACATATTATTAAAAATACGAAAATAACTGTCAGAGTTTTACTTTTACGCCTCAATCATTTGAATTGATTTGACCTTTTTTTTAAATTCAGTAAGTGCCATTTTGGGCACTTGAGGGACGATTTATAGATTCACTTATTATCTTTCTGCGCCCAACCCTGAAGTCTACGCGGATGGAGTCGCGGGCAAAAGCGATAAAAATATAAAAATTGCGATTACAAAACAGGTGTTGTTCGTAGAAGGGTAAAAATTTGGAGTTATATGTATTTTTCAATGCTGAATCATAAAAAAATAAAAACAAAAAATGTCCACAAAATAAAAAATAAAAACTTTTCGGGTTGGACCACCCTAGGGGTATAAAAAATAGATAACCTATTCTCAGTATGTATATGTATATCTCACTCTATACAATTTTGACCATATTTTTTTGTTTAATTTGTATATCGATCAAAGCAATGACTGTTATACGTATTATTATAATTTTTCAGTGCTATTATATATCATTTATTTACATTTTAATAAAAAAAAAAAAATTAAAATGGTCAGTATAAGATAGAGGTTGATCGTAGAAGGGTGAAAATGTATGATTATAATAATTTATCAATGCTGAATCATAAAAAAATAAATAAAATAAAGTCAATAGAAAAAAAACATACCCCTAAATGTTAAACCCTTAAATGTTAACCGATTCTCAGACCTACCTACAATATACACACAATATTTCATAAAAATCAGTCGAGCCGTTTCGGAGGAATTTGCCAAAAAACACCGCGACACGAGAATTTTATATATATGGCAAAACAACGTTTGCCGGGTCAGCTAGTTATATCCATAAAAATATTCTCAATAGTAGTGATGGTCTCCAGGTTTAGGCGCGCGGTCGAGAATCTCAGCGGTCGCGGGATCAAAGCCCATGCTCACATCTCTGACTCTTTGGAGTTATGTGTGTATTCACAAATAATTATCACTTACTTCAACGGTGAAGGAAAACTTCGTATGGAAACCTATACACCTAAAAGTTCTTAGGAATTTCTTAGGAATGTACTATGTAGTCAGCCAACACGCACGAGGACAGCGTGGTGTAGAGTTCAGTTGTAGAGTTGACTGTTCTGTTGACTGTCAGTAGTATAGGAAGCCCGCGTGCCTATATGGACGTATAGGCACTGTACGTATATGGACTGATGAAGAAAGACTATGAAAATGTCCCGACACCAAAATAGCAAATCATAGTTTTAGGTAAACACGTCTGCCTCCCTTTTAGTGATATTGGGTGTGCACTCGTATCCCAAGTATGTATACTTCAGTTGGGTAATATTAATAAAACAACTTTAGAATAAATTACCCTATACATACCACAGGGATAAAAGTTCAAAGAACTGAAATTCTGGCCGTTAGGAAATAAGAAAAAAGTTAAGTCACTCATTGTGCCAGTATTAAAAAAGTAAGAAAATCGCAAACGCACTACAGCTCGCCTATTAAAAAGGAGAGTCGAAGGGCTCCCGCGGCCGGGCTTGAGGGCTGTTACTCTTTGAGCAATACAAACGGGACACTTAATCGTGAAACCTTGACGAGTGATCTGCTATCGCGGCCTCACTTAAACACTCGACGGCGGTATCAAAGGCACTGGAGTTACAACTCGAGACCCCGTAAGGGCCGACTTTCTCTATATAATCGTATTTTCACTGTAATTACTGAAATGTTTACGTTAATGAATTCTTATTTTAAGTGCAAGTTCAACTAGAATAACTTATGCGATAAGGAATGAAGGGTTTGATGCTGTTATTAAAGGGCATATTTTATAATTAAATTTTAATTTTGAAAGCATTAAGATAGTTGAGATTTTATGAAATGAATTAACAAATAGATTTGATATGCAGTCCTTTATATTTTTAAAGGATAATTTTTGCCCTTCTAGATCAAATCATACGTACATAAATTCGCAATAGCCTTCCGAGCTGTACCTATCGAAGAAGTTCCGGAAATACGAGTAAAGGTAGTTTCATCAGTGACCTTAGGAATTACAGGACAACATTATAAATATCAACTATTTGTGGAACAAAAGTCTAAGACGAGCTGGTTTAATATTTAGGAGAAGGATTCTGTTTTGGTAGAGCTACACCGTTCTTAAAGCAGAGTAATTCATTTATTTATTTATTTTTATTTAGGTAATATACTTTTTTGCACACTATACCTACAAGGAAAAATAACATAAATGACATACAACTTAAAATATATATAGTTAAAACAGGCGGTCTTATCGCTAGCTGCGATTTCTTCCAGACAACCCACTGGAATGAAAATTTGTAGTTGTGGCAGCTGTCTTCAAAAATACATATAAATCAGTGGACTGCCTAGGGGCTCTAGCTAGGGCAAGCCCAAATTTTTATTACGGTTTTTATAGTGTATTTTTTTGGTCCAGAAAGTCAAAGAACTAATAAATAATATACCTACCGCAAATTATTTACTTTCAAGATTTTGACATATTGATGTAGGTATATTATAGTACTGGCCTAACAAAGAAATAATTATACGTTCTTTAATTTGAGGGGACCATTAACCATATTGACGGGATAAACATAAAATGTTTGACAGAATATTAGGTAGAACAGTTTATATGAGAAAATTAAATTGTTGTTTTTACCATATTCCTCGCAATTTTCTTAACTTTTTCTTTCATAAGAACCTTCTCCTAACAATAGCAAACACAACAAAAAAAGAATTAGCGAAATCGGTCCAGGCGTTGTTGAGTTATGCGCTTACCAACACATTTTGCGATTCATTTTTATATATAAGATGAAAACTCCATAACAACCTTAAATTAAACTCTTGGAAGTTGTAATTAGTATTGTATGATATCACAAAAATAAAATGGTCTGATTTGTTAGGAGCATTTCCGGCAAGCAAACGAATGCTGCTACTGACGTTGTAAAACTCAACAAACATTAAAATATAGAAGCCAGTTTTCTATGCTTCTACTAAATAGTAAATTGCTGAACTGATTTCGTTTGCTTTAAGTAGAGACAGATCCCGGGACGCTACTTTTAATTGCCAAAATCTAAATTACCACAAACAAATCCGTGGGCAACAGGCAGCACCAGTAAATCTGTAGCTTATCAAAATCAAAAACCAATATTTCGAGTTAGCTATAGTCGGGATCGCGCACGTCCGCGTGCTGACCGCAGCGTCCGGACTCGGGCGACAACCGAGCATAATAGACGTTTGCCTGAACGGAAACTCCATAGAACCAACATTCCGTTTACTGGCTACCAGGCACTGCAAAGATTACAGAGATAAATTGTGTTGAATTTTAGTGCGACAGAATTATTGATATCTAGCTTTTGCGCACAGTTTTGCGTTGATATAGACCTTGTAAGCTTTTCTTTATTTAAAAATAGTTTTTTCGGGAACCTAAATCATAATAAATATCTGTGAACCCAATTTTTGCCCAATCCATTCAATGGGGTGAGGTGTTGATAGAACAGTGTTAGTCAGTAACGATGGCCATTTATATGCATAATAGCTCGCATTATGTAATAGGTTTTTTTCCTTTATTTAAAGAGCCTAGTCTAGGTTAAGACTATGTCGCTCTATACAGCTTCAAACATACTAGTTTCTGTAAGAGGTGATTATATCATGATAATGATTGTAACAGAGCTCGTTAATACTTGTAATTTTAACATGCAGTTTCTAATAACTCATCAATGTACCAATTTGTTTATCTGTTGTCAAAAATTATAAATTTTACTCTAATTTCGTTCGCACATCAGTGCGATCCAATTATAAGATCGTTGGACATGAAACTATAACAACTGTTTCATAAAACTAAATGCATAGTAATATTATAATAAAATATAATTACACAACCCTTCTTATTCATGAAATTTATAAAAAAAGTTTTACCTTTTAATCTATTCTTACTTACTAAGATAATTGACAGAACACACTTAGTGTTCGTCTTTTGCAAACATTGTTGCAGCTATACGGAAGAGAACAAAATTAAATTCATCATCATCGTCAGCCCATATACGTCCCACTGCTGGCTTTAGGCCTTAGTCCACCACGCTGGCCTAGTGCGGGTTGGCTGACTATACACCTACGAAATTCCTAAGAACTTTTAGGTGTATAGGTTTCATCACGCTGTTTTCCTTTACCGTTAAAATCAGAGGTGTATGCCTGGGGCTAAAACCCTAGATCGCCGAGATTCTCGACCGCGCACGTAAACCTCGAGGCCATCACTACTATTAAATTAAATTATGTATAATCAACTGTCACCAGTGGCAAATATTTTACCGACATGTCCAAAACCGGATGAATATACGAGTATCATCCCATCATCCCAGGGCACAAACAAACTGTAAGAACATAGTCGTGGATAAAAATATCACCCAAAAAATAAAACACAAAAAATACAAGATTTAATCCAAAAGAATCCAGAATAAAAAAGCGAAAAAGAATGTAATACTTATTAATTTTCTCAATTTACTGCCTGTGTAAATATAGACATAAAACAAAGGATTTTTTGTTTGTGTCGTTGAATATTTACAGAACATCGCCGTCTTCTTTTGAAATTACTAAACAACGTCTTGGTCCCGTCTCAAGTTTATGTTTTGTTCTGATGCCTGCAGGCGGTCCAATTCTAACTAGGAAAGGTCTCTAACGCAATATAAATCCTAATACAAAATAAAAAACGCTCATTGTTGACTTTCGCATTTTGCGAATAAAAACGGTGGCGTTGTTTATTCTTAATTCTCGTTATAGTAGACAATTTCCGATTGAATGTTATTATTTCTATTTGTTTTAACACATAGTACCCGAGCAGTGTTGTATCATTATTAAATACAAGTAGCCTAAGGTAGTCTTCGGTAAAATACACTTATAAATGGATCGTTCTCGATGGCTGTTTCTCCGAAGTTGTAGGTAGAAACACTGCGGTTTTACTAGATGAATTCAGCAAAGACTATTGAAAGTGTCTAAACAAAATTTAGGCCTCCTTTGTAGCGCCAGGATTTAGGCTTATCATAGTCTCATTTTGACCTAAAAATAACCGATTAATACAATAAATCTGTTGCAATCTGCGCACGTGTATGGTGTCTTCGCCCTACCCGTCAATAGTATTTAGAAGAACCTAATTTAAAAAGCCTTCGCTTGGACATCATTATCTATACGAATGTGTTTAAATAAGCTCAGATCGCTCAGATCACATATTCTGTGTATTTATAAATCATCATCATCATCAGCCCATATACGTCCCACTGCTGGGCACGGGCCTCCTCTACTACTGAGAGGGTATTATAAATATTGCCATACAATTTGTATTCACAAGGAGAAATAATTCCAAAATTAAAGGTGATAAAAATAGCCCTATCGAATGTCAGATTCATTTGACTGGAGTGACCTGGTTTAATGCCCTCTGTGTAGCGGAGCTGAGGAACCCTAGGGTCGCATGCTCGGGATTAATAAACCCTAGCGAGTACAGAGCAAAGCACATAAACTGCCTACAAAGGCTATTGCCTTCGTCTGTCAAGCGATTCTAGAGAGAAAAGCCCCATTGTGTTTGGCACTCCTTTTGTGTTGCGATCCGTTGTTTATCTCTATGCCACGATTATCAACTGAGTGTGAATAATTTAATATAAGGATTATTTTTTTAGAATTCTTTTGCGTGATTAAGGAGAGGATAAAATGTTTACTTTAGGATTTTGGTCTCGAATACAAACGATACCAAATCTTTTCAGACACCACACTGCAGATAAATTTCTTGGGTGGTGCGTGTGAGATTAAATGAAAGACTATCATAAGCACTTAAAACGGAGATGAAAGGGCAACAGGTTTTAAGTTATTTTGCTGATCAAACGTGGCCACAAAGCTGTTATTTTGCACGGTTTTAAATTGAGATCGTAGGTTAAGCGGAGTTAACCTTGTCACGACGGTATGCTACTGCCCACAACGTGGTTGAATCAAGTTTCATACAATATAGCTATTTCATTACAAAAGAAAAGATTAGCGCGGTGTACGCTCAGATACGACTTTGTTACATTACAGTACATAAGTAATTAAGATATAAACCTCGATATGGTACACCAATAGATCCATTATTGCTCTAACGGCCCATAATTGCCAGAGGGGGCTTTACGTGGGCTTTGCGAAAAAATATATCGTCATTTCAAAATGCTGCCCTTCCTTTTGTTCGTGAAGTAATTACGTTATTTGGAGTATAAGCTGTTTTAAACTGTGTCGATCGATAGTCATTTGCATGAAAATATTACACTTTGTTTTCTTTTTAAAAATGAAACATTTATTTAGGATTTTGGACATCATTATCGGAGCCAATGTAGCAGTTGCAGAGTTACAGTCCAGAAACATTTCTCAGATTTTTATCATCACATACTTGAAGCAGTACAATACAGAACTACCGAAGCATTAAGTAAATAAGAATCTGGAGATTTCAATTACAAATATCTTGAACACACTCTAGGCATATATTTCTATATATCTATCTAAAAATATATATCTCAAAGGTGACTGACTGACTGACATAGCTATCTATCAATGCACAGCCCAAACCACTGGACGGGTCGGGCTGAAATTTGGCGTGCAGGTAGATAAATAACAAATACACCCAACAGTCACATACATAGTTCTGATCCCACACTAAGATACAAGTCTTGTGTCGTGGGTATCAGAAACTACGAGAGACTTTTTTGGTCTCACATACACAGGTAGATGTTATGACGTAGGCATCCGCTAAGAAAGGATTTTGATTAATTCTACTCCCAAGGGGATAAAATAGGGGATGAAAGTTTGTATGAAACTTTGTCAATTTTAAACCTGAGACTTTGCATGCATAAAGCTACTATGACGTAAGCAACCCTGTAGTCTACGCGGACGAAGTCGCGAGCAAAAGCTAGTATATTTCTATGTATCCGAACGAACGCACAAATATATCTGGGCTGCATGGTTGACTAAGACCTAGACTCTCTAAGCAGTACTATCCATGGCCAGCAATAAGATCCAGTAATATCCGCGCCCTGTTAAATATGGAAAACAAAATTTCTAATTGATTCTTTTCCCGTTTTACATGATAACAAAATATTATGTGAAAAACATGTTCTTTGAGATATTTTCTGTCACATGAATATGTTTGTTGAAAGTCACAACACCATAACAACATGCGACTTTTTGTGGTATCTGCCGAGGGATTGTTTATTTAAAGTGGTTACAAAATATGTAGCCGACGTGATCCTTTATCCTTTCACTTTATACATTGCTTTTTGGTTAAATATACTGAAGGCTTTAATCGGCAGGTTACACCGGAACCGATTGCGCTAGGCGGAGTAACTCTCGAAGTTGTTCACGAGTACATTTACCTCGGTACAATAATACAAGTAGGTAGGAGCAACTTCGAGAAGGAGACCCAAAGAAGAATACAGCTGGGTTGGGCAGCGTTTAATAAACTTCGTCGAGTCTTTTCGTCACCCATACCACAAAGCCTAAAGACGAAAGTCTTTAACGAGTGCGTCCTTCCTGTCATGACATACGGAGCCGAGACGTGGACACTGACGGTGCGACTAATCCACCAATTCAAGGTCGCCCAGCGAGCTATGGAGAGGGCTATGTTAGGAGTTTCTCTGAAGGATAGGATCAGAAATGATGTTATCCGACAGAGAACCAAGGTTATCGACATAGCCCAAAAGATTTGCGAGCTGAAGTGGCAGTGGGCAGGTCACATCTGTCGCAGAACGGATAACCGTTGGGGGAAACGTGTTCTGGAGTGGAGACCACGGCTCGGCAAACGTAGTGTAGGACGCCCTCTGGCTAGGTGGGGTGACGATATCCGCAAGGTGGCTGGCAGCGGTTGGATGAGGAGAGCCGAAGATCGAGCCCAGTGGCGTGCCATAGGAGAGGCCTATGTCCAACAGTGGACGTGAAAAAGGCTGTTGATGATGATGATGATACTGAAGGCGAAGTATATATTATTTTGTTAAATTTAGATATATTACAGCCTGTTTATAATTTCAAACAGAGGATAGGAAAATAATAATATAGATGTGTCGTAAACTCTAGCGGTGAGGAAAAACATCGTGAAGAAACTTATGTAGGCTTACCAATCATGTTTCAGAAAAAATATCTAAATTGTGTGAACTATCCAACTCCACCCCAAAGTGGTCAGCTGAGTACCAACTGTTCTGGACCATTTAGGAGGCTTTTAGAAACTGATTCAGTCGATTGGTTCATACCATTTTGTTTCGCTTTTAACAGAGTTTATATTCTTTTATGTTTCTACGCGCTCTTCAAAGTGTAAACCCTGTCTTTTTACTTGGAGACTGCTCCAATTAGATTATAATCCTACTCACAAGAATGGCATATACTCGTAGCATCCCAATTTAAAAAAATACATAGCATTTCCATGCATGTAGTGTAATTACAAAATGAAATCACAATTCCGAAATGAAACGAGAATTATAATGAGTAATAACGAGGGAAAAATTCGCTCGTCGAATATTTACTTAAAGTGTTTATTACATCATGTTTTCGAATGATGATGGCAGCCGGAAAGAATTTACAAGCGAGTAAATTCGATTTCTACATATATTTACTGTTTTTTCATATTTTCGTAGCATGTTCTTTTTGCGGTTTATCATATAGGTTTTCGGCATTCTTACGAAGAACGTCTTTAGATTTCCCCATTCCGTATGGAGATGTTGAACAAGCAATGTTGGGGTCACAGCCTTGTAGCTATTTACTTCTTCGCGCTTGTCTCTACTTCTCCAGGTGCTGCTGGTTGGCTGGAATTCTATCCAATATCCTATATCGTCATAATGACTAACACCTCCCGGTGCCTGCCTCATGCATTGTGGCCCGTTCTTGATATCCCGTATAGTTATACTTCGCATTGCTCACTGTTACCCAGTGCTTTTAAATAAATCCCTGTCATATTTAGTTTAATTTGTTAGTGCATCAATGCCCTCCACTTGGAACTATTTCGGATGCTCATTACGAGTTATGAAATATAGTAGACCCTCATTAAGTCGAACTTCCATAAATTGTAAATGATAATAGAAGTAATAATTTATAAAGAAAATTTGTTCTTTCAATGAAATTACCATTGGAACACGATGAGCAGTCCCGATAAGTTCGTCTTTAAACTAGAACACTTACCTGATATTTCTACGCATCGTACTTCGAAAAGTTAGAGGTGAAAATAAGAACGGCGTCCCCTTCCGTGGCAATCAGGTATTGCACGATGACTACAAACTTTGTTACAAATCAAAGATTTTAGTTGATGCGTGAGTGCATTTACGAAATAAAAAGCCAATAATTGTGTAGCCCCATTAGGGCTTAAGTAACTCAGATATTTCTAGTATTTCATACATTTCAGTGAAATGTCACGATCTTATAATATCACCCGTCAAAGATCTAATAATATAATGGTAATTTATAATTCTATTTATAAACACCAGTTTTTGAACAAGAAAGTTGGTGGAAATAAATAAATCCAGCTTCTGAAAAACACAGTCAAAACATCTACGAAACCATACCGGCGTCCGTTCTTATTTCCTCTCCGAAATTAAGTAATTTGAAATGCAGCGTAAGTAGCATTCAGCGGCTTTATCGCGTTCTAGCGGCTGTAAGACACGAGTTTCGTCGCCTACCCTTAGCTTTACATGCTCATGAATATTCGGTTACATGTATTGTGTGTTCATTTACATGATAGCGGTGGATGCAGCGCTGCAGCGGCTTGTATACGTCCTCACTTTACACTCAGCTAAATGTTGACTTTTGTTAATTTGCTCCAATTGTTTGTACTTGATTGGGACGGGACGAGGTCGGTCGTTTAATTTCATAATGGAGCTACATAGCTTTTATTCCTTCTTTCATTGATTAATTAAAGATTTATGGTTGGATTGTATTTTATAATTAATTTTGTTGTTGAAATATAGCTTCAAATATAAATCAAATATTGCTCAGTTCTTGGTAATTCCGATGTACATTTTAACCTAAATATTACACATTTAATTATCAAATCGGTAGCAAATGATATTGTGCCACTACAGTACTTAATGTAGTCTCGTTCGTTTTAGATGTACATATGTATAATGATAACCATCACCAAATTTAGTCACTTACGTTCATACATACCAAAGCTTAATTGTATTGGTTGCGATCCTCAGAAGTGAGAGAACGATATATAAAAGAAAAGCTACAAAGACTTAACATGACGCTCTAAACGTTTACTCAACTACACAACAAGTGTAGGAACAAATGAAGTTAGTCAAAGAATTTAGAGAGCCTCAAAACCATAGCTAGAATATACTTATAAAATTAAAATAACCAGTTATACTTTCCGCAAATATTTTTTGCCCAATTATAATTGCAAAGACAAAAATAATAGGACGAATATTCAATAGCATTTCTCTTTCAATGTCCGCTTAGCAATAACCGTTCTACCTTTCATCTTACATTTTGCAATGACAGATTTGGTATTGTCTTTGCCGCTTAACGTTTTGACGGGAATAATTACCATTGGGTTTCGAAGTAATTAAACGGAGAGACTGGTAACGTTACTATATGTCTGCGGTTAGGAAGCTGTCCCTATTAGTGTAAATAATTTGTGGCATAAGTAATGCGGTAGGAGGGATCCATCCCAAGATAATTGTCTAATATACAAGTTATCGTGAACCTATATTTAGTAAAGGGATGTACGACTGAGCGAGTACGTCGTGAAGCCCTTAGCGAATAATTATAATTGGTTCATTAATCAAACATAACTTCAACATAGCAGTAATTGTAATATTAGGTTACAACTGTAATAATATTACTAGGAGATAAGTGATAAGTTATGTCAAAGGGTGTATTGAATATTTTACTTAAACATTCAGGGTATCTGGCAATATTAGAAGTAATGTGAATAGGGTTTTGCACAGACTCCATTTCTAAAGCTCATCAATAATTTAATATCTACATCTTCTTACAATTAGATGTGGGATTAATATTTGCTAATTAGGGGTGTTTTATTTTAATTTTACATCGCAATGATTATAGAACTTCGAATGCTATAGTTGGAACACACCTGTTTAGCTTCCTCAACATTAAAACCAATAGTTTCCTCCAATTTTCTTTATTATGTGGCCCTGTCCTCTTTCTCCTCGTGCTAGCCTTCATTTCCTGCGTCCAATTACTTGTTGAATATTATCTATTTTTTTATTTTTATTTAATCTGCTTGACTTTGTCAACTTTAAATTTGTTTTATTCAATGATCAAAACTACAGAATAGGAATTTATCACGTTCAGAATATTATTGTGTCAAAACATCGTCATAAAAAAAACGGATTATTTTATGCATCATATTATATGGGCAATAAATATACTGCACCATAAAATATAATTTTGTTCCATAAAAATGTTCTTAAACTGATTTGAAACATGAAATAATATTAAATAAACAAAACCCTGAATAGACTTTAGTACAATTATAAAATGCAACGGCGCAGTATAACAATCCTTAAAAAATTACGTGATGCGCACAAAATGGTAGCTGTAAATGTGGAGGTGCATCTCCGATAGCTGCCTCGGGACGAATATTTTTATATTCTAGTGGTTGTCCCGGTCTAGATGTGAGGACGTTTTGTCTAGTCCCGGGAGCTTATACCAAGAAGTCTAGTTTTTCAACCCACATTCAAAACGCCCCTTTTATATAAGCACTTTCACCACTACAATACAACGCGTTGCATAAGATTATAATTTACGATCTGATTATCATTTCTGTGTAGGTAAGTAATTAAAGATATTTTTTGTTCACGTTTTTTTGGTAAATTTTTATACGGTTGAGAAAGTGCGTTGCCCTGGCATATGAAATCTGTTAAAGTAATTACTTTAAATATATTACATTTTATTACGTGCCTTAAACAAATTAGGTGAACAGTTTGACTTAATTTTATTTAACACTTGTTGGTGTTAGTAGAGAACGGTTAAACCTTGATTTCTTTTTCGATGATTTATTTATTTATTTACACTTGATACAGCTATGTATAGGTGGACTTAATGCCTAAGGCATTCTCTTACTGTCGAACCTTGGGTAATGCAGATATGAGATGATTTAACTATGTGATGTAGTAATAAGTAATATTTGTATTTTCTTTTTATTATTTAAGATATTTTTGTCATTATATAGTACATTCTGATGTTTGTGCGCTTAAGAAAGAAATTTAGATATTGTAATTTATAGTGTGTGCATTATGTGTTTTCGTCTACTTTTTATTGTATACTGCATTTTTACTCGTGTATTTTTTTAACATTTTTTAACGTAAGTATTAGTCACTTCCTTTTAGCTACAAAGAAAGTTTGATAGTACGCTAAGTTTGATTCACATTATAAAATTAGAGGGGAACTTCCTATTAGACTGCAGTGATGATATCTTAATAAGAGAAATTCTCTTTCTCATGTAATCTTCCTTAAATATTAGTTACGTTGACGTGAATGTAACAGACAGCCAAGCTCATTGTCTTTATTTAATCACGTTTTGTCAAAGAACAACAGCGAACAAATCTCGGCATTTAGTACACCAGGGTTGCGGCATGTGACAGGGACAGCCAAGTAACAAGATAAGGCGAGTGTCCGCTTGCACGCAACCCTGCCATCGAGGCCGCCGGCTCTAATCCTCATAGACGTAGGCACGGCATTTGGTCCCGGCTTTGCATCGTTTCAAATTGTCAAAACTCCTGTCTCAAGACGGGCCACTTGGAAATTAATTTATTAAATGTCAAAAAGAAAGACTTGGAATTTCCGCGATAAGCTTAGTTCTTATTTGGCCGCTTATTTTCAAGTTACCGGTTAATTAATTTGGGCTTTAAATGTAGATGTTATTTTTGTCACGATCTAATTTTTTAACTACGATAAGCAGTAGTAACAATAAAGAAAATTTAAGTTATTTTGACCGAATAAAACAGGAACATCTACATATTTCTTCTAGCAAACTTTACTGGTTACCTGATTACCTCAAACCACTCTCTAAAACCGTGTTATTATTTTATTAAATGGTATGTGACCAATTGACGTATATTTCGAGACACGGCTATAGAATAGTAGGTATAAGCAAATATCTTGAAAATAATATTTGTGTTTACAGCGAGAGGTGAGTAAAGGAACGCGGTCTTCAATACACCATCACGATCAGATTCGAACTCAAGACTCCCTTTTCTAAGGTATGTGTGTTCTTAAATTCATTCAATTTGTACTTTGCAATCATCTGTAATGGCGTTAAAATGAATCATAACTACCAAAGTGTAGTCCATATAGATAAGTCCCATCGATACTTCGACAGTTTTTTTTTCTGGGTATTCTGATAGTTCAGTGGATAATTTCAGCATTTTGAGCATCAATTTGTACACACAAGCAAATTTACTTTTTCATTTATAACATGAGGTTTTCTAGCAAATGGTTAAATAGTAGTATGCCCCTATTCCACCACGAAAAGACGCTAGAGCTTTGGCAGACGGTAGGTGGTAAGTATAAAATAAAATTCTCTCGATAAGCTACCTAAGTATATATTACAAGATCCAAAAATATCTATTCGTAATAAAATGTAATTACAAAAAATGTTCTATATCACCTTTTGTGCGGTAAAATTATTGCTAATAAAATGTAAAGCTATTTATAACATACAAAATGTTCCTATTGAATGCCCGCACAATTTACCGTTTTATTAAATATTATATGGAAAATATGTTTGCCCAAAATATCCATTTTAATTTCAGCCGCTGAAGCGTAGCGTTGCTTTGAGAGACTGACAAAATAGGTTTCGAGAACGAAGCCAACCGGCAATATATTATAGCTCCGATCTATATCTCGTTTAAAATTTATGGCTTGGTCTGAAAAGTACTAATTTTAGTGCCCAAACTTTTCGGCATTGACATTTGAAATTTAATTTCTTGTGTTACAAACAAGTGACGATTCGATTGATGTGTACAAATGTCTTAACTATGACGTCACGATTAACTGAATCTTTTAGATCGTCTCGTGTCACACGTTTGTGCCCGGTTATCTAGAGGTGCTGGGTATTTGCCGGGTTATTATTATTGCCGGGTTGGGCAAAGAGTAATTTGGTTTTTTCTTGAGAAATTTCTCAGTAGAAACACAGAGTAGGAAAATGCGCCCGAAAATTGTCAATAGGCTAGCGTTTATTACATGGGATTCAAAACAGAGCTGTTTATAATTACATTTTATATTAGTATATTGAATAAAAAATCTCATACTCGGAATCCATTCATAAATGTTACTATATAAGATAATTAGAAAAATTATTATACTAATATTATACTCTTTTTTTAAATAGCCGTAACAGACTTCGAATAAATGAAGATTTAACAAAAACAGTTACAAATTAGTTTAATGTGAAACGTTTAATTCAATAGGCCAAAACAAATTATTTAACCTCGGAAAGTTGCCGTTTGATACTAATAAACCTAAAAGCCTTAATTGAATTCAAACTTGGTTTAACTTGGCCGCGTGAAACTTCGGGCTTAAATGTTTCCTTATATTTTGTATAGCGTGACATACTTATGTTCCGTTTCACTTCCAGGAATGGTACATACATACACAAACTCACGTTTCCCATTGGGATAAGCAGAGTCTATAAAGTGCCATTTGCTACGGGCTAAACAACTGACATAATACTCTATAGGTATGCATGCATGTCGAATACGAGGACTCTTTTATTTGACCTCCTCTTAATAAATCGCCAATTTGGTGTTTATGGATGCGCTTAGGAAGACAATGTCATCAGGATTGACATAATAAAGTGATTACCATGAAATGTAATCACAAAGCTATCGTGCAATGTCTATAGCAACAGCTGTCACATGTCCTTTCTTATAAGATCTTTCCGCTGTCGTTCAGGCTCAGAAAAGCAAGCTTTTGTATAGACAAAGCGATTTGCTGATCTACAAGTATTGGTTGGGGTTTATGTATGTTTGTGAGTCTTTCTTAGTTTCTTATACTCATAACACACGATGAGTATCTCAAAGTGGGGTCAGATTTGTATTTATGTAACTGTAATAACCGATAAATATTAAATAAGTGTAAACAAAATGTCACAGGCCTTGGAGTTTCCACGCTGTCGCTCTGGACATCTTTAAGAATATTTTTTTACCATAATCAATGTGAAAAGTCTTCGGGTTTCCAATCTACGAGCGCACAATTCACAATTTATAGACAGTGTTTTTAATAAAAAATACGATTTCGAGCGAGCCTTGTATAGATTTCGTAAAAGGAATAAGATTGAAATTAAAATCACCAGAGAATCCCGATTATTCCAATTTCACTTCACTATCCTAAAACCCGCGTGAATATTCATGAGGCTTGTATGGAAAACCTTTGCTCTTCTTAGCGCCGTAAACGGAAGCCGAGTAGCTTCACACATTTCAAATTGTAATTCAATAAAAGCTTAAATTTGTATGAAGCGAGTACCATTTGTATCGGATTTGGAAATGATAAATTAAATTATTTTTAAATTTTATTAAAAAAATATTTCTGTAGTGGATTTATGTATTTTTATCAATTATAAATAAAACACGCAACAGTATAGGACCCACCATACGTTCCAAGTCTGATTTTGTGAGTATAATAAACTAGTATGTACCTATATGGATCTCACAAAAAGTTGGCCCGACGAGGGACTCAAAATCGCGGTCTATATGGTGTACATCAACTACGTCACATAAGTTTTAAATTGCTCTCTGCTAACATAATATGATTGTATAACATTCTCTTTTTTTGGAATTTTTCATTCAAAATTATGATCAATTTAATAGTGAAAGGTGCTCATTCTCAGTTCTATGTCGCGAATTTAATGCGATGTTTTGACTCTTAAAATGGCTTTGTGAAAATAGTAAGGGAAAATAACATTTATATCTGAGCAATATTTAACTGGGTGTCGGAACATGCACATGAGACCGCAGATGACGAGGGTCCAGGATTCTCGGGATGTTTGCGTAGGAAAACAAAATTTTAATATCTTCGCTGTCTACATTGGCTTACCTTATTTGCACTGAAGTTATTGAATATACAGAACTAAAGTTGTTTGTAAATAGCGGACGGGTAAACGCTTGTGTACCTGCAACTTATGAACCCATCCATAACACAAAACGTGAAATTGGCAATGGAATAAGATGTTTGAATATAGCAGGAAAGTTGTATTGTACTTTACAAGCCGCCGTGTCAGTGACACCAACCTTTGTTTGTCAACATTAAAATTCAGATAGATTGTTGACTACAAAAATTCACAACGTCAATTACTACGAGTTCGGGAACGTTCTGTTTATAATGTATAAGCGACACGATCTTAAAATATGAAACATAAAACGTCATTCGTTTCCTAGAATATGTTTTTTTTTTGTTCGAAATAATTAAGAACTCCCAATAAGACGATAGAAAAGCAAATAACAGGTAACTAGATGATTAACGCCGGCGAAGGACACTTAACTGTCTTGTCACGTAGCCCCCAATCTGCTTAGCAGGACACCTTTGAGCAGACCCTTTTATTTGGGTCGCACTGTCTGTGTACACAGTAACAGCTTCACACATAAACACTCCTGCGTCGTTAGTAAAGCAAACACACCAGATTTTACAACTATATTATTTCAAGATATTTTTAATTTACGTTTGTGTACTTACGACTACCTTTCATTTCTATTACCTACAACTTCATCTTTGGTTATCTGTAAAAGGTCGTCTTGTGTTTTTGTGCTAGTTTAGTATATACTATATATCATAGTTTTTAAACAATAAAGTTTTAAATAAATAAATATCTTAATAAGTATCTTTGTTTATAGTATAAACTTTTAATACCAAGGTTATTCATATAATGATTTAAAAGTATTTACATGTGTATGTCTTGCGATCGAAGTGTCCAGGGTTCGGGTCGGAAAACTGACGTTAGATTTTTATTTTAGAAATTCCATGCTAACAGAACGGGGTGTAAAAATAGTGTGCTTAGTAGCGGCATAAGCTCTCTTACGGATGGGTGTATAAATATTTATTTGCTTGCCTTTTAGGAGATACAAACTTCACTCTACTGATGTATAATCTCAGTGAACATGTATGTATGTAATTTTTAATGAAATATATAAGCAATTTTGATAGTGAAGATGTAATATGTAAATGATGTAAATTTAGACGAACTGAATTTATGAGACTAAGACTGAATTCTGAACAACTTCATTCGTTCTTGAATGTATAGAATGAATTACATACATAAATACACGTAGAATGAATTAATGTAGTATAATCATATTACATTAATTCGTAATCCTCAGAAAATTTTGTTACAAAAAGTTTCTGAAACTAGTCGTGTTGTCTGACAATGACAAACAGATCTCATTCCTCATTCGTAACAAAATTATGACTGTAAGCGATTCATCCCGAAACTTGGCGAATGTTCACGGCTTGTTATCGAGGGACAGGATCCGCTTCAAATGAACAAAGCCGTAATCGTCTAACTATCTGAATGAATAATGCGATAGGCTAGTCCCAATATATAGTTTAAAACACATTCTCCCTCCTAATCCTCAGCAATTATAGACCCAATACGAGCGTATCAAATGAAATCTGTAAGGTTCTGACGTCACGGACAGTCATTAAAATTCTGTATAGCTTCGAGGATTTCACCGTGAACCACCAGAAATTAATATCTGAGCCGTCAGCTGTTCCACACCTGAAAATCATCTAATAAAGCCGCCTTATGAACTCCGCTTTTATAAACTTTGTTAAGTCTACAACGTTAAGTGCTTTATTACGGAGAAATATGGAAAAAAGTGAAGTTGGTTTACTCCCTTTGTAACGTACTAACATTCTAATTTGGGGAGGCACGGTAAAGGGCACTGAATTCCCCCGAAACTTGCGAAGGTTGATTTTTTCTTTATTTATAATAATTTAGCTATCCGTAAAATAATTTATGAATTTATTTGAAACAAGGTTTTTGAGGGTTTAGGCCAATAATTTGCTTTGTGATACTTCGTTGTAATGGTATGGATACTGAATGTAGTGACGATTGGTTTAAAAAAAGACAATGAATGAACAAAGCTATATTGGTTAATGAAAATTGGACCGTGAAAGTAATGGTAAATCTTTACTCGTGATTGAATTTTCACGGCCATATCTTTTAAGGTTTCTTTTAAATCTCTGGAACATTTTACTCGTGGTTTAAACATCAACTCAAAATTCAAATACCTTAGCTTAAAAGAAAGTAATCTACTGTCAGGACAGTTGTGTCAAACTTGGAGGTTTTTCCATGCATGTATTTCCTGAAGGGTAGCGGTGCATTTCTGCACCCATATTTCGTCAGTCCCACGTTATTGAGACGAGCCTATTTCCATTTTCCGGGCAGTTTTCAGACACAGTGCTGCTACTAAGAATTACCTAACGGAAAAAAACCAATAACCTCTAGATCGCACGACAATTACTTGTGCCACGAGACCACAAGGTAGTCTTTACTTACCCACACTGTTCTTCGTATTATAAGCTATCATAAAAAACCCAAACAGTACTACAGTTAAACTGTAACTATTTTCTCAAGAATATTATAAGACATCCGGAGACATGAGATTGATCTCCAGCGGAGCGTCCAAGCTCACAGCTCTTTGTCAAATTGTACGTTTCAACATTTTTTTAAATTTTAAATGTTATTTCTTCACCGTACAGAAAAGTTGGTGCACTTGTGGATTGAAGTTTATACCTAGAAACTTACAGTCTATCTTTGAAATGTTCATTTTTATCAGTGACTTTGAAAAGAATATTGACATTCGAGTACAGGAAAACGTTTTTTTTTTATATTTATTTAAAATACAACTAAATAGGGTATTTAAAGCAAGTTTCATACTAATGACATTAGTATTTTTTTTAACGACTAATTTTCATTTACTTTTGTTTTAAGTTGGAAGTTAAGTTTCTTGTTATTAAAAGACTGTCACTAGCATTTTTTTAATAATATTTTAAACTTATAGAAACAAAGTAAAGAATAAACATTAGAAGATCAAATGAATATTTAAATACGAACAGATGTAAATTTTTATCTGGTCTATCTAATCTACTATTTCTGATTTTAGTAATGCTATTGATCAACTGTGTCTACAACACAAGATAGGAGCAAAAGCATTCATTCTTTTATTAGTAATTTCTCAGTAGCAGCACGAAGTCTAGAAACGAAATCAGGCCCCATCTAAATTACATAGGGCTCTAACACAACTGACGAATCATGGATGTGCACCTTTGACTACCTTCACTGAGTGCCTTCTCAGTGCCAGCCCGAGGCCAGATTTAGGTTGTAATGAATTCAAATCCTTATGCTACACAGCACCCTTAAGAAACCCTTCTACACTCCTTCCTGGTTAAGTTGATTCTTAAGAACGCTAACAACCATACACCAGCTTACAAAACAAGATAGACAAAGTGAGCAGGGGTGCACCGAGGAAAAGGGTTTAAGAACGCCGCGGGCATCTAGGGATCTTCGACGCATTTTCAGAACGAATAAGGGACATTTTCAGCGTACAAGCGTGTTCTTATGTATGCTATCAGATTTAATATCACTGTGCTTTTAAGAATAATAAATCATTGCTTTATCCTTGAACATACATATATGGAAAGCAATGGATGTTCTTCCACAGTGGTACTACTACATTTAAAAAATCTTAAAAAAAATAATTATATTCTTTTTAACCCTCTTACTCCTTCCTATCTCAAAACTCGTTTCCAATTCCTACATGAATCTCATTCTAGATTCTTGAGGTCGTCAGACAACTTAAAACTTAAAACGCCAGTCCATTCCACTAACTTCATGGACAATTCATTCACCGTAAAAGCTGCTCGACTGTGGAACTCACTTCCGGTGACATTAAGACAAGCAAAGTCATTGCTGTCTTTTAAAAAAATGATGATAGACTATTACTTGTCACGCTGATTGAAGATATGTGTATTTATGTATGTTGATTTGTTTGTATGTATGTATGTATGAATGTATGTATGTATGCATGTATGTATTGTCTATGTGTCTATGTATGTGTTTATGTATGTATAACTTTTCCTACGTAACTTTGTACACTCACAACTACCTCTCATTACTCTTCATTCATCTCCATCCTCGGTTGCCTGGAAGAGATCGCCTTGTGCGATAAGGCCGCCCATTGTACTTGATTTGTTTACTGTACTCCTAAGTTCATTGTATTTTTATGTGTACAATAAAGTTTAAAATAAATAAATAAATAAATAATAAATATATTTTACAATGATGTTACATTTACATCTATAATATATTCTTTTCTATTTTCTCGCTTCCTAATGGATAAAGCGATTATGGATAACTTTTGCTCCAAATTTATGCAGGTTGAGAAAAAGGACACGACGTTGTCTGGTGACTCATAAATAGAATATTTCTATTGGTACTCAATTATTAGAATTTGATTCGAGGCTTTTAGTTAATAAGATTTTTTTCCTTTCGCCTTTTCAATTATTTTTTAGCGCGCACTAATTTGTGCTGTATCATTTCTCTTGACGAGCAATTCATGTTTCGCTTTATTCATTCTATTCTCGAGTAATGTATTTTCATTTTTTCTATCAAATAAATTGCTTATACACCAAATAGTCTCTCAGTCAATATTATATTATTCCGCTTCCAACGATCCTTTGCTATATTTGACATGATTAATGCAATTCGCTGATACACAACGTCATTTAACCCTACACTGCATGATTTTTTCTTTCTTTAGTAAAAAAATCTTACCTGCTCATATTTGTGGTATAAAAACTGGGAAAAATAGTTTAAAAATTAAAAAACAAATAATAATGGAGAAAAACGGTTTTTTTATTTTGTGCCATATATGGCACAACATGCAATGACTTATATTTTTTACAAATATAGGTGAAACAAACGGAAGCAGTTTTTATTTTTTCTTTGAAACAAAGTTCGACCAGGTACATTTATCGCACGCAACAATCGACTTTCCTTTGCAGCCAAGATACTTGCATCGTTGGCACTTCTGTCAAGGAATATGGGTATAGGAAAGTGTTCATATCCATCACACGCCTTACGTCACGAGGAGGAAGACTTGTTACATTTTCTCTCAATCTTTTCTTCACTATATCCATTATATCCTTACTTGCAGAAGACGATCGGCCTTTTTTCTTTTTCATTGCCTGACTGTGGTCAGTGTGTGCATGCAGAGGCTCTTTGCCACTTCTAACTTGAAGTCTTTTAAATTCAGCGGTGTTGCTTCTTGACGCATCTCTCCAACTCTTCTATATATCAATCAACTATTTATGGTGGCGATGTCGAGAAAATGGTAAAAAAGCCTCAAGTACCACTTCTTTGTCCTCATCTTTATTTTGTACTTTCCCAGGAATGAGTCGAGCAAGTCCACTCTACTCATGTGCTGATTATAGTTGCGTACAATTCGGAGGCAGCCGACATCTAAATATTGCCGTTTTTTTTACAATACCTCCTTACTTTTTGAGTGGGCTCTTTTCCAAAAAAACTTATGCATTTCTTCTACGATATTTTACGATATTTTATTTTACGGTTTAGAAAATCATTATCAAAGAAGTACAAGAAATATTACAATGGCGTTTCGAGTTCTGTAATCGGTGGCTCTAGATCGGTTCGCCCACAAAACTCACGGTTGGTTGGTTTGAAAGCTGTTATTTTTTTACAAATAATATTTCGCTTTCTTCTGACTGCGGATGTAGGAGGTGTAGAAGTAGCTTCCCGTGGTACAGTATAAGCGGAACATACAACCTGGCGTGTTCGTATAGCAGTTGATCTAGATGTTCTTGGAATTGCAGGATTTGAACCCCTGGGGTTTATATGCTGCTGCATATCAGTCACATTATTATGGAAACCTGATAATGGTTCAGCGAGATCATTCCTCTTTGGTGAAACATTGCTCTCCATCATTCGCATTGCTAAAAGTTTCAAAAAGTCCGAATTGCGGCAATATCATCATCACTTTCAGCTCTCAGTCTTGTTCGTCTTTGCTGCCTGATGGTATTGTCAAATAATTTTGGATTTGAACGCTAGATAAACTTTTCTTCGCCATTATGTAAAATAAAAACAACATATCAAAATTATTAAAAGTACCTAATTTTGGACCGTCACTGCATGAAGTGACACATCGGGAACCAACAGTAATTATAAAATTTTAGTATCAAAACAATGTCAAATCAAAAAATAGTACTTACATTTGCTTAGTACACAGTTTTTTCGATATAAAAACATTTTTTCTACTGTCGCACTCCGTCAATTACTATTATTTTCTATATTTTCAAATCTCATTCGAACCGCACGCGCCAAATAATCAAACTTTTTCGATTGAACGGCTAACTGAGGGAGGAGGTGCGGCCACCTAACTCCAATAAAGGTACTAATTGATTGTCATTGACTATTATCACTATGCTATCATAATCAAAGACTAGTTACTTAGATAAAATTAGAAAAAATATTAATTTTATTGGTTGTGCCATATATGGCACTGAATGCAGTGTAGGGTTAAATATAATTTCGCCCGAAAATGTTTAGTGAAAGAATTCCACTGAAATTATTCAAGCATAATATGAATAGAATTTGCACAACCCTTTGTGCCCATCGGCCAATTTAGAATAATTTAAAATTCCAATAAATAAGAAAAGTGGCAATCTACGAATTTGAGATAATTTTCCTTTTCACTAACGAACCGTGCTATCAATTTGTGGCTCACGATACCGCAAAGGTAAAACTGTCTGGTGGAAATTATTAACCCGTTTTCGACTCCGACAGAATCCAGTATCGATACTTAATTTCGAATTCTGCCAACATATTGCCAGTTGATGTTCGTTTCACGTAGGTATATGTAACTAGCTTAACGAACTTAAGATTGGATTGTAGAGTTACATTTAGTTTACTACTGATACTTTTTGCGGATATAACTAAGTATCCTACATATGTATGTCAGTCTAAGATTGAATTTATGCTACGGGACATAAAATACAATTTAAGTAATTTAAATTTAGGTTTTAAATAATTATTTTTGAGATGCGAAAAGCTTTCTAAAGAACTATCGGCGTTTCAAGTGAAATTGTATAAAACGATACCATTACATACCATATACAATATTTTCGTCATCAGTCCAAATACGTCCCACTGCTGGGCATGGGCCTCCTCTACAACTGAGAGGGTTTAGGCCTTAGTCTACCACGCTGGCCTAGTGCGGGTTGGCGGACTACACACCTAAGAAATTCCTAAGAACTTTTTAGGTGTGCAGGTTTTATCACGATGTTTTCCTTCACCGTCAAAGCAATTGATAATTCATTGTGAATACACACATAACTCTGAAAAGTCAGAGGTTTGAACCTGCGACCGCCGAAATTCTCGACCGCGCGCCTAAACCTCGAGGTCATCACTGCTTGAACCATATACAATATACATACATATTTAGTCCACCGTGTAATGAGGTTTTGGATATTAACTGTGTAAGACTTTAGTAAAAAAATCTCAGGTATGCAGTTGATCTCACAAATACAATATATTCATTTATAATTGAGCTGTATTTAATTAACTGAAATGAATGGTCATTATAATCTAAGTCGCGGTTCCCTGAAACATCATCTTGTCAGCCGTTGATTGAATTTGAATTTAGGCAAATACCTCTGAGTAGTTCAAGTAATTAAACATCATTATGGAATTTATATGCTTTGAAATTTCAAGGAATGTTTCCGGTGTACGAAGGCCGTCCTCGTACTCTTATGACAAGTAGGAGGCCGGAACGTAGCACCAAAATAAAATAAAAGAATATCAAGTTAATTTATTTAATACAAATAAAAAAAAACAACAGTCACACACATACTTCTACACGCACACAAATATCTTTTGGTATCAGAAACTAGGAGAGACCTTTCGGTCTCAGAAACACCAATATTTAAAACATAAATAAATAAATAGGTATACCCAACAGTCACATAAGTACATAGTTCTGATTTCGGTCTCAGAAACACCAATATTCAAAACATAAATAAATAAATAGGTATACCCAACAGTCACATAAGTACATAGTTCTGATTTCGGTCTCACAAACACCAATATTCAAAACATAAATAAATATTAGGATAAACACACACCCCCCCACATTAGGATAAACGTCCTGGGCCGTGAGTATCAGAAACTACGAGAGACCTTTTGGTCTCACAAACACCTAGATCAGAAACAAATATTTGCGGATCACATAAATATTGGTCTCAATGCACGGTTCGAACCCGCGGCCTCTTGTTTTGCAGGCTGGGACTAGCCAACTGCGCTACGGGACTGTCAATACATATAATTGTTAACGACTACGTAGGTTCGACTAAATTTTTATTTCATAAATATTTACTTGAAGCATACTCAAATAATAGTCTCGACGAGACTGTCTCGTATCAAGGATAAAAGAAAACAAACAATATTTTATCTTTGTTTCATTTTTTTGTATCAACGGATGTCTGTCAACAAAAACAATGAATTAAAAATAAAACAAATTCTTATTAATCTATACAAAAAGAGTGACTGGACTTTCATATTCAACGTACTCATCTGTGTCTTTTATTTAAATATTTAGCAGTATTGACGCCGAGCACTGAAGCTCAGCGAAACTAAGGGAACCTGATTTGTCATGATCCCGCAACGAAGTTTATCAGAACAAAATTAAACTCTTATACGGATATAAGCGTGTGTGCATGTATTTAATTAGGACTACGTTCAGCACTGCTCTGTGTTACAGGAGATTGGAATCCCACAGTTTTTCGTTTCAGAGGCGCCCTGGCCGGTCTGGCACTGGCAGTCTTGACGAGACTGTCTGGTATCAAGGATAGAAGAAAACAAACAATATTTTACCTTTGTTTCGTATATTTTCCTACAACCATAGTTCGCAAACTGTGTTTTAAAGTGCCACATAGTAGGAGCCAGCGTAATAGAAGCACCCGAAAAGTTCATAATATAATTGGATTACGGAAATTCATACATAAATCAATATAAATGTATACTCTACAACTTAGTTCCCCGCTAATGGTGTTTGGGCATTCAGGAAGTATGGATAGCCAAACATAATAGCGATTTAATGTATCCGGCCTGTAGGCTCAGGTATATACGAGTAATTGTAATATCTTGTTAACAGACGCGCGGCGGATGTTGCCGTTCACTAGGAAATGGCAGTCCATGTCACTGCCACGTAACACTGTATTATAATAATTACATTCCACACTATGCTATTAACAGCTTATACATTTAATATGATCTCAGGCATGTACGCTGCGGAGTAGGATCTTCCCTCCGCATATATAGTGATGACGAACTCATTAAGTCGAATAATTCATTAAGTCGAAGCGATTATTGTAATTGCGATTATAATAATTTAGGTGGTAATTTTTATACATTAATCGATAGTCATTGTGAATACACACATAACTTCGAAAAGTCAGAGGTGTCTGTGTGGGGTTTGAACCCGCGACCACCAAGATTCTCCACCGCGCACCTAAACATCGAAGCCATCACTACTTCGCACTGAATTATCACTTACTTTAACGGTGACGGAAAACATCGTGATGTAACCTGCACACCTAAAATTTCTTAGGAATTTCATAGGTGTGTAGTCCGCCAACCCGCACTAGGCCAGCGTGGTGGACTAAGGCCATATACGTCCCACTGCAGGACACGGGCTTCTTCTACAACTGTAAGGGGTTAAGCCTTAGTCCATCACGCTGACATATTGCGTGTGCGGACTACACACCAAAAATATTCCTAAGTACTTTTTTACTTTTTGTGCAGATTTACTCACAATGTTTGACTCCACCTTTTAAGTACGTGATAATAAATAAATAGTTTATACATACAAAATTAATTAATCTTTTCACTGAGATATTAAAAGATAAAATCAAAGTGAAAGCTAACAATAAATATTCGGACAAGTATTTGAAGACGTATTTTAAGGTATTTGTCCACACTAAATCAATTTATATACTCAAACTATCGCCGTCTACTGCTGAAAGTAGGCTTCCCCAAGAAAGCGACAATCGTCCCGGTCTTGAGCAGCCCTCATCCATGCGTTACCCGCCACCTTTCTCAAGTCGTCACACCATCGTGCTGCAGGACGTCCAACACTACGTCTGCCTAAGCGCGGTTTCCACTCCAACACAATCACTTCAAATCAATTTATACGGTAATACAATCCCAAATACAGATTCCGTTAACAAACACTAAGACCGATCTTGCGAATGATTACATATTTGATCAAATGTTGTTCTAGGATAAGACTAAATATATTGAGGACAGGCTCTTAGAATGGTGCGTCGTTGAATATGTTGTAAGTGGCGTATCCAAGATAAGATATTTTAAATGTTGTTGCTGAAAAAGACTTCAAACTTTCGGCTTAGTTGAATTACCTTTATGTGTTTAGAATTAGATTTTGATAGAAGGAAAGTGAATGTCGAACAATTTATGCAAGTGTCGGATATATCTAAAGAATAAAAAAATATTATAATGAGGGTAATTATTTATGATCAATTTCTAGGCATGAGTCAAAGCTAAGAAGATTTAAGGACTTAATTCGTTATGGTATTGTGTTATTTTTTTTTTGGTTTCTATGATCTGTTATGAGTCATAGGCTGATTTTTCTAAAAAACATCAACTACACACTCGTATCTAAAATGTATTGTAAAAATCTAGTATTTTCTTCAATTTTGATATAGTTTATATGTTATCTAAGTTGCGAAATAAAACTCAAGATAAAATGAGTTCTGTGTACGAAATACGTCTTAAAATGTATAAAATTTAACAATACAATCAAGAACAAACAGTCAGTCATTTTGCCAAACTAAAATAAACCATAATGTTTATTTTTGGCAACGGTGTAACGTTACTTCAATTAAAATGTTTCTAAAACGTTGTCTGTAATTAGGCACCAACTATTTAATTACAAGTGAAATTAGGTTGAGTAATTGAATAGGTAAAAGCGCTTCGTGTTCCCGCCATGATTGTAGCTGTTGTTAGTTTTGATTACCGATATTATTACCGATAATCGTTGTAACAAAAGCCATATAATATAAAATAATTTTATAATGTTTTTTTTTTACTAAGAGTTTCCAGTCAAGTAAAAAAAATAAAAAAAAAAATCTTTCAGATGATCTTTTAGAGGAGAAAGTAACCTAATAATTTTACACTTAAGCATAATTGTAGGTACTACAATACAGGGCAATTGAAGTAGATAATATAAGCCATTTGACAAGAAATATTTGAGAGAAATATTTGTTTCGGGTCTGGGTGTTTGTGAAACCGAAAAATCTCTTGAGTCAGTAATAATATATAACTGTATATTTATAGACAATACAATGTTTATAAAGCAATCAAACAAAACAAACAAAGTCATAACACAACGCAATAGAAAACAATATGTTTACAAAAATAGCGCTCAGAAATGTTCTCATATGAAACAAGCTGTAAAGAGAAGTAAATACTTGGAAATAGTAATAAAACTCATTGAAGCTACGAAGCGGACTCATTCAATACTGTAACTATCATTTTGTTACTTGGAATCGCTTAAGCGTGAGAGCACTCAGCACTCTTCACTGCAGAACTTTTTAATAGTGAGTTATGGCTTGCAGTGAATAGATGCGATCGCTTGAAAAAGTTAAATGCGTTGACGGATGCGGAAATTACAGCATTTCAAATTGAATATTGTAACGTGAATTTTTAAATGTCGTAATGCGAATACTAGTTGCTGACTATAATATTTTCTACATGTTCTTCTAATTGGGTTGAGATAAAAGTAAAAAACGTGTGATTTCAGCCAGTATTCATATGAATTTGTTTGTCGGTGAATTTCTAAACTTATTTTTTGAAAGTAGCTAGCTATGACAGCTTATTCAGCATCGTTCCTGTAAATTATTAATATTAATTATTGATAAATCAGAAAGGATACATAAATCAGAGTTATGTTCTATGGTAGTCAAATATCTTAAATCTTAATGGAATACATTACACATACAAGCAGTGATGGCCTCGAGGTTTAGGCGCGCGGTCGAGAATTTCGGCGGTCGCAAGTTCAAACCCCAGGCACACACCTCTGACTTTTCGAAGTTATGTGGGTATTCACAATGAATTACAATGAATTACTTGCTTTAACGGTGAAGGAAAACATCGTTATAAAACTTGCACACCCGCACTAGGCCAGCGTGGTGGACTAAGGCCTAAACCCTTTCAGTTGTAGAGGAGGCCCGTGCCCAGCAGTGGGACGTATTTGGGCTGATGATGATGAATGGAATACATTATTTATCTCTTTTGTATTATATTTAGTATTAAAAATAATGTGTTTTATAGTACTATACTATTTAGTTACATTTGACATAAACCCATTCAAGTCATGTAAATTCATTTAATAAGGCGGGTAAAAAATTCTCAAATTTCCCCCGGTCAGAATATTCTTGTGAAAGCTAGTTTGTTTATTATACGTTTTAAGTTGGCAGCCAATCAACTAAGCGCTCCCTGGGGCGATATACATTTGTTTTAATCTTAGGAAATTCTTGTGCCCTAGGGATACAGTTTGTTTAGCACGAAACCGCAGGACGGCTCTATTTTTATAAATCTCAGGCTATAAGTTACTAGACCTAGCGTCGTAACCGCCCTCCTGTTACCGAACTGGTCTTCCCAACTTTTTGTAATAAGTTTGGCAAACAACATAACGAGAGAAAGCTCACTAAAGGAAACGGTATTTGGCATCACCTAGATATTTTATGATAAAATCAATGAGAAAAAAATGGGTTATTGGGTCTTCAATAACTATTGGTAGTATGATTGTTAAATACAATGGATATAATGATATATGTATTTCGTTCTCTTTTCAAAAATTGTAAATGTGGTAAGGAATCAAACAAATTATAAAGGGACGAAGGCCGTATGAACATCTGTCTCGGTGCGGGGCTAAAGCGTACGGCCTCTCGTTTCATAAGCTGGTGTCTAACTGCTAAGGGCCTGTCAAATCACTAAATGCCGCACATTTAACCCTCGATCACTCGCGCGGTTTTTAGCCTTGTGAGCACTCGCGGAGTGTTGTGGCCACCCCACATACTCAAAGTGCATTTTTATTTATATAATATCAGTTAATAGAATTATACCAGCATTTTATTATTTTGTGTTGTATGAAGTATGTATATAATTAACATAAATTTTATAATCAACTTTATTATTGTTCTACAAAACATTATAATAATCAGCCTTTTCAGTTATAATTCAAATTATAATTCATTTTTACGTTCAAAAATGCGTGTGGTGCTGATAGCACCCCGCGCGAGTGATGGCGGGTTAAATATTATGTCTAAGTTGCTGTAAACAAATTTTTCCATTCAATTATTATTGAAACATATAAAAATTGGCACGTATTTTAATAGACTAACGGCTCATTGGTACATAAAACTGAAAATAGCTATCTAATAAATACTCATTGACGTCCTTATTCTAACACGTTTTACCAGCGTGTATGCTGTCAATCGCAAAACAGTAGTAACACGATTGAGATAACCACCCAATGATCAAATCACAATCAGCAACGCAACGCTGATGACATGTATTGGGCTAATCCGAAATGCAATCTTGAGCACTGAGTACCGCTAGTGAGTAAACACCAGCTCAGCAAGCAATGTACATCTTTGACGCTTTGTGGATAATAAAATTAATTTCTTTGTTCACTCAAGCGAGTACTTCGTTTAATAAGCAGTGGAGTAAGAGAATAAGTTGTTTTTATTTGTAATGTTGAAATTACTTTGATGTTCTTTCACATTTTTCATTGCATTCTCGGATTTTCTTTATTTAAAAGGTTTTAAGTCGTATTATTAGTATAATTATAATTTATATGAGTTTATTAGTCGTATTATTTTTAGTTTTAAGTTTAATTTTAAAGTTTTTTTTATAACCTGTTCGCCTGATACTAGAGGCCCATTTGGGGAACTATTAAAAGTTATCTACAATTGACCTATAACATATATCTACAATTGGACTTTGCTTATAGTTTCTGTGTTCAAATAATTTCCAAATGTACCTATGCCTTTAATGTTTTGGAGGAAGGTTTGTATAAAAAAAATAGATATCTCTTGCTAATATAATAATATTGAATTGTGAATTTAATATTATTAGCAATCCATACTAATATTATAAATGCAAAAGTAACTCTGTCTGTCTGTCTATCTGTCTCGCTTTCCTGCTAAAACTACTGAACTGATTTAAATGAAATTTGGTACACAGATAGTTTAGAGCCTTGAAAGGACATAGGCTACTTTTTATTGCGGAAAAAGGGTTTTAAGGGGTTGAAAGGGGGGATGAAAGGTTGTATGGAAGTATTGTCATTTTTAAAGCTAAAAGCTTGAAACTTATTTTTTAGGCTGTTGATTAGATATAAATAAATATGACATTCAAAGTTTGTAAAAAAATACAAACAAGGGGGTAAAATAAATATGAGTAAATATAATAGTAAAATAGACTACAACTTATTTTCTTTCTGAACCCAACCCTTTAGTCCACGCGGACGGAGTCGCAGGCAAAAGCTAGTATTTAATACGTAAACATACAACAACATGTTATTTTGTTGAGTTAATAAGATTTTATGTGTTTCATTTATTCTTTCTAAATTGGTCTCTTTGGTTCTCTTTTAAAACGTGTTTTTGGTGATGTTCTTATTCTAAGAAAAATTCAATTAAAAAAACAGAAGTTTGTAAACGTCGTATAAACTCGTCAAATATACAAAATTAATTTGATTCCGTCGGGAACGTCACCAAACTTTTTCTGATGTAATACGAATAAACCCCGCAGGACGTCACTGCTAACAGCCAAAACGCGTCGCGCTTCCTACGAGACAGATCGACTTTGCATGTTTTTATTTATTCTCCGTACAGTCAACGTTTGCACTGCCTCGCTTCGTGGTAAATTTAAACCAGTAAATCCACATTGTAGTAATCCCCGAGGTGTATGAGAATAAACATCCAGGCGCATATACGGAATATATAATTGACAGCCCCGTGGCGCAGTTGGCTAGATACCAGCTTACGAATCGAGGCACCGCTGGTTCGATCCCCGCACCGAGACAAATGTTTGTGTAATCCACAAATATTTGTTTTGGGTCTGGGAGTTTGTGAGACCGAAAAAGTCTCTCGTAGCTTCTGATACCCACGACACAGGACTTGTATCCTAGTATGGGGTCAGAACTATGTATATGACTGTTGACTGTGGGAGTATTTATTTAAATATATGCTGTTTCTTGAAATTATATAATAGAATCTTTAGCTTTATAAATTATTTTTTCGGATGCTATTATTAATCACCGAGAGCATCATGTGCTATAGTAAAAGATGTTGCATAAATACTGTAGCTAACAATACGAGTATATTGTAACTACTCCCTAATGACCTTGAAACAAGTCCACTAAAAATAGTTTTACTACAAACTAGTTTCAACCGTTTCGGTAAAGAGCGTCAACATTTAGTTTTTGCCGGGTAATATTTGCTCCGTACGAAGTCGCTTCCTACAATTTGTCAACTTTGTTGTCCTCCCGAGCTCGAATCTGTTTTAATAAAATGTCCCGTCCTCGAACATAAAGTGGTAAATTTTCGAAACGATGTAAGCTGTTCGCAAGACACGTTAAGTAAAGATTAATTGGACTTTTTGATTTGTGTTACTTGTTTTGATGGTGTTGGCTTCTTAATACTATAATATCAGGCCTTATTTTCAACATCGATATTAGAAATAATGTTGATAATTATTTTTTTTTTGTTGACAATTAAGAGTGGGGAAACCGTGCTATAGAAAATACTACGAAGACGCAACATCGATTTAGGAGTTACAAGAGTCTTACAGAAAAGCGACGTTATGTTTGCTGTCGCATTTTTTGGATAATTAAAATTGCCGATCTGCCGAAATTTTGGATTTTGGCCTATTTTCTGTCATTTTTTACATACAATCTGGAAGAAAATAAAGACAGTGAGCTCGACTAAACCATTAAATCGAAAGATAACCCAAAAATATTTACGTAAATCTAGAAACCTAATATAGTTTCTTATATAATTTCTGTAAGCGTACACGTGTGTACACGTGACATACCAACGTATATTAACACACTAACTATAGTCACAAGTCTGTGAATTAATTTACTTCATCTAGATTACTATTGTACGACTTTCCTTAATTGCCATTTGGCTACGTTCCAAAATAGACAAAGTATTTATTTCGAATATCTAATTACGCGAACATAAAAACAAAGCCCAACCAGTTCACTTGAATTCTTATCTCATAATTAAACCTTTCCGAATTGTTTGAAATGCGGGAGGTCATTGACATTGCGTGTAATAAATAAGACGGAGACTTCGTGACAATACTTGTCCTTGCAAGAAGGCCAAACACAAGCAATTCAGAAAAGTCAACAGACACTGAATCTAACGCAGTTAATGGACGAGTTAACCTAATAGCCAAAAGCACTCAATGCTTACAAAGTCGCGTCGGCCGCTTTATGAGCCTACTAACTGTTAATTTCCTACATTTCGTTAAAGGGAATTTGTCTCTAAGGAAAATATTACCCTTATTATTCACAACTAGCTGCTAGCTAATTGCTGGTGGTAGGATATTCGTATCCGCCCGGATGGCGACCACCGTACACAGGGCGTAAAACCCGCCATAGTGGCACATGCAAGTGTGCCGCGTTCCGGGATCAGCCAGTGTATATCCGGTTTTCGGGGGGGCTTCAATCATGGTGAAAGGATGACCGTGCCGGCAATTTTTTTGGCCGGTTTGTCGCGGTCGGTCCTTTGATCGCCATGAATGATAGTCCCCCAAACTTCTTCACAATAAGGTGAAGAGGTATTCGGCCGGCATGATTGTGTCGACCAACGGAAGACCATCATCTCTCGCTGGTCGGCACTTTTTCTGGACTCCATTGCGCTTAGGTCTTAGGTGCCATCAGGTGCAATGGGGTCACTTTGCCGTGCCAGAATAAAAAAAAAAAAAAAAAAAAAAAAAAACTACAGCCGTCTTCGCGCTATGATGTTGCTATTGAATTGATTATTTCGTTTCAGACGAGATTCTGCTTGCAGTGAAAGACCTATCACAGAAGTAAGTTTTGCTATTAAATTTTAAATGAATGTGTGTTTATTCTGCCGTGTATGTACGTGTCATTTTACAATACCTTCTGAGTCGCAGGAATGTTTTACTTTGATATTGAAATTTAGCTTGGAGTGTAACTTAGGATGGCCGTGAATACAGTCTAGCTCAGTTCTCACTACGCTATCGCTAACTTTGATTAAAACTAATGAGAAACGGAGGAAGAAAAGAAGGGGCGATCTTTGCTTTTCAGTTTATTTTGTTTAATGTTTTTCATTACCGTTCCAATTGCAAATTGAAGTTAAAACTTTTAAATTTAAAATCAAACGAATTAAAAGGGAACTTGAACGTGAAAGAGATTGCAATAAAAGGGACGGGAGTATTTCATTTGACTGAAAAGTGCTATCAGACACGCTTTTGCGCGCGCTCAATCATTTTCTCCACCAAACCGTACGTATGATGGGTCGTTTTCCAATGAAAATTTAACTCTTTCAATATCTTCATATCCAGCTATAGCTAGTTTCCAGCATCCTTTAAGAGGTGGAATTGAAGAATGTTCATGGTTGTCCCTGTCAGTACGCGGCTTCACGTACGCCTTGAATTATGAGCTAATTTTCTGTATCAACTGCCGCATTATTTTCCTATTAAGTTGATACATATGTACGTCAGTGGCGGTACTTCCATAGAAGCCCAAAAGGGTAACGCGTTAATTGTGCAATGTCTAGTTTATAATTGTTTATTGTGGCGTCAGTATATATTAATGTATATGTCAAATTGCTTTTGTTAAGTAAAGATTTAAAGCTTAATGACTATTATTCGGAATTTTGTGAGGCAAGCTGGGCTTTTGGGCTTCTATGGAAGCACCGCCACTGATGTACGTAAATCTTCAAAATCAAGTCACATTTACATTGCTTATTTTTTTCAATTGAAAACAGTTCTCGGTAAGGCAAGTCGTACTGTACCGTATGCGCTCGGCAGAAAATCGAGCCAAGCAACAACAGCTTGCCGCTGTGTTGGAAAATCAGAAAATCCCCCCAATCCGCTTCGGGCGTGACACTCACTACTCAGAGCACCTCTGTCGACGTTAAGCCGGCCCAGATTTAGAGCGTATTCGGTTTCAGCTCAAAAATTGCTTTTGATGCGTTTTTATTCGGCGTCGTGTAAAATGGTGAAACAATGACTGTACACGAGTTACGCGGACGGGCCGTGAAAAAGAAGCTAAAAATATTGCGAATCAACTTAGTACTGCCGTTATTCGGGACTTGAACAACTGTTGCAAACAAAACGCGACATTATTACAAAGTGAACAGATGTAATGAATATGTTAATGCCTTGTAATTTTCAACCGACCTCAATATTAATTTTCGGTTTAATGTTTTGGTACTTTAATATGGCTGTGATATTGTCGCATATTACTGACACTTAATAAGGGTGTTTCTCGTTGCTATTAATGTTATATACATTCAATATTCACGTAATTCATATGTGTATACATGTAACAGTTTATAGGTATATGTTATGAAACTAGGCGGTGTTTGGCTGCATCTAGAAAGGTTAGAGCTATTTGTATAGTCCACAAATATTTGATACAATGTCGAAGTCGAACACGCGATCTATCGTTTCAAAGCGCACGCTCGATCCGTCATAGAAGTCGTAAATGTCGCAATTGTTAAAACTTAATTAATTATGCCACAAGTTATAACTACAAATTAGTTTAATGTTGTTTTTGCCTACGATTGAACTACACATATATTATGGAATTGATTCTTAAATTGCAATAAAAGGCACATCTTTTTTTCTCCATTAAGTAGACTCGAGTGTGATACCTCGACGTTTAGGCGCTTGGTCGAGATTCTCGGCGGTCGCGGGTTCAAACCCCAGGTGCAATCCTCCGAGCTTTCTAAGTTATGTGTGTATTCACAATTCACAGTGAGGAATCCTGCACACCTAAAAGTTCTTTGGAGTTTCTTAGGTGTATAGTCCGCCAACCCGCACCAGACCAGAGTGGTGCACTAAGACCCTAAACCCTTTCAGTTTTAGACCAGTGAGATGTGAGTTCATGCTGATGATGACTGAAAAAAAATCCATCTTACAAACAAAATTAATAAATCAAGGTTAAACACAAAATGTACTTAAAGGTAAATACGGATAAGAATAATTCATAATTCTATTAGACAGTCTTTGTAGAAAATGGTGAGGAGGCTCAGACACGAATCTGCTTTTGAAGCTCTGACAACAGCGCTCACGGCGAGATTCTGTTTGATAAAATTAGTGCAGGAATTAAATGATTAATACTTAATTAGCCATCAGCGTCACGGAATACTCTTCATGGATTATGAGTTCGAATTTATTAAGTCAAGAAACAAAATAGCGGCAGTGGAGCGCGGTTCGGGAGTTCAGCAAATTGGTTAATAAATTAAAACGCGGCAGTCTCAGCGCCGTCGCAGACAGATGGCGCTTGAAATACGACAGGTATTTAGCGCACTGCAACACCGTCCGGGCCGATCCACGTTTTAATTTTATGCTTTACGAGCAATTTTTATATCAATTTTCCCTTGTCGTAGTCAACATAATTCTGGCTGTTGACTGCGCGCCCGTCGAGGTCGATACGGCAATTTGCGCCGGATGCTGGAACGGGACCGCCCTATAAAGAATACAAACTGCTTATAATAATAGATTGTTAGGGAATAGTAAGGGTTTTATCCCGAAAATCTTACGCAGCCGGGTAAATCTAGACAGAAAACTGTATTATGTTTTTACGAGAGGACATTTACATAACTACGGCTCTATCGATAATGGAGATGGGCTGTCGTATAAATAAATTGATTTTTTTATAATGTATTAATCTTTAAATATAAAGTAAAAATATATATGCATTAAAAATATAATCATCATCATCAGCCCATACACGTCCCACGTTGGGCACGGGCCTCCTCTGCAACTGTAATATCTATTCATATTAATAGTATAAATGTCGAAGTAACTCTGTATATCTTTTCTTTGTTAAGCCCAAGCCGCTGGACCAATTCTGACAAATTTAGTCATAAGCTACTTATTTTTACAAAAAACACCCGGGAAATGAGGGTCTCAGCTGATATTATAAAATAACAATGACGGAGAAACGGCGAATAATGAAAATTGGTTAACATAAAATAACCATAACTATTACGTAAAAAGCAAAAAAATAATAATCTTATTGACAGAAAAGTCACTTGCATTCGCCTCCTTTCAGACTAAACACAATATCAAATAACAAACTACAAAGAAAACTTAAAGTTTTTTAGAAGAAACAGTTATTATACGGTAAATTGAAAGTAAAATAAATTTGGACATTTACAATTACAACAAATGATTATTATAGTTTATACATACATACATACATAACCTCACGCCTGTATTCCCCGAAGGGGTAGGCAGAGGTGCATTTCTGTACCCACATTTCGCCAGTATGTATCAGTCCAACGTAATAGGGGGCGAGTCTATTGCCGCTTTCGGGCACCTTTCCAGACTCCGGGCTGTTACTGAGAATTTACTAGTGGAAAAACCTAATAAAACTTCATAGTTTATTTGCGGATCCAAAATGTGCATATTAAGTAAGTTTAGATGTTCCGACATGACAATTTTTATAGTAATACAAAAATCATTTATGGATATAATATTTTAGGCTTTAAGATTCTTACACAAAAAATATATTATGTGTATATATACTGTCTACAATAACCTAACATTACTCAGAGATGTTACGTACTCGTCTAGATCTCAGTAAGAAATATCAACGCCAGTACGTCTCAATCCACTCCAGCCATACTTCGTGTATTACAGGGTTTCTATTTTATTCTATAAAAAAAAAAAAATATGTATAAGGGAATTCGCAGAAGCAAACGAAGTGTTTTGTCACGTTCGTGGGCGACACATCGACCGTGGTACGTGACGTCACGCGCCCCTTTTGATTTATGAAAGGAAAGTCACCGGTCCGGCCCTACGAAAAATGTTACACCCGATAGCCTTTGCGGGGACGTGAGACCGCCGCTAACAAATGAACGAAGCTCATTTTATTCTGTTACAGGGGACGAAATTATGTGCCACTCGCTTAGACCGGCGGAATTGCTCGTTTGCGTGATTTATTTATATTTAACTAATAAACGTTGAAGTGGAGATCGTGTTTAGGTGTAATGTGAGATACCCTTAGTACGATGGACGACCGTCATGCAAAAGGTGGCGGGTAACAGATAGATGCGAGCTTACCAAGCTTGGTTGGGGAAGCCTACGATAAACAGTACACAGTAGATAGGCTGAGTAAATGAGTAATCAATATAGCATTTGTTCATTATATAAGAGTATATTTAAATGTCTGGCACATTTGAATGAAGCGGCTAGCATCTACATTGTGATGGCCGAACTCTTTTTATGTTTCAGGTACGAACTGCAAATTACGAGAGGCTTAAGTAAAGGTTAAACTACGGTATATTACGGTATATATACATTGATAAAACATTTTAAAATCTGGTTATTTTCATTTATTGAGAAATTTGTTTGCTATGTTATAAATCCTTCCTGGTCCCTATTAGCTAATTCATAATTTATTGGTAATCTATAACTTTAGTGTAGTTACATCAGTAAATATTGAGTTTTGATGCACCATATAGAAAAATCACCAAATAATTCATGCAACGGAAACAAGTATTCTGCGAGTACTTCATTCTCAATGAGAAGACTCTGCTAACTTTTTGAGCGGGAGATTTTTTTAATTATAGCCTGAAGTTTTTCTACATTTAATCACATGCCGAAATTGTCTGACCAGGAATTAATGTAAGACAGGTCATTATATATTTTGTCAACTACGGAAGACACATTATTGACTCCAGCCTGTGCATAAAGCTGAAAATCATCGGCATATAGATTGACGCACATTGAAGATTTTCGGTTATGGGATTAAATAAAATTAAAAATAGTAGAGGAGAAAGAACGCCGCCATGAGAAACGCCAGAGTGTAGATCACACCAATCAGACGAGGAGTCATTGATATGTACTGACTGCTGACGACCTCAGAGATGTTATATGAGTTTTTAAATTAGCAAATAGTAATACACTTTAGTTAGTTCAGCCCAAAATGGGTCAATGACAAGTCTGTCGATTGTAGCAACTCGTAATCCGAATCTGCTCAGAATATCCATTTCCCTTCATATCCAATTAAGGTACCAGATATAGAACTATGTTAAACACACCGCACAGTTGATTATCTAGCCGTGAGCGAAAATCCAAGGGGTTGATAATCCCAAAAAAATCGTTCATGTAATCTTTATGTAAAGAACAAAACAATGGATGCAATGACACAAAAAAGTCAGGAAATTTTTGTTAGTTTTTGTTATTGATTTATTTCAAAGTCTAAACCCGACACTCATTAACTGGCAACATTACAGCCGGTTTTTACAGTTAGAAGTAGCGATAAAAACATACTAAGTTTACCACCATCCAAGCAACGTTTAGTCCGAGTATGACCATCAGTAATAGTAATAGCAGCAATTTGTTTAGTTCAAATCGTCATTTGTCTTTCCGGATTAACGCATACTAAGCATTTTATTTACTCAAGCAATATCACCGGCGCAGACTTGTAGCTTCTTAAACCTTTAATAAGCCACAGAATAATATTAGAACTAGTGAAAATTAGCCGAGCTTACCGCTTAATCTAGATCCGACCAAGGCACTCTCGCTCAGGAAAAACAATTTACTCAACTAATGACAAAAGAACTCAGAGAAAATAGGAGTTTTCTTGCGGCTACCAGCTTCGCAGCACGTTGCTTATAAGACACAATCCACGCAATCCGTACAAAACATGCTACGTTCAAAAGCAAAGGGGCAGAGTTTTCTATTTTGCAAACATTTTGTAGACCTTTGTTTTTCAAAATTTTGGATAGATGCTTAAACGAAACTCAAATACTTGATTAGAGTTCAGTTATTTCTACTTTTCATGAGTATACCGTGAACATTATCTTCTTGTGTTGTGTATAAACTGTGACTGTTGCTTAAAACTGTGCAATAAACCATTTCAAATTGCTTTGTGATTATTTGTGATTAACTGCGCTTGCATTTATCAACATCCGGCACATCATCCACACATAACATCAGGCACCGCCACCACGTGCCCATTACTGACCATCCGGACGTGCCTATAAATTCAATTTACCAGATATGTATTTAAAATAAGAAAATATTTACAGAAAAAAACAAAAGAGACTGTTGAAAAAGAAACTGCGACTCACGATATTCCTCGGAAGAACTTAAAACGTCTATCAAGTCGCGCTTGTTGAAACTCTTCGCCAAATGGAAACTTCTGCTTTGTATAGATTACAATGATAGAATTGTTCTGTCATAACAGTAAAAGTTGTGAGGAACTTCATTTCAATTCCTATTTCAACAATAGAACTTTACTTACGTAACGAATATGCTGTGGTACTGCTTTCTAGTCAACTCTTCTGAAGCCTAAGGATTGCTAGTTAACACTCCAATGTCACGCTCTCACAACCGTAACCAAAACTTAAACTTTAGCAAAGAATCGTGCCCACGAAGATAATTATGGAGCCATTAATTTGTATATAAAACATTGCAAATAAAGCATCCAACCGAACAAGGACAATAAATCCATGAAACGACAATGAACAATAAAATCACTGCAAATCGCTTTATATAAGAATTATCTAAAATCATATTAACAATTCCAATTCAAGATTTCATTTTGCATCGAACGAGAATCGGGAAAAAACGAGGCCTTTCCACAGTGTGATTGTTCTATTCACACAAGGCTGTGATTAACATTCAACGGGGCGCAGTGGCGACGCTCTTTAATGGTTTCAATTGTGCAGAAAATTTTATTGCATTCAATGAATCCACCGAGGAATTCCATTCGAGGAGCTCTTTGGATACCGCACCTTTATCGATTCAATGCTGAGCCGAACAATGTTTCTTCCTACTTGTAAATTCCCAAATGGTATTAATTGAGGAATTTTGTTATTCCGAAACGTCCGTCCTTACGTCTGCCACAATAAGATCAGGTGGTGCCGGTACAAAGGAGATTACGATCTAATTAAAGACGAGATGTCTGCTTGCGGTGATCTTAAGGGATTTTAGTCTTACGGCCTGCACTTGATAACACTCAAATATAGGAATTATTTTATTAATTAAATTGTTCTTGAAATGCTCCATTAAATTGCACAAATTTATTTGATAATAACGTCTGAATATTTGACTCGTAAAAATGCAAGAAGGTTCAAGTAAGTCGTAAGAATAGTTATATGCGGCTTAGATATAATCAAACCGTTGAAAGGCTATTGATTAGTTCAACCCAATACGAATTTTTTGTCAATCAAACCCAAAAATATAGTGACTTTCACAATGTATGGTTCTTGCACAATTATAGGTACCATTTAAATGAATAAAACCATAATTATCACCTTTTCTATTTTCATAGATCGTGTCATAAATTCGAATTGGTTCCGAACAGTTATCGGTAAAAGAGCGTCAATCTATGTAAAAGAAGAGTGCTCTTTTCCTGTACCACGCACAAACAAATCATTCAATCCATTAATATTCCAACGCAAGATTCAAAACAAACTGCAGCACTGCATCGAACTAACACAATTTACTAGACACAATTTTACAATCGGGGCTATTCAACTGAAAAGTGAATTGTTACGAGAGTTTTTATAAAACCGACAGTATAACTGTTATTTCAGCTCGAAAATCTATCGGGAGCACGAATTTTTAAAACAACTATTATTGTACTCTTTTAATTTGGAACAGTTAGAAGTGTTTTTAGCAGCATTGATATATTTTTTGTGTCTGTTTTGAAATTACATTCTGTTTTAAATTGAAACTACCTAACGTACTATGAATTCTTGTTATATGGATATCTAGTATTCCTCGTTCAGCATGCCATCAAGAGAACCTGGGATTGATAAGTAAATTATTTATTCATTAGCTCATGCGGCCCACTATTCGACCGTAAGCGGACGCCATAGGCAGGCAATTATTTTAAGAATGACGGGTTTTTCTACTGACGATGAAAACAAAAATAAACAAAAAAAATTAACTGCAATAAATTAAAACAGTACAATAATAAATAAATTACCATGTATGAATTATTTTTTTACTGTTTTATTAATTATTTATACTGTTTTAATTTGGAACAGTTAGAAAGTGTTTTAAGGTTTTTATTCTTTTCAATCTCAGTAGAAAACCCGTCCCCTATTACGAAGGACTTAATGCATGACATGATGGCAGTTCGTTGAAGATGAGAGGTCAAATCGATCAAATGTAAACAATAATTCAACATTCAGCATACTGTCAATTAGAAAATTTTCTAAACATACAAATTTGAAGAAATAATTCGAAAGCTACGTAGGTTTACTAAGGCGGTCTTATATGTATATATGTACATATGTATATATATATATATTTGTTCCTAACTGCAAGATGTTTAATGACAACTAACTAAAGTACAAATTAAGCACAATTTTCCAATTACTCGCGAGTTGTCTATAAACAAAACATTGGGTGAATTCAATGTGACGTAGCAGTAAGTAAAATGTTTATATACTCGTAATACGTTGAATGTTTGTGTTGCCTTTGATTTGAAAGCAAACGATTGCGAGCTGCTGTCTCTACTCTCCTTTAATTTGTGAACAAGCAAAATGAACTAAGAAGAAAAAAATATAAAAGCAGTCAATGGTTACGTGTAAATTCATTTGTCCTATTAGCAGCATCGATTTGTGAATCAGAAATTCGGCAGTTCCTGTGAGCTAGGTTAAACGGTATGAATTCACACTCTCCCATTCGTGATTAAGAGAAAGCGGGATTAAAGAATAGGTGTACTTTGATAATCGTGTTTCGCCAACTTTAGCTAATGCAATGCAGCGGTCTAATGTAAAATTTGTTTAACAACAATTCACCACAGTAGCTAGGAATTAATAAGATTTTTTATCTGTTTCCCAATTTTCAATGAATATATTATTGGAGATAATTAATGCCAGTTATTTAATTGATTGCTATAATGTCCTTACACCAAAAAATATCGTGTTAATTTATAAGTCAATAGTAATGAACAAATATTTTCTTAATGGTAGCACGGCGATGCCATCTCACGGACGAGACTGTGGCACTTCCAAAACTTGAACTTATTTATTATATGAAACTAACATCATTTCTTCATAAATTTATCAACTAAAGCATACGTACAAAAATTTAATAATCTCAGTCATAAGTCATAAACTTTTTTTATCACGTATACAAAATTACGTTTCATTTGGACACAAAATAAAGACGAAAAATCAAAATTGACATGAAAGAAAACGTTATCATTGCTACTGACCGAAAATAATTTTATCGTATCCTTTTAGATAACTTATAAAAGAATGTATCCTATAGAATTCCTGACGATATCACACACAAGCTTGATTGAAGGTAAAACACTTTACGGTTCAGTGTCCGTACATACCACGGAACCCTTGTCTGAGTCAGAGTTATATAAAGAATAAAACGTGAGTAAATTTCCAGCCATATTTGATCATACCTTTTACTATTTTTCTCTATCTATGTATATCATCTCATGTACACGGGGCACGGACCTCCTCTGCGACTAGTTTAAGTCTCAATTCACCATGTTGGACTAGTAGCGATGTTGTATTTTGAAAATATTAGTATAAACATGAAATATTAACCAGCACTGTTTTCTACAGAAACCTTCATGTTTTGATAGCTTAAAAATATTAACTGTGACATACTTTTAAGTACATTAGTTTTGAATATTTTAATCTGTACCTATAGGATTTTGTTCCTATGTTTGGCGATTGTGGAACGCAAAATTTACTAGATGTAATAACAATATACTGATAATAAAATATTTTGGGCAACTCAATTATTAGTGCGCAAAAGAAAATAGAGTATGCCGTAGGTCTCGGAAACAACCACTTTAATACTCCGAAACATGAAAAAATATAGATCAAACAAAATCACTGACGAGAATAGAAGATTTCTTTTCCCAAGCATTAAAATATTCTAGGAAAAAGTTGTTTTTGTAAGGTAAAAAATAACGTTGAACAGCGAAATTGTTTTTACGAAATCACTTAATAGGTTGGCTTTGTTTAATGAGCTAAAAAATCAAACGTCGTTAGCACATCATACCTATTTTAGAAGTAATGATTGGGAAAAGTTTCAATAGAATTATATTTTCTGAAAGCTTTTTACTCAATTTTTTTTTAAATTAACATTCCAGAAGAACAGTATACGCATGAGATTAAATTGAATGATTTATATAGAAATCATTAAGATTGGGCTAGACCGATTTTCATAAAACATCTTAACTTAGTACTTTTTTATGAGGTTTCTTGCGGTCACCATCTCGACCGTTATGGGAGTTTTTAAAGTTTATTTGTAGGGTGTAACAATGTAAATAAACATTATAAAAAAAAAAATTCTTGACTTCGCGTCTGTATTTAGACGATTTGTATGGAGGCCTAATAATCATGACCACTTTCTTTCTTATTCTTATCGCCATTGTATCCGTTATTGCATAAATTGTGTTGGCACTGTTTATAAATAAAATCTGATTGTCATGACAAGAAAAGAAAAAATGTTATGGTGCATTACCAACAACTAGATATAAGTTATTTGAGAGGTAAGCGAATAAAAAGCAAATGGAACTAAAATCTATAATCACCACATTTTACAATAGATTAGTATAAAGTTACCCAAGTTTCACGGATAAATTGCAGCGCTCCAAGCTGCGATGAGCCAGAGTGGTAATCTAAGATACACTACTGAAAGCAAGAATTGTTCTGCCAGCCCAAAAAAGAACTAAAAACTAAACACAAACTATTAGTGTATTTAGTCTTCGTGTAGGCGGGGAAATAATGCTTCATCATCATCATCATCAGCCGATAAACATCCACAGCTGGACATAGGCCTCCCCCAAAGACTTCCAAAGCACTTTATCGGAAGCGGCAAAATAAAGTATGTATTCCTAATTAGATTGCAGAAAAAAGTATAGCCCATATGATATAGTGAGAGAGATGTCATCTCTTTATCATTTTAATATTCTTTCGGATAGAAAAATGTACCAAACGTGCTATTTACTAAAATGTTTTGATAAAATTAAAGTCCACACTTGATCTGTTTCTCTTTAAACCGAACGACCGCATTATCATCATTTTCAGAATTTTATCTGCCGTTCCGTAAAACGGTATTTTACACGAGGTTTCAACGTACACATAAAACAATGAGTGGAATGGCAGTTTTATTTCTCACAGTCCATTACATAACCGCATAATGTTCACTGCATCCTGCAGCATTACCATTTTAATTTATAAAGCCGAGATTAAAACGCCTTTTACTTACGAATTTGTGTGAAAAACTACGTGGAATTCATTCATAAATATACGCTTTGTGATTTGAAATTTTAAACTATTTCTACGAACACACAAATTGATTTGATACTTGATGAACGTTACCCTCTGGCGCTACTAAATAAATAGCAACTGTCGTTGTTGAAGATACTTTCAAATTAGATTTTAACTTAAACCGTCAAAGGCTCGCTAGACAGATGCCCTGTTGGATTTTGGTTTTGTAACGATATTAACTTTTCCCACGCGTTTTCGAAGTAGGTATAAGCGTCAATGAAATTATCTTTTTTTTATTTCAACATTTCATCATCAGCCCATATACGTCCCACTGCTGGGCACGGGCCTCCTCTAACATTGCGAGGAGTGCGGGTTGGCGGACTACACACCTAAGAAATTCCTAAGAACTTTTTTTAGGTGTGCAGGTTTCATCACGATGTTTTCCTTCAACGTTAAAGTACGTGATAATTCATTGTGAATACACACATAACTTCGAAAAGTCAGAGTTGTGTGCCTGGGGTTTGAACCCGCGACCGTCGAGATTCTCGACCGCGTGCCCAAACCACGAGACCATCACGACTTATATACATTTGTATTATTATAATATGTTGATAGTTAATGTATTAATATTTCTAGTATTTATTTAAAATACCTTCGAAATAATTTACGTTCAAACTATGGCGCTTAATTTGGGGTGCCTGATACATTTAATGTTAATCAGGTTCGATTCCGCACTAGGCCAGCGTGGTGCACTAAGGACTAAACCCTCTCAGTTGTAGAGGAGGCCCGTGCCCAGCAGTGGGACGTATATGGGCCGATGATGAATGAATAAAAAATACTTAGTGTTTTTGTTTTTTTTTATACTGGCACGGCAACGTGACTCCACTGTACCTGATGGTAAGCACAGCGGAGTCCAAAAAAATAATACCGACCAGCGAGAAACGATATGGTCACCCGCTGGACGACACAATCATGCCGGCCTGCACAAATGCTTCTGTTATGGAATGGAGACCACGGCTCGACAAACATAGTGTAGGACGTCCCTGGCTAGATAGGGTGAGGATAAACGCAAGGTTGCTAAATAAGGAGAACCGAAGATCGAGCCCAGTGGCGTGCCATAGGAGAGGCCTGTGGCAGTTGACGTGAGAAAGGCTGTTGATAATATACTTAGAAGTATTTGTGAGGCAAGAAACATTTCTCGCTAGTCAACACTCAATTTAATCGCACTGGACTTAAGGTACTATAATGTTCCTTAACCATATACTACATAAATTTAACAATGCACATGTTGTGCAACAACAATAAATCATTCCATGTTATTGACACTAACAAGTATGTTAGTAAATTTTATTCTAGGACAAGAGATAATTTTTATCTCCCTTTGTTTATTAAGAGACAGATAGCAGATGTGCTATCATATTATATTAGGGTATCAGCCAATAACTTGGCTAATAGACTATGCTCTATTGAGCAGATTGATATAAATTCAGATTATAGAAATCTGAACATTAAGACATTGCATTTAAATTAGGTTATAAGACAATAGAGACAAACTCTGGCTATGTTAGTGAATTAGATATAAATTGTAGCAAAAATAAGCAGGCTATTAACTTGGTTCATCAAAATATACAAGGTTTAAACAATAAAGAATTGGAAGTAGAACTTTTTCTAAATTCAAATAATATTGATATTTTGTGCTTAACTGAACATTGGCTGAAGTCCCATCAGTTGATGTTTAACTTTAATAACCATCATGTTGTTAGCACATTCAACAGAACAAATATGATACATGGGGGCTCCTTAATAATTATGAATAAATTAATAAAGTATAAAGAAAGAATTGATATAGTGAGACTTTCTGTTGAACGTGTTACAGAAATAGCTTGTATTGAATCTGATCAGTTTATTGTTCTAAGTGTATACAGGCCACCATGTGCATTGCTTTTATCATTCATGGAAATCATGGAAGATGCTTTGCACAAAATATGTAATTCGAATAAAGGGGTGATTATTTGCGGAGACTTTAATATAAATATTCTAGAAAACTCTCAGGCAACCAGTAACATAATAAATCTTTTTAAATCATATAATATGAATAATGTTTTCTTTGAACCAACAAGAATCACTGCCACAAGTGCAACATGTCTTGATAATATTTTTACAAATGTTAAAGTAATTTCAAGTGTTATTATTAATAATTTTGATTCTGATCACTGTGGCCAGTTGGTGTCTTTACCTTTGCATACATGTAAAGTAACAAGCAAAAGTATTACATTTGTTCCTATTACTGCTAACCGCTTAAATAATTTTAAAACAAATATGGAACAAAATCTACCCAAGTTGTCCTCTCATCAAGATGCCAACAAAATGTATGCATCCTTATTTGGTCATATAAATATGGAACACAATAAGGTTTTTAAATCAAAAACTATTAATTTGAAGAACAGTTTGACATTTAGTGAGTGGGCAACTACTGGTATATTTAAAAGCCGAAATAAATTGTATGATTTATATAATGAAAGAATGTATAACCAAAATCCGGAATTTATTGCCTATGTAAAATTATATTCTAAGGTTTTTAAACGAGTTTGTTCCGCTGCCAAATCAATGTACCTTAAAAATAAAATAAAATCAGCCCCAAATATAATACAAGCCACTTGGAACATTATCAATTCTGAATCGGGAAGGCACATAGCACACCACAATGAATTTAGGATTCAAGTTAATAATAATATTGTTTCAAAAGACACTGAAGTGGCCTCTGAATTTGAAAGATTTTTTACAAATATTCCCATAGTAACTACTCAACATCTTCAGTCGTCTTCTAGGTCTGCTGTGTTACTTCTTGAAGATAATGTTCCTCAATGTGATGCATCGTTTGAATTTACAGCAATTAGTCATTATGATATTTTAAAAGCCTTTAAAGAAATTAGTAAAAAAAAGACTAAAGACTTGTGGGGAATATCAGTAGTTACTATATCCTCTATTATCAATATTATAGCACCTCACATGGCAGCTGTGTTCAATCGTTGCGTCGCATCTGGAGTATTTCCTGACCTGATGAAGCTTAGTAAGGTAATACCACTTTTTAAATCTGGTGATACCTCAGACCCTTCAAATTTTCGACCTGTTTCTGTTTTACCAACTCTTAGTAAGTTATTTGAAAAAATTATACTTAATCAATTACTGAACTTTTTCAATAAAAATAACTTACTTCATCGGAAACAGTTCGGATTTACTAAGGGTAGATCAACTATCGATGCAGGAGTTGAACTTTTAAAAACTGTGTTCAGGGCATGGGAAGAGTCGCGGGATGCTATTGGCATTTTCTGCGACTTGTCCAAAGCCTTTGACTGCGTCAAACATGACATTCTTGTCAGGAAGCTTCATTATTATGGCATTAGAAACGGAGCTCTCAATCTTCTGACTTCGTATTTGAATAATAGAGTCCAGAGGGTAGACGTTAATGGAAAACTTTCTCCAGGATCGTCGGTTACCATGGGAGTCCCACAGGGTTCAATTCTTGGGCCGTTTCTGTTTCTCGTGTACATTAATGACTTGCCTTACTACGTAGGGGATAAAAACGATATAGTGCTGTTTGCGGATGATACATCTCTTATATTTAATGTAAAAAGACGTCTCGATAATTTTGACGAAGTAAACAATGCACTTCGTAAAGTTGTTCAGTGGTTTGATAATAATAATTTACTTTTAAATGCAAAAAAAACTAAATGTGTAAAATTCACAATGCCCAATGTTAAGCAATTAAAAACCACTGTACAAATTAACAAAGTCAAAGTCGAAGTCAAAGTCAAAATATCTTTATTCAAATAGACTTTTACAAGTTCTTTTGAATCGTCAATTTTACACATCTTAATTTTTTAAACTATTGCCGCTTCGAAACGTGTTATAGCTGTGGAGAAGAAACGGCAAGAAACTCCCTCAGCAACACGACATGTCATTTTTTCTTTAAAAAAACAGCAATATAATTATGTCTTTTTTTTTCATTACATTATTTAAATTTTACATTATAAATGTCATAACGATACAAACTGTAGCAACAAAACAAAACTCCGATCAATTGACTTACTCCCAGGGCTTATTATCTTCAATAAAATCTGAAACTTTATAGTATGCTTTTTTGTAAAGCTTATCTTTAATTGATTTCTTAAACATTGTCAAGGGAAGCTCTCTAATAGCCTTCGGAAGTTTGTTATAGAAGCGTATACATTGCCCCATAAAAGAGTTATTAACTTTCCGGAGACGAGTTACGTGTTGAACGAGATTACATTTGTTCCTAGTATTTTTATTGTGTACATTACAAATTTTATTAAATTTATCAAGATTCTTTTGGACGTACATTAAGTTTTCGTATATAAACTGACAAGTGAGGGTAAGAATATTTATTTCCTTAAATTTTTCTTTAAGTGAAGCCCTGGGACCTAAATTATAAATAGCCATTAGGCTCTTTTTTGCAAAACAAAAATAGTGTTAATATCCGCAGCGGCTCCCCACAAAAGAATACCATATGACATAAGGCTATGGAAATAGCTGAAATAAACCATTCTTGCCGTTTCCTCGTCAGTCAGACGTCTGATCTTTTTCACTGCATATGCCGCTGAACTTAATTTGCTTGCCAATTGTTGAATGTGCGGTCCCCACTGGAGTTTTGCGTCTACCGTAATTCCCAGAAATGTAGTAGACGCAACAGGATCCAGTTCTTCACCGTTAATTTGTACAGTGGTTTTTAATTGCTTAACATTGGGCATTGTGAATTTAACACATTTAGTTTTTTTCGCATTTAAAAGTAAATTATTATTATCAAACCACTGAACAACTTTACGAAGTGCATTGTTTACTTCGTCAAAATTATCGAGACGTCTTTTTACGTTAAATATAAGAGATGTATCATCCGCAAACAGCACTATATCGTTTTTATCCCCTACGTAGTAAGGCAAGTCATTAATGTACACAAGAAACAGAAACGGCCCAAGAATTGAACCCTGTGGGACTCCCATGGTAACCGACGATCCTGGAGAAAGTTCTCCATTAACGTCAACCCTCTGAACTCTGTTATTCAAATACGAAGTCAGAAGATTGAGAGCTCCGTTTTAACGGTGAAGAACTGGATCCTGTTGCGTCTACTACATTTCTGGGCATTACGGTAGACGCAAAACTCCAATGGGGACCGCACATTCTACGATTGGCAAGCAAATTAAGTTCAGCGGCATATGCAGTTAAAAAGATCAGACGTCTGACTGACGAGGAAACGGCAAGAATGGTTTATTTTAGCTATTTCCATAGCCTTATGTCGTATGGTATTCTTTTGTGGGGAGCTGCTGCGGATATTAACACTATTTTTGTTTTGCAAAAAAGAGCCATTAGGGCTATTTATAATTTAGGTCCCAGGGCTTCACTTAGAGAAAAATTTAAGGAAATAAATATTCTTACCGTCACTTGTCAGTTTATATACGAAAACTTAATGTACGTCCAAAAGAATCTTGATAAATTTAATAAAATTTGTAATGTACACAATAAAAATACTAGGAACAAATGTAATCTTGTACAACACGTAACTCGTCTCCGGAAAGTTAATAACTCTTTTATGGGGCAATGTATACGCTTCTATAACAAACTTCCGAAGGCTATTAGGGAGCTTCCCCTGAATAAGTTTAAGGAATCAATTAAAGATAAACTTTGCAAAAATGCATACTATAAAATTTCAGATTTTATTGAAGATAAGCCTTGGGAGTAAGTAAATTGATCGGAGTTGTATCGTGTTGCTACAGTTTGTATCGCTATGACATGTATCGCTATGACATGTATAGTTATGACATTTATTATGTAAAAATGAAACAATGTCAATTAAAAAATAATAATAATATTGCTGTTTTTAAGAAAAAAAAAATGACAAGTCGTGTTGCTGAGGGAGTTTCTTGCCGTTTCTTCTCCACAGCTATAACACGTTTCGAAGCGGCAATAGTTTAAAAAAAATAAGAAGTGTAAAATTGACGATTCAAAAGAGCTTGTAAAAGTCTATTTGAATAAAGATAATTTGATTTGATTTGATTTTACATAAACAATTTCTAGCAAAAGAAAAACTCCGTACGACATTTTGTTTTTATTCCGTTTATACTTTCACCTACTCTATTATTCTACGTTTCACATAAATCTAATATATTAGCATGCAGTGTTAGGATCGATTCCGAGACCCGTAATTCCTAGACCAGACGTTATCTATTAACTTTGAAATATTTATTTGGGCTAGAGCGTCGAAAGTGTTCGCCCACTTATCATTTGAAACTTAAAAGGCACCGGGGAACGTAAAAGACTCATAAAACTGTTTTATGTTCTATTTTTACTTTCTTAATTATTATTAGAGATTGGCTTCGTCGTTCCAAATCGAAGTGATTTTCTTACAATAAGTCGGAAAAATGCGAAAGCATTTCTCTTAATTGTAAATTCTCAAACAAATGCTATTTTCATAACTTCTATTTATTTTAAGTGTTACATTTTGACGACTTTTTGAAATGCAAAAAGGACAACTCTGTAGTTGATGCAATTTGATCAAAAGATTCGTATAGACCAGCAATGAATCAAACGAATTAATAAAACGAATGACAAACAATATTATTTAAGTAAATCCTCATTCTTTGACATTGGTCTCATTGCTGGACATATGTACATAAGGTGACTACCGACTTGACTCTAACGTGAGGTAGAGTCAAATTTTTCAGAGTCAATCCAAGCATCCACTGAAACTTACCTACCAAATTACAAACCCAATAACACTGTGTCCGATTTCGGTTTTGAACCTGGAACATCTACATCACACGGCATCATTTTTGCCACAGGATTATCGAAGCAGTATTAAACATATATGTAGTATGCATAGGTATAACTTCATATCAGTTAAATTCTAAATAAATATTAATTAACTTTGAACTGTTATCTGTAGGAATGTGAAGTACAAGTATATACAATTATCACTAAATATGATAGTTGTCAAAAGGATAGAACTCAAAGAAGAAAATACTAATAGAATACCTAAGTGCCAGGGCTTATATAAAAACTATCATACATACATACATAAACTCACGCCTGTATTCCCCGAAGAGGTAGGCAGAGGTGCATTTCTGCACCCACATTTCGCCAAGTATGTATCAGTCCCACGTAATAGGGGGCGAGCCTATTGCCGTTTTTCGGGCACATTTCCAGACTCCGTGCTGTTACCGAGAATTTCCTAATGGAAAAACCCAATAACACTTTGCCCGACCCGGGAATCGAACCCAGGACCTCTAGATCGCACGGCACATACTTGTACCGCGAGACCACGAGGCAGTCGAAAAACTATCACTGTATGTAGATACTTGTATATAGTCTTTGTATAAACCACACTATCATAATATGAACTACACGCCCCACCAAACGTCATAAGTTATATGATGACCGATAAATTGTGGTCGTATCTCAATATTTCCATTCGAAATTCAATATCGCATGTTATTAACTTTGATTTATTGTACGGGTTCATCAACTGACTGTGTCAATATATACTTACATTCATATTAAATTTCATAACAACAATAGCATTATAGTTCTGATGAGAAATATTCCGTCATTGAAACGTGACTAGACTTCAATTGTTATTGGCTTATTGACGACTGATGAACCACCCACGTTTCAGGTATCGCAACTTCTTAAGACAATAGACCTATTAATGCTGCATTGTAAATTTCTTAATGGAAGAACTTAATAACACTTTTCCCGATGCGTGATTCGTTCCTGGGATTTTTAGGTCACACGCCACATGATTCTAGTGGGGTGGCAAATAAGCAAAAGTCTTGATAGCCTCGAGGATTAGGCACGCGGTCGAGAATCTCGACGGTCGCGGGTTTAAACCCCAGGCACACACCTCTGACTTTTCGAAGCTATGTCTGTATTCACAATGAATTGTCACGTATTTTAAAGGTGAAGGAAAACATCGTGATGAAACCTGCACACCTAAAAGTTGGTCCACCACAGCGTGCCCTCTCAGTTGTAGAGGAGGCTCGTGCCCAGCAGTGGGACGTATATGGGCTGATGATGATGAAGATCAAATAAGTGATATTGAATGTAAATTCACGCAATAAATTCCGTCATTTGCAGATATTGAATCATTGAGCTTCATTGCTTACTTCTAATCCCACTTAATCTAGCTAAGAGAAACATTAATAGCGTCAATAAAAAGAGCGACATAAATATAGAACGCAGATCCCTTTCAAGAATAAAAACAGCTGAGACCCGCCACTCGGCAATAAAAACACAACTTTTAATTCCACGAGCGTAATTACTAAATTAACAATACGACGGTGAATAGATTCATCTTTTATTTTTAACAAATACCTCCGGCTTACATCTCCAACAGAGCCATTGCTTGAAAGCATCTCACTTGGCATTAAAGGCCTGTTAATGAGGCGGGGAGTCGCTCTTGAAATTTTTTCCCCACTTCCTTAACATCAAAAGTTTCCCTTTGCGAAACGTTAACGAGAATTTCCATGTTAATTGCCCAGCGTTGCCGGAATATATAATTGCATATATTGTTTCTCTTGCGGAGTGAAGTGGCGAGAGATTTTGTTATTATTTGTGTTTCCTAATTAGAGATAAGAGAACTTTACCACAATTGGATGTTAATTGAACGTCTAGGCAAACATAGCAGTGGTTGCTCCGTTCCGCAGCTTTGATTAGACACCGAATTATTTGTTGCTGCACTTGAATTAACTTAGTTTTCGTAACTAAGATTAACAACTTTATTATTAGCCGGTGTATCAAACCTTTAGTATTGTTAAATCAACATTTAGGTTTATTTAATATGCTTTCACACCTAGAATGCTTGAATTTTTGTACGGATTTGATAAAGATTAAAAAATATAAAAAACAAAATCATCAATCATAACTAAATCTGGACCTACCAAAAGATCCCCAAACCTCAAAATATTGTACTAAAACTAACAAGTTGACCTTCCAGTGCTATGAAGACGACTGCAAGTGATACGTCAGTTTCTCCATTCTTTTAAAATGGAAGACTCTAGTCCCGATCTAAACCTATGTCGTTAAACTCCAAACCCAGAAGCCGCTTGCCAGTGCCTTTTATGTACTCAATCTATCTTTATCTTTCCTCTCTATGTTTGGGAAGCAAGCCTCTACAAATAAAAGCCAACCACCGCGTCCTTGAGCAGCTCGCATCCCTCGGCTGCCCGAAAACTTTTTAAGGCATTGGTTATTATAGGTACTTTAGGATGCCTAATCCTATTATAATATTATGTCTGCCTCAACACCTAGTTCTTACAAAATTTATAAGGACGGCAACCTTTTGAGAGGACAAAAATACATGCAGTAATACTGAAAATACATGCAGTTATACATTAGATGCAATATCTTCTCGTAGACAGCTTAAAAAACTACACGAAACAAAAAGTTATAAATGATTTATTTACTAACATAACTCCATTTTGCTTTTGCGAGATGAAAGACATTATTTTTCTTTGCTTACTATGACTTCCAAAGGTGCATGACCCCATCTCCCTTATACCCATGAGTGAAATTTATTGTTACTCAAAGGACAAGCAAATTCAGGTGCTTGTCAAAAAAATGCTTTTTTACAACTTCTATTTATTTTAAAATAATGTTACATTTTGACGACTTTTTGAAATACAAAAAAGGCAACTCGGTAGTTGATTTGATTAAAAGATAGGTATAGACCAGCAGTGAATCAAACAATTAATTCGTTTTAAAACGAATGACATACAATTTTAATTAGCGAACAAAAAACAAATACCATCGTTTTTAGTAGGATTTAATCGCACGGAGTCGCGGGCAAAAGCTAGTATTAAATAGATAAATAATAAAAACCTGTTATAGCATTATTGATAAACATCGGACTATTTGCAATTACACATGCGCAAATTAAAGAACATTTTTTTGCGTCCCATTGAGGTCAATTTTCGGCGAACTCATAATCATGAATAAAAAAATAACTTTGGACAGTTCTTATAAAAAAACAAACAAAACCCTTTTCAAAAAACCATTGCCATACTTTTATCTCCAAGACATAAACTAAGCTAGGCATTCATTAAGCTACCCCAAAAGTAGAAATAATTATAAAAATACTCGCAAAGCCAAAGCGTCGGCTAACTCGTAGTGATAAGGTGAAACTTTAACCGTTTGTCAAGAAGACATTTCCAATTGTGGCGAAAGTGCGCTTAATTTTCTTGTCTCTAGTTCTAAACTGCGATATTTCGTTTTATTGCGTGATAATTTTATTTCTTTTTCCTGGGATTCAGTGGTTGAGATTATTAAGCTGCAATAAAAAGCTCAAATATTCTTCTTGCTTTTTTTGCTCGCGGTAGAATATTAATGTTAGTCTAGTTAGTATCTATGCTAAAAACCAAAATGATACAAATAAAGTAGTATCTTGGTTCACCGTTATGTGGTGTATATCCGGGAACAAACAAGACGCTATAATTGTGACGACTGATAAGATAATCGGTTGTCACTCACCGACAGTCTACTGGTGCCGCACTATACTTGCAACTAGATTGCGGTAGTCCGAGGACACTAGGTAGCGTGTGTAATGGAAAACAAAAATGTGTAATGAGAAGTTTTTTGGCCATTAAATTTATTGCATTTTAAATATGAGCAGTAATTTTTGTTTTAAAAATATGTTTTTTTATTAGTAAACGGTTGTTTTTTATAATTTATATTATTAAAGTCGTAGTTTCAAAGTATTGTTTTATGGGCTTTTAAAATATTAGATGCTTTAAAAAGTATATATATATATATATATATAAAACACCTTTTTGAAGTCTATTGATTGTTACGGTCTTCAAAATATAGGCAAAACGGTTCAAATGTTCATTCATTCCAAAAAAATGTTAAGGAGTGTGACATCTTCATGTCACTTGTCCAACTCGGTAAGGAATGGCTACGCAGTTTTACATATGTATGCACGAGGATGGCTTAGTGCGACACAAAGAGCTCTTCTCACGTAGCAAAGCTTGTGTCGAGTACGATCCGCCATTTGCCGTGCCGGATGAACTTACCACATTTTATTCCGTAACTAGCGAGTATAGCTGGCCTAATATGACTCAGGAATTGTGCGATGTAAATACCAGAAGATTTCCTAAGCGATGATTTGGTTTAATTATAATAGTAAACGGAATTCAGATCGACAGTAAAAAATTATCTACGCTGCTAGAATCATAGCAGATTTATTCTTATCTATAATATTATGCGTGTTTTGTATCAAATAGAAACTAACTATGTAAATGTCACTTCTTAAACAAAACATAAGTGTTATGTGGAAACAGCTCTAACCACCTGATAATGTTTTTCCACATTAACTGTCTTATTTTCTTCTTGGGCATTTATGATATCGTGAGACTCTTGGCTATCCTAATATCTCTTTTTCAGCATCAAGCTACATTGGCTATGTAGGATGATGACCATGGGGTCATCATGGTGGATAGTAGATAGTGCCACGCTACTAATACTTTTCCGATTTCTACTGTAGCTTTCTTAATACGAAACTAACATAGGCATTGTTCCAGAAATCTTCTGCTGTTTTATGAGCGCAAAGGTCACTTCATAGGCATTCGACAGAATACCAATTAATGCAATGAAATTATAATGATTCCGAATTATGCGCAGCCACAATGGCATACAATGCGTGGCCACGACTGTGTACATCATCGCCGCGGTTCAAATATTTAATCATTATACAAAAGTTTGGAATTAAACCGTGGCATTATAGGAATTCGTACTGTTGCTTTGTTTGTTTCGATATCTGAAGTTTTTTAAGTGAGAGTGTACTTCTGCGTTACAAAAGTGATTTATCTCTTGGTCAGCCGCAGCTGAGAGATTTGTGGCGATGGAAATGTCCAACGTATCTAACAGAACGTCAGTCATGCATCGCAATTTTCGTAACATCCGACATCAATTGCGTAAGGAAGTTTTGTGTGATATCCACGACTGATCAGGAGGAAAAATCTTTTTAAAAGAACAGACTTTTGGTGTTTGTGTTTTTCATTATTACTTTATTTATGTTCTTTGCATTTGACAATAGCAAATAAAATGTTTTTGTCGCTTTTTGTTAAAATTCATAAATATTTTTTAAACAAATTTATATGGGAATACTCTTATACCTGTAATTCCTAAATTTTAGTTAGAAGTGTGTTTCTACGGCCACTTTTCGAAAGCTTTTAAGTCATACATAATAGCGAACATTGAGATGACGTACGGTACAAATACTGGAGACATTTCCAGACTCCGTGCTTCTACTGAGAATTAACTATGGTTATTTTTTCCATAAGATTATTCTTAGTAGCTAAAAATAATTTAGCCCGGAGTCAAGAAATTTGAACGTGTCAAACATGTAGAAGCGCACCTCTGCCAGGCTAGGCTCTTTGAAAATACAGGTATTATATTTGCAATATTTTATTATTAATGAAATTACTTTAAAAAAGTAATGTTTGAGATATTCCATCAATTTATAACACTGACCATTTCATACTAAGCAAAGCATAATATTACGTATTAATAAAAGCGTATCAATTACTCCCTGAATTATAGACAACGGCCATTTTTCACCATGCACGCCGTTTTTTGTCTACCAAAAGTAATACTAATGGTATTTTCAAAATAACAGTATATTTTGGCAACAAATTTCCACCGTTCCTGTTGCTGCACAATAAAAGCATTTTTTAAATTACAAAATTGGATAGTTCGCTAAAAATGTTGACACTAAACTAACTACAGGCCACTTGAATTTAATCAACGAGTGAGGGTTTTTTCGCCTTTTGTTGCTATGCAGTGACATGTTACAAAGTGAAATGGTTGCGTACGAACGTTAATATAGTAGTTGTTATTTGTCAGAACATTGCGTTACTTTTTTCCTAAAAAAAAACTTAACATAATATGACGATTCCCTGCCAAAAACGTGTGCGTGCGTGTACAGATTTCCAAACTCGGTTTATTTTATTTTTTTACTTTAGTCAGACTCATGCAATTATCAAATATAAGCTCAATTAAAAAAAGTTCACAATACTTATCGAGACGTCAATGATATTAAAATTACGCGAAAGCGATATATGTATCTATACGATTTTACCAATGCTCTCTTTTAAATAATCTTTTAAATTAAATTATTAACAAAAGACATAAATTCAAATATATAACTTATTTAAAATCAAATAAAGCAAGTTAAAGAATCGTGTCACGGTCAACGTTGAAAAGTCTGCCCAAGTCCACGACCTCGTTCCGACTGAGCGTGTATTTCTCTGGGTAAACTCGTCCACTGTTTGAGTTTTAATGGCCTATTCAAGTCAATGTTAATAGGTGTGCCAAATTTGGCTACGTTGCTAGTTGGCATTCAAATAAATCCCTTTAATTTGAGTCCCATTGAGAAGAGTTTAGTATTGAATAAATTCCCTCGCCCTTTTGTTGTTTCAATTTCACAGTCGCGTGACATCAATCAAATTGTCGCTTAGGAGAACGCTGGGAGGTGTAAAGCTTTTCATTTAGACTCAATAATGTTCGATTATTTCCAGTAGTTTGGCACAAATGAAATGAATAGCCTGACGTCAATGTTTTCGTTTGAATTTTGTATCCAATGTATTATATAACATATACTAACAAAGTGGGACGCGTCGAACATTTTCTATCGCAGCCAATCATTATCTAGTAGCTTTTTAAGTAAACCTGATGTTGAGAACCTAGAATTGATTGCGCTTGAAATACTAAATACCTATTAAACTGTTCCAAATGAATATAGGTTTCACTGATAGACTTTAGTCAGAATAAGCTGCGGGGCGTAATTTTTATAACACTTAATAGGTACCTTATTTATTTTTCCCAGGACTTATCTATATCCAAAATTATTCAAATCGATTCAGCGGTATAGGCGTGGAAACAAAACAGACAGAGTTACTATCGCGTTTAATAATACAAGTATGGATACCAGTGTAAAGTTACTGATAGCGTGGCAATTTACCGTAAGTTCCCAGTCTGACTGTAAGATCCGTGTACGACCCATACTTAATAACAATTTTATTTTCCATGTGGAACAGAAATTAGTCCCGAGTATGTTATATTACATTATTTTGAGAGATACACGAAACATAATATCTTAACATGAATTCATAACTTTAAAACACAGCCCCGTGGCGCAGTTGGCTAGACACCAGATTGCGAAACGAGAGGCCGCGGGTTCGATCCCCGCACCGACACAAATGTTTGTGTGATCCACAAATGAGACCGAAAAGTCTCTCGTAGTTTCTGATACCCACGACACAAGGTTTGTATCTTAGTGTGGGATCAGAACTATGTATGTGACTGTTGGGTGTATTTATTTATTATTTATTTAAAATGAGCAATGATTTCAGAAATCACATAATTAATTATGAAAAAACCATCATATTCTTGGAAAGGAAATATGTAGGTACACTAGATGTAAATATTTTTGGAATAACAAATGCTAAAACCGACAAAATTATAGTACAAAATCTGACATCACGCAAATTGATGAGAAGCATCTGAGAACTTTATTAATTAATTATTTTGCGTTTACTTACCTTTATCTTATAAATGTTTGTTAGTAGTCGATGTGATGAATGATTAAAATATAAATTAAACCAATTAGAGAATTCTCCAAAGCACTTGAAGATGTCAAAACGAGCGAAGTAATTAATAAGTCTTGAAATCTGACTTCGGTTTTATTTACGGAGAATCCGAGGAAAGAAATTAATAATGCTTCACTCTGCAATAATTTTTAAGACAGTTTCCACGAAACAAAGTATTTCCGTTATGGTGTCCTTAGATTAACTTAAAGTTTCTTATTCGTATAAAATTAAAAGCGTAGAAGCAAGGTTAATTAAGAAAAATATCACAAACATTAATAATTTTCTTTTATTAATGGGCACCACTCTGCGACCATGACATATTTATGTTAAATAATTTGGATAAAAACTATTTCAAAACGTGTAATAGTGCAATAAATATGTAAATTTTCTAAAAAATATTTTGTGACGCCATGCTTTAGGACATTCATTAGAATAATGGTTATATCATTTTTTATATTAATTTCTGTTTATATTAAACTAATTAAAAACGGAGTTATTCAGCAAATATTATTAAAAGTCACACGGAGGGTTAAGAACCGACACTAATATACAAGTATTTTAATGTCGCCAATGGCCGATATGAAGTTTTTGCGTCCTCGTAAGCTAACTTTTTAAGCAGACCAATTCGATTCTTGAATCACTACTTTTTGTATATGTATAAACAAAGGAAAGCTGCGCACTATTAATCCGTCTTTGAGATACATATCTCTTTTAAAAAAATCGTGGTAAACCACTATCAGCGTGAAGACATTGGTCAATATTTTTAACAGCTACCGAGATTAGCTTTCAGACTGACGCCCCAGACTTTATTTTATGCCTCGTAACAATTCTAAAGTTACGCTTGGATTGTCGAATGAAAACCGCTCGTAACAGATGCTGCCACTTCACGATGAAGAAGTAATTTAAAAATATAGTATGCAATGGTGTCACAAAAGCTTTCATAAATTAGACGTTTTCCAGAAATCAGTGATGTGCCTTTTAATAATTATCGATAGTTATAATTATTAGGCACTGCCTGTCTCGAGGGATTAGAATATAGAAAGATATTGCTTATCGAAGTATAAGCGTGCGTACGAAAATCTCTTCAAATCCCAGGCACAGACAGCTCTGAATTTTCAAAGTTATGAGTGTATTCACAGTGAATTATCACTTACTTTAACGGTGAATGAAAACATCATAAGGAAACCTGCACACCAAAAAGTTTAAAGGAATTTCTTAGGTGTGTAGTCCGCCAACCCGCACTAGGCCAGCGTGGCGGACTAAGTCCTTAACCCTCTCAGTTGTAGAGGAGGCCCGTGCCTAGCAGTGGGACGTTAAGGGCTAATGGTGATGATGATGATGTAGGAAGACATGTCTTATTTTATTTGCCATAACCACATCGCATACAGGTTGTAAGCAGACCGTGAAAAACCTGAGATAATAAATATAAATGTAATGGTGTTTACAAGAATATTGATTATAAAAAACGTTTTTTTTTATTGACATATTTTTAACCACCATAAGTCACGACTTGTTTACACTCTGCAAAAAGCCTTAGGAATACGTGAGTATTTTGTAACACAAAAATAAAATACTCGTAGATATCTAATAGTTATGGTGATTATAAAAACGTAATTTTTTTATTTCTTTTTGGGGATTTTTTACCGCCAATGCGTATGTATTTACTATAACCATTACCCGTCTTAGTTTTCGATCAAGGTTTTTTTACCACGATGTATATTAAAACATTTCCATCTTAGTAACATAATATAAATCTGATATATGACACAAAGAGGTGTGTAAATATACAAGTTAGATAGCAAAATGAACAAAAAAACAATCAGAAAGCAAATTTTACAAAGATAGTATACTGTTATTTGACTCTACGTACTCTTTATTGTTATTTTCCAAGAATATTTTTAACAACATTAAGAAAAATATTGAATATTTGACATTCATGTGGCGCTGTTAATTGGATAGCTTGTGAAACGTGAACCCGTGGTAGTCCACAAACATTTTTAAGTTGCATAGGTTTGTGAAACCCTCTTCGCTTATGATACCCACTATACTAGACTAATATTTTAGTGTGGTTACAGAGCATGTGGTTGTGGGATGTTATTTATTAAAAACATTTTATCTACAACTCTACATAATTAAAATTGCGATACTATTTTAATTATGTACATTATACACACATACTCACGCCCATATCCCCGAAAGGGTAGTAAGAGCTGCATTATTATTTAGCCTTTTGTGTTTTACCTAAAAGAGGATGAGACTGCCCTTTATCCAGGCATATTTCTGACCATAAAGGAATAACGCCAATAATACTTTTCCCATCTGGCAGTGGTGATTCTTCCATAGAAGCCCAATAGCCCAGTTAGCCTTACAAAATTCCGACTAATTATAGTCTTTAAGCTTTGAATGTTTATTTAATAGAAGCATTTTGACATATAAATGAGAATATTCTGACCCCAATATAATAAACAATTATAAACTAGACATTACAAATTAACGTGTAACGCTTTTGGGATTCTATGGAAGTACCGTCACTGTCATCCGGGTATGGATACCGGGTCCTCTATATACTGCTTTAAATGCATGTACTGTGAGACGATGCCGTGTGTTTTGTTTAACCTACAAAATAAAATCCACGCATAAACGTGTTAATAGCACAATAGCTCTATCCTCGCAGCGAGAAAAGGAGCTTGCACAAATTCCCAACACTTTGTCAACGTACTCCGTACACACGTTATATTAAGCGAATGAACTGAAAATCCGCACAATGACGCTTTGTATTATGACACGTATTCAAACAGGCATGCGTTACGCGTTTTGTGTGAGCAAACACATTTTTCCTAATAAACATTATTCGGGCTGCGGCTTACAAGGCAATGTTTTGTAAATCCACCGCAGGCTAAATGGCCCATTGCGGAACGAATGCGGATTTCAGCTGTATTAGCCTAATAGCATTCTACTTCTTCAATTCTCATTTATTATCCGCTCTCAACGATTTGATTCAGTTTAATTTTTCTCTCGGTTTATGTAATGGGAAAGCTCGGATCGGGTCGCTTTTTTCCGGACACTCAAAGTTAAACATTTTCAGTTAACGAAAAATTATTTTAAAGTGGACTGAAGTGACAAGTAGTTGGCGTTGAAGCATTTGTGTTAGTAGTTAATTTTCGTTCACATAAATGTGAAAGTCACTGCAAAATTTTCGAAATATTCCATTCCATTAATCAGTCTGAACCGATTTGCACCGATAAATATCACCAATAGATTTTAGCAGTATCATTCAATATTCAAAGTTAATACTTTACATATAATATGTAAAAATAAAAATACATCGATATACATACATAGTTATCAATAAACAGCAACTTAACCTCCTCCTCTACAATTGAGAGGGTTTAGACCTTAGTCCACTAGTGTGGGTTAGCGGACTACACACCTAAAAAATTCTTAAGAACTTTTAGGTGTGCAGGTTTCATCACGATGTTTTCCTGCACCGTTAAAGTAAGTGATAATTCATTGTGAATATACGCATAACTCCAAAATGTCATTTGGGTTATTTATTTGGTTTTTCTTTCGTGGAACATTACTTAACGCATATTAATTTTATTTATCTACCACCATCACTTAAAAACATGAGTCTCTCACGCAATTGATAAATAACAAACCAATTAACTTTGGGTAATTATATCGATGTGCATTAAGCGTGGGTGCATAATTAATTGATTTACACATATCATAGCGCATAATTATGGCATAATTATGTGTTAGTCTTATCTAATTGGAGTACTTAGTCACAAGCCCTAAGTCAATAGTCAATCGCAGCTCTTTGAAATTGTTGAGTCGATGTGGCAAATTTAGATGCTAATTATTGTAAACTGAATTGGTTGAATCTTGTGAGTGTGTAAACAGTCCTCACAGTACATTCTTTTTGAGTATGTTCTATAGTTGGGTAAACGCAAGAGTGTTCAGTCTTTCAGAATGTAAGTTAACAGTGAAACTAAAAAAGATTGTTTTTTTAAACGTTTTTTATAACCCGTAAATTTTATTCTAAATTTTAAAATCACTACTGCAACTGGCCGAAAATAAAATAATATATCCTTTGATCCCGAAACTTACAGCTAACATCATTCCTCAAAAATGTTTAAAAAGACATAAAAAAAAGAGTTGGCGGCGGAGTGTATTTTTTTTACACACGAAGCTTTTCCATGGCGTGACAAGATGGCGCTAACAAGCAGCTGCATCATTAGACTGGGTGTTAATGAGCATCGGCCTGACCTGCGAGACCGGCTTTCGTGTTAGATGGAGATTAAGGACTTCGTTCCCAGGCCCGCAATTAGATGTTTCATTTAAAACGAGCTATTGTTCCCTAGTAGGAAGGATTGCTTTCACGGAATTAATTTGTGGGTGTATGTGGGTGTGGAGTCAGAAAATAAAGATTGAAAACGGGTAGTTTTTTAAAATGGAACGTTGATTTATTTGATTGTTGGTTTATTTAAAAGATACTGTACGGATATTAAAATATTTACGCATGATAGCTTTCAGTACACAAACGTAAAGTTAGCATTAAATAACTTTTCAAACAAAGTTTATTGTTGTGTAAATAAGTAATCGAATTTCCCAGAGGGCTCTTGTTATTTTCCGGGATGGAGTATATCCAGGTAATGGCACTGAAATGTACCTGTCGGCGAATCGTCGTGAAAAATCATGTTCCCATTAGGGATATCCAATTGTCACAATTATATTATTGACAGCCCCGTGGCGCATTTGGCTAGATATCGGCTTGCGAAACGAGAGGCCGCGTGTTCGATCCCCGCACCGAAACAAATGTTTGTGTGATCCACAAATATTAGTTTCAGATCTAGGTGTCTGTGAGACCGAAAAATCTCTCGTAGTTCTAGAAGTAGAACTATGTATGTGACTATTGCGTGTATTTATTTATGAAAATACATACATACATACATAAACTCACGCCTGTATTCCCCGAAGGGGTAGGCAGAGGTGCATTTCTACACCCACATTTCGCCAGGTATGTATCAGTCCGACGTAATAGGGGGCGAGCCTATTGCCGTTTTTCGGGCACATTTCCAGACTCCGTGCTGTTACTGAGAATTTCCTAATGGAAAAACCCAATAACACTTTGCCCGACCCGGGAATCGAACCCAGGACCTCTAGATCCCACGGCACATACTTGTACCGCGAGACCACGAGGCAGTATTTATGAAAATAATAATAAATATAGTTAATCTTATTTTTTATTATACAACCAATGTTGATGAAAACCAAAATCGATCTACTCATCAGACAAAAAATCCAAAACAATCTAATATTTGGACTTTTCAATTCTCGTGCCAAACAGATTGTTCATAGAATCCTAACTGTTCCCACAATACATTACAATTAAAACAAAGAGACGTACGCACTCCGGCGTAAATAAGATTAATGTCGAACACTTGAACGAACATTTCCGTAATCCCGTTCGGTTGGCGCGCGTCAAATTTGCAAGCAAACTATTGTGATGGATGTCGCCACAATCTGCCGCGGTGACACACGGCACGGGTATATTGATCGAGCAAACGAACAAGCAGAAATAGCGTGCGCTTCGGAAATCCCCATTCCGACGGCACTTGTTGGTGAATTGCGAACTTCGAAGCTATCCGCAAAACATTGAACGTGGTCTAGTGGTTCTGTCGGCAACAGTCGATCGCTGTAATAGTTTGTTATCAGTCTCTTACTCATTACATTGATTGCACATGTCCCATCCTTGAGCGGATTGGCAGGACATATTTCTATTTCTATACTTACGTTGCGGTAAATTGTTACCGGACCGGACATTTTCTACGTTGCAGTAAAGTAGGAAATGTCTATTTTCGTTTATTAGGTACATTTCCAGACCACATATTACTATTGAGAATTTTCAAATGATAAAATGTATCGGTTAACCAAAAGGTCTATCAAACGGATACCCAAATAACGAGGAATCAAAAGGGATGTCCTTACATTCCTTCCGGACAAAGTAAGCTATGACGTCGGTACCCGTTCAATTATTGCGTGACGTCAGACATCGTGGCATAGGAAGCTGGTATTTCTCTTTAGACTAACTTCAAGGTTATTCTAGAGGTATTTTTTAACATAACAGTAAAGATCCCTCGTGGTTATACACAACAAAAATTTATATTTTAAAATAAAAATTTATAATTTATACCTAAAATTTTGGCACCTCTCTTGATTATCAAATAACCTAATTTAAGAGCAACGACAGCGTTTCACTTCTATTCAAGTAGGTGCTCTAGTGATGTAAATTGTAAATTCGATAATAAAATTTTAAAAATACTATGCTCTATTGAAATAGTACAAAACAAAAATATTAAGTACCAGAAAATAACCACTAATGAATATCGGAATATAACTCAATTATTAAACTCTAAATCTGATTTGTGCGCTCGGCAAACCAATAACAATATTGACAGTGGACACAATTAGGAATCGAATTAATTTATAACCTTTACGCTGTGGAGTGATTCATTGATATTGTTTTCAGTCAAATTTAGCTCACAATGTATTTCAAAGATCACTTTACGAGTATATTAAACTGAATGTTTGAATGACAGAGTCGGACTTAATTACAACATAAATGAAATGATGGATATCTTCTTGGAGATTCATAATAAAGGCAATGCGACGCAGTAGCCATCTTCGGCTATGGTGCTAGGAGATGAACACAAATGTGGAGGTAATATTACACAAAAAACATGATATGAAATATTAGTGTTGCATTTGGTATGCTGGGAGCTAAATTTGCCAGCATAAAAAAAACACCAGACATAAAATGATCATGCTATGATATCTACACACAGGTGTCTACACTCATCGCACCACAACTTCACGAAGTATCATCATCATCATCATCATCAGCCCATATACGTCCCACTGCTGGGCACGGGCCTCCTCTACCATTGAGTGGGTTTAGGCCTTAGTCCACCACGCTGGCCTAGTGCGGGTTGGCGGACTACACACCTAAGAAATTCCTAAGAAGTTTTAGGTGTGCAGGTTTCATCACGATGTTTTTCCTTCACCGTTAAAGTACGTGATTATTCATTGTGAATACACACATAACTTCGAAAAGTCAGAGATGTGTGCCTGGGGTTTGAACCCGCGACCGTCGAGATTCTCGACCGCGTGCCTAAACCTCGAGGCCATCACGACTTACTGTCACGAAGTATACTATGGTGACAATATGGTCACTTTTCTATACCAGCTTAATGTAAGAGTATTTCTATCCGTCCCTATGCCTAAAACTACTGGGTTGCCTGACCGTAGGAACTTTATCAAATTGAGATCAAGATAAAAACTCCCCCACATCATTTATTAGATAAGAAACAAACATTAAGCCCCCTCGAAACTGCACGGTTTACAGCTCTACGACAAAAACACCACGTTGACCAAAAAAATAACAGGGAAAAGAAATATCATGTTTTTACTTTTCAGGAATCATCATCAGCCCATATACGACCCACTGTTGGGTACGGGTCTCCTCTACAACTGTAGGGGTTTAGGCCTTAGTCCAAATTAATAATAAACAACAAAAAATATATATTCTAAAATACACTCAAAAAAAGTAACAAAAATGTCAGCATGACAACACAAACTTTACGACAGAAAAAATACGCAGGCGCTTAGTACACTCCAAAGAAAAAGTCGACTAGCAAGAAGCATGGGCATCTCTCGACAGCCGCTATAATTAGGCGCGCTTCCTTAATTGCATCTTTACGCTTCATTCAGAAGGATTCTGGTCGTTTATTATTCAAGCAGTAATTATTTTTGAGGCAAATAAATCTATAGTTACATATTTCATCTGATTTTGGTTAAGATAAGGCTTATGGTAATTCTTTTTACAGGTAAATAAATCTATATACACTTCAACTCTAATGGTTAGATAAACTTGTGTACTTTCAACTAAGTTGTAATCAAGTTCACTAACAGGGGTTAAACAATTTACATATTAGGCAGAAATCCAAGTTGAAATTATGCAACGTGACATTTAATGCGTAGAAAACATACACTACAACTACTAGATCTGCGTACCAATAACTACAAAGGAGTTTCGATTGTACAATACCATCGGCGCAAATATTTGCTCACAAACGTTTGACCCAATACTGGAGCGAACACAAACAGGGTGTATGGCAGATCAATGCCAAAACAATACAGACGTAACATATATAACGGTAGTTTTACGTGCACATATCTAGCTCAGGGTTGCAGGTAGGTACGTAGTCTAGAAGTCGTTGACTCGAATGGTTATGGGTTCGACACTCGAAAGATACGGCCAGCCGCGCCAGGGGACGTGGAACGACAACCTACTAAAGGCAGCTGGCGGTAACTATATGTCACAAGCTAGAGATCGAACTGGAATGTCGGTATGTGAAGAAATTTATGTTCATATAAGTCTGGATCTAATGAAAAACATATTGCAAACAGAATGGTAAAATAATAAAAAACCTTATTTAAAATAGGGTTAAGTATACCCAATATTAAAAACAACAAAGAGACCGCTTCGATTGTAATGTCACATAAGGAACATTTTTGTGTCAATACATTCGGTCAGTAAGATTACTGGGGTCCCATAATCCTTATGGTTTTTCTCCCCTTCATTTCAGTTGTTATTGAGTTCATGGCGAAAACCGGAACCTCGTTCCTCATTTCATCTTTTATCCCGAATAAAATCTTACAAAAATGGTTCCATAATTCATATGATACTTAAAAATTTAATATTCAGAAGAGGCTCCAATTATTTCCTTCAAACTCAATATCGATCCTATTAAGTTTGAACAAACCTGCTGACCTGAAATCATAAAATTGTTCAAATATCAAAACTTAGGCTGTCTGCACTACATGTGAAGGTCCACGTGAAGTTATCGAACTCCAAATTTTACAATTAACGGAGCGCTTTTGCTGTGCCAACTTCCATATTTTAGCATAGGTGAGCGCCCGCTTCTAATATGCCGCAAATATATGGGGCAACTGTTTTCTACAGAGACTTCAGGTCAGGGCTCTTAAAACCGAGATCTTTTTATACATTTACTATCATTATAAAAGAAATGAGAGACAAATGTTTGTGTGATCCACAAATATTAGTTTCATGTCTGGGTGTTTGTGAGACTGAAAAGTCTCTCGTAGTTTCTGATACCCACGACACAAGACTTGTATTCTAGTGTGGGCTCAGAACTATGTAACTCTGTTGGGTGTATTTATTTATAAATAATCAAATAGGAAGGTTAAATAGATTCAAAGAAATTCCAAAGCCACCACATTATTTTTATATATTATATTATAGAAAAAGCATGAATTTGGATTTGTTCTTACCCGAATACACTAGCACGCACGTCTTATATGTATGTATATATGGAAGATACATATGTCTGAGTTTATTTGGATGTTGTGTCTATCGTTTGAGATATGTTTACACAGCCTTCTTCTCGGCAAAATTTACTATTTCGATGTTTGTTTACGCCGTACTTAAATACTTAGGTCTTTAGGATAATAGGGGAGAGGGAACACGAAGGCTGGGAAACTATTCTAAACCTTTATTAAAAAAAAAGAATTTGCGATCCTTTGGACTTTAAAAAACCACGGTGATAATCTTGACTCCACAATAAAATTAAGTCACGTGCTGTGGGTATAAGCAACCACGAAAAGCTTTGCGGTCTCACAGACACCTACATATCCGTGGATCACATAATTCAATTTCAGTTTTTCAAGATACTTTTAATACAATCTATCACAGTCACCCCTCTGCTTCTAGTACTACATAAATAGACGTGTTACAAAAAATATTTTATACCTAAAAGTGATTGAACAAAATTGAAATTTAGCTCTTGTAACTCACGCCAAAAGAGTCTCCCTAGCACAATAACGGCACTGAGATTACTTCCTTACTTCTTCGAACATTTTTAACAATTTAATCCGCATCCGATGAATATTTAATAACGCTTATTTACAAGCTCCACCGGACACTAACTCCACAATGGAACCCGAGAGAGCGATCAACTATACTTACCTGCTTTAATATCTATGTTAGGACCGGCGTCACCCCTCCTTTAGAGTTACACCCACTAACACTAACTAGTTTTAAACTTTTCATTTGGCAACAATGGCACTGGCCGCCAGCCGAGGTTTGATTTACTCCTTTAGTAATTTATTTAAAACTCGTTATAAAGGCCAAAATTCAGACTGTTATTTTTAACGATATCTTTTATCGATAAAACAGTAAATCGTCATAATAGAGTTGTATGAAAAACGACTCTTGACCCTGAAACGGTATTAACTTATTAAAATATTCAAGTATTCGAAATGCTATTGAAGCGTAAATCTCGCAGTCGATCGTAAAAAGTGTTCCCAAGAGCAACGAACGTAACACTGTTTCATTGGATCTGAGCCGTACACCATTGTCCTCACACGCACTCTGAGAGAAAGGCCAATCTCTGAGATTTCCAAAGGGCTTAGCTTCATTTCCTTTTATATCTCCCCAGATACTAAATTCGTTCAGCCAATAATAAAAAATCGTTGGGGACAGTTGGAATGGACTCGAAGTAAAATTTACTCGCAAATCTCGGGACGGATTGGACATTATAACGCATTTACTAACATTGTATGAAGCGCTTAGCTCGATTGGATATTATATTTAGTTTTGTTATTGTGCTCCTGTGAGGATTCTTCCTTTTCCAGGTTTACCACTACTAATATTTAATATTATACGAGTATAAAACTTTTGACTGGAATATGATGGTCATATATTATTTATTTACTACCTCGTTGGAATTAAGTCCAACTCCGATGTTCTGCCATTAATTTTTCTAAATAGCAGTGTGGAGTCTAAAAAACTATAAGAGGCTCGGCGTCGCCGCTATTACGTGAGACTTGTTGCGGTTTTATGTGGCTATACATAGGTGTAGAAATATACCTACGACTACCCCTTAGAGGATACAGGCTTCTGAATGTGCGTATTTTATTCATACACAGAGTTTTTAAACTGCTTTAAACATATGCAGGATGTATTCAGACCGTGTGTATGGTTGTTCGGAAAATTTCAAAATTTTTATTATTTGTCGGGATTTTCTTTGACGCCAGGGGGTTTGTATCACCTTAGCTACCTACCTTGGTTTTCGATCATGGTCTGAATACACTCTGTATATTGGTTTTAAGAATACATTTTATATTTCATTCTTTTTGTTCTGATTCTCATTTTTACCATCTCATACTACATGTGTACATAGGTAGGTGTACATAGGTAACATCACTACAGAGGTACATTTATACAACCACATCTCGCTAGGTATGTATCATTTCCAGACTCTGTGCTGCTACTGAGAATTTCTCAATGGGAAAACCCAATAACACTTTGCCCGACCCGGGAATAAAACCCGGGACCTCTAGAGAGCACGAGGCAGTTAACATCTCTAACTTTCTAATATTTTATTTTAAATCGTATATTTTAAAGTTACTAGTACAGATAATATAATCTAACAAACCATATAAGGCTTTGTAATAATGCGTATCGTACACATGAGAAACTGTCACACCCATGTCATACTACAACTTTGATTGTAAACGAAAACCGACAGATCAATGTCGTGTAGGCATATTGTGATCAAGTAATAATACTTACACTTAATGCCTAAAAGTATAATAAATAATGTTTTTGGGGTCATATAAAACTGTGCTAGCTTTCGGTGCTTCTTGGTCACTACCTCAAAGACTCATATCAGGTTTTTAAATTTTATTTTTTGCCTACTATCTGGCCCTACGGCACATCTAAGAAATATTGAATTATTTATGAGCATAATTATGTACAATTACGATTGAGTTGTGATTTAATTGAAAAATATTTTTTCCATATTTTTTTTAAATCATACATCTCCGTGACAGCCCCGTGGTGCAGTTGGCTAGACACCAGCTTGCGAAACGAGAGACCGCGGGTTCGATCCCCGCACCGAGACAAATGTTTGTGTGTTCCACAAATATTTGTTTCGGGTCTGGGTGTATGTGAGACCGAAAAGTCTCTTGTAATTTCTGTTACTCACGACACAAGACTTGTATCTTAGTGTGGGATCAGAACTATGTATGTGACTGTTGGGTGTATTTAATTATTTATTTAATTTAATCTCACTCATACAGAATCACGCTTATACCTATGAAATGGTAGACAAAGGTGCATTTCACCTATAGTTTTTAAGTCCCACGTGGTGGTCGCAATAGTTGGCGAGACTATCGCCATATTTCTTTCCCATTTCCAGACTCTGTGCTGCTATGGAGAATTCCCTAATGGAAAACCCCAAAACACTGCTATACCCGGGAATTGATAGCCAGGACATCTAAATCGCACTTCATATAAACGACGCGATCACAAGGATCACGCGATAATCAATAATTATAAGAAATTTATAGTTATTTTAAAAAAAATAATATTATTGATCGTCACATACATTCACAAAAAAAAAATATAATTAACTAAGCAATAACAAATAATATCGAGTAAAACTACTTCCGTGCCGAAATCAATGAAATTTTAACCATACCATAAACGTTGCGATAAGTTGTCGATAACTACGATCGCGGAGTTTATTCGCTGTAAAAAGTTACTACGAGCTGTTATTTCGTATCGGCTGCCAATTACGGCTATTCCGTGATGGACCAACTTTATTCTCCACTTTTGTTTGTAGTCACCTAATTTTAAATTTACGCGACTATATTGAAGTGAAGCTAATTAGCAAACCTTTTAGTGAACATACGAGATTGACACAGGCCATAATTTTTTATACGAGTTGAATTAAAATCTGGAATGTGGAGAATAAAACTCGCTTACTTTATATACGTTTTTGTCATCTTGTTTGCTACCAGTCTCAGCTTTGCCTGCCGATTGCCCCCTTTAACATGTTTTTGATTCGGGTTACGTTAATGTTATTTCTCCAATTACTATTAATGAAGTTATTATTATGTCGTTTTTAGGGTTCCGTACCCCAAGGGTAAAACGGAACCCTATTATAGTAGTCTTCACGCTCCATCTGTCACCAGGCTGTATCTCATGAACCGTGTTGATAGACAGTTGAAATTTTGACAGGTGTTGTATTTCAGTTGCCGCTATAACAACAAAAACTAAAAAAACAGACATGATTTTTTTGCCAAACCCGCATTAGGCCAGCGTAGTGGAATAAAGCCTAAGCCCTTTTAGTTGTAGAGGAGGCACGTGCCCAGGAGTGGGACGTATATGGGCAGATGATGATGACGTGGTAAAATTATTGATATAACTGACACAAAATAAAAAACCAATAACCCACATTTGAATCGAACATTGCAACACAAAAGCACTCACACTAAAAGTGAATTAAACAAAGCCAACGAGTACGAAGCCGATACGAAGCGTGCTCACTTCCACTGTCTGAACAGTTAAAAACGTGTAAACACCACGCACGCGAAATTACAACGTATACACACAGCAGGTTGAAATTTATGACGCGATCGTGTGGTTTAATATTGGGGTCCCGTGTATCACATCCTGTGGGGTGCCTAACTCCACCCCGCGTATATGGAGCCTGTAATTTGCATTTTGAGTAAACGCCGTGCAGTTAAAACTTTAGCCGCTAAAAGCCGCAGCGTCTGCTATGCTCTATATAAACTTTGTCCAGCGATCATTTCGGCTGTCGGCTTGTAAGTTATAGTTCTAACGAGTTCACATATAACATTTTTAAACACTGCATAGATGACTGGCCAATCGATGTAATATATTACTCTTAGGCAACATTATTAGTATTGATATTATATTATGTTATACCGTTCGATTTAGAGGTCCAGGGCTCGAGTCCCGGGTCGCGCAGTGTTATTGCGCTGTCTTCTTAGGAAATTCTTAGTAATAACACGTAGTTTGGAATTGTGTTTAATAAAAAAATATAGTCTGGGCTAAACTAAGTGAGACTGATATATATCTGGGAAAATGTGGGTGCAGAAATACACCTCTGCCTACCCCTTCAGGGAATGCAGGCGTGATGTTATGTATGTGTGTAAGTATTAGTATTCATCGTCATCATCAGCTCAGGCACGTCCCACTGCTGGGTACGAGTCTCCTCTACAACTGAGAGGGTTTAGGCCTTAGTCCACCACGCTGGCCTAGTGCGGGTTGGCGGACATGTATTAGTATTGATATAAGTTATAGATCACCTTGTTGGATCACGTGTTCCCTTCATATTAAGATGTTTGAATTTTAACGGAGCGTGGAGAAATTAAGGAGCGTGTTCTTCCGTCTATTAAGTGAAGAATCACTATTACAAGATTTAATCGCAAATATAAAACTTGGAAGTGGTGAAATGGGCGACAAAAGTTTCCGGAATAAACCATTTCTCAAGTTAAGGATTTAATTTATACTCCTGAAGCGAAATTAACGCAATTAATTTAAACTATGATTATGTTCATTTCATATTTTATGCTTTTTATTATTTTGAACGTTATTTTTATAAGCTACGATAAAAATATTTTTTCATTTGACACATGAATAGTACTAAAAATAATGAAGAAAATCTAAACTCTCGTATTTCATTCTTAGGTACAATACAATTACTGTTTTTTATGAGAGTCACTGTGATTTATAATAATGTAATAAATTCGTCGTCGTAGAACAACCTTAACAAGCACACGGTTAAATATTTTTTGCTCAGTCCTTTGAATGGAAGATTTTTAATTTTTAAATAACGATTTGTACTATTTCCATGCAAAATGGAATCAATCTGGCACAATCTTATGAATACTAGGCAAGAAGGTGCCAATTACTGAGAATTGATAGTATCGGGTTCAAGCATAAGGGACGCATATTGACTTTTTGGTAGTAAAGAGTATGGACTGAAAGTATTTAAATACTTATTTAATAAAATTCATTTTGCTAAGACAGACTCCGTGAGTTCTACGTGTTTGAGAATTCCTTAAAGAATTTGGAATGTAAATGAAATCTCGATCTCATCTATGTCAGTGTAGTGGACTAAAGATTGACAATAAGGTATACAAACGTGATCTAAAACTAAGATAGGTAATAGTAACGGCGATTACACATTGATGTTAAAAATACGAAGAAAAAAAAAAAGTTTTCCTAAACACCAAATGTATTACTGTCTAAGTTTTCGATTATGATGTGTTTATGTGTATCTAAAGCGTGTGTGTAAAAGCCTAAGAAACAAATTTCGTAATAAAGGAGTTAATAGACCGTGATCGGAAATTAAGACACGTAATATTTAAGCAGATAAGGAAAACTACAATTTTTGTTTGTTTTTTATTAGCGTCAATCTGCTTGTAATCATCATAACTATTATTTATTTTACTTTTAGATCACGGTCTTTCTACACCCTGTAAAGAAGGTCCGTGTCCTTCAAACTTATATAGGTTGATGTAGGACATTCATATGTTATGTTCATGTTAGGGCATCAAATCGGGTTGGTAATGTAATATAATGATATATTATGATTTTATAAAAATCTGAATAATTATTAAAATATTCTCAATGCCCGCAAACACGCGACTACACGTCAAAGATTATGAACACGTCCTTTTGAGCCACACTTGAATATTCACTTTGATATTCATAAGGGACATACTCATACGTGCTTATAATATTTGATAGCTTCGCACTCGGAAGCTATATAGAACTTTTGTAGCGTGGCCGTGAAACCTACAGCTCAACTTTGTTCAAGTTGCTTGTGATACTTTGACGTTAGGAGTGGCTGCCGCAGTGGTATGACGATAAATTTGCTATAGACTGAAGTTTTTTTCGCCATATATCGGGTAAAAAATTTCCTTTGGCGTATGAAAAAAATGCAAGTCTCTTGTACGGCTCTAGGACTTTGTGGTAGTGGCCTAAATCCAGCAAGTGAGGACTTAAATCATTGATAAAAAACAACGAGGTTCTGGTATAATATCTGGCATAACCTAAAAATGTGTAATGAGAAGTTTTTTGGCCATTAAATTTATTGCATTTTAAATATGAGCAGTAATTTTTGTTTTAAAAATATGTTTTTTTATTAGTAAACGGTTGTTTTTTATAATTTATATTATTAAAGTCGTAGTTTCAAAGTATTGTTTTATGGGCTTTTAAAATATTAGATGCTTTAAAAAGTATATATATATATATATATATAAAACACCTTTTTGAAGTCTATTGATTGTTACGGTCTTCAAAATATAGGCAAAACGGTTCAAATGTTCATTCATTCCAAAAAAATGTTAAGGAGTGTGACATCTTCATGTCACTTGTCCAACTCGGTAAGGAATGGCTACGCAGTTTTACATATGTATGCACGAGGATGGCTTAGTGCGACACAAAGAGCTCTTCTCACGTAGCAAAGCTTGTGTCGAGTACGATCCGCCATTTGCCGTGCCGGATGAACTTACCACATTTTATTCCGTAACTAGCGAGTATAGCTGGCCTAATATGACTCAGGAATTGTGCGATGTAAATACCAGAAGATTTCCTAAGCGATGATTTGGTTTAATTATAATAGTAAACGGAATTCAGATCGACAGTAAAAAATTATCTACGCTGCTAGAATCATAGCAGATTTATTCTTATCTATAATATTATGCGTGTTTTGTATCAAATAGAAACTAACTATGTAAATGTCACTTCTTAAACAAAACATAAGTGTTATGTGGAAACAGCTCTAACCACCTGATAATGTTTTTCCACATTAACTGTCTTATTTTCTTCTTGGGCATTTATGATATCGTGAGACTCTTGGCTATCCTAATATCTCTTTTTCAGCATCAAGCTACATTGGCTATGTAGGATGATGACCATGGGGTCATCATGGTGGATAGTAGATAGTGCCACGCTACTAATACTTTTCCGATTTCTACTGTAGCTTTCTTAATACGAAACTAACATAGGCATTGTTCCAGAAATCTTCTGCTGTTTTATGAGCGCAAAGGTCACTTCATAGGCATTCGACAGAATACCAATTAATGCAATGAAATTATAATGATTCCGAATTATGCGCAGCCACAATGGCATACAATGCGTGGCCACGACTGTGTACATCATCGCCGCGGTTCAAATATTTAATCATTATACAAAAGTTTGGAATTAAACCGTGGCATTATAGGAATTCGTACTGTTGCTTTGTTTGTTTCGATATCTGAAGTTTTTTAAGTGAGAGTGTACTTCTGCGTTACAAAAGTGATTTATCTCTTGGTCAGCCGCAGCTGAGAGATTTGTGGCGATGGAAATGTCCAACGTATCTAACAGAACGTCAGTCATGCATCGCAATTTTCGTAACATCCGACATCAATTGCGTAAGGAAGTTTTGTGTGATATCCACGACTGATCAGGAGGAAAAATCTTTTTAAAAGAACAGACTTTTGGTGTTTGTGTTTTTCATTATTACTTTATTTATGTTCTTTGCATTTGACAATAGCAAATAAAATGTTTTTGTCGCTTTTTGTTAAAATTCATAAATATTTTTTAAACAAATTTATATGGGAATACTCTTATACCTGTAATTCCTAAATTTTAGTTAGAAGTGTGTTTCTACGGCCACTTTTCGAAAGCTTTTAAGTCATACATAATAGCGAACATTGAGATGACGTACGGTACAAATACTGGAGACATTTCCAGACTCCGTGCTTCTACTGAGAATTAACTATGGTTATTTTTTCCATAAGATTATTCTTAGTAGCTAAAAATAATTTAGCCCGGAGTCAAGAAATTTGAACGTGTCAAACATGTAGAAGCGCACCTCTGCCAGGCTAGGCTCTTTGAAAATACAGGTATTATATTTGCAATATTTTATTATTAATGAAATTACTTTAAAAAAGTAATGTTTGAGATATTCCATCAATTTATAACACTGACCATTTCATACTAAGCAAAGCATAATATTACGTATTAATAAAAGCGTATCAATTACTCCCTGAATTATAGACAACGGCCATTTTTCACCATGCACGCCGTTTTTTGTCTACCAAAAGTAATACTAATGGTATTTTCAAAATAACAGTATATTTTGGCAACAAATTTCCACCGTTCCTGTTGCTGCACAATAAAAGCATTTTTTAAATTACAAAATTGGATAGTTCGCTAAAAATGTTGACACTAAACTAACTACAGGCCACTTGAATTTAATCAACGAGTGAGGGTTTTTTCGCCTTTTGTTGCTATGCAGTGACATGTTACAAAGTGAAATGGTTGCGTACGAACGTTAATATAGTAGTTGTTATTTGTCAGAACATTGCGTTACTTTTTTCCTAAAAAAAAACTTAACATAATATGACGATTCCCTGCCAAAAACGTGTGCGTGCGTGTACAGATTTCCAAACTCGGTTTATTTTATTTTTTTACTTTAGTCAGACTCATGCAATTATCAAATATAAGCTCAATTAAAAAAAGTTCACAATACTTATCGAGACGTCAATGATATTAAAATTACGCGAAAGCGATATATGTATCTATACGATTTTACCAATGCTCTCTTTTAAATAATCTTTTAAATTAAATTATTAACAAAAGACATAAATTCAAATATATAACTTATTTAAAATCAAATAAAGCAAGTTAAAGAATCGTGTCACGGTCAACGTTGAAAAGTCTGCCCAAGTCCACGACCTCGTTCCGACTGAGCGTGTATTTCTCTGGGTAAACTCGTCCACTGTTTGAGTTTTAATGGCCTATTCAAGTCAATGTTAATAGGTGTGCCAAATTTGGCTACGTTGCTAGTTGGCATTCAAATAAATCCCTTTAATTTGAGTCCCATTGAGAAGAGTTTAGTATTGAATAAATTCCCTCGCCCTTTTGTTGTTTCAATTTCACAGTCGCGTGACATCAATCAAATTGTCGCTTAGGAGAACGCTGGGAGGTGTAAAGCTTTTCATTTAGACTCAATAATGTTCGATTATTTCCAGTAGTTTGGCACAAATGAAATGAATAGCCTGACGTCAATGTTTTCGTTTGAATTTTGTATCCAATGTATTATATAACATATACTAACAAAGTGGGACGCGTCGAACATTTTCTATCGCAGCCAATCATTATCTAGTAGCTTTTTAAGTAAACCTGATGTTGAGAACCTAGAATTGATTGCGCTTGAAATACTAAATACCTATTAAACTGTTCCAAATGAATATAGGTTTCACTGATAGACTTTAGTCAGAATAAGCTGCGGGGCGTAATTTTTATAACACTTAATAGGTACCTTATTTATTTTTCCCAGGACTTATCTATATCCAAAATTATTCAAATCGATTCAGCGGTATAGGCGTGGAAACAAAACAGACAGAGTTACTATCGCGTTTAATAATACAAGTATGGATACCAGTGTAAAGTTACTGATAGCGTGGCAATTTACCGTAAGTTCCCAGTCTGACTGTAAGATCCGTGTACGACCCATACTTAATAACAATTTTATTTTCCATGTGGAACAGAAATTAGTCCCGAGTATGTTATATTACATTATTTTGAGAGATACACGAAACATAATATCTTAACATGAATTCATAACTTTAAAACACAGCCCCGTGGCGCAGTTGGCTAGACACCAGATTGCGAAACGAGAGGCCGCGGGTTCGATCCCCGCACCGACACAAATGTTTGTGTGATCCACAAATGAGACCGAAAAGTCTCTCGTAGTTTCTGATACCCACGACACAAGGTTTGTATCTTAGTGTGGGATCAGAACTATGTATGTGACTGTTGGGTGTATTTATTTATTATTTATTTAAAATGAGCAATGATTTCAGAAATCACATAATTAATTATGAAAAAACCATCATATTCTTGGAAAGGAAATATGTAGGTACACTAGATGTAAATATTTTTGGAATAACAAATGCTAAAACCGACAAAATTATAGTACAAAATCTGACATCACGCAAATTGATGAGAAGCATCTGAGAACTTTATTAATTAATTATTTTGCGTTTACTTACCTTTATCTTATAAATGTTTGTTAGTAGTCGATGTGATGAATGATTAAAATATAAATTAAACCAATTAGAGAATTCTCCAAAGCACTTGAAGATGTCAAAACGAGCGAAGTAATTAATAAGTCTTGAAATCTGACTTCGGTTTTATTTACGGAGAATCCGAGGAAAGAAATTAATAATGCTTCACTCTGCAATAATTTTTAAGACAGTTTCCACGAAACAAAGTATTTCCGTTATGGTGTCCTTAGATTAACTTATTTTATTTATTTTTATTTATTTATTTATTATACTTTTTTGTACACTATAATATACTTAACTTAATATATCATAAATAACAAGCAACTATGAGAAGAACTAATCATATATATAGCTACAACAGGCGGTCTTATCGCTAGCTGCGATTTCTTCCAGACAACCCATGGTACCGGAATGAAAAGTTGTAGTTGTGGCAGTTGTTGTGGGAAAAATACATATAAATAACATATAAATTGCATATACATATACATACATACATATATAAAAACATACTATATACATACACATACATAAATATAATAAAAAAAAAAAAAAAAAAAAAATAATAATAGGACATTTAAATTTTAGAGTAGTGAGCTCTGAGAAGCCTTTTAAAAGTGGAAAGCGATTTAGCTTTTCGTAGTGCTAGTGGCAAATCATTCCATAAACGTGAGGCATGGACAGTAAACGAATTGCTGAGGAATGTGGTGCTATGCTTTGGTATTTCGAGCGTAAGATTATCAGAAGATCTGAGGTGTCGTGCATGTGTTGCGCTAAGGAAACGGAACCTATCCTTTAGATAACGTGGAGTTGTGGGATTAAATAAGATTTGGAAAAGGAGCAAAAGTATACGAGTATTACGGCGAAGGCGCATAGATACCCACTTGAGTCTAATACGAAATTCGGAGACGTGGTCATATTTGCGAAGACCAAATATGAACCGTATGCAAAAGTTCTGAAGTCGCTCAAGTTTTTCAAATTGGGCTTCGGTGAGATCAAGATAGCTAGCATCACCATAATCAAGGATAGGAAAGAGAAGGGACTGAACCAGCGCAATCTTTGTGGGAATCGGTAGAAAATTTCGCAACCTACGAAGGGACCCCGCAGCAGCCAGCAATTTACGACTAACTTCTTGTAACTGGGGACCCCAGGATAAGTGCCTGTCGATATGTACGCCTAGGTTCTTTACCTTGTCGCTGTAAGGGACCACGCATCCACTAAATACAATTTGCGGCAGAGAGACAAAATCTACTTTGGCAATCATCCTGGAGCTGCCAACAACAATGACCTGGGTTTTCGAGGGATTGACTTTGAGACCGTGCATATCACTCCAGTCACAAATACGTGCAAGATCTTTGTTGACTGAAGCAATAGCCTCCGTCAACCTGTCTACCGGAGCATGGTAATAAATTTGTAAGTCATCTGCATACAGATGGTAGGAGGAAATAAGGTTGTTAGAGATAGAGTTAATAAATAACGCGAAGAGCAAAGGAGATAAAACGCCGCCCTGAGGGACACCAGCATATGTATTACGCCAAGAAGATACAGCATTATCGATTCGTATACGCTGCTGACGCCCCATCAGGTAACTTCGAAACCAGTCAATTACTGTTGGAGATATGTTAATAGAGCTCAGTGTACTCAGTAAGACATCGTAGTCAACTGTGTTAAAAGCGTTACTAAAATCCAGTAATGCAAGTATCGTTACCTTTCCATTCTCCATAGCCGCTCGGATATCATCTGTGACATGCACCAGTACAGAGGTGGTGCTGTGTCCTCGTCGAAAACCAGATTGAAATGGATTGAGGAGTCTATTGATGTCAACAAAGGAGCTAAGCTGAAGATGTATGAGGTTTTCGAGGACCTTGGAAAGGAAGGGTAGGATAGAAATAGGACGATATTCAGCGAAAGATTTTGGGTTGGAACGTTAGGGGAGAGGGATAACTTCAGCTTCTTTCCAAAGGGATGGAAAGACGGAATGAGTGATAGAAAAGTTGAGGATATGACAGACAATAGGTAGTATTTCATCGAGGATGTACACCACCATGTTGCGACTGATGCTATCAACTCCGACGGCATTAGAGGAAATCGACAAAATGCTCTTTTTAACATCACAATCAGTTAATTGACTAAAGACAAATTGAGGATACTTGGGGGTTGGAATAGAAGAAAGATTTGTAATAGTTCTATGCTTAGTAGCACTGTTGAAAAGAGGCACATCTGTAAAGTGTATATTTAGAGAATTAATATCTAAATGATTAGGAATAGAATCAGGGCGCGATTTTCCAACTCCCATAGATCGAAGAAATTTCCAGACTTTAGCTGGATTACCATTCTCAACGGAAGCATGGACGTGTCGGCGTTGGGCATTCCTACACATCTTGTTGCAGTGATTACGGATTGCTACGTACCGATCCCAATTAAGGGGAGTAGGTCGCCGTTTAAATTTTGCCTTCGCAGCAGCTTTCTTTGACATGACCGTTTTTATTTCTTCCGTAAGCCAAGGTGACGGGAAATGTTTTACTTTAATCGGTCGAACAGGAGCATGCATATCATACAGATCATTTAGCTTACCTGTAAAGATTTCAACCTTCTCGTCAATCGAGCTCGAATTAAGCAAAGGGGCCCAGTCAATGTTGCCGGCATCCTCTCGTAGATTTGCAAAATTAATATCCCGAAAAGAACGCTGCATCAGAACCTTACCTCTCGTTTTAGGAAGACGAAGTTTATATGAAACATAAATTAGGTCATGGTAGGAGAAAGCGTCAGCTGAGCATTGCCCATGGCTATCGACAAGGTGAGGAGCAGAAACAAGGATAAGATCAAGCAGAGAAGGTGTGGAATTCGGGAAGTGATGAGTAGCATTTAGAGGCAGGATAGACAAGTTACAGGAATTTAGAACAGCAGATAAGGAAGAAGAGCGATGATCGTTTTTAAGTAGACAAGTGTTGAAATCACCCATGATTATAGTGTGACTGTACGATGGGACAAGATTAATAAGGACAGATTCCAAAGAAGAGAAGTAGTCAACGCGAAGAGAAGGAGAATAGAATACACCGAGAAGAACTTTTGCATGTAGAAGATCAACTTCTAGGAACAAGTGCTCACCACTAGTTACGGGTGGGGGTTGGGGCGATGAGTCTACAATAGAGCATTTAAGCCCAGCACGCAAGTATATAGCAACCCCGCCACCATTTCCAGTAGCACGATCGTTCCTGAAAAGCTGATATCCGGGCAAAGAGTAGGAGGAAGTTGGAAGGCAGGGCTTAAGCCAAGACTCAGAGACAAGGATAGCATGGAGATTCGTACAGTCAAAGCAAGCTAGCATATCAGGGAAATGAGCCGGAATACTCTGAGCGTTAATATGCACGACATTAAAATTTTTAGAAACACCACTAAATTGGGAAGAGAGTAGATCAGAAAGCGGCAGAAAACTATTAAAACTAGTATCGTCACTACATGCCGAATGGAACTCGTCAGAGTCACCACTACATACACTCATAACATATAAAATTCAATATATAATATTAATATTACAAAAAAAATAAAATAAAAAATACGAACTCATTAAATACAATCCTGCACTGGCTGAATTACACCCATTTCACCAGCCGGTAAATTAAAAAAAAAACTATATAAATTAAACTACATTTACAATGTACAGAAAAAAAAAGGAATTAAAACTAAACAAATTATTATAAATAATAAAAGAAACATACATACTAAAAACAATAAAAAAATTAAAAAAAATATAAACTAATACTGGCGGGTAATACGTACAAAATCAATTATGAAGATAACAACAAAGATTACAATTAAGCATTATGATAATAATAATATTTAAAAGTAATAGAAAAAAAAAAAAAAAAAAATTATAATAAATAACTAGTGCAAAAATAAAACGTCATCGCTAATAACATAAGTAACAAAAACAGAAACACATTACAATTGAAAACGGAATGCTATTTTACGACAATTCTAATGCTTAACATACACAATAATTGAACAATGGAACACGACAGATTAACGTCATTGTTGTTGACATAAATTAGTGACCATAGACCAACCCTGCATCAAATTGACAGCTTAGGATATTAAAAAAAAAAAAAGGTAGTTAGAGATAAAATAATAAACAAGGAAACAAAAACAAAGAATTACCCAACCAGTATTGACACGATATTGGACGCAGTGATACGCCTTACTTTTTAGCACTTGCCGCGCGCTTTGGTTTCGTTGACTTCGGTCGGAGTGCAGGCGGTTTAGTCACATCCAAAGCGTTCACATCTTGCAAAGTAGCAACACGGACTCGCGCACCATCGACACCAATGACGAAAACGCTGCCCTCCTGGGTCCAACACTTCGTAATGCCGAATTTTTCAACTTAAAGTTTCTTATTCGTATAAAATTAAAAGCGTAGAAGCAAGGTTAATTAAGAAAAATATCACAAACATTAATAATTTTCTTTTATTAATGGGCACCACTCTGCGACCATGACATATTTATGTTAAATAATTTGGATAAAAACTATTTCAAAACGTGTAATAGTGCAATAAATATGTAAATTTTCTAAAAAATATTTTGTGACGCCATGCTTTAGGACATTCATTAGAATAATGGTTATATCATTTTTTATATTAATTTCTGTTTATATTAAACTAATTAAAAACGGAGTTATTCAGCAAATATTATTAAAAGTCACACGGAGGGTTAAGAACCGACACTAATATACAAGTATTTTAATGTCGCCAATGGCCGATATGAAGTTTTTGCGTCCTCGTAAGCTAACTTTTTAAGCAGACCAATTCGATTCTTGAATCACTACTTTTTGTATATGTATAAACAAAGGAAAGCTGCGCACTATTAATCCGTCTTTGAGATACATATCTCTTTTAAAAAAATCGTGGTAAACCACTATCAGCGTGAAGACATTGGTCAATATTTTTAACAGCTACCGAGATTAGCTTTCAGACTGACGCCCCAGACTTTATTTTATGCCTCGTAACAATTCTAAAGTTACGCTTGGATTGTCGAATGAAAACCGCTCGTAACAGATGCTGCCACTTCACGATGAAGAAGTAATTTAAAAATATAGTATGCAATGGTGTCACAAAAGCTTTCATAAATTAGACGTTTTCCAGAAATCAGTGATGTGCCTTTTAATAATTATCGATAGTTATAATTATTAGGCACTGCCTGTCTCGAGGGATTAGAATATAGAAAGATATTGCTTATCGAAGTATAAGCGTGCGTACGAAAATCTCTTCAAATCCCAGGCACAGACAGCTCTGAATTTTCAAAGTTATGAGTGTATTCACAGTGAATTATCACTTACTTTAACGGTGAATGAAAACATCATAAGGAAACCTGCACACCAAAAAGTTTAAAGGAATTTCTTAGGTGTGTAGTCCGCCAACCCGCACTAGGCCAGCGTGGCGGACTAAGTCCTTAACCCTCTCAGTTGTAGAGGAGGCCCGTGCCTAGCAGTGGGACGTTAAGGGCTAATGGTGATGATGATGATGTAGGAAGACATGTCTTATTTTATTTGCCATAACCACATCGCATACAGGTTGTAAGCAGACCGTGAAAAACCTGAGATAATAAATATAAATGTAATGGTGTTTACAAGAATATTGATTATAAAAAACGTTTTTTTTTATTGACATATTTTTAACCACCATAAGTCACGACTTGTTTACACTCTGCAAAAAGCCTTAGGAATACGTGAGTATTTTGTAACACAAAAATAAAATACTCGTAGATATCTAATAGTTATGGTGATTATAAAAACGTAATTTTTTTATTTCTTTTTGGGGATTTTTTACCGCCAATGCGTATGTATTTACTATAACCATTACCCGTCTTAGTTTTCGATCAAGGTTTTTTTACCACGATGTATATTAAAACATTTCCATCTTAGTAACATAATATAAATCTGATATATGACACAAAGAGGTGTGTAAATATACAAGTTAGATAGCAAAATGAACAAAAAAACAATCAGAAAGCAAATTTTACAAAGATAGTATACTGTTATTTGACTCTACGTACTCTTTATTGTTATTTTCCAAGAATATTTTTAACAACATTAAGAAAAATATTGAATATTTGACATTCATGTGGCGCTGTTAATTGGATAGCTTGTGAAACGTGAACCCGTGGTAGTCCACAAACATTTTTAAGTTGCATAGGTTTGTGAAACCCTCTTCGCTTATGATACCCACTATACTAGACTAATATTTTAGTGTGGTTACAGAGCATGTGGTTGTGGGATGTTATTTATTAAAAACATTTTATCTACAACTCTACATAATTAAAATTGCGATACTATTTTAATTATGTACATTATACACACATACTCACGCCCATATCCCCGAAAGGGTAGTAAGAGCTGCATTATTATTTAGCCTTTTGTGTTTTACCTAAAAGAGGATGAGACTGCCCTTTATCCAGGCATATTTCTGACCATAAAGGAATAACGCCAATAATACTTTTCCCATCTGGCAGTGGTGATTCTTCCATAGAAGCCCAATAGCCCAGTTAGCCTTACAAAATTCCGACTAATTATAGTCTTTAAGCTTTGAATGTTTATTTAATAGAAGCATTTTGACATATAAATGAGAATATTCTGACCCCAATATAATAAACAATTATAAACTAGACATTACAAATTAACGTGTAACGCTTTTGGGATTCTATGGAAGTACCGTCACTGTCATCCGGGTATGGATACCGGGTCCTCTATATACTGCTTTAAATGCATGTACTGTGAGACGATGCCGTGTGTTTTGTTTAACCTACAAAATAAAATCCACGCATAAACGTGTTAATAGCACAATAGCTCTATCCTCGCAGCGAGAAAAGGAGCTTGCACAAATTCCCAACACTTTGTCAACGTACTCCGTACACACGTTATATTAAGCGAATGAACTGAAAATCCGCACAATGACGCTTTGTATTATGACACGTATTCAAACAGGCATGCGTTACGCGTTTTGTGTGAGCAAACACATTTTTCCTAATAAACATTATTCGGGCTGCGGCTTACAAGGCAATGTTTTGTAAATCCACCGCAGGCTAAATGGCCCATTGCGGAACGAATGCGGATTTCAGCTGTATTAGCCTAATAGCATTCTACTTCTTCAATTCTCATTTATTATCCGCTCTCAACGATTTGATTCAGTTTAATTTTTCTCTCGGTTTATGTAATGGGAAAGCTCGGATCGGGTCGCTTTTTTCCGGACACTCAAAGTTAAACATTTTCAGTTAACGAAAAATTATTTTAAAGTGGACTGAAGTGACAAGTAGTTGGCGTTGAAGCATTTGTGTTAGTAGTTAATTTTCGTTCACATAAATGTGAAAGTCACTGCAAAATTTTCGAAATATTCCATTCCATTAATCAGTCTGAACCGATTTGCACCGATAAATATCACCAATAGATTTTAGCAGTATCATTCAATATTCAAAGTTAATACTTTACATATAATATGTAAAAATAAAAATACATCGATATACATACATAGTTATCAATAAACAGCAACTTAACCTCCTCCTCTACAATTGAGAGGGTTTAGACCTTAGTCCACTAGTGTGGGTTAGCGGACTACACACCTAAAAAATTCTTAAGAACTTTTAGGTGTGCAGGTTTCATCACGATGTTTTCCTGCACCGTTAAAGTAAGTGATAATTCATTGTGAATATACGCATAACTCCAAAATGTCATTTGGGTTATTTATTTGGTTTTTCTTTCGTGGAACATTACTTAACGCATATTAATTTTATTTATCTACCACCATCACTTAAAAACATGAGTCTCTCACGCAATTGATAAATAACAAACCAATTAACTTTGGGTAATTATATCGATGTGCATTAAGCGTGGGTGCATAATTAATTGATTTACACATATCATAGCGCATAATTATGGCATAATTATGTGTTAGTCTTATCTAATTGGAGTACTTAGTCACAAGCCCTAAGTCAATAGTCAATCGCAGCTCTTTGAAATTGTTGAGTCGATGTGGCAAATTTAGATGCTAATTATTGTAAACTGAATTGGTTGAATCTTGTGAGTGTGTAAACAGTCCTCACAGTACATTCTTTTTGAGTATGTTCTATAGTTGGGTAAACGCAAGAGTGTTCAGTCTTTCAGAATGTAAGTTAACAGTGAAACTAAAAAAGATTGTTTTTTTAAACGTTTTTTATAACCCGTAAATTTTATTCTAAATTTTAAAATCACTACTGCAACTGGCCGAAAATAAAATAATATATCCTTTGATCCCGAAACTTACAGCTAACATCATTCCTCAAAAATGTTTAAAAAGACATAAAAAAAAGAGTTGGCGGCGGAGTGTATTTTTTTTACACACGAAGCTTTTCCATGGCGTGACAAGATGGCGCTAACAAGCAGCTGCATCATTAGACTGGGTGTTAATGAGCATCGGCCTGACCTGCGAGACCGGCTTTCGTGTTAGATGGAGATTAAGGACTTCGTTCCCAGGCCCGCAATTAGATGTTTCATTTAAAACGAGCTATTGTTCCCTAGTAGGAAGGATTGCTTTCACGGAATTAATTTGTGGGTGTATGTGGGTGTGGAGTCAGAAAATAAAGATTGAAAACGGGTAGTTTTTTAAAATGGAACGTTGATTTATTTGATTGTTGGTTTATTTAAAAGATACTGTACGGATATTAAAATATTTACGCATGATAGCTTTCAGTACACAAACGTAAAGTTAGCATTAAATAACTTTTCAAACAAAGTTTATTGTTGTGTAAATAAGTAATCGAATTTCCCAGAGGGCTCTTGTTATTTTCCGGGATGGAGTATATCCAGGTAATGGCACTGAAATGTACCTGTCGGCGAATCGTCGTGAAAAATCATGTTCCCATTAGGGATATCCAATTGTCACAATTATATTATTGACAGCCCCGTGGCGCATTTGGCTAGATATCGGCTTGCGAAACGAGAGGCCGCGTGTTCGATCCCCGCACCGAAACAAATGTTTGTGTGATCCACAAATATTAGTTTCAGATCTAGGTGTCTGTGAGACCGAAAAATCTCTCGTAGTTCTAGAAGTAGAACTATGTATGTGACTATTGCGTGTATTTATTTATGAAAATACATACATACATACATAAACTCACGCCTGTATTCCCCGAAGGGGTAGGCAGAGGTGCATTTCTACACCCACATTTCGCCAGGTATGTATCAGTCCGACGTAATAGGGGGCGAGCCTATTGCCGTTTTTCGGGCACATTTCCAGACTCCGTGCTGTTACTGAGAATTTCCTAATGGAAAAACCCAATAACACTTTGCCCGACCCGGGAATCGAACCCAGGACCTCTAGATCCCACGGCACATACTTGTACCGCGAGACCACGAGGCAGTATTTATGAAAATAATAATAAATATAGTTAATCTTATTTTTTATTATACAACCAATGTTGATGAAAACCAAAATCGATCTACTCATCAGACAAAAAATCCAAAACAATCTAATATTTGGACTTTTCAATTCTCGTGCCAAACAGATTGTTCATAGAATCCTAACTGTTCCCACAATACATTACAATTAAAACAAAGAGACGTACGCACTCCGGCGTAAATAAGATTAATGTCGAACACTTGAACGAACATTTCCGTAATCCCGTTCGGTTGGCGCGCGTCAAATTTGCAAGCAAACTATTGTGATGGATGTCGCCACAATCTGCCGCGGTGACACACGGCACGGGTATATTGATCGAGCAAACGAACAAGCAGAAATAGCGTGCGCTTCGGAAATCCCCATTCCGACGGCACTTGTTGGTGAATTGCGAACTTCGAAGCTATCCGCAAAACATTGAACGTGGTCTAGTGGTTCTGTCGGCAACAGTCGATCGCTGTAATAGTTTGTTATCAGTCTCTTACTCATTACATTGATTGCACATGTCCCATCCTTGAGCGGATTGGCAGGACATATTTCTATTTCTATACTTACGTTGCGGTAAATTGTTACCGGACCGGACATTTTCTACGTTGCAGTAAAGTAGGAAATGTCTATTTTCGTTTATTAGGTACATTTCCAGACCACATATTACTATTGAGAATTTTCAAATGATAAAATGTATCGGTTAACCAAAAGGTCTATCAAACGGATACCCAAATAACGAGGAATCAAAAGGGATGTCCTTACATTCCTTCCGGACAAAGTAAGCTATGACGTCGGTACCCGTTCAATTATTGCGTGACGTCAGACATCGTGGCATAGGAAGCTGGTATTTCTCTTTAGACTAACTTCAAGGTTATTCTAGAGGTATTTTTTAACATAACAGTAAAGATCCCTCGTGGTTATACACAACAAAAATTTATATTTTAAAATAAAAATTTATAATTTATACCTAAAATTTTGGCACCTCTCTTGATTATCAAATAACCTAATTTAAGAGCAACGACAGCGTTTCACTTCTATTCAAGTAGGTGCTCTAGTGATGTAAATTGTAAATTCGATAATAAAATTTTAAAAATACTATGCTCTATTGAAATAGTACAAAACAAAAATATTAAGTACCAGAAAATAACCACTAATGAATATCGGAATATAACTCAATTATTAAACTCTAAATCTGATTTGTGCGCTCGGCAAACCAATAACAATATTGACAGTGGACACAATTAGGAATCGAATTAATTTATAACCTTTACGCTGTGGAGTGATTCATTGATATTGTTTTCAGTCAAATTTAGCTCACAATGTATTTCAAAGATCACTTTACGAGTATATTAAACTGAATGTTTGAATGACAGAGTCGGACTTAATTACAACATAAATGAAATGATGGATATCTTCTTGGAGATTCATAATAAAGGCAATGCGACGCAGTAGCCATCTTCGGCTATGGTGCTAGGAGATGAACACAAATGTGGAGGTAATATTACACAAAAAACATGATATGAAATATTAGTGTTGCATTTGGTATGCTGGGAGCTAAATTTGCCAGCATAAAAAAAACACCAGACATAAAATGATCATGCTATGATATCTACACACAGGTGTCTACACTCATCGCACCACAACTTCACGAAGTATCATCATCATCATCATCATCAGCCCATATACGTCCCACTGCTGGGCACGGGCCTCCTCTACCATTGAGTGGGTTTAGGCCTTAGTCCACCACGCTGGCCTAGTGCGGGTTGGCGGACTACACACCTAAGAAATTCCTAAGAAGTTTTAGGTGTGCAGGTTTCATCACGATGTTTTTCCTTCACCGTTAAAGTACGTGATTATTCATTGTGAATACACACATAACTTCGAAAAGTCAGAGATGTGTGCCTGGGGTTTGAACCCGCGACCGTCGAGATTCTCGACCGCGTGCCTAAACCTCGAGGCCATCACGACTTACTGTCACGAAGTATACTATGGTGACAATATGGTCACTTTTCTATACCAGCTTAATGTAAGAGTATTTCTATCCGTCCCTATGCCTAAAACTACTGGGTTGCCTGACCGTAGGAACTTTATCAAATTGAGATCAAGATAAAAACTCCCCCACATCATTTATTAGATAAGAAACAAACATTAAGCCCCCTCGAAACTGCACGGTTTACAGCTCTACGACAAAAACACCACGTTGACCAAAAAAATAACAGGGAAAAGAAATATCATGTTTTTACTTTTCAGGAATCATCATCAGCCCATATACGACCCACTGTTGGGTACGGGTCTCCTCTACAACTGTAGGGGTTTAGGCCTTAGTCCAAATTAATAATAAACAACAAAAAATATATATTCTAAAATACACTCAAAAAAAGTAACAAAAATGTCAGCATGACAACACAAACTTTACGACAGAAAAAATACGCAGGCGCTTAGTACACTCCAAAGAAAAAGTCGACTAGCAAGAAGCATGGGCATCTCTCGACAGCCGCTATAATTAGGCGCGCTTCCTTAATTGCATCTTTACGCTTCATTCAGAAGGATTCTGGTCGTTTATTATTCAAGCAGTAATTATTTTTGAGGCAAATAAATCTATAGTTACATATTTCATCTGATTTTGGTTAAGATAAGGCTTATGGTAATTCTTTTTACAGGTAAATAAATCTATATACACTTCAACTCTAATGGTTAGATAAACTTGTGTACTTTCAACTAAGTTGTAATCAAGTTCACTAACAGGGGTTAAACAATTTACATATTAGGCAGAAATCCAAGTTGAAATTATGCAACGTGACATTTAATGCGTAGAAAACATACACTACAACTACTAGATCTGCGTACCAATAACTACAAAGGAGTTTCGATTGTACAATACCATCGGCGCAAATATTTGCTCACAAACGTTTGACCCAATACTGGAGCGAACACAAACAGGGTGTATGGCAGATCAATGCCAAAACAATACAGACGTAACATATATAACGGTAGTTTTACGTGCACATATCTAGCTCAGGGTTGCAGGTAGGTACGTAGTCTAGAAGTCGTTGACTCGAATGGTTATGGGTTCGACACTCGAAAGATACGGCCAGCCGCGCCAGGGGACGTGGAACGACAACCTACTAAAGGCAGCTGGCGGTAACTATATGTCACAAGCTAGAGATCGAACTGGAATGTCGGTATGTGAAGAAATTTATGTTCATATAAGTCTGGATCTAATGAAAAACATATTGCAAACAGAATGGTAAAATAATAAAAAACCTTATTTAAAATAGGGTTAAGTATACCCAATATTAAAAACAACAAAGAGACCGCTTCGATTGTAATGTCACATAAGGAACATTTTTGTGTCAATACATTCGGTCAGTAAGATTACTGGGGTCCCATAATCCTTATGGTTTTTCTCCCCTTCATTTCAGTTGTTATTGAGTTCATGGCGAAAACCGGAACCTCGTTCCTCATTTCATCTTTTATCCCGAATAAAATCTTACAAAAATGGTTCCATAATTCATATGATACTTAAAAATTTAATATTCAGAAGAGGCTCCAATTATTTCCTTCAAACTCAATATCGATCCTATTAAGTTTGAACAAACCTGCTGACCTGAAATCATAAAATTGTTCAAATATCAAAACTTAGGCTGTCTGCACTACATGTGAAGGTCCACGTGAAGTTATCGAACTCCAAATTTTACAATTAACGGAGCGCTTTTGCTGTGCCAACTTCCATATTTTAGCATAGGTGAGCGCCCGCTTCTAATATGCCGCAAATATATGGGGCAACTGTTTTCTACAGAGACTTCAGGTCAGGGCTCTTAAAACCGAGATCTTTTTATACATTTACTATCATTATAAAAGAAATGAGAGACAAATGTTTGTGTGATCCACAAATATTAGTTTCATGTCTGGGTGTTTGTGAGACTGAAAAGTCTCTCGTAGTTTCTGATACCCACGACACAAGACTTGTATTCTAGTGTGGGCTCAGAACTATGTAACTCTGTTGGGTGTATTTATTTATAAATAATCAAATAGGAAGGTTAAATAGATTCAAAGAAATTCCAAAGCCACCACATTATTTTTATATATTATATTATAGAAAAAGCATGAATTTGGATTTGTTCTTACCCGAATACACTAGCACGCACGTCTTATATGTATGTATATATGGAAGATACATATGTCTGAGTTTATTTGGATGTTGTGTCTATCGTTTGAGATATGTTTACACAGCCTTCTTCTCGGCAAAATTTACTATTTCGATGTTTGTTTACGCCGTACTTAAATACTTAGGTCTTTAGGATAATAGGGGAGAGGGAACACGAAGGCTGGGAAACTATTCTAAACCTTTATTAAAAAAAAAGAATTTGCGATCCTTTGGACTTTAAAAAACCACGGTGATAATCTTGACTCCACAATAAAATTAAGTCACGTGCTGTGGGTATAAGCAACCACGAAAAGCTTTGCGGTCTCACAGACACCTACATATCCGTGGATCACATAATTCAATTTCAGTTTTTCAAGATACTTTTAATACAATCTATCACAGTCACCCCTCTGCTTCTAGTACTACATAAATAGACGTGTTACAAAAAATATTTTATACCTAAAAGTGATTGAACAAAATTGAAATTTAGCTCTTGTAACTCACGCCAAAAGAGTCTCCCTAGCACAATAACGGCACTGAGATTACTTCCTTACTTCTTCGAACATTTTTAACAATTTAATCCGCATCCGATGAATATTTAATAACGCTTATTTACAAGCTCCACCGGACACTAACTCCACAATGGAACCCGAGAGAGCGATCAACTATACTTACCTGCTTTAATATCTATGTTAGGACCGGCGTCACCCCTCCTTTAGAGTTACACCCACTAACACTAACTAGTTTTAAACTTTTCATTTGGCAACAATGGCACTGGCCGCCAGCCGAGGTTTGATTTACTCCTTTAGTAATTTATTTAAAACTCGTTATAAAGGCCAAAATTCAGACTGTTATTTTTAACGATATCTTTTATCGATAAAACAGTAAATCGTCATAATAGAGTTGTATGAAAAACGACTCTTGACCCTGAAACGGTATTAACTTATTAAAATATTCAAGTATTCGAAATGCTATTGAAGCGTAAATCTCGCAGTCGATCGTAAAAAGTGTTCCCAAGAGCAACGAACGTAACACTGTTTCATTGGATCTGAGCCGTACACCATTGTCCTCACACGCACTCTGAGAGAAAGGCCAATCTCTGAGATTTCCAAAGGGCTTAGCTTCATTTCCTTTTATATCTCCCCAGATACTAAATTCGTTCAGCCAATAATAAAAAATCGTTGGGGACAGTTGGAATGGACTCGAAGTAAAATTTACTCGCAAATCTCGGGACGGATTGGACATTATAACGCATTTACTAACATTGTATGAAGCGCTTAGCTCGATTGGATATTATATTTAGTTTTGTTATTGTGCTCCTGTGAGGATTCTTCCTTTTCCAGGTTTACCACTACTAATATTTAATATTATACGAGTATAAAACTTTTGACTGGAATATGATGGTCATATATTATTTATTTACTACCTCGTTGGAATTAAGTCCAACTCCGATGTTCTGCCATTAATTTTTCTAAATAGCAGTGTGGAGTCTAAAAAACTATAAGAGGCTCGGCGTCGCCGCTATTACGTGAGACTTGTTGCGGTTTTATGTGGCTATACATAGGTGTAGAAATATACCTACGACTACCCCTTAGAGGATACAGGCTTCTGAATGTGCGTATTTTATTCATACACAGAGTTTTTAAACTGCTTTAAACATATGCAGGATGTATTCAGACCGTGTGTATGGTTGTTCGGAAAATTTCAAAATTTTTATTATTTGTCGGGATTTTCTTTGACGCCAGGGGGTTTGTATCACCTTAGCTACCTACCTTGGTTTTCGATCATGGTCTGAATACACTCTGTATATTGGTTTTAAGAATACATTTTATATTTCATTCTTTTTGTTCTGATTCTCATTTTTACCATCTCATACTACATGTGTACATAGGTAGGTGTACATAGGTAACATCACTACAGAGGTACATTTATACAACCACATCTCGCTAGGTATGTATCATTTCCAGACTCTGTGCTGCTACTGAGAATTTCTCAATGGGAAAACCCAATAACACTTTGCCCGACCCGGGAATAAAACCCGGGACCTCTAGAGAGCACGAGGCAGTTAACATCTCTAACTTTCTAATATTTTATTTTAAATCGTATATTTTAAAGTTACTAGTACAGATAATATAATCTAACAAACCATATAAGGCTTTGTAATAATGCGTATCGTACACATGAGAAACTGTCACACCCATGTCATACTACAACTTTGATTGTAAACGAAAACCGACAGATCAATGTCGTGTAGGCATATTGTGATCAAGTAATAATACTTACACTTAATGCCTAAAAGTATAATAAATAATGTTTTTGGGGTCATATAAAACTGTGCTAGCTTTCGGTGCTTCTTGGTCACTACCTCAAAGACTCATATCAGGTTTTTAAATTTTATTTTTTGCCTACTATCTGGCCCTACGGCACATCTAAGAAATATTGAATTATTTATGAGCATAATTATGTACAATTACGATTGAGTTGTGATTTAATTGAAAAATATTTTTTCCATATTTTTTTTAAATCATACATCTCCGTGACAGCCCCGTGGTGCAGTTGGCTAGACACCAGCTTGCGAAACGAGAGACCGCGGGTTCGATCCCCGCACCGAGACAAATGTTTGTGTGTTCCACAAATATTTGTTTCGGGTCTGGGTGTATGTGAGACCGAAAAGTCTCTTGTAATTTCTGTTACTCACGACACAAGACTTGTATCTTAGTGTGGGATCAGAACTATGTATGTGACTGTTGGGTGTATTTAATTATTTATTTAATTTAATCTCACTCATACAGAATCACGCTTATACCTATGAAATGGTAGACAAAGGTGCATTTCACCTATAGTTTTTAAGTCCCACGTGGTGGTCGCAATAGTTGGCGAGACTATCGCCATATTTCTTTCCCATTTCCAGACTCTGTGCTGCTATGGAGAATTCCCTAATGGAAAACCCCAAAACACTGCTATACCCGGGAATTGATAGCCAGGACATCTAAATCGCACTTCATATAAACGACGCGATCACAAGGATCACGCGATAATCAATAATTATAAGAAATTTATAGTTATTTTATAAAAAAATAATATTATTGATCGTCACATACATTCACAAAAAAAAAATATAATTAACTAAGCAATAACAAATAATATCGAGTAAAACTACTTCCGTGCCGAAATCAATGAAATTTTAACCATACCATAAACGTTGCGATAAGTTGTCGATAACTACGATCGCGGAGTTTATTCGCTGTAAAAAGTTACTACGAGCTGTTATTTCGTATCGGCTGCCAATTACGGCTATTCCGTGATGGACCAACTTTATTCTCCACTTTTGTTTGTAGTCACCTAATTTTAAATTTACGCGACTATATTGAAGTGAAGCTAATTAGCAAACCTTTTAGTGAACATACGAGATTGACACAGGCCATAATTTTTTATACGAGTTGAATTAAAATCTGGAATGTGGAGAATAAAACTCGCTTACTTTATATACGTTTTTGTCATCTTGTTTGCTACCAGTCTCAGCTTTGCCTGCCGATTGCCCCCTTTAACATGTTTTTGATTCGGGTTACGTTAATGTTATTTCTCCAATTACTATTAATGAAGTTATTATTATGTCGTTTTTAGGGTTCCGTACCCCAAGGGTAAAACGGAACCCTATTATAGTAGTCTTCACGCTCCATCTGTCACCAGGCTGTATCTCATGAACCGTGTTGATAGACAGTTGAAATTTTGACAGGTGTTGTATTTCAGTTGCCGCTATAACAACAAAAACTAAAAAAACAGACATGATTTTTTTGCCAAACCCGCATTAGGCCAGCGTAGTGGAATAAAGCCTAAGCCCTTTTAGTTGTAGAGGAGGCACGTGCCCAGGAGTGGGACGTATATGGGCAGATGATGATGACGTGGTAAAATTATTGATATAACTGACACAAAATAAAAAACCAATAACCCACATTTGAATCGAACATTGCAACACAAAAGCACTCACACTAAAAGTGAATTAAACAAAGCCAACGAGTACGAAGCCGATACGAAGCGTGCTCACTTCCACTGTCTGAACAGTTAAAAACGTGTAAACACCACGCACGCGAAATTACAACGTATACACACAGCAGGTTGAAATTTATGACGCGATCGTGTGGTTTAATATTGGGGTCCCGTGTATCACATCCTGTGGGGTGCCTAACTCCACCCCGCGTATATGGAGCCTGTAATTTGCATTTTGAGTAAACGCCGTGCAGTTAAAACTTTAGCCGCTAAAAGCCGCAGCGTCTGCTATGCTCTATATAAACTTTGTCCAGCGATCATTTCGGCTGTCGGCTTGTAAGTTATAGTTCTAACGAGTTCACATATAACATTTTTAAACACTGCATAGATGACTGGCCAATCGATGTAATATATTACTCTTAGGCAACATTATTAGTATTGATATTATATTATGTTATACCGTTCGATTTAGAGGTCCAGGGCTCGAGTCCCGGGTCGCGCAGTGTTATTGCGCTGTCTTCTTAGGAAATTCTTAGTAATAACACGTAGTTTGGAATTGTGTTTAATAAAAAAATATAGTCTGGGCTAAACTAAGTGAGACTGATATATATCTGGGAAAATGTGGGTGCAGAAATACACCTCTGCCTACCCCTTCAGGGAATGCAGGCGTGATGTTATGTATGTGTGTAAGTATTAGTATTCATCGTCATCATCAGCTCAGGCACGTCCCACTGCTGGGTACGAGTCTCCTCTACAACTGAGAGGGTTTAGGCCTTAGTCCACCACGCTGGCCTAGTGCGGGTTGGCGGACATGTATTAGTATTGATATAAGTTATAGATCACCTTGTTGGATCACGTGTTCCCTTCATATTAAGATGTTTGAATTTTAACGGAGCGTGGAGAAATTAAGGAGCGTGTTCTTCCGTCTATTAAGTGAAGAATCACTATTACAAGATTTAATCGCAAATATAAAACTTGGAAGTGGTGAAATGGGCGACAAAAGTTTCCGGAATAAACCATTTCTCAAGTTAAGGATTTAATTTATACTCCTGAAGCGAAATTAACGCAATTAATTTAAACTATGATTATGTTCATTTCATATTTTATGCTTTTTATTATTTTGAACGTTATTTTTATAAGCTACGATAAAAATATTTTTTCATTTGACACATGAATAGTACTAAAAATAATGAAGAAAATCTAAACTCTCGTATTTCATTCTTAGGTACAATACAATTACTGTTTTTTATGAGAGTCACTGTGATTTATAATAATGTAATAAATTCGTCGTCGTAGAACAACCTTAACAAGCACACGGTTAAATATTTTTTGCTCAGTCCTTTGAATGGAAGATTTTTAATTTTTAAATAACGATTTGTACTATTTCCATGCAAAATGGAATCAATCTGGCACAATCTTATGAATACTAGGCAAGAAGGTGCCAATTACTGAGAATTGATAGTATCGGGTTCAAGCATAAGGGACGCATATTGACTTTTTGGTAGTAAAGAGTATGGACTGAAAGTATTTAAATACTTATTTAATAAAATTCATTTTGCTAAGACAGACTCCGTGAGTTCTACGTGTTTGAGAATTCCTTAAAGAATTTGGAATGTAAATGAAATCTCGATCTCATCTATGTCAGTGTAGTGGACTAAAGATTGACAATAAGGTATACAAACGTGATCTAAAACTAAGATAGGTAATAGTAACGGCGATTACACATTGATGTTAAAAATACGAAGAAAAAAAAAAAGTTTTCCTAAACACCAAATGTATTACTGTCTAAGTTTTCGATTATGATGTGTTTATGTGTATCTAAAGCGTGTGTGTAAAAGCCTAAGAAACAAATTTCGTAATAAAGGAGTTAATAGACCGTGATCGGAAATTAAGACACGTAATATTTAAGCAGATAAGGAAAACTACAATTTTTGTTTGTTTTTTATTAGCGTCAATCTGCTTGTAATCATCATAACTATTATTTATTTTACTTTTAGATCACGGTCTTTCTACACCCTGTAAAGAAGGTCCGTGTCCTTCAAACTTATATAGGTTGATGTAGGACATTCATATGTTATGTTCATGTTAGGGCATCAAATCGGGTTGGTAATGTAATATAATGATATATTATGATTTTATAAAAATCTGAATAATTATTAAAATATTCTCAATGCCCGCAAACACGCGACTACACGTCAAAGATTATGAACACGTCCTTTTGAGCCACACTTGAATATTCACTTTGATATTCATAAGGGACATACTCATACGTGCTTATAATATTTGATAGCTTCGCACTCGGAAGCTATATAGAACTTTTGTAGCGTGGCCGTGAAACCTACAGCTCAACTTTGTTCAAGTTGCTTGTGATACTTTGACGTTAGGAGTGGCTGCCGCAGTGGTATGACGATAAATTTGCTATAGACTGAAGTTTTTTTCGCCATATATCGGGTAAAAAATTTCCTTTGGCGTATGAAAAAAATGCAAGTCTCTTGTACGGCTCTAGGACTTTGTGGTAGTGGCCTAAATCCAGCAAGTGAGGACTTAAATCATTGATAAAAAACAACGAGGTTCTGGTATAATATCTGGCATAACTGCTTATAGACAGATTTATTCGTAGGCAATTAAATAATTGCCCCGGCTCTAGTAAAGTCACTTATTAAAACGCTATCGTTAAAGGCACATGAACAGCTTTAAATTTATTCAGTATCTTTGGTAGCAACAAGGATTTGGGAAATGCGCCCGGAAAAAAAAAAGAAATATGTATACACTTATCCTTCTAAACAGAAAATAATTAGCATACCCGTAGACAAAGCATTGTAAATATTGCTCTTAAATCACGTCAAGTATTATGTTTCATGATTTTTTAAATTATTGATTCTGCTTTCAAAATGAATAGCACAATATTCATTTATTGCTGATTCAACATAATCTATGCGAGGTGTGGTGAACCGCGTCGCTGTGCAAACATCAGAATACACATTTTATTCACAACTGTGTCCACCCGGAGCGAGTGCAACAGACGGTGGATGATCCTTTGCTCACCTTTCCTAGTTCGGGATAATTTCACATCGATGCGTTCGTCTGCTGTACCTAGTCTCGCCATTGAGAAATGCATTTTATGTGACAGATAAATGATAATAGGAAAATCTTGCTACATACGATTTTTGTGTCCTGATGGTCTTAAATCATCACTAGGTATATCAACTATGATCACATTAGTATTTAGTAACTCTACTCTACCCACAATTAAATATGACACATTTTCTGCCTTCTGAATAATAATTTACACACGAAATAGTCAAGATAATAAAAGGACCGCGACTATCAATTAAACTCGTTGGCTCGTTACATTAATTGGATATCGGCGCTTGATTACATTATAATGGGGATATCATTGATTATACCAACAATTGCGGTTTTGAAGGTCACAAGCAAAAACTTTACCGCTCTGTAAGTAGGTCGGAGGTGACTAATCTACTTATAACTACTTACTACCAAATGATTGTTATGTAATTTTAAGAATTATGTGTTTACGTGTTTTTTACCTTTAGCCATAATGTACATGTTTTGTTTTATCATGATTTTTGTTACAGTTTATCATTTATTTCGATATTATTATTGAGAGATGAACCGATTTAGGTACACTGGATGGACAAGACAAGTTATACTATATTTATTTTGGTCGTAGCTTTTTTAGTGCTATAGTACCTACTTAAAATTGATAGCAGGATAAAGTATTTAGGTAAAAATCGTGTAATGTACGAAATTTATTATCAGCGTTCCGTAATGTCGTCATTAACACGAACGACAACAAAAAAATGTGCGAGACCTTCATTAGACATTATAATAAGAATGTATCAGTGAATGACATAAAAATATATATTATATTTTACATATATTTATTATTCAGTCTACATAATAATATACGGTACGAGAATAATAAATACATCACGTTAAAATCTTATATTACGAGTAGTACTAAGAGAAACGACCGCTCCCGTACCTATAATAGAAAATTCACGGACATAGAAGTAAATTAAGTATTTTTACATATTTCAAGTTTCCTTTAAAAAGGCAATGACTTTTCACGATTACATTTCTGAGCCTTTAAGAGATGTTATTTGTAGATTCATGTGCACCGTTCATATCATCATAATCAATCATATACAGCGATTAACTTCGCATAACTCAAAAAAAATTGGTTACTGTTTTATATTCCTGAAGATTAAAACAATGTAGTTAAAATGAATTTTGCTTTATTGAAGTAGTAATGGCCTCGAGGTTTAGGCGCGCGGTCGAGAATGTTGGCGGTCGCAGTTTCAAACCCTAGGCACACACCTCTGACTTTTCCAAGTTATCTGTGTATTCATAATGAATCATCACTTACTTTTCGGTAAAGGTAAACATCGTGAGGAAACCGGCACACCTAAAAGTTATTAAGAATTTCATAGGTGTGTAGTCCGCAAACCCGCACTAGGCCAGCGTGGTGGACTAAAGCCTAAACCCTCTCAGTAGTCGAGGAGGCCCCTGCTCAGCAATGGGACGTTTATACGTTATAGCCCTTATGGGCTATAATGATGATGATGATGACCTTAATAACCTTCTCATTGGGCTAATTGTACAATAATATTTTCAAGCGTTGAAAGGCAAATCGTTGAAAATATTGTAGCAATTGCAGACCCTCTCAATTGCAGGGGAGGCCCGTGCCCAGCAGTGGGACGTATATGGGCTGATGATGATTGTAGCAATTTCACCACACTGAACCATACAAAATAAATGTTACTTCAGCATTATGTAAATAAACATCGTTCAACCACAAAAGAGTAACCCAAAGGAAGGAATAAAACGATGTTTTAATTAAAGGGCATCAACGTGGAGCATCGTCTGGAGCAACGCAAAAGTAAGTGGTGAATACCTGAACAAACTGCAAAAATAGCTGTGCGATAGATCGGGACGATTATACAGTCTTTACAAACTACAAACAAGGACAAGGAGCGTTGTTATTTCCAATTGTTACGGCAAATGAAGCCCATCATAACAATGCAAAAGATTTTTATACAACAGCTGTAGAATGCGGGAGTGTTTCGAAAACTCGACGCTCGTGAACTAATTTCGTGCTCGTAAATGTCGTCCTTTGCTTTAAAAATGGAATAGTATGAATGAACAATGCGGACCTCTCGCCAGTAATTACTGTGCGTGAGTTAACGAATTCAAACAAAACTAGCCGGTTGGGTTTCATATTCAGTGGAATCTGACATGTGGTTACTAATTAGTGTGTCTTTTTTATGACCCAGTTACGTCGGTGTTACCTGGATGTAATTGAAAACCCGCTTAGTAAGAAGTTTATAAGTGAGATTTTTGGTGTGTGAAGATTTGTTGCCAAAATTCACACTAATATTTTATGTTCGACAGGTACTCTGTCTGCCGGTCTGTCTGTAACGCTTTAAAGTCTAAAAAATCATAGGACCGATTTGAATGATTTTTGGTATGAAGATATATAAGACCTTGGGAAAGGACAAAGGGTACTTTTAATCCCGGAAAAATACAATGTTCCCATGGGATGAGGACAGGGTTCAAAACTGCGCTCGGGTGGAGTCAGGCCCCACTGATATATAATATAAAAACAGCGTTGGAATTAGTAAAAATGAAACAAAAATTAAATTTTAAACGTAGTAATAAAAGTGTTCCTATCATGCCATCTCTCGTACTGAGACTTCAATATTTTATTTTTTCCTTTTCTTTTCATCGAGAAATTCCTGGCGCCAGATTCGAAACTTCAATGACATTTTAATTACGAGATAGATTTACAACATAATTTCTGTTTTAGAATTAATTTAACGTAACATTTAGATTAAATTATAAAAGTTTAAGAGCTCAATACTTTCTTAAAACTTGTCCGACATTTCATTCAATCGAATAACTTTCTACATTTTATTGATCATTTATATACACGTATTTGTTATCACATATTAGTAACCATCTTACTTACACCATCATTATGCTATAATTAAAGTTAACAATAATTCATTATTATTATTTAAATGATGATTACCTCTTTAACGAATCGTATGTTTATACTTTATATAGCTTTGTTTCACTATATATTAAACAACCAAAGTGCAAATGCTCAACAAGAAATAAAATTTTCCTAACTTACTTTCATCATCATCATCATCATCAGCCCATATAAGTCCCACTGCAAAGCACGGGCGTCCTCTTCAACTGAGAGGGTTTAGGCCTTGGTCCACCACGCCGGCCTATGCTATTTATATTTAGTATGTGACATATTATATGTATCATTACATAAGTATAACATCTGTAAAAAAATCATTAATTTTTGTCAGTACCTTACACATTTTCCCTAGGAAATATAGCAATATGAACGCACACCAACAACCCGTAGTTTAATACAGTATGTATTTACGATTACTGACAAGGAAGATTGATGATAATCTTGTAGCTATACAGAGCAATAAAACCGTTATGTCGTTCATAAGTTACGAGGTAGATTGCTATTTTCATTAGAGCATTAAGTCGGCCTGCCACGGGGCGGCGCATTAATCTGTTTACCAAATATCAAGTTATGTAACACACCTACATAATGCCGTATAATGTGATACATATACATAAGCATATATAAGATGTTACTCGCCTCGTGGTCTCGCGGCATAAGTGTATGCCGTGCCACCGAGATTTCGTAGGGCAAAAGTGTAAATGGATTTCCCGCTATTAGGGAATTCCCAGTAGCAGCACGGAGTCTTTAAATTTACTAGTAAAACGGAAATAGGCTCGCATTCTATTACGTGGGGCGTTAGCACAATAAGTCAATATTAGGTACAGAAATGTATCTCTGACTACCCCTCATCACCGACAAGTCGGATCATCAACTGAGATTCAAGCGCTTTATCTAGGATCAAAAACTCAAGAGTTGATGTCGTTTGGCATTCAACCAAATTCGAAACAAATATTGTATATTTTGCTATGTGCCTTTAAATTTAAATTCAGTAGCATATCTCGTATCGTAAATAGGCGTAAAACAAAAATTCGCACCATTGCAGTGTGTTAGTCAAAAGGTTCAAGCTTATTGAATAACAAAAGCGTAGCAAAGTAAAAATCTCGTAGCGCATAACACGATATGGAGCAATCAAAGCGACGCGACATAGCTAATTTAGATGCTCGTATATCACCGAAGTTGCCGTAGCTTAATGTCGATCACGTAGCGTAGACGCGAAATGGGAACTATGCTACGCGAACACAAAAGGTGCAGTTTTGCAACGTTTGGCCCAGTTAAGGGTAATTCTTCTGGATTATTGCAGTGTGAAAATTTCAAAGCTCTACTCTCAAAGTATACATACATACATAAACACATTATTATTGAGCTTCAGGCGTCGATACTTGGTTTATAAAGGGAACGTTCAACACACTACAAAGTTATCCACTCTCACTTATTAGCGAAGGAAATTTGTAAAAGTACAGTCAATTTATTATTAAATTTTGTATTGTATAGCTTACAGGTAAAGCGAGGCACTAATAAATCATTTAATATACTACAAATCTTCGAGGTTTTTTATGATAACCTTTCTTTTTGTAACCGTAGTTAAAAATATCACAGAAGCATTAATTTCTTTATCATATACACTGTATATTATATAACTAAAAATATTTTTGTGAAATGATTAATAGGACAATAAAAATCGTTGAACTCATAATTATTACTACAAGTTCAATAAAAAATAATCTTGTTTTATTGCTTTAATAGCGTGAAGTTTGGTCTCGTTATTCCCGGGTCGAGCATTGCGCATCAGTATTAGTCATGTTTAGGTCTAAATCCCAATTCGGTTATCGGTCACGCAGGCGTTAAAGAAAAATCACTCTCATGTAATCTTAATATTTCATTTCTAAACTAAAGATGACAATAAATATAGATTTTTCTCATAGCTTAAGTCTATAAAAAATTAATATAATTATTCTCGAGAGAACAATTATCCGACTCATGAATCATACCCACAATGATAACATTAAAACAGTCTATGATTAATGAAAATCAAGATAATAAAAACTACAGACGCCGTAATGAGGCACGCAGGCAGACGAAATATTAAATATCTGCGAGCTCGTTTGCAAATTTGGAGATAAGCTTTGTTAAAGTAAATTACAATAACATTACATTAAAAAAATATGCTTCGGTTAATCCTTACTGGTTATAAGTGCAAAGGCGGGTTTGTTGATTTGTTTTTCACGATTTACGGCTACTTTTCATATCGGAAAAAAAATATGTTAATTATTATTTGTGTTAGTTCACATTAATCAATGACTCGACTGAGGCAGTGGGCAAAAACTTGCATAGTAATTTACTTACCATTAAATCAACTAATTAGTGTATTTATTAAACGTGCATTACTATTGTTTTAAGTATGTTTTTTAATGTGTATGTTACGATTTATTAAATGACATAATATGTCGATAAACCTAGTGTTTATCCCTCAATAAATACGCTAAAGTGGAAGTGGGCCGGCCATGTCTGCCGACGGACGGACGGCCGTTGGAGCAGACAAGTGTTGGAGTGGAGACCGCGCTTAGGTAGACGTAGTGTAGGACGCCCTGCAGCACGATGGTCCGACGACTTGAGAAAGGTGGCGGGTAGCGGATGGATAAGGGCTGCTCAAGACCGGGATGGTTGGCGCCTACTTGGGGAGGCCTTCGTTCAGCAGTGGACGGCAATAGGCTGAGAATAAATACTGTCCGTGTACCAAAACCAAGGTGAGAATCAAAGTACTAAAATACTTATGATCACGAAAATTTACAAAGACTAAGTATGATAAGAGTGGACAAGTCCACTTATCCACATGATTAAAATCAGTCAGCATAGTGTTCATATCCTCGCGCAATAATAATTAGGTTATCACTTGTTCGTGAATTAATAATTAGTTTAATAGTAAATAATTAATTTTTCTCAGTTATATATATTTTCTCAATTCCTTGTTAGTTGTAGAGTAGGCCCGTGCCCAGCAATGAGACGTATATGAGCTGATATAGAGAACGAGCAAATTCTTAAATTCAATATTATTCTTCATACAATACAATTTTACTTGTACACACTAAACACCTAAGACAACAAATAATCTTATAGCTACACAAAAATCTCGCAAAAATTTCCCTTCCAAATGCGACTCACATAATGTAACATAATTTCCTTAATAATTTGATATACAATTTATTCCCCAGCTTTATTAAAGTTTTAATTACCAAGTTAAGAAATTCCTTAATACTTCATAATGTTGTTATGATAATGGATTTGAAAGATTGTTGTGCAAAGCGGAGTAATGACCGCTGAGCCATGAATGAGCAAGTTTTTATCGTTTGCTTGCGCAAACACTTCCTATGGCTGCGTTTTAAGTACGAGATAACCTCTTATTCATTAGCATAAGTCCATCATAAGAAATCACTGAAATATTTATAATTTTTTTTGGACATTTATGATGGTACACTTGTTATTTATGTTTTATATTATGTTGTGTTGTTTAATTTATATAAATTGTTGTAAAATCTTATTTATAAACAAAAAAAATAACATAACGAAACATTCTAAATTAAACTAAACGGTCACATTTAACACTCTCCTTGCAGACTTCTTATTTGTTTTTCTTTTAATTATAATCAGACCATGGAAACTTGATTATATCCCTTGTATCTTTTTTAATTATTGATATAATTAAAGATTGATAAAAATAAATTAAATTTTTAAATTGCCGGCTTTCTCAATTTTATAAAGTATACGGTAAAATTTTAATTCTTAAAACACTTTCCTGACAAATATACTTTAAATCTGATATATCAGTGTTAACACTACGAAGGGTATATATATATAAAACCTATGGCACGCTACTTCAAAAAGGTTTATCTCGAACTAATGCGGGAGAGTGGCGTTTACAGGCGTATTCCACAATGGTATCAAAGGGACGGTAGCCAAGTGCGCATGTACGCGCGCCACATCGCCCGCCTCAAGTAGGGCCACTCCAGTCCGTACGGAACCCGCCCGCGCCGCGTTCGTGTCCCGCGGTCAAACGACGCGCACTCGCAATGTAAACACTAAAACGTTTTTTTCGTCTGTGCAAAGGAAATATTTGTGACAGCCAAACTGCGTGTGTGATTTTAAAAATTTAAACTTTGTAACTTACACTGTAAAAAAACTGTGGACAAAAAGTTTTAAAACTGTTTAAAGTTTAGTGATTTTCCAAGTTAAAAGTATTAGGTATTTTTTTTAAATTAAAAACGCCACGTAGTCACACTAAATGAAAATAAAAATAGCTTTTAACGAGTATTAACAACATAACTGGAGTGTTTCACGCGAGCGGACTGTACCGTGGTCGTGGTAATAAAGAAAATTTTATGTATCTTTGCCTTCAATTATTATAAATCGTGCCGTAAATAAGGATTGAGTAATGAATCAAATTAAAAACCCTTAAGTCAAAATATCTGGCTTAAGGATAATTTATGGTTTGTGCGAAGGCTTGTAGCCTATGTATTAATCAATACAGCTTTTAATAAGTGGTAAGGATTAAAATCAGAGCGCCTAAAAGTTTTTCAAAAATTTGTTCTTTATTTAATTTATTCAATTACAATGGAAAAAATATGAAAAGATACATATTTTCATTCCATTACCTTTATAATTAAATGTCTTCGTTTTAGCTAATAGTTATCTATAAAATAAATTACTTTATTTAATGGGATTAATCGTTTTAAATAGAACAAATGAGTAACTTAATAATTTAAAATCGATTTATTTATCTTTCGTAATTTTCAAAATACATTGAAAGATATTAATAATTTGTAGAGAAATATTTTATCAAGTTTCTAGCACTCTTTAGCGTCATAGTGGGAGAGCCTATTGTCATTTATTCTGGAACTTTTCAAATTCCGGGATGAATAACGAATATCCTAATAGGAAATTTGCACCTCTCCGACCAGGGAATATAAACTGATATTTCGATTGCATGTTAAAATTAATACATTTCGCATTATCCATAATTATACGCAATATGGTCATTATAAAAATAGATGACTTACTTAAATATGTATTACTGCGCTGCGTTGTAAATCAATTGACACTACAATTTTTTAATGGAACTTTTAATACAGTAATGTTTTTGTGGATTTATATATAAAAAATAAGCTCAATCTAATGATTAGAAAAGCTGTTTATTTCATTTTCTAAAAAATAAAAGGTAGGTATGCTTTAGCCAAAGTATAAGATGATGATCGGTTAAATTTAGGCTCCTATCATTAAAGTTATTTTGAGCATTCTTAACGGGTTTTTTAGTTCAATACGCGTTCTTCGCCTTCAATTCTTATTGTTAGATGTCAAGTTTTTTTTAAATTTTGCATTATAATCAGATGGTTTTCATAAAACTTTCTTTTCAACATTTTAACATATTTTGTTTAATTTAAGATTAACTGTCTATACTACAAGTTACTTCTGAGTGCGTCGTTAGTCCCCGGTTCCACTCCCGGGTCGGGTATTTTATAATTCTTATTTTTCTTATTCATAAGTCGTGATGGCCTCATAGAACGATTGGTCGCGAGTACAAATCTCAACTTTTCTTTTCGACTTTTCTAAGCTATGTACATAATAACGTATAAAGGCGGACTTAATGCCTAAGGCATTATCTACCAGTCAACCTTAGGGTGGTGCAGAGATACAAGATAGGTGCATAAATATTGATGATACAGAAAATATAGATACTCATATATATTTATAAATATATACAAGATATATATAAATAAATACATAAATAGTATATTTATAAACCTACTTATATAAATATATAATATACATAAATACAAAACTACATATACATACATATACATACTAAGATGCTTCATGCTATGTGTGTATTCATAATTAATAATTGTAATATTTTTTGTCTATTTTCCAAACATTAATCAAATCTCCTCATAACTATCATAAGCCGCTTCCAACCGCAACACATGCATACAACACGCGGAAACATTAATCTAAAACTTACCGAGAAGGTTGAATTGTCATGGTACTTAAAACTATCGAACCGCGGAGTCCACACTCGAGGCACGTAGGATCACTTCGTTCTGGCACTCCGAGGCAACTCGCATCCGTATATTAACCACGCGTTTCTCCGCAGTGCTACATAATGCTTTTTAGCAACCGCGTATCGGAGTTAGCACGGATTTAATATAGCTTTAAAATTTTCTTAATTCAGCGCCGTCTTGATGCAGGCCAGTTATTTTTTACTGTCATAAAGAGTTGGTATAGTTTTTTATGTTTGTATCTGAACAATTATGTTAGTCAGTAATAGGACGTTAATTGCGATCAGTTTTTTGTTAATTCTGAAAAATGTTCCATTTTGAATTACAATACTCTTGTATAAGGAGTGCGAGGCGGCAAATTTTATAAAGGTTTAACAATAGGAACGCCTTTATAGTAGGTACCTATCTACATGCAGACATTCTTTCTCGCGCTTGTACCCTCAGGTGGAAAGCAAATGCACCTCGGATTTTTACATGCACTCTTCGTATTAAGTCTCACACGATAGCGGGCAAGCCTGTTACAGTTTATCAGAAACATTTCCAGTCACCGTACTTTTACTGAGGATTTCCTCAGGGTAAAAAACTAAAAAAAAATTGCCCATCCGAGAATCTAATCCAAAACTTCTTGATCTGACGCCACCGTTTTTATTGCGCAATCAATCCAGGCAGAGCTTATAGTGTCTCACATAAAATCATCGCGAAAAAATAGTACGAAAGGTATTCGGATTAACAACGCTGCGGCCTGAAATAATTATTTGCGGTCCACACAAAAATTTGAAATAAACGGCAACCTTTCGTTTCGTAACTTGTTTTACTAATCTATTTCAGTAAAGCCGTGATGGCGTTATTGGGGTTTTCCATTAGAAAATTGTCAGCACGGAGTGTGGAAATGTGCCCCAAAAACGGCAATAGGCTCGTCCCCTATTGCGTGGGATACATCTGACTAAATGCGAGTGCAATAATATGGGGAAAACAGGCGTGAGATTAATCTATGTATGTAATGTAAAGAAATTGCCAAGAACATGATCCAATATTAATTTAAACGGAATACGTTTTAAAAATTATCCTTACAAAGTTACAGTCGGACATCGCGTACGATAAATAAACTTGTTCCTTATACCCTCGGGGCGGCGGCTGAGACGGTCCGCTCCTCTTAGAGCAAACTGTAGGTACTGTGTGCCGAGTGTAACAGTGGGTATGTAAAATCAAAAGCCTTGCGAACTTCTTGGTTCTGCAAACATTCATGCATACTAACACGTCGGACATGTATTTCAATGCGGAGTTGGAGAACTGAAATTAACATCGGAAATTGTATGTACATTCGAGAGTTGCATTACAGTGACGTAGCAAATTGTCTTGACAGCCACTTTCAGCTGTCTTAGTTAATTGTCCGACCCCTAGGATTAGGTTTGGCTTACCTTTTAGCGTTAATGAATGAATAAAAATTCAAAATGTTTTTAATATTTCGATAGAATTGAGGTCATATTTATGACAGCAAATAAGTATGTAAGACAATCTCAAAATGCACAATTCGTGATACAATATTTTATTGAAGAAAATTTATTGATATTATTTTATATACTGGTACAATTACTAGAAAAGTCAAATAAATGCAACACTATAATCAAAACAAAAATTAACAAAGTAATAGTCGTGACAGCAGACTATTAGTAGTAAATAAGTTATAAACACATTCGACTGTCGGCAAAAGTTCATTTTGTTTCCTGAACGAAAGAAAAATAAATACCGACTTTATGAACCCGCGCAAGACCAGCTTACTGTGCAAATGTCAAATCGCTTTCGATCGAAGGTACCTAAATCTTTTAATCCAATTAAAAAACGTATAAATATATGAACTAACGCCCACGCGTCCCCCATTTTTGTAGGTATAAACTATAAAGCGACAAATACTACGGTTAAAACACACCTCTCTTCACGCATACCTACACGTGATTTTGAGGACTCTTAATATGTCCTTAGTCCTTGGTGTATCTTAAGTAGGTCCTCAAACTTACTCTATACTCATTTCTGCACTAAAAAATCTCTTTCGTAATTCTACATTCATTTTCCCTTTCAAAGTTCTTTACAATTTTGATCACTACACCGTCTTTCAACCCATTATTTTTTAAATTACATATTTATCATCATTAGGTCTTAAAAATCGCACGTCTCGTCACATCGCAGCTTGGCATGTTTTTTCCAGTTCAGCCTTCGTCGATTAGGCCGGCCTAGTGTGAAGATGTGATGTGAAGATTTATTCGAGATAATTTCGGGAAAAAATCCTGATAATTTATTAAAAATACAAATACCAATAAAAATTCAGAAGTGTGTGCCAAGAATTTCTACTCACAACCACCGATTGAGCTTCTCTAAAAACCGCGACTTAATTCTCTATGTCATGGTGAACTTCATATAGGTATAAAACCTAACATATAAAAATGTATGCCAATATGTTGTAAAGAATTACACGCCAACACAATTTTACTGCTTTTCACAACCTACTTATATACTTACTACAATTTTTTATAGTGGATTTATTTTTGATCAGTAAAAAATCACACCTTTGACGCAAATATGAATACCTACGTCTACAAGAGAAGTCTATATTAAGCTCACTGTGGTTTTGACATTTCAACTTATATTTGAAGAACGTTTTGAAATAAACTGATTTTTTTCTAACACTTTAATCAAGGTGGTCTACGTTCCTCTCAGTTGATAATAAAATCCTTTCTATAATACATGGCGATAGAAATCTTCGCTCCAAATATTCTCCTTTATTCATGCCTCGATTTTTGTTGTCTAAACTCCTTTGCAATGCGCTTTCATTACGAATTATAAATGAGAATCGGTTAAGTCGAAAGGTCAAGAATTGCTTAAAAATAAAATGTGTTACACATCACACAAAACATTTTTTGCATTCTTGATTTGTCGCAAGTCATTATGGCTTATTGCATAAGTTATGAAGAATTCTAACACGCAGAAGTGTGTTGTTAGCCGGGAATAATATCAACTATAGTATATTAAAAAGTAGAATGGCCTCGAGGATTACGCGCGCGGTCGAGAATCTCAGCGGTCGCGGGTTCAAACCCGAGGCACACACCTCTAACTTTTCCAAGTTAGATGTGTATTCATAATGATGATAATTGATGAACTTTAACGGTGAAGGAAAACATCGTTAGGAAACCTGCATACCTAAAGGTTCTTAGGAATTCCTTAGGTGTGTAGTCCGCCAACCCGCACTAGGCCAGCGTGGTGGACTAAAGCCTAACCCCTCTCAGCTGTAAAGGAGGCCCGTGCCTAGCAGTGGGACGTATATGGGCTGATGATGATAGTACGTTAAATATGTATGATGCCCACTGTTTCATTAATCACAATATTATTCATAAATTAATCCAAGCACAAAGGCATACATGTAGGTACTATTTTACAAGGATTTATCGAGCGATATGTAAAAAAAAACAAAGTTAATTAAAATGTAAATATTATGTGTAGTCCTATTCAATATTAAGCTCATAAGGGCCATAACAATTTCAGAAACATCACGATTTAATTTGAACTACTATTTCAAATTTATTATATCTGTAGAAACCTCGTGCATATTAAATCCAACGCAAACAAGATCACACGTTACGCTTCTCAACAGCACGTGCGAGAAACAAAAACTGACATCGAATGCTTACGTTAGTTACGTGACCCGTCAGCGTCATAGAAAACAATTTGTCGGTTTGTATTTGGGGAAACAACTCCAAATTCGGACGTGCGCAGTGCATACACGCGACATGTCGACCACACGCCCCCTATTTGCATAGTCCCCCGCTCTGTAACTTTTATATCTCCATTCTTATTTTAGACTATCTCGATGCAATTACAAAACAATGGCTGATCTTTGCGTTATTTTCGCGGAAACTTTCGGAGTTTCACAAACGTATCGTGAGCCTGTTCCGAAGTTGCTCAATTACATAAAATAAACGAGTTTTGTCATTTCGAGTTCTGAATTCGTGGCGTTAGGATAAAGAAAATATATGATGCTTATTCAACTTTTGAGAGTAGCTGAAAAATATCCTAATAGTAAATTTCTTGGGGCTCGGTCTTATGTTTATATCCATCATGCAACATAAACAAAACGGCTTGTTAGGCTTTGCGTGTATATTTTATTTGCTAGTTTATGACCATGAAATTAGCTTTAAAATTTACATTATTTTTACTGGCAGGCTATGGAATTTACCAAGGTGTGACGCTTTTCAACACTATATTAAATCATCATAAAAATAACCATAGAGCGTTTACATACAGAAAAATATATTTTCACATTCCCACACAGACCCATCACACACTCATGCCCGTTTCCCTGAAGCGCTTACGAATACTAAGAGATGCATTTCTGTATCCTCGTTACGCTATTTGTGCTTTTAGTCCCACGTAATATAAGTCCATCCTAATGTACTTTTCACGGGATTATTTCCAGATGTGCAAAAATAAAGATTTATTTATCTATTAACTGTCAAGTTATATTGATATTGATTAACTTGAAGTCATCATCGAAAAGTCTTTATTCGGGATCGTTCCCGCAATCTTGGTCTAGGCAGTTGGGTGCGGGCCTTATGCAAATGAACGGCGAAATATGGGTTTGTTGTAGTGGATGCAACTCATGATAAAAAAAATTGTTGTCAATCTATGTTAATAAAACTACAATAAAATATCGAGAGGTGAAGAAACAATACGCTATTAGCTATGGGGATGCACTAACGAAATCCACGAAATTGCGGATGCTATCCACGTAATCGATTTTTGTTCCCAACGAGACGTGTAATAAAATTACTGGAATATTGGAATCATTTGCACGCATATTAATAGCCACATTTTTTCCTGACTGTGGTGATATGGAGAGAATAATATTATAAAAGCATTAACTTCATTGCCATTTGTCATATTGAAACTGCAAACTGCAAAGCTTACGTGCACGTATTGTCGCATATTTTAAACGTTTTCTTTTCGAGGATCTCTTATGAGTAATAATAATAAATAATAATAAATTTATTTATTTCCTTACAAATGTTACAATTGTAATAACATACAAATGAAATGCTTAAACCTAGAAAACTTAGTGTAACCATTGCGTGAGGCAGGTGACAACTGCAGCCAAACTAGGATGAACCTGTATTTCAGTCTGCAGGGCCAATCCCCCAAGAACAATATATATGGTTGTAATTACAAATAAAATGTTATAATAACCTAGATGAATGAACTTAATCTAAAAATAGAAAGTAAAGGTACAGTGGGTGTATGTGAGTGTGTGTGTGTGTGTGAGTGTGTGTGTGTGTGAGTGTGTGATTGTGAGTGAGTGTGTGTGTGTGTTTGAATACAAGTAAAAAAAATAAAATATTTTAGGTTTCTTTAAGATAAAATTTGTAGTAGGGTTTCTGTTTCTTCATACGACAATTTTTGCAAAAAATCAAAAACTTTCATTTTACACTTTATTTTAGTAAGTGGATACATGTTTAATATTTTGTTTATTTTATTATATAAACGAGGGCCTAAATAAGAAAAAAATCTGCGGGAAAATTTAAATGCGGAGGTGCACAATGATGTACATACTTCATGATATCTCCTGATTTCTAACAGTTTAGGATTAAAAATCAATTCAGAATGTTGTTTAAGGATGATATTTAAAATAAACAGTTGTCGAACAGACAGGACAGCACTATGTTTATATAGCAGTGAGGTAGAAAAATAAATAGGTTTAAAATGTATGATTTTTAAGACAGCTCTCTGCGCAACTTCTATACATTTTAATGTAGATTTGAAAGTACCTCCCCAGACCGTAATACAATATGTCAGTAAAGATTGACAGAGCGCAAAGTATAATTGTTTAAGAAGAAATGAGTCTGCAACATGACGAATATTTTTAAATAAATAGATTAGTTTGCGGACACGCCCACACAAGATTAAAATGTGTTCCTTGAAATTTATGAGTTAATTATTGTACAATAGCTAATGATTAAATTAAGCAAATATTATAAAAGCATCCACTCATGCCCACGCTAGGACCCATAATGGATCCAACCCACCGGTGTTTAGAAGCCTACAGTAACAAAAACCGTAAAATGTGAACCCTATCATAATTAAACCGACTTCTCAATGTCTTTTAATCGTGGAGAAAAGATTATTTCCCGAAAACCCTTGGAAGAGTTCAATCGATATGCAAATTAAAGGTATTTATGTTGGACTATACTACGAAAAATACGAAAAATGGACATAAACCACACGTGAATCTCTCTCCGCGCGAATAAGAGCGATTAGGATGTGTGGACGAGAAGCGCCCACAATTAGCTCCCGACCGTCCAGTGTCTCCGAGACGGCTATTATTTCGGCCAGTCGGATACTATGTTGTTTCGATTTTCCGTAATAAGTTCTCAACAGTAGTCGAGTCTAGAACTATACCCGGTAAAATATGAAACGTGGTTGCTAATATACAGGTTTGGGTAGTACTTTGGGAGTACCGACGTTACACTAAAATGGACATGAAATGTATGTCGAAGCGTCGATGCATCACCGCTGTGCGTCTAACTTGGGGTATAAATACAGCCACCTGATCGAGAATGATTCATCCAGCGTGGTACGCTCTCGCGAGCAGAACCACCAAAACGAAGATGAGGAGAGTCCAGACCAAGACTCTACGGAAGATCATCGACGCCCCCTACTACGTGAGGAACACCACTATTCAGCGGGATCTACGCATCGAGAAACTGGACGAGCACATCCGGCGACTCTCAACTGCGATGTTCGAGCGTGCCGACGCCTCGGCCTGGGTTCACCTCCAGAACTTGGCGCCACAGCACGCTCGCCCCCCGGACGCGCTCCCTCTTCAGCGAGACATCGTCACCGCGGAAGACCCTCAAGACTCCTGAAGAAGAAAGAGTACACACTTCGTCGCTGCCACGGACAACTGAAGACGCAGGTTAACCTGCGGGCCTGGTGATAGGCCGCACGGTGCAGCTCGTCTGGCTGGGCTTCCCCAACGGGTCCCACCCGGCTGGGTTTGAGCGCCCGGGCGGCACTCAAGAATCACCGGGCTCGCGAGTAAACCCACTCTCTCCACGCGTCTGTTTTCTTCGCATCATAGCCTTCTCGGTCTTTTTGGCCTTGACCCAGCTTCTTGCACAACATCAACGGCCCATTAGAATTCCCCTCTCTCTCTATACCCTACCGTGTTGCTGGGAGTTTGTTGCGCCGCTTCTTCTCAACAGCCATAACACGTTACGAAGCGGTGGTAGTTTGTCTCGTATAGGAAATAGGGTTTTTCGAATTCCCACGAAACGACCACTTGTAGCAGTGGTCGTCGCGAGTCCCCATCTAACGCGAGACCGCTCGTACGACTCTCGCGTTCTCTTGATCACCTTCGTCCATATATTGGACAACCCCAACAATAGACATTGTCTTCAGAATGTCATTAGAATTCCACATTCATAGGGCCCTCAACCCTGGTAATGTAGCCACCGTATTTCTCCATATCTGTGTTTTTCCTAAAACACAGAGGGAGATGTGCGTGTGAAGACCAAACGGTTGAATGATTCATTCTCGCTCGGAACGCCGGACCGAACGGAGCTCTGTACAAGTTTTTGAAATTACCTCCAGAAGTTTTACTGTCACTATTTAAAAAAAACCATAACGCACAAGACCCTCCGACATGTATGTTATCTACATACGAGTATGTCGGAGCAGGTTAGGCTTAGAAGTGTCTTTAAGATGTGTGACGTCACATTGCCGACGTCACAACTGTTGGTCTATGGTGATAACTCATACTTTGACGTTTCTTTAGTAAACTTTCACAATTACTGACGAGGCAGATAGCCCTGTATCGTTATGAATAGCAGTTGTTGAGGAGTATTATTGTGCAGTGCCTGAAGACGATCCGGACCGTCTAACAACGCGTCATTCAGACACATGCCGTTTGCGAGTGCGGCGGCATCGAACTCGAGCCGTATTTTGCCGGGTTTATTTGGGTTCGAGACTGCGAAGTGTGGCAAGAACCACGTTCGGCTACTTTCCTGTTCTCGGCTGGGGGTGGCGTATCCCTTCGCTATAAGCGCGTCCATCTGGGCCGTGTAGGTGTCCCGGAAGATGGGTGAGCGGTCCATCTTCCTTTCGATACTCCGCAGTCTTTTCCGCGCCATGTCGTAACTCGGCGGTAGTACGACATCGTCAGAGACCCACGGCAGTCCTACCTCGAATTGTCCGTCCGTGCGCCTCATGGTGCGCTCCACTATTTCGGTAGTGCGTTCCTCACTGGCGACTGGCTTACGTCTGGGCGTTATACCAATCGCGTCGATCTGGAAGTGAGACTTCACCAGATCGTGTAGGTCCTCCATTTTGCCTTGGTGTCGCAGCTCCCCCCGTGTGCGCACGTGCAGGACGTTAGAGTCATCCCGGCAGATGACTCTCTCGACCGAGTCGCTCGTCCCGTGCACGACCCACCCCAGCGTGGTGAGCGATGCTGCTGGCGTGCCCTTTGCCCCGGTCAGTAGTTTCCGCGTGACAATGAGGTGCCAGTTATCCGTGCCGATGAGGATTGTTGGTTTTGCGTCGGAATAGCACACGTCTTTTTCCCGTAATCTGCGGAGGTGTCCGTTCTCCAGAAGACGTTTCCCGACTGTCTGTTGCCCGAGCGTTAGTCCATTGATTGTGCGCGCTCGTATATCGTGGTATCGCGGTCGGCCGCGGCCCTTGATCGCGATGTCCACGATTCTACTTGCGATCCCGCGTTGGCTTGACGTCACGCCGTGTATATTAATGTGGCGCTGCAGGCCGACGGCTCCGATGGTTTCGGCCATTGCCTCGTCTGTCAACGTAACCGTCGATCCCTCGTCGAACAGCGCGTAGGTTTGTGCGGTGCCCTTCGGTCCCCGGACCGTGACCGGGCAAACCTTTAACAACACGCTCATGGACGCATGCGGTGTGGCCGCCGTCGTCGCGACGCGTTCCTCGGAGGCGCTATCGTCCTTCGTCACGTGCAGCAGCGCGTGGTGCGGTTGTCGGCACTCGTTTACTCCGCACTTCCTGCCCTTACAATGGAAGCGCCTGTGCTTGCTATCTTGCACGTGAAGCATATATTTGCTTCTTTGGCCCACTCCCATCGCTCGGGCGCCGTCATGTTCTGGAGTTTACGGCACTGGATCGTCTTGTGCTCGGATCCGCAACAATAACAGGTCTTGGGAGGACGCTCTTCGGTGGCGGCAAACACTTTGACTCCGCAATTTTTCCTAACTGTTCGACGCGTTCGACCTTGTTTGACGACGCGGTCACCCTCCCCCCGTACGCGGGAGTGTTGCAACCACTCTTGTACGCATCGCTCTGTATCGGTGACCTCTTCTCCGGTAACACTTTCGCGCTCCGTTTCTTCGTGAATGGCGGCCACGTCGGCCATCAACCGTTTTTTAATTAACTTCGCCTGCAGTTGTAACTCCTGCCGACGAATTTCCGCAAGCTGTAATTCCGCGTCTAGTTCAGCTTTCCTTATTCTCGCGTTGGCACTTGCGGTTGAGCGCTGCGACCCGATCGACGGCGCTCTCGATCGGCGCTCCGGGATCGCGGTGGCGGGGTTGCGAGGTGACGCTGCGGATGTATCCATGTCTCTCACGGCGGTGATTCCTGTCGCGATTAACCGTGCGTTCGTGGGTACGGGTACGGACGTGGATGCAGACGCGGACGCGTTTACAGTCGGCGACGCGGGATCCTCGTCGACAACTTTCGAAGCCTGACTGCGCGTAGTCGGCATGTCCCCCTAACGAGTCCCTATCCCCGGCCCTACGCCTACGGTGCGGGAAAACGGCCTGTGCCCTCAGGCAATTTGATCAGGCCGGTGGTGTTGCACAAAACACTGTACCGTCGTGAAAACGACGCTTCACGCAGGGCTCTCGCCGTTTGTCACCGTAAAAACGACGTTTGTACAGGCCCTACTCGTTCTTCGTTTTTGCCGTTGCCGCTGCGGTGTTGCTGCGTCGTTGAAACGCTACCGTCGACGCGCTGGATACGGCCTCTGCTACCCGTCGCACCGTTGGGAGATCTTCCAAAGTGACGCTCGTCGCACCGTTGGGTGATCTTCCGGTGTTGCAGAAGCAGCGTTCGTCAGCAAACTTTACGCCGCAGGGATGGCGATCTTCAATACTTCAAGCCGTGACACGTGGTGATTTTAAAAATATAACGCCGTGGCACGTGGTGATTTCTTCAACTTTGACGCCGCAAAGTGTGACGATCTTCCAAATTTCACGCCGCAAAACTGTGGCGATCTTCAAAATTTCATGCCGTGACACGTGGTAATTTTAAAAATATCACGCCGTGGCTCGTGGTGATTTCTTCAACTTACACGCCGCAAAATGTGGCGATCTTCCCAATTTCACGCCGCAAAACTGTGGCGATCTTCAAAATTTCACACTGCAGGAATGTGGCGATCTTCAAATTTCACGCCGCAATGATGTGGCGATCTTCAAATTTTCACGCCGCAAAATAGTGGCGATCTTCAATAATTTCACGCCGCAAAATGTGGCGATCTTCAATGTTGACGCTCGCCGAGGTTTTTTTTTTTATTCTGGCACGGCAAAGTGACTCCACTGTACCTGATGGTAAGCACAGTGGAGTCCAGAAAAATAAGGAGGTTGCTCCGTTGATATGTTCTTTCTTCAATCCGGCTCGAAGGACCAACTTGTTGAGGAGTATTCTGTATCCGGCTCGAAGGACCGACTTGTTGAGGATCGTATCTTTTCTCGTTCGCGGAAATAAAACTCCTCTTTCCATATAACGTACTGTATTTTTTCTCGGATGTTACGGCCTCGGCCGGTGCGTACTGACTGACCATATTGCGCTCCTTATTACTAGTTTTACCGCTCGCAACATGCGGCGGTTGGACACGTTGAATGCCATTGGCCTCGGCCAATCACACCACAGTAGTTTTTATTGCTCTGTCTCTCTCTAACCCTTAGTGCTCGCACTGTATGTCGGTGGCACACGACATTCGGGTTTGGCCTCGGCCAATGGCATTACTGTACAGTATAATACAAACAAATTATTAACTATCTTAAACTTAACACAAATTGACAATTATAAACAATCTTAAACTTAACACTGGTTGACAATTATAAACAAATGTGCGGCTCTTGTCCGCAACAGCAGTGACATCTTTATTACTGGAGGATCCAATTTCAGAAGTAATTTTAACAACCAACTTCAATCAAACTTCCTTTTATTTCCCAATAAATCAGATGTTTGCTGTCCGCACGTAGACAGATGAATGCTCGCTCCACTGCAGCGGGCGGCCTTTTATAGACGAATAGTGGGGGCAATCGACGCCGCAGAGGGGCGACCGCTCGTGAGTCATTCTTGTTTATGCAAGAGCGATGACGTAGCTCAGTATATGGTTTTACGCCGTTAAGTATAAAAGAAAATAAAATAAATATTATTTTACTTTGTCACTATCTGAAAATAGCTCCTATAAATTATATGATATTTATCCCCTACCGACATTTATAACAAGGAAATTCTTTAATTTATGAAAAAAATAATTGCGTAAGTTAATAAATGTTCCATTTCAGAACAAGCACTCGTATCTCAGAGCGGAATAATAACTTTGCGAGTTTTTTTTTCTAGAAAACTCATTACAATCTCTTTTACTCATGTATTCCCGTATCTGTAAAGTAATTACTGTTAATATTAACACAGCCGTATGTCGGAATAAAAAAGGTTTTTTTTTTCGAGCTTTACCTACATATTCTTAATTGCGTTCACGGCCATTTTATATTTATTACATGCGCTTTATAATATCATGAGATAAAATAAAATCAAGTGGTAGTCGCATTCGCATACGGAGGATTTCGTATTATTACATAGAAAAGATTTTTGGACACTTCCGTGACGTAGATGAATTATCCTAACAGTGTTCAAGGTTTCTATACCGTACCAATGCCAAAATTTACGTGATCCACGAAAAGTACTTCCGAGTCTACATGTTGAAAGGTCTCTTGGTGTATTTAATACTTTGAAAGAGCAGGCAGAAGTTCTCCATGGCACACACTTGTACCGCGAGACCAAATTTTAAGTAAATTAAATATCATTTATTTTCTATGGTAGCACATTCTCAATATTTATTTCACTTAGTACCAGTACTAGAAGATGTTCGACAACCAATTTATCAAGATATTTTTCTCAACTTCTCTAATTTACAATCCCTCTTATCTATCTACCTCTTCTTTTACTAATTAAGCACGTGTCGCATTATTTCAAAAAAATAACAACAGAAGAACTATTTTACACAAATAATGTAATTATTTATTATATTAACCAAAACGAATAATGATATACTACCTCTAATCATTTTTGTGGCTTTTATTCGAAAAGTTTTAAACCGTTTTGGAATCTTAGATAGTTGCGCCAATAAAATAAAAAACCCTTGCAATAGCTGGGTAAAAATATAAAGTATTTTGGTTGAATTTTATGAAAACTCCATAGGCTATCTAGAAAATTTAACGGCTGTTGTCGATAGAAGTGCTATTAGGTTGCCGATACAGCAAAATAAATCGAAATATTATATTTTTTTTCAATCAATTTTCAAAGTTTTATTATAAATATACGACATATGGATATGAGAATGTTGCCTAATTTTGGTAAATACAACTAATACTACGCCCTTTAGAAGTGTAAAATATATTTTTTCCGATAATTATATACTCTCAAGCAAATGAAGCCTTTGGTTAATTAATTATTACACTGAATCAATTATTACGTTATAAAAATGAACAATATAATTTATGTTTCGAAAAATAATTATCAGAATAAACATAACAATGCAGGCGAAACCCCAGATCGTTGCAGACCGCAGTTCATTAACGAAATGATAATAATGCTTCGCAAGCTCCATATAATAAAATTTAAACCTTAATTCCTCTTACTAAGGTACTTTTTGGAACACTAATTAGCGCGCTCAACAGTCTGAAAGCCTTTATTACATAACTGTGAAGAATTCGTACGAAACGACGTTTAGTTAAGATTTTGTAAACAAGATTGGCGTCCTCAGGTAACAAGCTTATTATGAGAATTGTTTGGCCGGAACTAATAAATGTTATTAGGATGTTCAATATAAGTAAACTAGAAAGAGACAGAGTTATATCTCACGGATAAGGAAGAAAAGGATAAATCGAATTGGCCAGTGATCCACGAGTGTGCAATCAAAGTAATAATCCGAATCATTGGTATATAAATTATTGATTAGGTTGATTGAACATTTGTGTAAGTATATTGTTAAAATACAGTAACATAATTATTGTTGATTTTGTAATATAAACTTTTGGCGATGTAGCTTATGTAAGAAATAAGGGTCAAATGAAGAGTATCAGCATCACATTAATTAAATTGAATATCGCTAGGGAATCCTTTTGGGACTAATACTCTCTGTAGGTAACTGGCTAGCTTGTCAGCCTAAACCATTCTATGCTGCACCCTACTTTACTGCGGTTGACTCACTTACTCACATGAGTGAGTGAGAAAGACGTACTTGTAATTAAGTTATCAAGTCTATAAATAAATACACCCAATAGTCACCTACATAGTCGATACCTTACAAAAAGGCACAAGTCTTGTGCCGTGGTTACCAGAATCTGGCAGCTACTTTTCGGTATCGCTAACACTCAGATCCGAAACAAATATTTTTGTATTACATAAACATTCGTTCCGGATTGTAGGTCTTGACAAATACGCTTTGTTGGGTTTATAATTTTTTGTTGTATTTCTAATTATTTTTTTGTGCCCAATTTAAACACAGACAAAGTCACAAACTGAAGTAAGTTTAGCTCTAGTACATATATCAATGGTACAACCCTAATCAATCTTCCCCTCTGACACGAACTAATACAGTACAATAAATCTACATACAATAATCTCAACTGGCCATTACACTCCATTAGTGAGCCAACAAATTGGTAATAATTTGTTACATATAAAGCATAACTTGATATGGCATGTATAACAACGCTCTGTATACGTGTCATGTGATACAATCGCACACGGAGCAAGGCGGATAAATGGACACTCCTCGAAACCAACACAGAGATACCAAGGGAATTATTCAAGCGAACATTTCGATCTGAACATTTCTAAATCGGTAGGAACAACTGAATATGATAGCTCACGTGCGGACGTCTCTGCTAGTGTTCAATCAATTTAATTTATTAATAGTGACAGTCTTTTTCGGGACTATTCATAAATCAAAGGGGTGGTTTGGAAAAAAATCTGCGTATACCTTTGTGAGTATTGCCCTATATTGCCCGAATGCCAAATATAAAATTAAATAACAATGTGAAGATCACTAGTTTATATTTAACTTTGTTTTATTTTTATATAAACACGTATTGACATTTCTTAAGTGCCATTATTGCCTGAATACACGATCGATGAATTACTATTGTTAGAATATATTTCTGATACTTCGAGGGCCCAAGTGCTGTGCAATATAACAATTGCCTCCACAACTCGCCCTATCCCTATAAAACTATTTACTTACAGTATGTCGCGTACCTACAACATAAGCCGCCTGTGAATGACATACAACATACCCCACACAATAATCATATAATGAAGGAATTATTATTATTATAAGTATTGTGGCACGTCCTGCAGCACGATGGTCCGACCACTTGAGAAAGGTGGCGGGTAGCGGATGGAGGAGCACTGCTCAAGACCGGGATGGTTGGTGCCTACTTGGGGAGGCCTTCGTTCAGCAGTGGACGGCGATAGGCGGAGTATATGTATAATGGAATTATTACGTTCTCTAACGTATAAGCATGCACCAGACACTGGACACATAAATATTGGAAGTATATGAAATCTAATAGCCCGCATTAAATCAGTGTGGTAAACCTAGGTGGCAGAAGTTTAAAGGGCTGATGTAAGTAGCATATTTAAGATGGGAAAGTTTTATAAAATCTGCAAAATCAGTTTTCGAATCGAATCGATACTGCGCCAAAGTCATGTAATCTATACTAATAATATAAAGAGGTAAAGCTTGTTAGTTGTAAGGGATAATCTATGGATCTGAACCAATTTAGAAAATTCTTTTACTAACAGAAAGCCACGTTTTTTAAAGTCATAAGCTGTATATTAATCCGCAAACTGAAAAGACTTTTTCGTGGTAGTCGGATTTACAGAGTAAGTCGGAGATAAAACGGTCGAACGAAAACGTTACTTGCCAGCGGTGCCTTAGCGTTGAGAGATATAGGTGTGATTGAGTTGTAGAAAAAAGTTTTAGAGCTTGATAAAGCCTGCAAAAAAGTTAGCGACAGCAATGTGTAACTTTTATATTTCAGTCACAAAAAGTAGTTTTTTTTAATATTTAAAAAATAATCATGCATATAACAGTGGCGCTACTTCAATAGAAGTCCAAAAGCGTTACACGTTAATTGTGTAATGTCTAGTTTATAATTGTTTATTGTGAGATCAAGATAATCTCATTTAAATGACAAATTGCTTTTGTTAAAAAAGATTATTATTCAGAAATTTGTAAAGCAAGCTGGGCTTTTGGGCTTCTATGGAAGTACTACAACTGGTATATAAGTAGTAGTTGGGAAAGAACATGCGGTACTTTTTATCAGCAGGAAATGCAATAACAGAACAAAGTTGCGAAGAAAAGGTTTATACGTATGTAGGTATATCTAAAATACTAATCCAATTCTGTAGCACTCCAATGTCAAATAATAAACGCTTTTCAAACGGCCAAAATAACTCTTCTATGGTTACAATTCACAGTCAGGTTTTTAAAATAAAAAAAAACTCTGCAATATGGAGTTGTGTTTTGAACAGCTTCAGTACTTTTGACTTTGTCCATTGACCGTACCTATGCAAAATGAAAATGTTCCCGAGCCGTTTTAGACATTGTCAATCCACCTAGACAAAGTCGATACGGAGACAAACCAAACTACCGTACTTTTTAATATCCACGCAGATTATTTTGTAAAGAGAGAAACTTGTAGCAGTAGGTACAATTTTAGAAAGAAATTGAGTTTAAAATAAATTACCAAGAAAAGAAAACCGTTACATCTAACAGTGACTGTTGTCAGCGTGATTTCGCTTCTCATTATAGAGTTTCTGCAGTAAATTAAAATTGGGACCTACATACATATGTATGTGTACATTCATCTCTAGCGTAATTGGATTTTCGTATTTATAAAACTAGAAACATTTGGACTATATGTTTGACTCTGTGTTTTAATTTATCCCCCTTAGTGGTAAAATATGACCTAGCCCCAGTTAACGTTACACAAAGTGCACCAAGAGGTCAAATTTATTTATTACAATAAAATATATTTTGGAGGATATTGTAAGAATAACTAGGAGTTCACGTTGAAAAAAAGTACCGCGGCAATGTAGATCTCAAAAAGAATGAAGGCAACTGGTACAAGACCAACAATATTAATAGTAACAGCCTGTTGAAAGAAGGGCTCTATGTTACAAAGTATTTCTGCTTTATGAGTTAAGTAAGCAAATAGATCTTGTTGCTCCTTGTTGTCCCTCGCACGCCCCAATTGTAACCATAACGATATATCGAAATATTCTAGTCGGCGAATTTTTAAAATAAATATCACTATGTAAAAGCAAAAATAAAATGTACTCCGCACACGTTTTAGGAACAGTCGATGTGCAGCGTGGATACAAAGGCGCTAACATTTAGTCAATAGCTTCATTTGTTTTGTGCATCACAGAGAACTGCTGAATGGGACGGCTTAATAAATGGACGGACGATATAGAACACAAAACGTATGCTACATGACGAATAATATTCATCTAAATACTGGTCATATTCACACACATCGTCCTAAATAAAGGTACTCTGTTTCGTGCATATTAGACGTTACTGAGTATCAGAAATATTATGGTATTACCGCGAATAAATATTTGTTAATTTAACAAAATGTTTTTAATTGGGAGCTCGGGCCAAAGACCGCTCTTACATACCAGCTACAATGTTACCATAAAAGACTACAATGGTATCAACAAGTTCAACCGCAATGATTCCACTGCATGCACCTAACAAAAGAACTCCAGCGTTCGGGTTCTTAATTAGGATCGGTTGAAGGCAAAAAATATCAAATTTACTTTCTTTTCCCTCCGTATTTAAAAATCCCGGTAAGGTATTTCAGTTCCGTGGTTGTTTTTCAACTCAATAAACATTTTTTTAACAATTTGAACATCTGAAATTACAATATTTTTTTTTGTGTGACGGTTACCAGATACGTATTACGTACCGGTAAACTGAAAGATTGACTTGTTAAAATTTAATTTGGTAATATTCCCAATATCCGGAAACATCCAGAATTCAGTGAGATTTATATGATTATATATTTATATTATGAGATTATCATGAGATTATTCGTTAAACTTAAATGTATGCAATTATATCTGTATACTCAATGATCACACCTTTTGCAAATCTATTGTATTGGCACCTACATACCTGACCAACGAGACAAACAAAACATTGATCCAACTCAACTTGATTTTGATGCAAAAATTGTAGTTATTGTATTGTACAGTAGGTATTGTGGATAACATAATTTTGGTTTACGTTCTTTTCCATGGGTTTGTTCTTATTTTACAAAAAAAAAAACATTTTCCTTTTAATGTTAAGATCGTAACCTACTATATATTTTTGTTAATTAAAACCTTGGCGTTTACTCAGCTAAGCTCTGATTATTTTCCAAAATGAAATAACTGAAAAGTAATTTTAAAAGTAAAATGAACTGTCGAGATACATCTGCGAAGGAAAACATGTGCAGCGGTAGTTTTAGTTTAGAACCTATTTACCAGTTACACAGACACTCAACGAAAGAGGTAGTTGAACAAGTGTGACCACAACTCAGTGGCAAATTGTGTCGAGTGCACTGGCGGCCGCTCTTGCAGGCCAAATGCTTTTAGTGTGTTATAAACTTACGAAACTGAGTGAAAATCGGGTTGTGCCAACTTTCGCTCGCACAGCTCCTGATATTACTTCTATTTTACTTTTGCATCGCGTTTGATCGAGGTATCAGAGTGCGCGAATGATCTTTATTGAGGGCTTCGTAACTTATGAAACTTTAATGAAATTCAAGAGCAGCACCGATATGCATATTTTATTTTTTGAAATTCTTTCTTGGGTCTGACAATAAAATGTCATGGAGTTTTCCATATTTTTTAATAATGAATATACTGTAATTTAAGTTAATTTTATTATTCATTATTCCGCTTGGGTGATACCTACTAACTTAACAGTAAAGGAATGTGATTCAATAACAAAACCAGGAATCTGTCGACTATCGAGACAGACATGTCTATATGTACGAGTACTTAAGTGATATATTTGACATTTAATCCATTTGATAATCTATTTTCACGTCATTATATTTCGGAAATAAGGTACTATAAATTTATTACTATTAACAATATTTAGTTGTTTCAATTGTCACTAAGTTAGTGCCAAACTGTCAACAAAATAAATTTATAAATATTAAAATTGTAAATAAAATAAACACAAATCTGGAGTAAAATTTTGTCGCACGGCACTCAGTGTTAACCTTTCACCAACCTGTACCTCGTTTACAGCATCAAGTAATTGACAAATTGACAGCCTTCAGCCAATTTTCTCGCCATATAAAAGATTTAATAAAGCCGAAACTGAATGACAAATGATCTTGTTCGCAATTATTCCCCTTATTTATCGGATAAAAATAGCTTTCACGAAGCAAATAAGTTTAGTTACTATAATTTTAGAAAATAATGTAAGTTCTCTGCTTTGAATTCGCGTAAATTGTGCATGCATCGGCATCTGCTTTTAACATTTTAGTAAAGAAATTCTCACGGAGTTTGTAAATATGCTTATTAAAAGTTTTAGATTAGCCCCTGATACCTGCGATTGAAAACATAATTTTAAATACAAGGTGATATTTCTACCTACTCTTTCGTAGGCACAGCCATAATATATGTATTGCTGTCCCACACGAGAACTGCCTTCATTTTAGCATTGGGCTGAGATCCCGTTCGTTAATATAATTAAATGATGACGCAACATTTCTAACTACCTACAGACAGGGTTGGGCAGTATTTGAATTACTTGTAATTGAAATACGTAATTGAAATACAAATACGTATTTTAATTACTTTCTTAAAATGTAATTTGTATTTTAAATACGTGAAGCCGAAGTATTTTGTAATTAGTATTTCAAATACTCGAGGCTTCAAAATACATTTATTAAAATACATTTAGCCTTCATTTAGTATTAAGTTTGTGCTCATCAGGACCTGCAATAACAAAACAAAAACCGCCTTAAAAAAAATACTATTCCCAAACAAATAAATATGCATTATTTTGTAATTTGTATTTTGTATTTCAATTAAAAATAGCTAAAATACTGTATTTTGTATTTCAAATACCATACTTAAATGTATTTTGTATTTCGTATTTTAATTACTTGCGATACAGTATTTTGTAATTTGTATTTCAATTAAAGCAAAGCATGTATTTTGCCCAGCCCTGCCTACAGATATATAATCATTCTACAAAACCAGCATCCATTTTCCATTGTAAACAGTATTATACGTTTGTATTTCAGGCGTAAAACAATACCTACATATAACTGTAAATGGACTTTTGAACTATGACAAATTCGGATTTTGCGTGTCGTGTGCCGTTGTGTGAGTGAAGTGTCAAGCGTTAAAAGCATGATGTGAAGGGACATTAGCACACAAAATGTGGGCCGCTGAGCTGAGCTGTATATTTATATTGTTCGGTGAGTATTTTGTGTAGTAATTATATTATTTAATGTAACGTGTTGACAGTTATTAACACAGCATTTATTTTTACTATAAGCATGCGTGCTCGATTCATCATAAGCCTATATATACGTCCCACTGCTGGGCACGAGCCTCCTCTACAACTGAGAGGGTTTAGGCCTTAGTACACCACGCTGGCCTAATGCGGGTTGGCGGACTACACACCTAAGAAACTCCTTAGAACTTAGGTGTTCATCACGATGTTTTCTTTCACCGTTCAAATACGTGATAATTCATTGTGAATACACACACTCTCAGTTGTAGAGGAAGCTCGTGCCCAGCAGTGGGACGTGTTTGGGCTGATGATGATGATGATGATGACATAAATTTGAAAAGTCAGAGGTGTGTGCCTGGGTTTTGAACCCGCGATAGTCGAGATTCATACATCATCATGATTCACATACATTTTGTACAATGTTTTTTTTTGCGGTTTTCCTTTAACGCCCGGGGGTTTGTTATCACCTTAGCTATTACCTGCCTTAGTTTCCGATAATGGTCTGAATACACCCTGTACAAAAAAAGACAAAAATAACATAGTAATACTGCCAAGAGAGTAGAGAGAGGTGCAGGTTTCATATTACATTTGTGACCTACATTTCTAGAAATGGACGTCTGTTTTGATGTTCGTGCTGTTGAAGGCTCTCTTAAAATCCATTATAATGGCATTTATCACCATATTGTAAAGCAGTGACAACATAAGAAAACAAATACGAATAGTAATAGAGTGTAAAACCTCAACTTAGCTTTTAAATACGTAATCTTTAATAATAATATAAAGAATACTAAACATTTCCAATACCACTAAAGCTGATTGTGGATGTTCTATTTCAAATAAATTAAAAATATCATTTATTTAAAAGGTAACCTGAACTCACAATTCCCTACCATTGCAAAACATAAATAAAAAGTGAGTCGACATAAACAACTCACGCAATAAAACCTTAAATGTAATTTTAATGTATTCTTAATTGTGTGCAAAGCAACATTACACATAAATCAGTGGTTGAACTGTAAAAAATATTTATATGTTCTGTGGGAATTCTTTTAGCTGTTCTGTAAATATGTATATGTATTTATTCGTCGAATGTTTGATGGAAGAGCTGATAGATAAACCTAAAATTTTGAATTCTATTTGTTTTTGGCATTTACGGACTATCTGAAGTAGTGGCATTAGTATTTCAAAATTCTATTAAAGAATTGCGTGCCTATGAAATCTTCGCTTGGATTTCTGTGCACTACTAGGCCAGCAAGGTAGACTAAAGCTTAAATCTATGAAAGCAGAGGAGGCATGTACCAGTGGGAAACAAAAAAAAGATAATGGGATGACATATTCTCGGTAATACGACTTGTTTCAGGGTGTTGTAAGTTGTTTCAAGTAGATCATTTATATTGTGGTAACATTTATTCTATGTATCATATTAAACAAATGTTATAAGAATTAGAAAAACATTGTAGTCAGCTAGATCTGCGGTACTGATTTGCCGGCTTGACTCCGGCGGTACCACTGCCACTTGGGAGGTCGAATTATAAAAATTACCGCGTATGAAAATTGCATCAACGACACATTGTTTGGTTAGGATTTTCGCTTTAAAGAATGAAATCATCATAAAATATCATAACGACGAAAATGACATGAATGTAATGGAATTACTGGTTGATAATTTGATCTCGTTTTACTGTTGCTTAATTTGATTATCTGATTTCACATCTAATTTGTGTTTTGAATTACTAAAACCTGAGTGAATATTCAACAAATAAGTTGTCTAAGCAAGTTTGTAAAATCAAATTGAACTTATTTAAAATTTCACAATCGTAAAATACAAATCTCGATGTCATTAACATTACAATGAACGTATATTATTCAGGTATAAAAGCACATTGTTTGCTTTCAGATGAACAATAAAGAAAACAGTCATGACCCAAACGCAATTTGGTTTCCAATTCAAATAAATGAAACCCTTTTATCTCAGCAACAGAAATTTCTTTTTCAATAGCTTGACTACGTAATGAAAAATTTGCAAAATTTGCCCGTTAAATGTTCAAAAAGAGGGGGGTTTAAAAAATAACGGTACGCGACGGAAACAAAGCACGTTTTTATCGTTGAAAGGGATCGTACTAATGGATGCTGAGCTCGGATGGACTCGGCTATTATCGGAACGTTTTCAAAAACTTCCAAAACGAAAAGCAAATTTATCAGCATCGATAGGAACATGGAACTTTTCATCTCGAATAAGAGATATATCGATTCGCAGACAATTATTCCCCTGTTCCAAAGTTGTGTAACTCTAGATGTAGCTATGCTCGTTCAGTTTCGCGCGCAGCGATCTTCGATCCAATTATTAAAAGAGCAATTAGTGGCGTATTAATTAAATATGCTGCTTTTAATTACGCAAATATTTCTACTGCTTAGCGTCGGCTATAAATAAATGTTACATTGAGCCATCCGAGTATTAAGTAGCCCGCGTCTATCCGCTTCTCGACACCATTTCAAGTGGACGTTATCTGCATTCCACCTCTCATCTGTTCCTAGAGCTGTTCTAAAATTAAACTATATACAAATCAGGGTTCACATTAGAGTTGTAGAATTCTTGTAAGGGTAAAAATCACTCCATTTTCACAAGTCTGACATAAATTCCACGTTAAATTATTTATCCAGACAGTTATAGCGTTGACCCGTCTGTCTTCATTAAATTATGTGGTGGTCACTAATGTCAACCCTTTTTAAAGGTATAGTTTGTATATTTCTGTCTTTCCTAGTCAATTAACAATGGGTCCACTCGTTACTTATAAATTAATAGTGAGAAAGGTGAAGTATTGCCTTCAGGCATTTCGTGTTTGTTTAGTATAAACGCCTCATTAAAACCGAGCTGTTTATTCAAATAAATGCGTATCGTAACTGCGAAAATCGGAAAATTCTTACAAAGTTACTTTAAAAATCTCTTTTACATCAAATATATTAAAATGAGAATACGTTATGCTGCAAACGTTCGGTCATGTTACTTTTAACAGTCGATATCAAAGGCGGCACATCTACTTAAGTGCGTAATAATGTTGAAGTGAAGCAAAGCTCGCGACTTCGGTCAATTAAAATTCCGTTTACCATTTTTGAAATAAAACGTTCTGAGTAACATGAATTATTTTATTACAAAAATAAAGATTTAGAAAGTAATGTGTATAAATGATGACTCGTTACTTATAAATTAATAGTGAGAAAGGTGAAGTATTGCCTTCAAGGCAGTCGTGTTTGTTTAGTATATAGGTACGCCTCATTAAAACCGAGCTGTTTATTCAAATCAATGCGTATCGTAACTGGGAACTTTTCTTTCCGTTTATTTCGGATTTCGAGCGCGCTGAATTTTTTAGATGAGAATATTTTCTGCAACGAATTTCAATAAACAAACAAAGCTCGGCACCGGCTTCGAATTACTCAGTTCTGCGTGTTATTTATATCAATATTTTCGCGAATACATTAACATTAATTGCCTTACTTAAATATTGCATTAATCTGTCCTGAAACGTACATTTTTTTGGACATGTATTTTGCACTGGATGGATCGGTTGATGTCATCGCATTAGGGAAATAAGTACGTACGTTCGCCTGTATCCCTGAAGGGGTAGGCGGAGATGGATTGTCACACACACGTTTCAACGTTTGTGTTCAAACTCCCAAATAATCTTGGATGAGTCTATTTCCGTTTTTCGTGCATACTTCTCGACTCTGTGCTGCTACTCATAATTTCCTATTTGAAAAACACAGCAACAATTAGGACCCAGACTGGACCTCCCTATCACATCCTAAGGCAGTTCCTGCACTATTTGCTCGCTATCAAAAGTTAAATAAGCTTACAGTTGCGAATTATCATCATCGTCAGCCCATATAAGTATCACTGCTGGGCACGGACCTCCTCTGTAATTGAGAAGATTTACGCCTTAGTCCACCATGCTGGCCTAGTGCGGGTTGGTGGACTACACATCTAAGAAATTCCTAAGAACTTTTTAGGACTGCAGGTTTCCTCACGATATTTTCCTTCGCCGTTAAAGTAGCATTAATCGAAAACTTGATACAAGACTTCTGTAAATCAAATAATTCAAGAAAAATATTAAGACATAGAATCTTTGGAGTCGCAGGATGCACCTGGCACTATAAATTAAACTCTAATTACAAAAATATATTATCATTATTTGAAAAAGAATAAGAAGAAAATGGGTATACACCCATTTAATTATAATACAATTGTGACGAATAATAATAATAACAACAATGAGACAACATAAGACTTACTAGAAGCGGCAACCATAACTTATTATTTTATTTACGCTTTTATGTCAGATTTTTTCCAATCTAAAAAACTTTTAAAAATCATTAATATTCACGTTGCCGCAGTGAAGTAAACAAATTCACTTTCACGAATCATCCGTTAAAAATCCATGGGCGTTGATAAAATATTCATACAAGCGTATGTCCAATACATTTTACGGAAGCAATTTAAAGTTGAAAATCTAACTTGGAATCAAAAGGAACATTTTCGTGTAGTTGGGCCTAAGTTAGCGAGTTCCAACGCGGTACAAAGTTTGTTACATTAATCACAAAACATAAGTAAAGAAAGACAATTATTGTTCACCGCTTCGTTGAATTTTATTCAGTGCTAAAGGTATTGGTTTGTTTTATTGTCACATTGTAGTGATGATGGTTTAGTGGCCCGGTCGAGAATCTCGGCGGTTGCGGGTTCAAACCCAAGGCACGTACCTCTGACTTTCTGAAGTTAAGTGTGTATTTACAATGAATTGCTTACTTTAACGGTGAAAGAAAACATCATGATGAAACCTGCACACCTAAAAGTTCTTAGGATTTTTTTAGGTGTGAAGTCCTCCAACCCGCACTAGGCCAGCGTAGTGGATTAAGGCCTAAACCCTCTCAATTGTAGAGGAGGCCCATGCTCAGCATTGGGAAGAATATGGGCTGATGATTATGCTTGATAAATTTTGAGGTTTTTATATTTTAATGCCTGTAACTTTATCACGCAAAATGACTGAACGTACAAAGATGAAATTTGGCGTATCTACACGTAGTTTAGGACCTAAATTAGCGAAGGTTAGTTTATGATTGTAAACGGTTATATATGTATATTCTAGTTTAAACCAGTTTGAGCTCGCGTAACATACAGATCTTTTTAAAATCATTTTTATGAAACACTCGGAAGCATTATCCCGAGATTTAGGTAGCCGAGTGTTTTGGGTAATATGGGCCATATTGAAACAAAATTTATAAAAATAGTTCAGGCGTGGGACGTCGCAAACAAACTATTTGTCTTTAAATTTATAATTTTAATTAGGACACATTATTAGACTCCATCAGATATAGTTGATGTATTGTCGATAGATATAACCAATTTCAAATATATTTTTTAACAAAACGAATATTTACCACGATTTAACTTAAACGTAATTTATTCCTAATTATACTCGTAAAATCATTAGAATTTCTATTTCGAGACTTTGTTCTGGTATTAAACATAATACCCTGAAACCTCATACATATTACAGCTTTTTGATGATTTATTCAAAAACCAAAGAGCGTTTGAACAGCAAACATCAGAAGGAAAGTCGGAAAATTCTTACAAAGTTACTTTAAAAATCTCTTTTACATCAAATATATTAAAATGAGAATACGTTATGCTGCGAACGTTCGGTCATGTTACTTTTAACAGTCGATATCAAAGGCGGCACACCTACTTAAGTGCGTAATTATGTTAAAGTGAAGCAAAGCTCGCGACTTCGGTCAATTAAAATTCCGTTTACGATTTTCGAAATAAAACGTTCTGAGTAACATGAATTATTTTATTAAAAAAAAAAGATTTAGAATGTCAAGTGTATAAATGATGACGTCAGTTGAAGACTTCCTAAATGTAGCGGCCAAATTGGCCACTTAAAAAGGACAAAGTAGATACTTCCTTTGACCGAAGAGCTTATGTGAAAAACTATAAAATAATATTTTGTATTACAACAGCTTCTCCAAAACTTCATGGCTGACTGAGAAATGCAGTCTACTCTCAGTGAGATCAAAGAATTATTAGCTGCCCTTACAGTACTTAGAGTTACTGGGCATTGACACTAACATTATTTATTTAGTATAAATAAATTAAAACTCTACGTATTATTAGAAAGGATTACTTACAAATATTCTGATTGATGTAATGATGGCCTCGAGGTTTTGGCACGCGGTCGAGAATCTCGACGGTCGCGGTTTCATACCCCAGGCACACACCTCTGACTTTCATAGTTATGTGTGTATTCACAAATAATTATCACGTACTTTAACGGTGACGGAAAAAACTTCGTAATGAAACCTGCACACCTAAAAGTTCTTAGGAATTTCAAGGTGTGTAGTCGGCCAACCCACACTAGGCCTGGATGGCCTGGCATGGTGGACTAAGGCCTAAACCCTCTCAGTTGTAGAGGAGGCCCGTGCCCAGCAGTGGGACGTACATATATGGGCTGATGATGATGATGATTCTGATTGATAAAACTACACTTCGTCTTCGAATAATTGGAAAGCATACGTATACGTACCATATTTCAATTTTATCGATCCTATAAGGATTCGGATTTTTCATGTAAGAGACTAAATATATTTATGTTTATAACAATATTTTAATAATATTATCCTTTGTTTCCAGGCGTGTCAGCTGGCGGAGGTGGTTGGGAGCCGCTCGGGCAGCCATACTTCGACAACAGCACGAAGCGGGAGGCCACTGCCGCCGTGGGACAGCCCGCTTATTTACACTGCAGGGTGCGGAATCTAGCTGATAGAGCGGTAAGCATCTGCAACAGTATTTTCATTTATACAAAACTGGTGGTCTATAGTGCTCCGCATAATGAAGTTCGACTACGTAAACAAAAAAAAATGTTGTGAAGGTCAAAATCTATTACATTAATGTTATATTTTTTTATACTTGTGGTATAATGTATGCATACATACATACATAACCTCACTCCTGTATTCCCTGAAGGGGTAGGCAGAGGTGCATTTCTGCACCCACATCTCGCTAGTATTGTATCAGTCCCACGTAATAGAGGACGAACCTATTGCCGTTTTTCCGGGCACAATTCTAGGCTCCGTGCTGCTACTGAGAACTTCTAAATGGAAAAACCCAATAACACTTTACCCGACCCAGGAATCGAACCAAGAACCTCTAGATGGCACGGCACATACTTGTACTGCAATACCACGATGCAGTCAGTACAATGTATGAAGTTGCATTAAGCCACGAGTATGTAGGATTAGGCAAAAGTATGGAAGTTATACACCACACGTAATTCTCTAATGCTAGACATAGGTATTAATACCTCTAATTTGCCTGCTCTGTTTAAAGTCTCACGTAATACAAGGCGAGCCTATTGCTGTATTTGCGCACATTTGTGCTGCTACTGAGTCTGAATATTAAAAAAACATAGTAGGACGTTGTTTGACACGGGGAACAATCCAGGACTTCATATCGATCGCACGCCGTAAATTTATGCCATTGGAATAAGATATGTAGGAATGAAGACGGAGGTTTTATATTTCTCAAAGTATAAATATCCTTAATCCTTAATATAAATGTCCTTTTACAAAAAGTAAATTAACTTATGGCGCGATAAACCTGTTATCAATTTGCCCACGATCCCATCACGAATTAATCTTAGTAATGGAAAATGGAATTCAATATTAAAATATTTACAATGCGGCGGAAGCGTGTTCAAATATTTTTCAATGTCCCGGTAGATCAGGCTTGGCGTATGCGGGATATTACTTGTCTGATGCTAGCTTTGCTTGCAGCTCTTCTCGAATTATTGTAGATTAAATTTTCATCTTTCCCGCAAATTGTTTGTATTTAGGACAACTGCTTCCAAAATAATAATATTTGTTATGAAATGATTAACCAATTATTTATTTGATTTTTTTATACATCCATAGCCTGACGCCTGTACTCCTCGAAGGGGTAAGCGGAGGTGCATTCCTGCACCCATATTACGCCAGGCATGTTGATACGTTGATATTGCCGCTTTTCGAGCACAATTCCAGACTCCATGCTACTACTGGGAATTTACTAGTGTAAAAACACAATAACACTTTGTCCGACCTGGGAATTGAACCCGGGACCTCTAGATCGCACGGCAAATACTTGTATCGCGAAACTACGAGGCAATCAATATATTATTAATTATTTAAATAAGTAATTTTTAGATTTTAATTCGCATAGTAGGTACGATAAATAGTTCGACACAATCGCCGTTGTATCAGTTAGCACAATTATAGTGGCCTCTATTGAAAATTCAAACTTCATTTTCAGTGTTCGCTAAAAATGTCTTACTTAGAAAGTATTTTATTGTAATAAGTCTCTCACTCCCATACCCAAAAATTTCATTAAAAATAATACACTTCATTTCATTTGCAATTCATGAGCAACCAGTATACCTACCAGTCTCATTACTCCCAACATTCAGACATTTCCGAAATCTACAATTAAAAAACAATTGCATAACTCAATCTAGAAACTCAGCCAGCGGTGTAGTAATATTAGTCTGTGCGGATCTGTTAAAACCCCAGGTGGTTAAGCTCCCAACTTCTGGACTACATTCAATAAACTTAGAGTTAACATTGCATTCACAGAATTGGATCTGTTCCTTGTGTAATTAGGGGTGCCGTGCATGCATATATTATTAACTTTTCTTACTCGCTAGGTTCTCAAATGATATATCACTCTGGGTGTTAAAAGAGCGAAAACTTTCGCATTATTTCACGGTAGGTACATGGCTTGTATTTTTGTATGTGGCCATTTTGGGCGTAAAGGAAACAAGCAATGTAACCAAAAAAATGTTTTCCCGGAAGAAAATTTTCGGTATATCAAAAGATCGTCATCAGTAATGATACATGCTCAGCTTCGGAAAGTAAATACAAAATGAAATATAATTTCCCAGACAAAAATATCATTGATATCGTATGTATCGTGATGTTATCTTTTGATCACGGCGAATAAACGAACCTTGGCTTCTTTCGTACAAAAAATCTCCTAATAAATGTGTAAATATACATACATATGTATATGAGCTTTTTATGAGTAACAAAATTATTTATATTAATTAAAATAAAAATATGCTTTGAGACTAGATTACTAATACAAAGATAAATTAAAATAGAACTACTTCTTTGCTCTCTTGGCTTTAGTTTCCACAGCGATTTACATTTTTAAAGAAAGACAAATGACGAAACAAAACAACCTTTTCAGTGAACACAGAAAAGGACTTTGAAGTACAGCTAAAAATTTGCTTTACAAATTCAAAAATTGTCGTCTGTCTCTTTATTGTGCTTATTGTATTATAATTCTTTAGCTCATTATCATCTTTTGGTATTATTATGAGAATAATATATTTTTGGCCGCGATTTCGAATTTGTATTTTCTATTCATCAAAAAAGAGCACATATTTTATCTTATCTTTCTTATATCTTTAAATGAGCAATTCTTGTATATTATATATACATATATATAATTGGAATCTCGGAATCGGCTCCAACAATTTTCATAAAATTTAGTATATAGGGGGTTTCGGGGGCGATAAATCGATCTAGCTAGGAATCATTTTTAGAAAATGGCATTTTATTCGTGTTTTACCGATAATCAAAAATTTTGGAGGCGTTTGAGTAGTCTCAACTGAAAAATATGACTCTTCCTGACATCTATTGGCGAATAATAATACTATTTTTTGTGAGCAACTAATTGCTTTAACGACACAATAGCAGATGGCGTTGTTAAGTAGCACGAAGTCAATGAGTGTTTGCTTTGAGGTTAGACTAAAATCAATTGTTTATTTATGTTATTTGTGTCTTCTTAATGCACGTGTTCACTTAAAAATGCCTAAACGATCTTGGAAAAAAAGCTTATAAACAATCTAACTTCAGAGCAATACTCGCGCCTCTTAACAAAGATGTTGAAAAAAATAATGATGATATAGTTGCTAAACTTCCCGGAGAGTACAAAACTTACTATAGCCATGACTCAATGAAAGATCAACCTGAAGGAGGAGTCGAATTTACAACAGAATTTCTCAATAGTTTCAGACTTGCCACCACACGAGCTAAAATTGAAAAAAAATGTGTTAATAATGTTGTTGCGTAATTTAGACGTGTCAGAAGGACTATGCAATGGTGTGAGACTCATGGTCACAAGTCTGTGCAATCACATAATAAAGGAAAAAATTGTTACTGGTGAACAATCCGGCAAAGAAGTAGGTACATAATATACCAAGGATAACCTTAGACTCATCAAAAGGACAACTGGGATGCACCATGCAGCGTCACCAATTTCCCGTTAGATCTGCATTTGCCATGACTGTTCACAAATCACAAGGGCAAACTTTCGAATCTGTTGGGGTTGACTTAAAGTCAAGTCCGGTCTTCATGCATGGCATGTTATATGTGGCATTTTCTAGAGTTAAGCGACCAACTACGTTAAAAGTCAATCTCTCAAATGAAAATCCTCGACATACCCACAATATAGTACAGGAAAGAAGTATTAGATTAAAATCCGATTTAAAAATTAAAACTGTGATGACATAAATAAATATATATATATATATATATATATATATATATATGAATAATATTTTTCGATCTTACCGATAGAATAATAAATACTTAATTTTTTACAGTTTATCAATCAATTACGTTATATATATATATATATAAAGTAAAGTATATATATATATATATATATATATATATAATATATATATATACTTACGTAATTGATTGATAAACTGTAAAAAATTAAGTATTTATTATTCTATCGGTAAGATCGAAAAATATTATTCATATTTCATCATTTTATTAGTAATTCGTACTTAAATATAATTTCCAAAAAACACAATTTAAAAAAAAAAAAAAACCGAGCTAAGCTCGGTCATTATTATTATTGGAGATAGCTAAAGCCTAAAATTAGTATAGCTAAAGCCTAAAATTTGGAAAAAAAGAACAATAAAAAACAATCTGGTATAAATGAGTAGTAATATGCAAAAGTCGTTTAAGACTTTCGAGACCTACTCGGCGAACTTATTGTACCGCAATATATGTACTCAACATCAGGTGCGCTAGTTTGGTTCCTTCGACGTGCCAGTTAAAAAAACATCTAAGGAACTATGAGTCTAAGTCGTGATGGCCTCGAAGTTTAAGCACGCGGTCGAGAATCTCGACGGTCGCGGGTTCAAACCCAGACACACACCTCTGACTTTTCGAAGTTATGTGTGTATTTACAAAGAATTATCACGTAATTTCTTGGGTGTGTAGTCCGCCAACCCGCACTAGGCTAGCGTGGTGGACTAAGGCCTAAACCCTCAATTGTAGAGGAGGTCCGTGCCCAGCAGTGGGACGTATATGGGCTGATGATGATGATGATGATGACTAAGTGCACTAGCTAGTTATGATCAAGCGGACAGTTGTTTAAGAGGTAAAAAAGTAGTACTGCTGAAAGTTGTTTAAATAATGTATTAAATAGCAATAATAATACTATCGTTTTAGAGACGAAGATATAGTCAATTATTTTTGTCACGTAAACAAAGCTACTGCATAACCATGACAAATATATCAAACAATTACTCTATCACGCAAACAAATGACTAGCTAGAAACCGCCTCGGAAAGATGATCTCCATAGCCCAGTAAATATCATGCATCATATGAAGGAAATCTCCTTATAATAAATGTCAACGGCCGAGATAAATTGCCATCTATTTGTCTTCAGACAACGACAATTATCGTGCGCTATTTTCCGCTCCTTCTGTATTTTTCCTTTACGGAATATTTTACAATCAATTTATCTATCCACTTGACTTTTTAACGATTATTCTTTTGTTTTAAGATCGACTTACAGTAGGATTTCTCGTACAAGCTTTTACGAATACTTTCACATGCAGACAAATAGACTGGGAACAAATATTGGTATGTAAGACATACAAGCATTTATCCATGCCAGTATTGAATTAGTAATATTTTAAGGCAAAGAGCCAACCAACTTAATCTGTACGCGAATCTAATACTATTTCATTCGAATTCTAAATTTATTTTACATACATTACTCGTCTAACTTGAAAATGATCTAATGTACGAATTTAATCATCGACATTACTTTTAGTAGCTTTTATAATCTGCTACTAGATCAATGTAACCATATTGATATATAGATTTATTAACATTGACAAAAGTAGCGTGTTTTTTTTTTGTTGTTAACAACAAATTTTAACAGATATAGTCGATACTACAGTGTTGGAATATCATATAATGAAGTGACAAAATCAGGTTTAATTAATAAAACGGTTGAAATAATATCCTTATCAACATTTTGTGCATTATAATTACTCGTAGATACACATATCCCAAAGGCCATATTTGACCAGTACCGCGTAGTTACGCACTATAATTATGACTGCGCCAAACACTGCATAGCCGTAACGAGAGGGGCCGGTGGAACTGCAACCCCTAAGGGCATTTTATAAGAAATGTAGATTTCTTTCGACGCGGTTCGTGTGGTCATTCTATGTTGGCATTCTTTCTATCCCCGTGTTGTCATTGACTATCACTTTTTATTCTTGCAATATCTTTCAGTCTTGAGGATATTGAAACATCTTATTATGCTTCGATGTATTGACATGACATTTCGGCAGGTACCTACATACATATGTATGTATCAGTCTACAAATATCAATTATTGTAATGTCCAAATGAAGCAATGAAAAGTAACCCATTATTCTTAAATGTGTTTCAGTTGAAACTAGATCCGAACCGACATACCTATTTTTTTTAATATTTAGCGAAGAAACCGGTTTGAATGCTTCACATTCAAATTTAGCAAATATACACAACAAACAATTACGTAGAAAGCATGTTTTTTTATAATTTGAATCCAATTTTTTCTAAACCCACACACTCACGTTAATATCCCCGAAGACGTAGGCAGAGGCGCATTACTGCACCCACGTTTCGCCATTTTTGTTTTTAAGTGACATAATAATTCCTTATGGAAAAACCCGGCCACGAAACACATTTGGGCTGCGAGATCACGATCAACGAAGCAGTTATTTTATTTATGTTGTTTTAAAAATTCCTGCACCGTAAGAGATTTTGCTGAAACTTTATACACGCCAGCCCGATACAATTTGATGAACAGAACTGTAGTTGCTGAATATACAGTTAAAAAAAACTTTTTCCGCCATCGATTTTTGTTAGTTTAGGAGCAGTTTTTAGTTTCCGTCCATTTATCCTTCTATCTCGTTTCGAAGCTTTTGACAAATTCAACGTATGTATATCAGTAAACTTTGGCTACAATATTCACGGTAGTCATCACTGTTGCGAATTTCCATAGGATAAAAGAGGAGTAAGACTTCTTTTTATATGAGTTAGGTGTTATTTAAAAATATTTTTAAAATTGATGAATAGCACAAAGTGTCGAAATGTTTCTCTTGATGAATGTCAACAAGTATCATATTTTCATTTTGCATGAACAGAATATCATAATAGACTTCTTCGCACGAATTTTAAAGCTATAATAATACAGAGGACCATGGTGAATCAAGGCTAATCCTCTCTTAATAAAATAGTTAGGACTAGTAAACCATATTAGACCAGCTCTTGTTCGTAAAAAAATAGAGATCCTCCAATATCTATTATGTAACCTAACCTACTTCTAACTATTCATGAATTTAAAACATTTGTGGAAATAATTTTCAACAACGGGAATTAAGATAATTATTAAAGTTTTGTGAACTTATATTTGCGTATGTTTATACGATGTAGTATTTCTTTTTAATATTCATTACTGGTATGGTACAGGCAATAAGCGATCTAACTTGACTGAAGAAAACAAAATACATGAAACATAAAATGACATCTACAGTAGTGCTCTGTGTATATTATATAACACAGAGCATTAACCAAATTACATTTTAACAAATGCCTTTTTATTAAAACGAAAAACTGTTGAATTCTTGGCAAGCAACATTTCAATCATCACTCATTGAAAACAGAGTGAAAGCCTAATTTTTGTTCAATTTAATATTTCGTAGTTTCGCGAGCTTCGTCAAAAGATTCGCAGCGGCATTAAAGGTTTCCCAGCGAGGCACTATTTTCGAGAGTGGGTAATCTTCTCTGTGGTTTCCGCAGCGAGCGCTGTGTGAATGGTGGTCAAATTGCCGGAGAAGGGCTGACTCATTCACGGCGCGGATTGCGACCGATTCACTTCACTTAACTCCTCTCGCATTTTATCTAACGATTTCATTTATGAACGAAACTATTTCATCGGTCTTTTGATAAATTTTAAATAAGCGGCTAATATGGAGAGGTAACGTGACTGTACTACTAATCAGGCGAACTGTAAAGCCAGTTTATTTATTTTTAAGGTGTTTTTCGTGGAAGGTTTATGATTTTACAATGAGAATAATCGAGATTTGAATTTATTTACCGGTTATATATTAAACCAAGAAAATCATACTTTGTTAATAATTTATTTAAAAGAACATACAACAGCAATTTATCCATCTATGTAGTTCTCAACTTACATACCTTAAGTAACTTTATATATTTTCTTACATGTGTTGAACGAGTTCAAGTCTCAGTATAAAATCCAAAGGTTCAACCGAACCGAAACATTACAATAATGTTATTTTAAATGACTTTACGCAATTTTTTTCAATGTGGCGTAAAGTGAATCAAAAATTCTATTTTACAAAAAATCAAATTGACAAGTTCCATATTTTTTTGTAAGAATTGGTTCCAAATATTACTTAGCAACCGCCACTAGCTGTCTTATAACAGAGAAATAAAATAAAATAAAATATCAAATTGTTATTCGCCGAAGTCTGTAACAAATAAATATACGTTTGAAATTTTCCTTAAAAAATATTACATGTACATTTTTTTGTAACAAATAATGAAGACGCTATTACGTACTTATCAGAGGACGCGAAAATTTGTAAAGAAATCAACAATAATTTCCATACAAAATCTGTGGAACAGTAACGGCGCAGTTAAATTTTATTCCGGTGGTTCCAATCCTGCTTGATCTGGGCTTGACCCATAAAAACTTTGGTGCTGCGAGAAAGAATGGTCGGGAATATCCAGTTATATCCAGTTAGTTCTGTCTCCGCCACGGTTTAAACTCGTGTCAGGAAGAAAGTTTTAAAACCGCCGCCAGCGAATAGTCTCGAATACAAATTCGAATGAAACTCTCTGGATGACGCGACCGCATTCAAATGCAAAAACAGATTACTTGAGTGGGTGAGAGCGGTGGGAATTACGACTTTTTATTTCTTAATTGGGGTTTTGTGGATGTGTAGTTATGGACTGTTATTTGAAAATTTACACCTTTTATGCGGAAAATACCAGACTTGCAGACATGAATAAGAGTTGAATAAGCTTTCCCTGCTTTAAATCTTAATAAAATACACTTTTGCATATCTTTTGATGTTACCATGTTATTAAAACAAGTCGACTATCACTTGTTACTTCATTTTTTGTGTAATGCAGATTTTGTTCGCACTGCGGTTGCGGTCTGCATACATCGCGCTTGCGTCCGAAACTTGTATAATATACTAAATAAAAAAAATAATAGAAAAACATATAAATTAACTTAATCGCATTGAAAATAGAATTGAATTTTGTAACCATCATATTTTTGTAGATTTTTGTTTGTGTTATAGACTATGATCTCAAATATCCTGCATTTTACGAAGTCCGTAGTTCATTCCGAGGTACATATGTACCGTATATATGGGAACGCGCGATTGAGATCTTCGATTCAATTACCGTTCTGAAATATTATTATATCCATTTAGATATTTTGACAGCCTCCATATATATTTGTTTCAGTGAGTCCAAAAAATCTCTCGTAGTTTTTGAAATCCACGGCACAAGACTTGTATCTTAGTTTGGAGTCAGAACTATTTATTTATTTATTTATGCTTTATATACATTGTATAAAGGCGGACTATGTATGTGGCTGTTGGGTGTATTTATTTATTTATATTCAATAGCAGCACATAATCTGGGAGAACGTTCTCCCAGAGTTCACCATGCGTATAGTAAACGCCAATAGGCTTGCCCAGCTGAAATACTTCTTGACACTTCGATGATAACGTTAAACTCTGTATGTAATAACATTCTGAATGCATATCATCTATTGTCTCCAGGTGTCCTGGATTCGCAAGCGTGACCTGCACATCTTGACAGTAGGGGTGCACACTTACAGCAGTGATGCTCGTTTCGCTGCTCTCCACGCAGATGGCTCTGATGAATGGACGCTGCGTGTCGCTCCAGCACAGCCTAGAGACTCTGGCGCGTATGAGTGCCAGGTATCCACCGAGCCGAAAATCAGCCTATCATTTCGGCTTACTGTTGTTGGTAAGTTATAAAGAAACTGAGTTTAATATTAACAGCAGAATGCTGGTGGCATGATTATAAATAGAGATACAAGAAAGCTTTTTATAGTGGATTAATATTGTCGTGTTCAAAAAAATATAAATTGTATCAAAGGTACTCATAAAAATGGCTCAGCCTACGCGCTGACGTGTCCCAAATTATATTAATAGCATTAATTCGAAATAAAATGACCTCCCACGTAAGGCATCAAAGGTATAATTGTGATACAATACTACAAATGGATTATTGAAATATACGAAATATAATTGATTCAATGCTGCTCGCCATTTTATTTGTGTCAACAATGTTCGATATTCGAAAATTTAAACTGACCTGCGATTTTAATATATAATCAAAAGTTAATTAATGTATTCCTTAACATGCGAACTATGAGTAAAAATTCAATTAATAAAACAATAAACCTAAATTACTGGTGCTACAACTATACCCTACGATATATCGTAGCACGACTGCTACGTCGTAGTTTGATACTAAGTAAGCGCTACAATCAATATACCGGTGCGGTTTTACGTTTTTGATCTCACTATTTTGATCTCATGTCTAGACTGATACTATGTGTATTCCGACACCTTGGACTATGGTTCTAGTCAATTATGCTGACATAAATTACAAATGGAACATAAATTATTTTAAGCCATATTATTATTGTATGATTTAATATCATGCTACATTTTTTATATCAAAAATACACAAAAACGTATACAAGTCGACATGTGAGTAGCAATATTCTTTTGTTAGTGCCGGAGTCAGAATATTGTAAGTCTTCGCAATATTAATACAACGAACATTTCATTTTGTTCTTTCACGTCTTTTATTCAACAAAAAAAGGTAGGAAAATATGAGTCCCGATTGAAATGACCTACTTCCCAACGCTGTCTATTTAGGTCCCAGAGATAGTTAATTATTATATTTTTCTCTAACCGCACTGTTTTCTTTTGCTATTAGCGAAATCCATTACCCGAGAGAAACCTCTGCGGTAAGGTTGAGCCATTGTACAAGGTTCCTCCATACAAAATGAAAAGATTTAATTAATTTATTAACATATTTGTTGCTTAAGTACAAAATTTTAATTGGGATGTATTTCTATAGAGGCGTGGTGACCTAGATAAATAAGCGCGTGGTCTGTGGAAACAAAATCTTGGCAGCCGCGGATTGAAACTCCAAGCATACACACAATTTATAAGTTATGAGTGTATTCGCAATGATTTGTCACGCACTTTAACGATGAACAAACACCTAAAGATATTTTTGATTATAAAGAAACCTGCTTACCAAAACACTGAAAGGATTTTCATAGATGTGTTGTTAGGTTACTTACATTAGACCTACGTATTGGACTAAAGTTGTCCTGTCGCCGTCAGTAGGACGAATCCATATATTACGATATATAACTTATATATAATTAAGCCTGGTACATAAATACATACAAATGCACTCACGCATGTTTGTCCAAAGGTGTAAGCATTAATTATTTTTGAATACATCTACAACTTCGAAGCCAGAGACGAGTGCCTGCAATTTGAACCCGCAACTTCCTTAATTTTGTCTATACCACGCGCCAAATTCTCGAGACCATTACTTTGACGAAGAATTGTTTTGTAAATAAATTATACATAAAACTAAATAGTATACGAAATTATATAGGGATTCTAAGTCAACATCTGTTAAATATTTTTATTTTGCAACACTACAAATAGATTAATCACCCTTAGTTCAATGAGTAGTCATAATTTTTTACCACCTATAAAGTGCCTGATTTGACCTAACAATTACTACAATCGCAAATGGCTAAAACCAATAACACCTGCTCTGGAACGTTGAGTATTTGAGCTACTAAACGTGATTGCATTCATTATGGATACAGACCTATGTCGGCGAAAGTAACTGATGTCATGAAAATGAAGTCTCATGAGCCTCGTGATGTATTGACAACGGAAATTCTTAGATATGATATTATGAACTATTAAAAACATATGAGGTAAAAACGAAAAACATTGTTTAATTCTTTAAAAGTAAGCATACATATCATGTGTATAATTTACATGTATACCTATAACTTGTAACCCATTATTTTATCGGAAGTGTGTCTAGTGTGTCCACTTAACATCAGGTGGCTCACTAGCTCGTTTGCCTCCTTTCCCATAAAAAAAAAAAAAAAATTAGGAGGGATCACTCCCAACGATAACGTGTCCACACGTTAAATTTTATTGTTTGGCGTTTTAAAATCCTGTATGTGGGTTGCAACAAAAAGTTTACCTATATGTACTCGTATATTAATTAACGCTTTGATAGTCCCGCGGCGTAAAATGGCGAGTAAGATAGAGGTTATTTACATGTTGAATATTTGAAGAGATATATAGAATTTTTTTTACATTCACGACGGAATAATCGAATTTTCATCTGACGGTAAGTGTAGGGCATTCCAAACTGTGCTTATTGACGAAAAACGAATACGTTAAACCTTCAACTGTCGAAGTTATTAAGTCGGCTTTTCATGGCATAAATTAAACTATATATATCATAACTTTCCATTTAATTTGGGACAAAAGAATAATTTTACACTAACATAGCTATCGTTCTTAATGCCATCAGGCTTTAATTCTAAGACAAAAACATCCGTGACAATAATAAATTGTATTTTCAACAGTGTCAAAAGCGGAGATACTGTCGGGGCCCGAGCTGTTCGTCAGGGCGGGGTCCGACATCAATCTCACTTGCGTCGCGAAACACGCCCCCGACCCGCCGAGGTAAGAAATATGCGATCGCCAACACTTTTTATGACTACCACACGAGCGATTTATTAAGATCGCGCAATTCAATTACATACATTTGTAGTGGAATTTGCATTTAATTACACTAGTGTTAGTTATATAAAATTTTATTTTGTATATAACGGCACGGAAAATTTAACACAGTAGCCGATGCTAAATTCAAAGAGATCCAAATACTGAGTCAACATTTTGCGATTCAATTTTTTCCTTATATTATAGGTTATGCAATTAGTTATGCCAGGCTGAGAAACGAGATGCATCAGAGTCCATCCCCATAATTAGATAAATATTTGTATATCCTTTATACATACATATGTTTATATTCATTGCATTTAGGTATTCTTTAGACCGATATGTCTCGCTTTCTGTCAATAAGATGACTTTTTTGCTATTTGTTTAGAAATAACCCGAGGAAATTAGTGAATTATTGTATTGAAAGCAATTGTCACTCCCATAAAGTCTAATAAATAAACGTATTCCCCGTCTTTGAAAATTACAAAAACGCGCTACCAAAATACGAATCTTGTCGTCCTACGAAATCGCTCCTCTCAAAGCCTCACATGAAAGCTAAGTCAAGCACCCAATGCTCAAAAAGAATAGCCACTTGAAAAATCTTATTACAAAAAATAAGAGTACATCCTTGTTCTTTAATTTCTAAGTGTTCTCGTAACAATAAAACGACACTTCTTTTTTATTATTCGGGAAGTTTATAGAGAGTAACACTCAACTGGGACGTTCTGTGTAAACATGACATATGTGTAATATTTGACGTCTTCGTGTGTGCTAGAAAAGTTTCTGGCTGATTTCCTACTTTTTATTACACTATAACATTATTATTTTTTGCATCGCTAGGCTTTTATTCATGTATCCTGGACCGAATAAAATCTACCCTCGTTAAGTTAATGCGTTTATACGAGAAAATCAAAGAACTGTACAGTAATTGTATAAAATTTATTTAATAATGCGATGTTTTTCAATCCACTATCTATTTCATTTATTTTTAATGTCTGCTTTTAGTCTAAGTAATCGAATCAAATCAGTTCACTCAGTTTTTGGCTGACATGTTTTAGTTTAGCAAATTGAATTTTTTATCATCATTACAAAAAGTACAAGCTTTCTCATTTTGTGATACACAAAAGCACTTTTCGAGTTTATCTACAGAAACAACACTGGTCTATTTATTCACAAACATTGTTAAACATTAATTATAACGAGGCAGCGAATATTGAATAAACATGTACTACACAGTTGAACATTTATTTTGCAATTCTAATTAACCAAAAGGGATAACATGGCCAATGAACGCCACTTTAAAAGACCCAAGACGGCCGTTACTCAAAATACGATACAAATTGTTCGTCGGAGCGCAAAGGAGTAGTGCCGACGCATTATTATGTGTTACATTGTACCTTTAATACCACAAGCCAATACATTAAATACAAACATACATATGTATGTAAGGGTCGGCCTAGGCAGCGTGAGTGAGGCATTCTTTGCCTATCAACATTTAATGGCACCCTATGTCTGAGATCTATCGGGGACCTTCAATTTGAATATTGATAGCGTGATACTTGGCGTGGCGATATGACATTTTTATTCAGGTCATCTCATGCGTTATGTATGGCAGCTTAGGTTGTAAAATGTACACAAACATGATACGTAAGGCCTTGCATAAAGTTTCCTACTAAAACTGGGGTATGCGTCTTATCCTATTTGTATTCTTGGAAACATACTTGACGTATTGTACAATTTTACGGCTCTTGTAAAACTTGGCCTTATGACGTTCAAAGGACAATTTTAGCTCTCTATTCTCGAAAGCTACAAAATATTGAACAACCCAAGTGGCATCGCAGCAGTAAATATGTGAGAATATATCGCCGAAGCTAGCGGTAAGGTTATTTTCATGTAAATGTAACTCGAGTAGTAAATTGAAACGGCTGGGTAAATAATTTAACTCACTACTGAAACACATTTGGGAGTTTTAGAACATCAAATATGCAGCCGGGTTTAAAAGATTAGGTATTAGTCTAGTTTCCGTGTCTTTTAATGATGTATTCAAATGCTGACCCAAATGAGCGTGGGAATGAGCCACATACATACATATGTACAAACCCATTATTTGTGTTATGTGTGTTCGATGTAGTCTCTAACTATAATTAATAGCGGTAATATGTTCGAATTAACGTCAATAATAGCTAACTAGTAATTAATATCGTATAATTAAAATATGTATTGTCTCTTCACTGAAAGGTTCTTGGCCTGTGGTATTTAAACGTACTAATTTAAAATTGCCTCGTGGTCTCGCGGCATAGATATGTGCCGTGCGAACTAGAAGTCCTGGGTTCGATTCCTGGGTCGGGCAAATTGTATTGGGTTTTCCATTAGGAAATTCTTAGTAGCAGCACGGAGTCTGGAATTGTGCCCGAAAAACGGCAATAGGCTCGCCCCCTATTTTGTGGGTCTGACACATACCTGGCGAAATGTGGGTGCAGTAATGCACCTATGTCTACCCCTTCGGGAATACAGGCGTGAGGTTATGTATGTATGTAATTTAAAATTAATGAACTATTATGATTAAGGACACTCAAGTAAACATATTTAGTTAAATATTCATCGTCACTTATTTAGGCGTTCTATTCTCTCGTAAGGCTGAATTTAATTTATATACAAAATCGGTCGCAAAGAACAGTAAACCGTTTTTTATAAAAAAAAATTGGTTCTTAGTCAAAATCGTCGAATAGCCTGCCTGCCAGAACTGTATGAAATTTTCTATCTTTTGCATATTAACAGCCTTACTAATAAACGTTAGTTAACTTGACTACTGTTTAAACATGGTTTATCTTGTTTTCTCTAACGTCATAGATCAATCGATAGAACAAGCCAAACCATAAACCATGCTTAAGCAGTAATTATAATACCGAACGTTTTTAAATAAGACCGTTAGTCATAAAACAATGCTCGACTAAACACTGCATAATTGAGGCAAACTCATATAATGTTTATGAATAAAGCGACAATTCAATATCTGATCAGAGGACGATTCTCGAAAGTAAGAGTTACGACAAAAATTAAATCATGTTGCTGAATCGATAAAAAATAATGAACGGGCTCGACGAAGTTTACAAAGAAACTTTATACGAAGATGTTGGTTATGCATAAGAGCTAGAGGAAAGCATTTCGAGCACTTAATGTAAGAAAAAAAATGTGTAATAAAAGCTTTTCCATAATGAGCAATGTATTTTTATTTTCTTGCAAAAATGTCCTTTGGTTTTGATAGTAATTAAAATAGGAAAAATACTTATTTGAAACCACAGTGTTATACTTTTTTTGTAATTGGTATGACATGTAGATGTTTTTAAAATAAAGTTTCACTAGGCTATAATACATTTTTTTTACACCAGCTTAGCTCAAACACCACATAGAGCATCTTGAAATGTAAAAAATGCACTAGTTTTATTTTTTAATTTTCATTCTTATGATAATTACACCTAAATACGTTAACTAAATATTTCAATTAGAAAGACCTATGTATTATTAACCGCCTAGAATAAAAATAACAAAAAAAATAAGTTATAGATTTCGTAAAATTATAAAATGTTTGTACATAGGACGATAATTTCACCTATTTATTAAAAAAAATTATAACTTCAAAGCTATAAGACCTAGAACAATAATTTTTAGTGGTTTTGGTAGATAATAGTTCCCCCTATCACCCACACCCCGTTGGTCCACTACTTACGGGACACCCTGTATATTCTGGTTGCTTCTATAAATTCTCACTGGGAATCTTTGGGGGCCCATGTCCAGCATTAGATTTGCTAAAGGGGATGTGGGCATTAACGACACCATCACCGTGGCTATCCCGACCTTTCTTAAATTAGTATTTATTTATTAAAAAAACAGTTTAATTTACTTCATATTCAGTCCACTTCCAATATTGTCATACGCTATGACTAATACAGTGGGCATAAATCACTTATGTTAGGACAATTAGTTTACTGGATATTGCCCACGAGGGAATTGAAACCCGGAATGCTTGCGTTAAGTAGCCCCAGGCGGATAACTATGAAACTATGATGCAGTATCTTGCTGAAAAAGAATTGGATACTTATACCGTTTGAACCTACTATTAAACATACCGTTTCCGGTCACTCCGTTATAAAAAGACTCTTCTTTCAGTATAATTTGATATTTACAGCCTTATTTATAATGGTGCTATATATTTCTTAACCTCAACGTGTTTTGTTGTGTTTCTTAGAGACAGGGCAATACAAAACATGTTTTTTTTAAATATATAAATTAAATACATGCAACACACATGCAACATTCACACACACAGTTCCGATCCCACACAAGTCTTGTGTCGAAGGTATCGGAAACTATGAGAGACTTTTCTGTCTCACAAATATCTAGACCCCGAAAGAAAAATATGTGGCTCACCCAAACATTTGTACGGGCATCACACCCTGCGCCACAGGGCTGTGATGACTTTAAAAGGATTATAATTACGTTTAGAAGCAAGGACCTTAGTGACAAATGTATCGTTGCAGTTTCATCTACTGGTATCGAGGCGAGCAAGTGGTTAACTACGCACAGCGCGGTGGCATCAGCGTGGAGACTGAACAGAAGACACGGACCAGCCGCCTTCTGATCGCACGGGCAGCCCCCCACGACTCCGGCAACTACACCTGCGCTCCTAGCAGTTCTGGTAAAGAAAACAATCCTCATATGTATGTATGTGGGTTGTTCGGTACGTTATTATGGACTATGGACTGTATGATTTACAACTGATATATTTGAATAACTAGAAAATAGACGCGAATGTGATGTTATCGGTAGCAGTAAAATATTGAGAGTGAAATGGCCGTTGATGCGCGGGCGCCCCTGCGCCTCGTGCCTCCGTCCCCCCTACCCCCGGTCGATTCCAATGCCAATGAGTGCTTGGACATGGGTAGATCCAAAGATTAAACCAATCAGATTGATTTTTGAATCGATTCGCAGATAGAGATCAGGCTTGTTTATTTGAAATGGCAGTTAGTCATCTATAGTCTATATTAATATTATAAAAAATGGATTTGAAAGGTTCTTAAATTGTTTTTTAACTCAAAATGTACGTTACCGATATGGTTTTTGATAGATGGGGTTTTTAGTAAGAACATAGTTTCTTTTTTAATTGCAACCAGTCAAAACCGGACTTTACTAGTAGTAATGTATATATACGTCAAAATGGGTTATCCAATTAAAAATAATATTAAATAAATACTACCGTTCATAAAAATTGTCAGTTTGAAAGTATCCGGAAGGGGGATGGAGTGTAAATAGAATTATGGAATCCGGGATAAAGTTATTCACAGACCAGAGTCTCGCTTAAAAACTAAATACAAAGTACTTGACAATTCGAAAGGCTAAAACACTTTCCACTTTTAAAAAACTTCTCAGAGCTCACTATTCTTAACTTTATATTTGTTTTGGTAAATTTGTATATATATGTATGTATGTATTTAGTATTTATATACATTTATTAATAGTATTGTTTTAATTCATGCAAACTACTAATGGAAACTTTACTGATACTCGTATAAGATCTTCTATTAAATGTTATCTTACTATATGATCTTTATATATTTATGTATGTTTATTTATATGTATGTTATTTATATATATATATTTGGTTATTTCTTTATTTATTTTTTTCTATTTCTGAAGACAACTGCCTGAACTACAACCTTTCATTCCGGTCCCGTAGGTTGTCTGGAAGAGATCGCAGCTAGCGATAAGACCGCCTATTGTGCCTATACTTATTGTCTTCATTGTTTTCAATCATGTAGTATAAATTATTGTATAGTGTACTAAAAAGTATATAAATAAATAAATACTTTTGATTGACCGTCATATTGAAACGGCAGCGCTTTAATTAACAAACTCTAGAACGCATTCCTATATTACAATGTGAGACAGTTTAAGTTCTGGCAAATAATAAGTTTCAAACCAAGTATGTTGGAGTAATATCGAACTTTCGAATAGTATGAGAACTATGATAACTTCGATATAGCTACTATGTTTCTACCAGAGGTCTATCTAAACTAATTAAATACTTTGTCATGGAGAAAAATATATCTCTATCAGTCCATATACGTCACACATGCAATAAAAATCCAACATTTAAGTATTATAAAGTCTAAATTATAATAATATAAAAAACATAAAGGCACTTATTTGACTATTAATTGTATGTAGGTAATTAAGTACGCGGCCAAATTATGTTTATGAGACATTAAAACAATACGAAGCTTGCAATAATAATGGCGGTAATGCAGCAGAGCCAGTGAACTGTCACGTCACGCGAACCGTGCTGGCTTGAATTAGAGCAAGCATAAATTTAATAACCGATTTACGTCAGGATATGTGTTAATATTTCACATTAACAGTTGTTAATGTATGTATGTAGTGTAATCGGTAGTCACCGATTCTAACAAAATAATTGCCAGGAACACACAATGTTCATTTTTTACATATATTAATGTCATCGAATAAATTCAATTTAATTAACCATAATAAAGTTAAATAACAGGTTGATGTGGAACGTTATATCTTCAATAATTAATGAAATAACTTTGTGTGTGGCTTTCAATAATGTTTTGAAGGTTTATTTAGAATATTTAGTAGGTATATTTTGAAGTTTTGGTATACATAAATGTTTGTATAGGTTTTCATAATTGCGATTTGTAAAATGTAACAATAAGTAACTTCACTATATAGCAGCATTTATAAATATATCCCTCAAGATGCAATGTTCCTTTACAAACAGTTCGAACAAAACTTACTCGGGATCCCAGCATTTAAACGAGTTGGCACGAAAAAAAGTGCATTGTCTTTATTTATTATTCATCGAAGCATTTGTTACAGAATCGGCGTCGGTGATCGTCCACGTTCTCAGCGGCGAAAGACCAGCTGCCATGCAGAGTTCTGGCTCAACCCCCCCACACTCCAACAGAGCTGTTCTCGCCGCCCTGGTCTCCATCACCACCATCAGATCCCATCAGATCTCACTCCTCCTCAGTCTACCAGTCATCGCACATCACATCCTGCAATTAGTCACATCCACCTGTTTCTGTACGGTCGTGAAATTCCTATCAACCAGAGGATATTCAAGATGACCTACCAGCGATTCGAAAACTTCAACGGTTTAATCTAAGGAAGTGATGTATAATAAAACTGTTATCTTTATGTTTTTATAAGGCATGCCACAAATTCATGAACAACGATAGTCTAACTTTTTAAACACCAACATTTCGTATGCTTTACTGTAAGAAATATTTTTTTTAAATCTAATGAAATCTAAGGAGTAAATAGCAAGCTGGCTTGGATAAATAACAACTCAATGGAAACATTCATCCGTTTACATAATTACTCGGGGCCGGATTTTCTTTTATTTTACCGTCCAACTACATTCTATCGGCTTAATCCGTTATAGGGATTGCAATCGAACTGATTTCATTATACCGATCTGGTATAAGCCCAGATCGAATCGGAGCAAGAAGCTTATCTATGCATACCGCATCTAATCCGCAGTTGCTCTCTTTGCCGCGTTATTTGCGTTCTATCAACTTGGGTAAATAAACGTCGGCATAACCCATAACTCGTGCGGAGTGCGTCGAACTTGCTTAATCCCGAGGTCGTAACAACGCGCCACCGCCGCCATATTGAAATAAATAATTACCAATATCTTTCCTGACAACCTTCAATCGCATTTCATATTCAAGAATTAATTTCCATACCTTCCTTTTAAAATGTTTTTCTCTGTTTCAATTAAGAAACATATAACTTTGTTTAGTTGCTAAGTTTTACAAGTGTACTTTATAACGTGTGTCGTAAACAATGAGTGTAATGTTTTCATTTGGTTTTGTTACGCCCCAACTCTGCTATTGACTTCTTGATTAAAACTTTGTTGCCCGGCCAAAGCGAAACAGCTGCGAAGGCTTGATTCTTAAATTATTGAGTGCGCGCTCAATCGTAAAACGAGTAAAAGCCGCGTCGATTTCTCTATGACCACAGCTTTTCGTCGCTCCGGTTCTCATAAATCTAACAATTGAGGTCGTAGCTCCTAAAATCTTGCTCAAAATACCCGAGCTTTCTTACTTACGCTTTCGCACTGTAATTTTTTTTATGTTATTTCTCTGTCCGTATGTATGTTCGATGTAAGAAGACTTCGATGTTAATAAAAAGTATGCAGTAACTTGATATTAAAAGTTATGTTGAGCGAAAACAGGAGATCAAATTCCGGCTACTTTTATCTCCGATAATTTAACAAAGTCCTTAGAATAAAAAAAATACTTTACCAAAGTCGAAAATGAGATTGTTTTATTACAGACACAAAAGGACGATTTCGTAAAAAGTTAAGGAGGGGGATTAACTAGGCACTAAGATGAGATTAGGCAAGTTCATACTAAACTTACAGATTGGCCTTAAACAGCAGTCTACAGTTTGTTTATGCGCTATTACTCAGTAAGCGTTACGCACGTTATTTCACGAACCAAAAGATCCAAATAATTTTATATATTTCCAAGTAAACAATTAAAATAAAAAAGAATTTTCTGTACGGTGTTAACATTAAATAAATTAAAGTAAAATCTCGCATTCATTTGTAGATATATTGGTTAAAAATAAAAATTTATAGTCTTGTCAAAGACAAGTAAATTGTATAAAAATTATATTAATTTTCTCTAGTTTAATATAGATAACTGCTATTGAACTTTGTACATTTTTAAGGAGATAAAATATGTTATATCACGACCTTTGATTGCTATTAATAGAATTGTAAATATTAGATAATGCCTTGTAAATATCAAACGGTGTAAATAAATGAAATGTTACAGATTTGTAATTTCTTAACAGCCAAAGAAACATTCCTGTATATTACATAAAATGCGATAGTTTTTATATGTCGCTGTCTTTGAAAAGTAGTTAACAAAAGGGTTGTGTAATAAATTATCAAATTGTAGACGTAATTGAGTATGTTAACTAATGATTTATAAAAACATAGAAATAAAACGATGAAGAACAACATGAGTTTCACTCCCGAGGGCATACGGAAAATATCTTGTTTCCTTTTGTGCTACCTTTTCTATTAATATTGCATGCACGGTTCTTGTACTTGAGTCTCGTATCAGTTTACAGAATACGTACCAAAAACGTTCACTCAAATTTTGCGGTTGAAAATTCAAATAACATGTTCCTATTACCTTTTTGTGAATTTCACAGCTAATCCTCTAACTAATCTAGCAGAAATACATTTTTTTATATATTCAAACACAAATTCTTTATATATTGTTTTCAAGTTTCAAACTTAAATAAGCGGAAAGGAAATCCTAACGAAGCAAAATAAAGTATAATTTACAAGTTGGAAGAAATATGTCGGTTTCTTTGTAAAAGCTGGAGACAAAATTGAGGAAAAAGGATGAGGGGCCGAGACGGAGCGTATCTAAATGAATAGAAGCAAAGAAAACACGGGCCGTGCAGCCTATCGCGGACAGATACCACTATGTATTCCACTGAATGGATTCATTTCGAGTGATATATGTGCACGGGTAGCGGACTATTGCACGAACTCGGCACATAAAGAAATCCGGTTGTTTTTAAGGAAAACTTCTTGCCGAGCTGCAAACTGAGATTTTTTATATAAATTCCGTATTCGACTTTGTAACGTCCTTACAGAATAGCTTCTAATACATTAAACTATATTTTATAGACTCATATTCATATATTATGATATTATAATTAAAATATTGTCCCTTTCAAAGTAATTTTATGGTGCTCATTATGTTTCACTGTGAGACAAAGAAAATTGGCTGCACAATATTATCAAGTGTTGTTGCATCAAAAACACAAGACAATACAATATTCTGTTGTATACTACGAGGTAAACGACTGTTGACCTTTAGCCAAGCGGCACCCGTGACCTCTTTTGTTTTCCAACAGAAAGAAAAGTTTATTTATTTGAACTTTTATTCTTCATACGCTATAAGTTGAGGAGTGATTAAATCATGAATACAATATAAATTATTAGATCCTTATGTATATAAGGATAGATTGCCAAGTGTAGATTAAATGTATAATTTATATGAAAACGCTTTTTGTATATGGGTACCAAGTAGTATAAAAATACCTTTCCTTAAATACTTTTTCACATTAGGTATTAGTTAAGGAGATAAAATAGTCTGTACCGTTTTTATAATAACTTCCTTCGAACTATGTTTTAGTAAAGGCTAGAGTGTCATTAAATTGAATTAAAGAAAAAAATACAGAATACGTTTTGTGGGTTTTAATTATCTTAATCAACAAATATTCTTTTGTGACATACATAGAAATGAAAGTAAGTCAGCCTTCGTTTTGGCAACTGTTTTTTAAATTACGCGAGACAGTTTTCAATGGCAAAACTGTGACACAAGTGAGAATTTTTTAATGTCCAAAGCCTACAACACTTCTTTAAATTAATACCATTTATCGCGCATTCAAACGTGTGTACCTTATGTTTCTTATTAAAACTAAATAACTTTAATTACTGCGGGAGATATATCACCAGAACAACAGCATTACAGTATGGGCACAACAGAACTATACATTCATTATGGTGTATAATTAAATCTGCTTGTCAACGAGAAAGACCTTTGCTGGGCAGTGAGACGTTAATGCGCTCTGCGGTTATTTAATTATTCACGATAATGTCTGACGATCTCTCGTACGTTTTCAGCCTTGAAACCGGTGTCTTTTCCATTCTAATATTTTATTCAACGTAATCAATAGATTTTATTATTTTATTCAAAGACTTGAGCTTTAACAACGCCTTTTGATAGCAGCTTGAAATAAAATTAAACATATAATTAACTTTCGCGTTGGTTACAATGATTATTTATTCAATTAAAGTATGCACTGAATCTTATGCTTTAAACGTAATAATAATAGAATAGAGCAGCAATAATTTGTGTACATGATAATGCTTATTTTTTATACAAAAAAATATAATAATAACACGTAACATTAATCAATCTACATACACCACATCGCTTGGCGGGGATTTGTTTATGATTCCTAAACAAGGGTTCGGCCTTAGATTCTTTATTAATTATATTTTTTTTTATAAAATGTAAGACTAATATTTAAAATTGTCAGTTACAATAAAACATTATTTAACCAAAATTAAAAAAATAAATTCTTAATTTCAATATTGCAAAGTACATATAACTTTTAAATGTTTCATTATCATAATCATCATCATCAGCCCATATACATATGTAAGTCTCACTGCTGGGCACGGGCTTCCTCTACAACTGAGAGGGTTTAATCCTTAGTCCACCACGCTGACCTAGTGAGTGAACTAACGAGTCCACACTTTTACATGTGTAGGTTTCCTTACGATATTTTCCTTCATCGTTAAAGTAAGTGATAATTCATACACACATAACTTCGAAAAATCAGAGACGTGTGCCTGGATTTTAACCAGCGAGCACCGGGATTCTCGGACGCGTGCCTTGACTTCGAGACCATCACTACTCACTTTAAATGTTTTGAAATTTATAAAATGTAACAATGAGGTTGTTAGTTATCGTCACATGAGGGTAGACAAAAAAAAAGATGCTGCGATAAGTAATAGTCGTATCGCCGGCCATGTGATTAAGGTCAAATTAAGGTATAAAAAAAGATCAAAGTCACTCAGCGAGCCATGGAGAAGACTATGCTTGGTATTTCTCTACGATATCGAATCAGGAATGAGGAGATCCGTAATGAAGGTGTGGTGTGTGAAAGTTAGTGATTCAGTGAATCGGAATTTTAATATAACAAAATAGTGTTAAAAGACAACAGTGACAAGTAACAAGTGATGCAGATTTTGGAAATTCAGATAAAATGTGAAGCAGAAAGATGTTAAGGTAAGTGCTTTTTAGATAATGGTAGTTTTTATGCAACATTAAATTGAAATCACGATTTGCTTCGTATTG